>CM060635.1:8959839-9667339 GCA_030578275.1 Meda fulgida
GAGCGTCGATGCCCCTGTCTTGTGGAAAGAGATCGACGTCCTGCTGGCGAAGGACGCGATCGAGCCGGTCCCTCCAGCCGAGATGAAGTCTGGGTTTTACAGCCCCTACTTCATTGTACCCAAGAAAGGCGGTGGGTTACGACCGATCCTGGACCTGCGAGTTTTGAATCGGGCCCTGCACAAGCTCCCGTTCAAAATGATCACGCAGAAGCGCATCTTCGAATGCATCCGTCCCCAGGATTGGTTTGCAGCGATCGACCTGAAGGACGTGTACTTTCATGTCTCGATTCTTCCTCGACACAGACCCTTTCTTCGGTTTGCTTTCGAGGGTCGAGCATTTCAGTACAAGTCCTACCCTTCGGCCTGGCCCTGTCGCCCCGTGTCTTCACGAAAGTCGTGGAGGCGGCCATTGTTCCCATGAGAGAACATGGCGTTCGCATCCTCAACTATCTCGACGACTGGCTTATATAGCTCACTCGCGAGATCTGTTGTGCGAACACAGGGACTTGGTGCTCCAACACCTCAGCCGTTTGGGTCTTCAGGTCAACTGGGACAAGAGCAAACTCTGCCCCACGCAGAGGATCTCTTATCTCGGTATGGAGTTGGACTCGGTCGGTCAGACTGCGCGCCTCTCAGAGGAGCGCGTCCAGTCAGTGCTCAACTGCCTCAAGTCCTTTCAAGGCAGGTCAGCGGTTCCACTGAAACAGTTTCAGAGGCTCCTGGGGCATATGGCAGCCGAAGCCGCAGTGACGCCGCTCGGCTTGCTTCATATGAGACCGCTTCAGCGCTGGCTTCACGATCGAGTCCCGAGATGGGCGTGGCAGAGCGGCACGTTCCGGGTCAACATTACCCCGCACTGTCGCCAAACCTTCAGTCCCTGGTCGGACCCTGCGTTTCTACGGGCCGGAGTTCCCCTAGTCCAGGTGTCCAGGCATGCTGTTGTGTTCACAGATGCCTCTGCCAGCGGGTGGGGGGCCACGTACAACGGGCATGCAGTTTCAGGTCTGTGGACGGGGCCTCAACTGCATTGGCACATCAACTGCCTAGAGTTGCAAGCAGTACGTCTAGCTCTGTGCCGCTTCAGGGGGCTGCTTCTGCACAGACATGTACTGGTCCGTACGGACAGCACTACGACCGTTGCGTACATCAACCTTCAAGGTGGTCTACGCTCCCGTCGTATGTCGCGACTCGCCCGCCATCTCCTCCTATGGAGTCAGAAGCATCTGAGGTCGCTTCGGGCCATTTCACGTCCCGGGTGTGCTCAACCGTGTGGCCGACGAGCTCTCACGGCTGCCGCCTCTTCCGGGAGAATGGCGACTCCATCCCCAGGTGGTCCAACTGATTTGGGGAGTCTTCGGAGCCGCTCAGATCTGTTTGCCTCTCCGGACACGACCCATTGCCAGTGGTTTTATTCTCTGACCGAGGGATCTCTCGGCACAGATGCACTGGCACACAGTTGGCCCCGGGGCCTTCGCAAGTATGCGTTTCCCCCAGTGAGCCTTCTTGCACAGACTTTGTGCAAGGTCAGGGAGGACGAGGAGCAGGTCCTGCTCGTTGCGCCGTATTGGCCCAACCGGACTTGGTTCGCGGAACTCATGCTCCTCGCGACAGCCCCTCCTTGGCCGATTCCTCTGAGGAAGGACCTCCTTTCTCAGAGACGGGGCACCCTGTGGCACCCGCGTCCAGACCTCTGGAGACTCCATGTTTGGTCCCTGGACGGGACGCGGAGGTTCTAGGTGGCTTACCTCAGGCTGTGGTAGACACCATCACTTCTGCTAGAGCCCCCTCTACGAGGCGCCTCTATGCGTTGAAGTGGAACCTGTTCGTCGATTGGTGTTCCTCCCGCCGGGAAGACCCCCCGAACTTGCCCGATCAGAGTCGTGCTTTCCTTCCTGCAAGATGGGTTGGAGCGAAGGCTGTCTCCCTCCACCCTCAAGGTGTATGTTGCCGCAATAGCAGCTTATCACGACACAGTTGAAGGTAAGTCGTTGGGGAAGCACGACCTGGTCATCAGATTCCTTAAGGGTGCTAGGAGACTAAATCCTCCTCGTAATTCGCACCCCATACCCTCTTGGGACTTATCTCTGGTGCTCAGAGCACTCCAGAGTCCCCCTTTTGAGCCCTTGCCTTCAGTGGAATTGAATATCTTGTCTATGAAGACAGCTCT
Source organism: Meda fulgida (assembly GCA_030578275.1). Classification (NCBI taxonomy): domain Eukaryota; kingdom Metazoa; phylum Chordata; class Actinopteri; order Cypriniformes; family Leuciscidae; genus Meda; species Meda fulgida. The sequence continues at coordinate 8,962,007 of CM060635.1, forward strand.
CCTGTTGGCTTTGGCTTCTTTTAAGAGGGTAGGGGATCTGCAGGCTTTTTCGGTCGACGAATCGTGCCTAGAGTTCGGTCCGGGCCTTTCTCACGTTACCCTGAGACCCCGGCTCGGATATGTGCCCAAGGTTCCTACCACTCCCTTCGTGGACCAGGTAGTGAACCTGCAAGCGCTGCCCTTGGAGGAGGCAGACCCAGCCCTAGCTTTTCTCTGTCCCGTCCGCTCCTTGCGGGTTTATGTGGACAGAACGCAAAGCTTCAGGACCTCAGATCAGCTCTTTGTTTGTTACGGAGGCCAGCAGAAGGGGAAGGCTGTCTCCAAGCAGAGGTTAGCCCACTGGTTAGTGGATGCTATTGTCCGGGCTTATGAATCCCAGGACGTGCCTTGCCCACCCAGGTTGACGTCACACTCTACTAGGAGTGTTGCCTCTTCCTGGGCTTTGGCTCAAGGCGCCTCGCTAACAGACATCTGTAGAGCTGCGGGCTGGGCGACACCTAACACGTTCGCTAGGTTTTATAGCCTCCGTGTTGAAACTGTTTCCTCCCGTGTACTCGCTACGGCCAGTAGCGCGAGGAATTAGGTTGTGTCGGCTTGCTACGCCATTCCCGCCCCATGGGCCAGATACGTGCGTCTTTTTGCTCCGTTGGTTCCCCAACAAACGGCTAACCTCGTGAGTTCCTCCATCACCCCTCCGGCACCAGGCGAGGCGGATCGCCCGGCGCCAGGGTCTATTACCTCTCGTAGGAGTTGTTATTAGACTGGGTGGCCTTAACAGTGGTCCCTTCGGCGACCCATTTCTTCCACGTTCCAGCTACCCTCCGGGTTAGCTCCGTGTCTTCCCCTCGACAGACCCGTTCTGTCGTCCTTGCTGAGTACGCTCCCACCCCCCGGGCTGGGACTACCTCAAGGACTGCCGTATGTTTTACTACCCTACGGGTTAGTACATACGTGTATTCCAGTGCCTCCCTTCGGGCAGGCGGGGTTTCCGCAGCGTTCCCTCCTACGGGGTGGGCACGCTTTCCCAGTGTTATCCAATCCACTGAGCGGGTCTTGCGGAACAGCAGTGTGATTCTTCCTAGCTAGCTCCCCTCATATAAGTAAGACGAGACGTAGGAGTTCCCGAACGAAAGGGAACGTCTCGGTTACGTATGGTAACCCTCGTTCCCTGAGTAGGGAACGGAGACGTCTCGTCCCGTCGCCATGCTTGCTGCACCTTCGCGGAGGACTGGACACCGTTCGGCTCCTCAGCGAAAAACGTCTGTGTATGCGCTTGCTTCCGCTTTTATACCCGCACTGGTAGGCGGGCCGCGGAATGCAAATCTTGCATGCCAATACTTATTGGCTCGTTTAAGTTCACTAGAAAGGCGATTGGTCTCCCTAGCGTGATCCCAATTCGTTGGAAACTCCTCCGACGAGACGTCTCCGTTCCCTACTCAGGGAACGAGGGTTACCATACGTAACCGAGACGTTATTGTTATTTATGTAAAATATGAATAATACAATTATTCATAATAATAAATTAATTTTAATATCATTGATAATCAATGTGCAGAAATTATTTGTATTTGTTTTAAATAAAAAAACATGAAAAAATATGTATTATGAGTTTCTTCTTCTTCTTCTACTTCTTCCTAATATTATTATCTATTAATTCGCTTCACAAGGATGCTGGAGCATATATTATTATTATTTATAATAATAATAATAATAATAATAAACATAATCTCAGTGGTATTATTTATTCAATGTTACTTATTACTGTGTATTATTATTCATAAATAATAATAATAATTAATATTTATTTATAATGCATGCTGTTATTTGTTGCAATTGAATGATTTAATTAAACAATCATTTAAAATGACCAATTAACATTTATTATTATTATTATTTATACAAAGTTGTTTTGCCATGCATGTTTTTCATCTTTGTTTTAGGGTATTTAATTTTGAAGCTACATTTCTTTCTTGTAAATGAGAGTATTTTATCAAAACAGTCAATCCATTATGTTACTTATAAATACTGTTGTTTTCACCAGCTCCAAGATAACAGAAAGTATAGTGAAATAGAATTACAAGCCAGAAAACTGTAAGCAAGTTTTGAGCAAGACCAAGTGCAGAAGACTCCAGCGTAATGCTTGGGACTACTTTTCGATATGAGGAACATGACAAGATTTCACAAGCTCATTATGCACTGCTGCACTGCACACTTCACTGGCAGCCTGCTATACCAAAACTGGTGTGAACACAGACGTTTCTATGCACAAATTAAAAGCAGGGGTTACTGACGAATATACTCCAAGAATTCTGAGCTAGAGATGTTTTCCAGCTCCTCCAATGTCTAAACTTCTTCGCCAACTTTGTCAACAATGGGCAAGAAAGCAAACTACATAACGGCCATCTTCCACTGGTTTGAGATGGGTAAATATTTTCCCAGTTGTTAAGGATGAGCTAGCAAGCCAGCTATGCACTCGTTTTAATGGCGGGGTTTGGATGGAGGAGCTTCACCTAGTAACTTTTCCAGGCTCAACATGGCAACTCAATCATGAGTGCAAGGGTGACATTGTACACCGCCATGCCTTGAAATATTAGCGTCCAGAAAAATGGGCCGGCAATTATTGATCTTTATAAAGTAATCCGCCAGCATTTAAGGAAACCAAAGGAAATAAATGAACATAAAGCACTTCACAAGACTATTTGCCAGTAGAGAATCAATATAATTGAAATTAGTAGTATTTGCCTCTTTGCACCAGTTGTTTAACACTTTGGGTTTGTTCTGTGAAAACCCAATCTGTCTCTTGATCTTAGCAGAAAAACACATCTGTTTCCTCTGCTCCATCCATGTAAAACCAGTTCAGACCACATCGAATCCCACTGACTGTCAACTGAAACCTCCCGGTTCACCCTGATGATACACACATGCAAAGCTAATAATTTGAAAGAATTCACCAATGTGAATTGGTGGAAAGGTCAATGTGAAAGGTCAATGTGAGGCCTCCATGTTTGCTAATTTTATATAGATATTAAAAATTGTATTAGTGTAATTACTAGCACATCTCAAGCCAAAAATGTAAGTGCATGATATTTTTAGTTGGAGTAGGGCTACAATGTAAATATCTAAACATCCTTATAAGTCTTGTTTTCAGAGAAATTAATTTTTAATGCTTAAAATGAAGAAAAAAATGGCCAGTGAGAAAAATAAAACTTGTTTAATTTTTGTCCCTTACCCCATTATACATTTTTTTACTTCCTTTTTAAGCATAAATCTCATTAAAGTTAAATTTCTCTGAAAACAAGACTACGACTATGTTCAGACTGCCTGCAGATTTTTTTTGCATTTCTAGATTTTTTCCAGAAGTGTTTTTGAAAGTCTGGATTGCAAAAAAACAAACAAAAAAATCATTCAAACCCCATTTGGAGGTGGTTTGTGATTTCAATCATATTTTTACAGATAGTTCTCAGTCTGGACGCTCTGCCTGCTCAAAACGGATTTCAAATTTGCGTAACTCTTAATGTGACACACAACGATAACGCCAAAACCGATGGCGAAAATGGCGTATTCATATGGTATTCAACCAGTATGTTCAAAGATTTCAGCCGTGACTACAGCATGGAACATCACAATACTCGTTATGCACCGCAACTCAATAGGCCGCTTATTTGGAGAGCGAATTCGAAATGATACCTCCATTTTTTCTCCATCTGTTTTGGATGCCTCATCATATGCATATGTCATCACCAAAGCAACCCATGTAGATAGGTTGGTTATGTCTGGACACACAATTAATAGTGCAGAAAGTCAGGCTGAAAAGATCTGATTTAAAAAAAAAAAATCAGATTTGCCTGCAGTCTGAACATAGCCTTAATGTCTTATCTTATATGCCTCTAAAATTTTTTTTTTGTAAACCGTTTCATAATAGCCCTTGAGTGGCCCCTCAGAGTTTTGTTGTTAATAGGACCCCTTGGTTTGGCTGAAAGAGTAGTTGTCAACACCTATCGTCGTGATAAAAGTGTTGGGGAAAGTTACTTTTAAAAGTAATATATTGCGTTGCTCCCTAAGAAAGTAACTAATTGTGTTGCTTTTTATAGAAAGTAATGCATTATGTTACCTTTGCATAAAAAAATGCAAATTCACGCCTGTACAGTAGAGGGCGCAGCTCGAACAAGCCTTTCAGCTGTGTATCCATTCTGGATTGCAGAAGAATAGGATGCATTAGACTGTAAAAAATATGGACAAAGCGTCTGTGACTTAGACTTTCTAATAGACTTTCTGAAGAACGGTTTTGAGGCCGTTTATAGGGGGTATGGGCGGCGCCATCTTGGAAAATCTTGTTCAAAATGTTCAGAAAGGATACAGAGGTGGTATGATGTGTTGTTTCAGATCATGGCCTAGATGTCAAATTTCAGGAATTCCACTCGGCGCAGTCCGTTATCAGCTGTCAATCAAGCTGTCAATCAAAGTTAACCAGGCCCTTATTTGTCATACATTTTATATCTAAATACGATCTAAACTAACGAGTTAGAAAAAAATTCACCCCCCTCACAGTTGTCAGGCACTCTGAACCTCGAAAAACAAAATAAAAGTCCATTGGACCAACCTGTAAAAACATGATTTTATGCTGTGAAAACGAACATTTTAACATGGGGGTCTATGGACAATTGCTCCCTTTTGGGACCTGCCCCTAGCGGATTTTTTGATGTATAGCAGTTTTTCACACTTCCGGGTAGGCTTAATTTTTCAGATTAGAATGTTGCCGCTTGGTAAGAAGGCCCTGTCCCAGATGGCGCCCTAAGCACTCACGGTCTTCCTAAATGTCCACACTTTCGTGACGTAACTCAGCTTTGACTGTCGGGAAGAAGTCTGCTGCGGAGCTCGCTTGAGTGCGCGTTAGGCAAAAGTGCACAACGAGGGCGCATATCGACCGCAAAGGGGGCGCTTGCGAGCAAACTTCTTAAACCTAAAATGACAAATGGGACACTCTACGGTCTCACGGGTTTAACGGACACGCGCACACGGCAGCCATTGCAAGTCCACAATACCTTAAGTGCAATGAAGTGTGCCATTTGGGAAAAGTTCAACATTCTTACTCAAGCAATAAAAACAGAAATGTGATGTTTATCTAGTCATTTTTGCTTATTAGTATGGTTGAATTAGATAATAGAAGGTCAGCAGCAAAGGCATTGGGTAATAAAGTGAGATTAAATACATGAAGTATATTTGTGTTGTTTTAATATTGATAAATAATCATTTGTGCACATTTGTATGTCTAAAAGTTGTTCATACATAAATAATTTACATTTTACTGCTGTCAATATGTCTATATTGTATGTTTCAGTGTGTTTGAAAACGTAAGTAAATGTACGTTTGGTAGAACCACACTTTACGTAGAAAATACACACAAAAACTGAGATCACATAGAACAATTTGTAAAAATAAATCATAATGTGTTTTTTCCCTGTCTGCTTGATTAGAGGCAGTTGTGTTTTTGCATTTGAACAGAACGCTGGATTCTGCTGGCAGTCTCTAGGGGAGATGATCTCTTGTTATGACAGGCTATTTTGGCTCAGTATACGCCTGGCACAGCTGCAGGGATGCTCTCTGGCAAGCTTGGATACACTGCTGGCATGATGGGCCTTTTTATTTCCGTGAGTCAAGAAGTGTGGCTTGGTTTGGTAGCTGCTCTTTGGCCTATCACATGACAGGATGCTAATCTAGGCTTAATTTGTCCCTCAACACTCTAATGCAGAGCACTGATCCTGCTTTAATTTGCTCTCCATCACGGCTTGCTTTAATTTAATCCATAATGCATTAGGACCTGACCATTGTAATCAGATATAATCAAATAGCATTTGTAAAAATCCAGCTTAAGAGCCCTTCAAAAAAAAAGCCCTTAGATGTTGCATGTCTTTTTGGTTTTCAAACAAAATGTAACAGGTCTGTTATAAAACATCAGGATATTATAATTCATTTGACTTCACTATGCTGGATTATTTGCAACGCAGCCTCATTGCATAAGACCGTAGCACATTATGTCCTTAGTAAGTGGCTGGAGGCTTGCCAGACAAAACAACCAGATCCCTCCTGTCAATCTAGAGCTTTAGTGAGTGAGATGGTTGCCAAGCAAAAAGATAACGCTAACACCACAGCACAATGAAAGAGAAAACAAGAGCAGCCGCTCTTTAATGCGGAACAGCGTGGTTAAATCACTATGAGGGGAATTTACAGAGATGCTTCTGTCATGTTAATAGAATGCTTTTCTAACAAGCATTCTTGACCAATACAGCATTCGCATTAACAGACACACTTCAGACGTACCACACTTTTCACTGTTTCATTGTTGTTACCGTTTCTTTTTTTTTTTTTTTTTTTTACTTTTTTTTCTGGTAGGGCTGCCAAAGACACTAATGCAATAGCTGGTATCATTTAAAACTCTTTAACAGCTTACTTTTTTCCCCCAGCACATTATTATTGGTATTTAGAGGCATTTTCACATTAAAATAATGTATGTTATTTTTATTTTATATTAGGATTGAAATAATTAAATAGCCGTTCATGTTTTCTGTTTTTATTATTATAGTACTACGTTTTTTAGGGCTGCCAAAGTTAATATGCAAGCTAAAATGTTTGTTCTAAAATATAGTTTTATTGCAGTCTCGTGGCATTTTATTTTTTTATGTAAGAGAGTTGTAAAGGTTTCAAGGTGTACCAAAAAGGTGTATCAAAAAGTAATCATTTCTTTGTAAATGTTTTTATTATATTTTAGTTAGTCTTAAAGTCATTTTCTAGTTTCTTATTTAGTTGCACTGTTTTTTAGTATTTCGTTTCTATTTTAGTCCTTAGTTTAAAAAAATTTACGGCCGCCAAAGTTAATATGCTAATTTGGATAGTTGATGTTGATGTATATAAAAATATTTCACACTGTGTTTTTTTCAGCACAGTCTAGTATTATAGCTATAGAGTAGCATTTTCATGTTTAATGTAGAGGTTTATAATCTATTATGTATTAAAAACTAATCCTGAAATAATATTCTAGTTATTTTTTAGTTTATTTTAGTTATCATTTAAGTCATGAACATGTTTTTATTTTCATTTATGTTTTTATTTCAGTTAAGAAAAAAAAGTTTTCCCTCAGTTTGTTAACAATAATAAAACTGACCTCTTCTTTAAGTTGAACAGAGCAACCACTGACTGCACTACGCTCTTTGCAACAAAACTGAGACACTTTGTGTTTCTCTGCCAGCCTGATATAAGATCAAAGCGTGCGTCCTTTGGCGATGCGTGAAAGAATCCGTGGGTAAATGTTCTATGGAAGATGATGGTGGCACTCCACTGTGGAAAATACCACAAAAATGATGATTTATTTTGCTTCACTTTACTTCATTGCATATGAGGAATGGCAAGCCATGAGACAAAGGCTTTTGCAGGGAAACCTCATTGGCCATAATGAAGGGGAGCCTTGTTTTAGCATGTCATTAAAATGATTCTGCATCTTGCAGCAATCTGGGGAATTACAGTCTGAGCTTGTATGCTACCAGTACCCAAGTTGGCAACGACCACCAGGTGGCAATCTGTCAACAGCCTGACTTATTTTTACATTAATTGAGACTAATACATTCAATAATACACTTATGAATCAGGGTCTGGCCATTGTAAGGGATTACTAGCCAGCGTAAATTGTAATTTCTAGTTGTCAGGCAGCCATTTTGGTTGGTATACTTGGCCACTTTAATAATTGTGGGTAGTTTACATCCAGTTTATGCCATAATAATATTGAATTTAGGTGTATTTTATCATCACTTACTCCATTGACTTGGTTTGGACAAAAACAGTTGAATTTCTTTTTTCTTTTGTGTTTCACAAAAGTCATACAGGTTTGGATTGACATGGAGGTGAGTAAATGATGAAAGATTTTACCAATATTTACCAAAGTACCAATATATATCCTTTACAGTTAGATAAGGTAATAACTTGTCCCAGTGACTTGTCCCAGTACCCCTAAAGCACTGTTTGCAAAAAAAAAAAATTATTATTATAAAAGTGTAAAGTGTAACATCCTGCAAAATGTCTAATACGCTCTGACATCTATTTCTTATCCTTGTGGTATTCTAAAGTCTGGGTAATACCATTGGTTAAGCAGAAACTAGTCTGTCTGAGGTTCCTCTGACAGTGGCAAACCAAACGTGTTATTAGACGCAGAGAAAAAACCACTGGAGTGCGTCAGTTTGGCGCAGCCATGGATTGTGGCATTGATCGATTTCAGTCACATGGATGTATTTCTCCTCTCTCTCTCTTGGAGGATGGATTCTTGTTACTGTAAATGGTGAAACAATATCCCCACAGTCTAAACAGTGGGAGCATACAGTTAGAGACAATTTTCAGAGGAGAGCACTCTTCAAATTGGCCTGTGGGCACAGCTATTTTCTACTCTAAACAACATCCCACAAATCCAGAAGAAGGAATTGTTGAGAAATGCCACTGACAGGTTGAGAGACAATTAGAAAAAGAGAGAGCCTGTGAAGTCTGGTTCCTCCTCTCAGTGTGAGTTTTTCTTTACAGGCCAAGAGAAGCTGGAATTGCAACTGCAATTCATTGCTCAATCAATCAATCACATTTATTTATATAGCACATTTAAAAACAACACATGTTGGCCAAAATGCTTTACACCAGGACCTAATATAACGAACGTAGGTCAGTAATAGCTGTGTGTGTAAACCTCATCTCCTCTGGCCTCAAGAGGCAGGTTAGCGTTTAGTGGCCTTGTTAGAGCGCCCGTTGAACTATGCTGATAATGACGGAACTTGCAACCATAGTTGGCTAACGATGCTTTTGGGAATCACAACCCAGAGCGGGTCGAGTTAGACTGGTTACATTTGGTGCGGTGACCGGGATGGGAGTGAGGTTTACACTAACATATACAATCTAGGATAAGGAAACCGAGTATAAGACAAATACAAAATGACACAAAATTAAGTACAGTAGAATGCATGTGAGAAAAGACTTTTTCAATAAGCGATGAGCTGCAACAGAGAACCTCCTTTTGATTTTAGACGAGACTTGGGAATAGTTAACTGAAACCTTTGTACAGATCTTAATGGCCTAGAGGATGTATGTTACTCAAGACGTTAACTAATATAACTGGGTGCCAACTGACCTAAAATGAGATACTTGCATAAAAATTCCTGTTCTCTGTTGCAGCAATGGTTTTGAATCTGTTATTCAGTCATAAATATTGATGACATTCTCTTTGAACTTACTGCATGATTAATTAGAAGAACGAAGTGCGTTCAAGGTCATGCTGTGGAAAAGGAATTGCTGTGTATCGTGTTTGTTTCCCTCGAACAATTAGCAGTGTGAATAAAAGAGTGACGGAGAACTTGGGGTTGTTTACCACAGGTAATCAGTCATAAAAGCCCCCGTGCACAATGACCTGTTTTGTTTAAAAGCTACCGTGAACCTATACCCGCTGAATTAAATATGAGGAAAGTTAACGCTAAGAGCTCAGACTGAGCAATGCGTAGGCTAGTCCAGAAAATACCTTCACGTGGGAAGTGGGCCTCTCAGGTTATTTTGTACTTTTATTTTGAGATGTGCAGCAGTGGTGTTTTTTCAAAGTAGGTGTAAGATGTTTATTTGTGGTATGCATTTGGAGCGAGTGGCTTTGAACGTGGGGGCTGCTCAGCGGGGGGCCACTGGCATTAACATTAGAGCAGCGCAACGCTCTTCTGACAGGCCTCTCTCTGCAGGCGGAGTAATCACAAAGCAGAGACAGGATTATTGTCACAGATACTTTGACGCAGGTAAACTGCCTCCCGATGATGCCATGAAAGTTTAGTAGTGGCCTCTTTAAGTCCTATTGAAGTGGCTCTGTTTCGATTGTTATTACCACATTATGAGTCTTGATAGGTTTGCCAAATATACAACAACGCTGTTGACAGCTTCAAAACAGGGAAAATGTCCTTTCCCTTGTCACTTGGGGGAAAGTATTGGTTTTTTTTGTTTTATCTTTTCATGTCACTTCCTGTCTGCACTTCCAGAGGCAAAGTTTTTAAATTCTAGTGATGTGATTAATATTCACAAATTTTTGCATGTGTCTACAGAGCTTCCCTGACAGTTTCAAAGGACTTAATAGCTATGCGCTGTAAGCACCAGCATAAATATAAATATGTCTAGTGTATTAAAATACAGTGACTTGTAAGGAGCAGTCACCCAGCTCTATTATAGTTTTGTTGTGGCCTAATTTCTAAGGAAGCCTGTGAAAAGCAGCATCTCTATCTTTCAGTGCATCGAGGTGTAAATGATTCATAAATGCCCTGCTGTGGGGGTTTCACTAACAGGCACAGGTATAAATTAAAGATAGATTGATATATCCAAGTTTTTGATACCAATATGCCAAATCGATTTGTTACATTTGTGTTTTTTGACACAATAACTAAATGATCATTAGACCACAACAATACAAAATGTAATAATAATAATTATTATTATCATATAAACATTGTAATCTATTAATCATTTAGTTAATATAATAATTTTGTTGTTATGATAGTATAAATATCAATATGATAATTGTATAATTATATTTATTATTATTATTATGCAAAGTTATTGCAGTCTAAATGTCATCATTTTCTGTTTTTCATATATATATTTTTTAATATTATACATTTTATTGTTATAATATGTGTGTTGGTTGACAAATTGTAGAATTTTTTGAAAATTATTATTATCATTTTTATTATTATTTCTATTTATGAAAAAGTTGTTTTGCAGTCTAAATGGTCTTCATTTTTAATATGTATGTTTTAATATTATAGGCCTAATTCTATTGCTATAATTTGAGTAAGTTAATAAATGGTACAATTTTAAGAAAATTATTATTATTATTATTTCTATTTATGCAAAAGTTTTTTTGCACTCTAAATGGTGTTAATTTTTTTTATAGTTTTCATATTTATTTTTTATATTATGATTTATATATATAAAGTTAATAAATTGTATAATTTTTAGAATATTATTATTATAATTTCTATTTATTTAAAGTTGTTTTGCAGTCTAAATGGTCCTCATTTTTAAATATTTTTCATATTCATTTTTTCGTGTGAATATCTGTAAAGAATATCCGTCACATTAATAATGTCTATCTCTAGAACAAATGCTTAGGCCACAGCTTTTATTGTGCTTGATTCTGCCTAAAACAGTAACAAGTCTTAATCACTGTTTCTTTGTCAGAGCAGCCAGTGAACAGAAGGCAGTTACCATGGCAGTATGGGTAAACAAACAAATGTGGTACCATGGAATGCTTCAAAATATTTACAATGGAGTAACCCTCTTTCGGTCGCAGGCGGGATAATCTGGAACATTGTGCATAGCACAAATTGTTCTCAGCTGGAAGGTAGTTCTCTCCCGTGGATCAACCCTCAGCAGCCCAACTGTACTCTTGCTGGAGAAAACCACCCACTAGCAGGAAAGAGCATTCTGTTCATAGAAAACCCCCAATTAGCATTATCACCTCAACCAATGATGTACATTTGGGGTTGAAGCATTTTTTTTCTATCCTAACAAGGTGATCATAGCTTTTACGTTTGCATTTAGTTTTTATTATTTGCATTGCTTTTCCCTGCTGTCTTTGACTAGAACAGACTCTCAACCCATTTTTGAGTCACAGTCTACCAGTTGATAATCACTGATCTAACATTAGGGAAAAATGAAGCAAAGAAATGTAAGTTTTTAGCACATGGCTTACAACCAAACCTAAAAAAAAGCATGTACTCTCTAATGTGTATTAATGACAAATGTTGAAAGGTTTAAAAACCCTGCGGAAAATCCAATTGCATATGATTTCACAATGCCACTGCACATTAAAGATAGAGGCAATTTCTGATTAGGCTCAAAGGTTACATTCATTTTGATTAATAACCGAGACATGTTTCCCTAGCAACTGCTACGTGTGTTGTCATTGGCCCCGGGCAATACCCAAGTCAACTGAATACATCCTGTGATTAGCGACGACTGAGACATCCAACCACGTTTCCAGTAATAGCCTCATTCTGCGCTGTATTACCTATCAATCTATCAGAAGCCTCTAGGTCCCAAAACCTCTTTCGTCAAGGCCACTTCAGCAGATTAAAGAAGGATTCAATATGGAAGCATTTAGGTTATTAAATATACCTTGTGGAGACTCAAGAGACTAATTGCAGTGAAGTCTTTTCAGTTCTGTAGATACTTTAATGATGCATTCATAACAATATGTTTATGTAAACATTCTTGCTCATTGATGCCAAGAGAGCCACATTTGCTATTTGCTTCTGAAATGACACACCAGACAATAATGCAGCCACACTCCAATTCAGAACACTCACCTGTCATACAAACAAGCCCCACCTTAGAGCTTTTGTTCCAGCTGATTGAAATGAACGATTGCACAACAACTGCCATTTTCACATCTGATGTCAATGTAGCCCAAGAGAATATAAAAAAACTAAATGTGCTTTTTCTTTTGTTCCTGTCTGAGAGTGAATTATATAATTATATATATTGTACTTTCTAGAAAAAAAAAATAAAAAAAAAAATTGCTCACTCACCATGCCATGGTTTAGCCACTGCGGTATAAAGTTGTCCAGGAGTCTTGGGTAAACCAAATCTCTGTCATATAGGTAAAGAGCCCAGAACATAGTCACCACAAACTGCAAACCGAAAAGAAAGAAGAAACTGATAAATAATAATCACATCACAAAAAAACATATTCCGTTAGCAGTTTGAGTTAGCATTTTAGAGTAGACTATATGTTTGGTATGTGATATGATCAAAATCTTGTATCAAAATACAAGTATTTTTATATCATGATACATATATGATATATGACATGATATAGTTGTTTTTGCTGAAAGTTTACCCCAAAATTGTTTTATTTATTACTAGATTGTGTAGTACTACTTATTTTTGTATAATTCAGTGAACTAAATAGACTCTTCTTCTTGTTTGATTAATATAAATACTTGTATGTGTATGTATGAATATATATATATATATATATATATTCACACATACTGTTCATATATTCACACACACTGTTTTATTTTAAATCATGCTGCAGATATATATATATATATAACATATACTTATTTTCTGTCACTTTTATTTATAAAAAAATTATGTTAATGTATATATATATTTATTATTATTATTATTATATTTTCATTATTTTTTTATTTATTATAAATAAAATGTGAATATACATACACCTGTGAATGCTGTTTTCTTTCTTTTCTTTAAAAAAAAAATCATGCTGCAGATATAGTGTGGGATAAACAGTAAAGCAGAATCTAATTCTACAGTCACATTGCCAATACCACACAGCTCTGCTCCTAAACATGCTAAGTGGACATGTTTTTGATTATTCCTTAGCTCTATGGCTAAGAATCAACATTCCTTAAGCTCTTTCATATGACTCAATAGCATTATATGATTCAGCACAGGCTTTACAATAATACTTGATTCTTGTATGTCTTGTATGTCAAGTGTCAGCCATCTCAGGTGTGGACTTTCTTGAAATGAGCTCAAAAAGGGAAACTGCAACTATATATTATCTTCAGAGGAACTTCATAACTTTTTAAGACCTCACTCCCCACAAAGACTTCAAATTGAGCCCATTCCTCGCCCCCAGATTCCCAGCAGGTCTTCGGGCAGACTGCCTAACTACTGCCTCATGCCGGCACATCTCATTATGCTGAAAAGTCTTACTTGTCTAGTATCCTCTTTGATTCCCCATCTACAGGACACAATCTCTGCGCAAAAACCTGACAAGCACTAAAACCAGCGAACACACAGCGAACCAACACACAGAGCTCATATTTTCATATCAGTATACCATAATTAATCCCTGAGAGCTGTCTTCTTCTTCCTTGCTTTTATCCAGCACTTGGAGCTACAGATGCTTTCTGTGAAAAAGGACAGTGGTGGTGAGGGCATCACACACGCTGTTAAATAACAGGCACGTTGGTGTGGAGTGTGCAGACCTTGTGAAAGAGCGTTTGAAGTCCCAAGCTCTCCGAGAAGGAATTTCACTTCCCCTGCTGTAATCCTGAACTGCTCAAATGTATTTGCATTAATGGGTCTCATTTATGGGCGTGACAGATTTCTGTTTGGTTTGGGTGTCTCCGATTATTTTGCAGGATACTTGTTTCCAGTAAGGGCTTGGATGATGCTCACTGTACCCAAATAAACGGGCGGCACTGTGAGGATAGGCCTTGTGAAAGGATCTGTCGTGCTTTTCAAGCAGATTTCTAGTAAACGTTGGGCTTCATTTTGAAAGCGCAAGTTAAACAAGTTCACTGCCGGACAGGTGGTTTATTTGGATTTGCCCATTCCATGCACTCTCATTGGACACTGTGGATGAACCACATAGCACACGGCAAACCTTCTCTATTATCCAGCCAACCTAGCTGGACTGGGAGACTTCATCCTGTGGCCTGACATACAGTATAGACTAAGGTTGTTAGGCAGATCCCATCGTATCACACGCCACTAATAGGTGTCAGGAAATGACCTGGCTAAAGTTTACAAAGTATGCATATCACTCAAACACAGTAGAGCCCGTGTCCCAACGTCAGCACTAATGATGCTCATTGTGAATGGCTGTAAGCTGAGCCTGCCCACTGCCCAGCTCTTACACTGAGGGCCAGAGCAAAGTCAAGCATCTATTTCGTCTTTGTATCATGGCTGTCTGGCTTCTAAGTTTTTTACAAGCTAAAAAGGAAGCTGTCTGCCATCTCATTAAGCCCCGCTGAGAATCTGCAACCGCAAGTTCTGCAAATACCCACAGAATGATGCAACAGTCAAAGCTGCATGTCTATGTTTATTAGATTTAAAATCTTATATTTATATTGTACTTAAAAATTAAAATATATATTACATACATAATTGATGTATGACATACATGTCCTTTCAGAAATCATTCTAATAGTTCTTTCTATTTCAAATACAGTGAATGCTGTTGTTTTGAACTTCAAAGAACCCTGAAAAAATTAAGCATGGTTTCCCGCAAAAAGCAGTCTTCAACATTGATAATAATAAGAGCTGTTATTAATTGAGCACCAATAATAATTGAGAACTGAGAAGCAAATCAGCATATAACAATGATTTCTGAAGTATCATGTGACACTGAAGACTGGATTTTGAAATATATTAAAATAGAAAAAGTTATTTTAAATTCAGTAATAATATTTCACAATATTACTGTTTTTACTGTATTTCAGTATTTTTTTTAACCAAATAAATGCAACCCTTTAGACTTCTTTTTCTCTTTTTTTTACATGTAGAGTTTATTTTTAAATATAATATAAACACACACAGATCACGGTTTAATATAAACATAAAAATAAGCTATTTTAAATGTTATGCATATTTGTTTTTAAATGTTTAGCAGAATTCCTCCCAAAAATAGGAAAGGAAAATGAGTTAAAAAAAAAATGCTGATTCAGTCTGGTCATCAGATACTTGCACACTTCAGAATTTATTTAATATTTCCACACTTTGCTTTATTTATATTAAGAGAAAAGTTATATTATTAGTGCTCTCTTGCAACGTAAGGAGATTGCTTGTGTCTCTTTCATTAAAATAAAATGAGTCGATTTTCTTCCCACTTAAGGGTTTAAGTCAATTTGACACTGTCATTTGACATCTTAAACTCTTCACTAACATTGTGCCATGCAATATTAAAATCTCTTTAGCCAGCTAGAAACATTTGTTAGCCCAATTTTAATATTTTCCATGTAATTATCTGATGGTCATCACGGACACACACAAAACAGAATCAACATAGTGTTTCCTTCTCCACTTTGCAGGACAGGATTTTATTGCACAGCTGATTTTGTGGCAGTGTCAGATAGATGAATGGGGATTTGCAAAGCAAATGAGATGTACATTTAACATAATGCGTATTGGTGTCTGTGTAGTCCCCTAATGCAAAGTAGCATGTGTTGATGTGTCCAGATATAGTGGTATGTGCGAAGAGAATACAGATGCTGTCTGACCTGACCTGCAGGTTTATACCTTGGGAATGCGATGCGATGATTCACTGTTTTGATGCTCAAAATACAGATCTAAAGGCACGTAGTGTTTATTCTGCCCTCCAAAACACAGTAAATGTTTGAACTGGATTGCACATATGCTAATCCATAACTCTGGACAATGTTATTGGTTTTATGTAATATATATATATTGTGTTTGTTATTATTTTTACATTTTGGGGTTAATAGGATTTTTTTTAAAGAAAAGTAATACTTGTATTCAACAAGAATGCTCTGGCACTAGTTTTGGATGAAGAGTTGTGTTATCATTGTACAAGCAGGATGTGGCATTTGGTCGTTGCCCCCCCCCCCCCCCCCTCCTCCACTGTGATTTGACGGTTGGGTAAAAAGTGACAGTGATGAGCATTCTTCAACTTCAAAAAATGCTAAGCGCTTAGTGCCTCATCCTGCTACTGGTATTTTAAAAATACCAGTAAAATTGAAAATTTTTCGCTCCCATTGAAAAAATTGGGGAAAAATACACTAGCCTCTGGGAAAAAATGCTTTGGTGGACATACAGCATAAAAGATGTTCTTTTGAACTTTCTATTCATTGAAGTGTCCCGAAAAAACTGTATCATGGTTTCCACAGAAATATTAAGCAGTAAAACTGGTTTTCAAAATTGATAATAAATGTTTGATGTTTGCATGATTTGATCACCAAATCAGCAAATCAGAACTAATTCTGCAATGTATTAAATATATTTTAAAATAAAAAAATTGTATTGTAATAATTTCACAATATTACTGTATTTTTGATCAAATACAGGCAGCCTTGGTGAGCATATGATACTGTTTTTCAAAAACATATAATGACATTCACTGAACACAAAATGTGACCGACCCCAAACGGTTGAAACAAAGTGCCGTTGAAAATTGCCAAGTTGCAAAAATATTAAAACATTGGTCATGCATTTGGACTGCAGCAAGCAGTATTTTACCTTTAGCACCCTCTATAAATGTGCTCAATACACAACCCTCCTTTCTTAGATCCAGAGAATGATTTCTTGAAACAAGTTTTGAACAGTGGCCTCTGTTTTCCTGTGGTTTCAGACATCTTAATGTCAATGACATGTGTGGGAGGGGAAGGGCAGCTTCAGACAGAGTATTGCATTCATATTCCGTTACAGTACTGTTTTTTTCTTTCCCACACATTAACAATTGAACTTGATGGCTCAGAGAGTTTACGGGAGGTTCACACACTTTAAACTAACCGCACCAAAAGTCACCGCCAGCCAATTACTTTTTCTGAAATTCTGTATACAAAAAATGCAATCTTTGCATATGTACGGGCTTGTATAAAAGCTGAAACTTTTCCAAACTTTAGTTTAAAAAAAACTAAAACGCTAGGCTAGATTGTTTTTGCACTGAAATAATCTGGATCACTGCATTATCTTACTTTGAAAATTGGCCATATTGGTGTTTATATTCAATTCAATAAAATTTTCAGTTTTGATTCCAAGCATTGATGTTATCTGAACATCATATCCTTACTGAGCCAGCAGAACTGCTCATAATCTCCAAATCTAGGTCCAACAAACACAAATAAAGTGTATTTTTATGGATATACTCGGTCAATTAGTGTATATGCAAAATGAGAAATCTGATTGGTGATTTATACGTACCACACCAACGGGAAAGGCCAGAACAGCCATCATCCAGTCTCGTAAGCCAATCAGCTTCCTCAACTGTCTCTCTTGCTCCATACTGGCGCTGCCTTTTGTCAAAAGGCTTGAGAGGTCCGTCAGGACACACACTCCAAAGAACACTGCCTGAATGACCTGAGATAGAGAATCATAAAATACTGGTCAGGAAAGCGTAATGTAGTATACCTATAAGAAAGTGGGCAGATTTGTAAGGTGCAAAGAGTACCTGAAAAGTAAAAGTAGAGATACCTTACAGCAAAAATGACTTCATTACAAGTTACAAGTCACCAATTCCAATACGTCTTGAGTCTTTACAGACAGGACTTAGATTGAGCCAGGATTAGGGCTTAGTTCAATTAGAACATTTAAGTAGCATTTATTAACGTGCCTTAGTAAAAAAAAAAAACATTTCGGAACACAAATTAAGATATTTTTGGTTAAATCTGAGAGCTGGATCAGTAACAGCGCAGCGCTTCTGGGTTGTACGTCACACGTAGGCTCACCATTGGCCGACGCTGGTCATGTGTGTGATGCGTGTGACTATTTTTGATATTGATGCGTGTGACTATTTTTGATACTAATCAAAAATATCTTAATTTGTGTTCCGAAGATGAACGAAAGTCTTACAGGACTGGAATAACATGAGGGTGAGTAATTACTGACAGAATTTTCATTTTTGGGTGAACTATCCCTTTAAGTATTTTACTTGTACTGAATGTAGGCTCAAAGATGTAATAGTCCTCAACATCTAAGAGACATGCCAGTGAAAAACAAGAAATAGTTGATTTGTGAGGAGTACAATCATATGCTTATTTGCTAAAATCTAAATAAACACCTCAATATTGCAATAAATCAAGGTCGACAACAGCTTCTTAAAAGTCTACAAACACTCAAGTCTAAGCTAAAAAAAGACAAGTAAACCAATATCCTTCAAAAAGGTCTCTTCAATATAACAGATAAATAAAATATTAAGTACAATTAAATATTCAAAGCCTACTTTCACTGGGTTTGCTGGTTTCAGCCTCACCCCCCGGCCTCAGCAATGTTCTCATCTCATATCTGAAACACCTGCGATTCAGTCACTACTCACTAATACACTCACATTCATATAAAGTAGCCTTGTTGACAAGTTTGGCTGAGTAAGGGCGAAACGCACAAGATATATTACATTCAATGCCCTATACATGGCAATATCACCACTTTTGTAGCAGAAATAAACTGCTGCAGAAAAAGTTAGGTGCCATGCAAAATGTAACGAGTAATGGCATTATGCCTGCTCCAGACTGTGATTTCGGCTCTCCTATAGGATCATTACAAATCACACTGTACGACATGAATCTAATAAACTTGGGTAGTTAGTATAGAGGAATAAAACGTCTTGCGTTAGTGGTAAACAAATAGAGATGAATCACACTTTGGCAATTGTGGTTTTTATGTGCGTTGAAAATAAGAGGAGAAAGCGAAAGAGGAGAATATGGACGCCTGAGGTAAGTAGTTTTAAGTTGTAGCACCATGTCGCATTGATCAATACGCCATTTCATGTTGCAATGTTATTGGCTAGTCAGTGGACATAGGTCGTAGCAGTAAACACACTGTGAGATGATCATGCTACATATCTGACACTGTCAGAAAATGATCGCACGCTGTCTTTGGTTGAAGGACCGTGACAACAGTCGTCTTTGAACCTCTCTCACTGTACGACGCTGGACCACCGTTTAGGAGCCATGACCACATAAATCACCACAATTGGTAATCTTTCATCTGGGACAGCCCAAAATCATATATTTACCGGGCATAACTCATTTACAAATGTATTGGAGTACATATACTTATTTAAGAATGTAATCAAGTAGCAGTGAGCACATTTTTTAAATTTATCTTTATTTTTCCTTCACTACATTCCAAAGCATAATATCAAACTTTTAACTCCACTACATTTCATAAAAACGTGTCATTCCTCGTTATTTTGTTCGTGAACAAAGTGATTATTTTAAAATAACCTGTTAAATCGGTTTGCAAATCTCAAAGAATAATTCATTTGTGAATTGGACCAATCCGATTGCATCTGTTCTTTAGTCAACAACTCACTGAAATCAGAAGTCTTGCTCAAAATGAGCCAAGAATGGCAGTTTGTAGAAAATGAACTATTTATTTTGGTTTGAGGAAATGTAAACTGTATAAGCATTTCTGCTGATATACAGCCACAACGATCAAATAAAGAAATAAACGTATATATTTAGAGACCATAATGGAAAAGAGCAGGTAAAGCTTTTTTATAAATAAATAAATACAATTTACTTTCTTTTTTTTTGAAGGCCTCTCATTGACATACAAATCAAAGCTGTCTTTTAGAAGGAATAAAAGAGGGAAGTTGAAGAGAAACTTGATGAAAGCCATGCATTCATCTTTGGTAGTCTGAAAATAGAATATGAGTATTTCTAAGTGCCATCATTTTTCAAGAGCAAACAAACTCACATCACAGAAAACAGAACAATATAAAGATACAGTTGACATGCTTTAAAATGTTACAATGCATGACAGGCCGCAAGAAAACTGGCATTGAAATGATTTAATACACAACCTTTCCTCCATAACCTATTTCTTGTCTTAAGCTAATATGTCTTTTTTTAGTCCATTTTCCATTAGTGAACATTCGTGATGAGTGTGTTAGGAGATTGCTTTGACATTCATTTACGATGGAAAGACATTATGGAATTATGAGAGTTTCTTTATCATATCTCCTCCACAGATATCCAACATGCAAAAAAGTCTCCCGTTAATACACTCTTTAATATTTCATTCCTCATTATCTTTCTGCTCCTAAATTTGTTTCCTGCTGTCTGAAGGCAGGAGAAACCCTGCTAAGACTTCATATAAATGTTCGATTTGTCCAAAATCAATCTTTTATTGGAAAAGTCTTAAATCCCTATTACCAGACCCCTAAAATGATCTATGTTTCTTACTCAACCCTAACTAATGCTTTCGACCTTTACTTTAGCTGTGCTAAAAATGGACGTCGTTCCTTTTCTCACATCATTTGAGAGTTAAAAAACAGCCTCTGTACGAGGACATGAAGCCAAAAGAAGCATAAAATAATTTATTAGCTATACAAAGCCTTCATTTCTGCTTATAAACGACCACAAGGATTCCTGGACTGAGATTCAAGTCTCCATGAAATCTAGTGAATTGCTTGTTTGAGGCTGGGTATAATGATTATTGGGCTAAGAAACCTCACTTCTTATCAAACAACAGACTGCTAGTATACTGCAGAAACAGTAGCTTGCAAAACAGTCCTACTAGTCCTGCATTCATGTTAAAAAAAATGTCATAAAACTATAGGCCTACACTTGTATTTGTTCCGATGCTGTACATTCAAATGCATCCTATTAATTTATAATTAGTTGCAAAGGCATTTGCAACACAGCAACTGCTCTCATAAAAATATAGACTGCCTCATCACAGTAATGCTACACTCAGAAAACCTGTGCATCTGTGCTAATTAAACTCTGCTAATTAATCCATGGGTATCTCATTGTCAGATCACTGAAAGCTTTCGGCCACACTTGACCGGACACTTTATGTTCAACACCAAGAGCTCAATATATGCCAGGCTCCTCTAGTGTCCTATTGTGACAATGGAAAGCCAAATCTAAACCCCTAAATTTAATAATTAATGAGGCCTGATGAAAACATAAATGGCTGAAATCAAAGTGGCACAGTTAGCACAATGATAGTTACTCAGTGTTAATAAATATAACAATGCCACAGTGGAGTGTGGATATTACAGTGCAAGTATTTGATCCAGACGTACTTGCATTTATTGTGCCAAGATGAGATAATCTGCCTTTCTGAATGTGACGTGTTTATCGTCTGTTCTAATATTAGTTTCACACAGCCAGGTTGATTGGTGTCAGAGGTCCTTAAATGCTGTCATAATTAATCTTTACACTATAACACAAAGCAGCACAAACAATAAATCACTTCCTTAACTCTCCATGGTTGTGGTGAAAGCGAGTGTTCAAACAGTGAACATGCCTCCGTACTTCCGATGTGTTTACAGACAATGAAAGATTTGTTACATTAACCAATGTATGAAACAATTTTATAGTATACATGGAATTTGAACAGTAATACATTAAAGTTGGGAGTCAGTAAGATTTTGTAAATGCTTTTCAAAGCAGTTTCTTCTGCAAGCTGCATTTATTTGATCAAAATACAGTAAAAACAGTAATATTATGAAATATAATTTAGCCTATATATATTATATTTTAGTGCAGTCACTAGAGAGCTATATAAAACATAATAAGTGTTATGAAATACAGCATAGGTTTTAAAAAGCTCCATCTACAATAATCCGAACACATCTGTACGTGAGATTATTCCCAGACAAGAATGAAAAAAACAGCAAACGGTACACTCGAACAGATGTGCAAACGTGAAGTGTATAACAAAACAACTTTTATTGCTATTAAAAAATCACTGTTCGAAAAAAGGGGGAGAAAATAGGCTGTTTATGTGGAAAACATGACTCACTGACTCACTGACTGTCATAACAGTCAATGTGTGTGTGTGTGTTCAGATGCTGGTGCAGACTGCCATAACAAAAGACAAGGTTGCTGCTATTCATACTTCAAAACTGTGTATGCATTCTTAAATTTGTCCTCCTAATTGTTCAGAGAACAGATCATAATTCAGCACAGCCCTTCAAAATAATATTCATTATTAATGAGGATGTGAGATATGAAAATCATGACATCATCGTTAGAGACTTAAAAAGTCATTACGTCATGTGATTAACGTCTAATGATCAGTAAATGTGACGTAAGACAATTTGTGGTGGCGTTTGTACTCCTTTTTGTAGGAACCTGGCATATTTCAACATAACAGGGGCCTCTATACAAATGTAATGCATTATGGAGATCTCATATATATAATCAGGCACTGCATGGGAATGATGCACATGCACTTACCAAATCTATGAACGTAAGAAACTTCCAGCTACCGCCGTATGTTTGATGCGCGGGCATGTCTATGGCTTTGTAATTGCAGAGGATAGAAAAATAAGAGAGTAGTATCGCTACTCTGAGGATCTGTGATGGGATGAGCGCCATTTTCCTTCCCCCGTCGTATTTCCGTGTCAGGGAAATATCCTGTTGACAGAGGGATGCTGTTATTCTGTGGGGAGGAGGAGAGGGTCGCGCGGATCCGTGCGAGACGTTGGTGGAGGCGGCGGATGTGCGCGAGAGGTTGTTGCTATAGGAACAAGCATCGCTGCCTGTGCATTGCAGCTCGTGCGTCGCTGTTCTTTGTGCTCGCGCATGCCCATTGTGTAGGGTTTGGGGGGGGTTGGTGTTTTTCGTTTGTCTCTCACTTGGCGAATCATTGTCTGGATTTATTTATTGTCCTAATATAGTGTAAAATATTGAGATGAAATGTATAGCTTACTATTTATTCAAGGTCATTTTTATGTCACACTTTATACTTATATACTATTTCGCAGGTTTGTTTTTATAAGTCATAGGCCTATAGCCGAGCCTACTGTAAGAAAAAATTTTTTTTTACAAAAGTGATTGCACATTTTTTACCATTATTGGCTGACATACAAAATGGACTTCATTTAATATATGGTGATCAAGTAAAATTGTCCTAGCTTTTGGTTAATTACATTTTCAATATCAGTCATAGAAATTACGAGAAAAGAATGAAACTATATATTACCTGTCAAAAGTTTGGAAACATTCCTATTTTTAATGTTTTTGAAAGAGGTCTTTTATTCTCATCAAGTCTGCCTTTATTTGATCAAAACTATAGAAAAAACTAATAATGTGAAATATTAAGCTTTTACAATTTAAAACAATGTTTTTTCTATTTTAATATACTTTAAAATATTTTTTTTTTTGTGATGCAAAGCTGAATCTTCATCAGCCAATACTCCAGTCTTCAGTTTCACATGATCCTTCAGAAATCATTCTCACTAATTTGATATTCAGTTTGATATTCGTAATTCAGTTATCATCAATGTTGGAAACAATTGTACGGCTTAATTTTTTTTATGGCCTGTTATACTTTTTTCAGGATTCATTGATGAATAAAAAGTTAAAAAGAACAGCATTTATTCAAAATAGAAATCTTTTCTAACAATATAAATGTTTACTATCAATTTAACACATCCTTGAATAATAGTATTTATTTATTTCAAAAAAAAAAAAGAAAAACAAATACTAGAAAGGTAATACTAGAATACTTGAAAGGTACTCTATATTGTTACAAACGATTTCTATTTTGAATAAATGCTGTTCTTTTAAGAATCCTGAAAAAAGTATCGCAGATTATTAAAAACATATTAAGCAGCACACCTGTTTCCAACATTGATAATAAATCAGCACATTAGAATGATTTCTGAAGGATTCTGTGAGACTGGAGTAATGGCTGATGAAAATTCAGCTTTGCATCACTGAAATAAATTATATTTTAGTATATTAAAATAGAAAACCATTATAAATTGTAATAATATAATCATATTTTTCTGTATTTTTGATCAAATAAATGCAGGCTTGATGAGCATAAGAGACTTCTTTCAAAAACTTTAAAAACAGTGTTTCCAAACTTTTGACTGCTAACCATTTAAAAACATAACCCTTTCTCACCCATTTTGAACAATATTACTGTAACCTATAATTGCCCATTTGAGTCCATCACTGTTTGAGACATGTCATACAGTAGCAGATACAAAAAAATTGCCCCGTAAAACTTACATTATACAACAAGGCAGCCAAAGAGGTTTACAGTGGAAAATCCCTTGCCACAGGCACACAAATGGTTCCCAGAACTAGCCATTAAGAGGATGGAGGAATGAGGATTAAAAAACTACTGCCTCCAAAGCAGCATTGCAGGGGCCAGTGTGATTCCTGTGACCTGGACTATACATTCTCGTTAAGTTCATCCCTATATTATTTAACATAAAATACACAAATTTTAGACATCACACTTCAAATAGCGTTATGAAACTGGAAAATTTCATGATTGGACTTACTGTCACTCACACGCCATATTATCTCAGCCAAATCCACTTATTTCCAGCATGTTATTGCTTTTTATATATATATTTTAAGCACACCAGGTCACTGAAGATGATGTGTGTACAATCCTATTTTTTTTCCTCTGAAATATTCAAAACTTCATATTTATCTAACTTGACCTAAGCCCCATGAGCAAAATGAAAAAAATGCAAAGAAAATATAAAGCACGCGGACTGCTGTGCAGGCTCTTCACCTACTGTGGGGTTTGATGGGGTCTGCCAGAGTGCAGGAGAGCTCTGCAGTTTGTGGTTAGCTGTGGGAGCATGCAAGAGTTTCCAGAGCTGAGGAAGCTTGTTCACAGTGCACTTGAGTGAGATGTGTGTGATTCTAGATGAGTGCGCCCACCAGCAACCCAAAACTTCATCTCATTCCATTGGCCCCAAGCTCTCTGACATAGGAAGCTCAGATTTCATGTCCAAAATATGTGCAAGATATCTCATTGAAATGTGTTTATTATCATGCCAAAATTCTTGAAAACAGAGATTAGGTGGCCCATCTCACACTTGAAAAATATGCTTGCTAAGTAAATAAGGGTAGTGTACAGTAAGTCAGACCAGCCAATCCATTTTATTTTGGTTTTGGTTTTGGTTATCTTGGGGTTTATTTTGTGATAATGACTGGATGATTGTACATTTTACGCCTTCTCCTCAAATAAATAAATACAATACACAAACATTCAATATAGATTTGAGTTGAAATGATATATTTTTACCTGTATATTATCTTGAGACTTCCACTAAGAAAAAAATCCATTAATGTGCAGCCTAGCAACAAGACAAACAATATTACTGTAATTGTCTACTGAAGCCCTCTTCAGTGTTACTAATGTACAATCTATTTTTCAATACAATCGGTGTACGTAAGATAGCACAATTTGCGATAGGATTCAACATGAGCGTGCCTGTGGTGTGATACAAGAGATCTGAAAGTAGCATCGGTTCAGTTTTCATAAGAGCGGTCTGAAAAAGCAAACAGAAATCATTAGGCCATACATACACAAGTACGCGAGTGGTCCTACTCGACCCGCTCCGAGCGGGATTCGAACTGTGGTCCCCGGCGTCCTAACAAGGATGCTAAAGGCCACAGCAACTAGCCCATCTTTTGAAGCTAGGGGAGTGAGTTTAACACACACAGCTCTTGCTAGTCTACATCCGTTACACTCACCCCCCTAAACCTCACTCCCATACGGGTCACGGCACCAAATCGACCCACTCCGAGCTGGATTCGAACCATGGTCTTCGGTGTGGAAGGTGGGCATGCTAACAAGGATGCTAAAGACAGTAGCCGCTATATCAGTTGCTAGCGTGCTTCTTGAGGGCAGGGCAGTGAGATTTACACCACAGCTCTTACTGGCCTACGTCCGTTACACTGGCATGCAGTTCCTAACCAAAAGCAAGTACAGTATGTGTCCTGGCTAAACGTTTGCGGCTACATTCGCATGCTCGCTTTAACTATGCTGCCTTGTGTAGTACCGACAGACTGTTTCCCCATTCTAATTCTAAAATGCTACTTCTGACAACACGGCAAATGGATGAGGACAGAATTATCATGACTGAGGTGATCTTTTTGGAACATTATCTAGATCACTGAATGCCACGAATGACCAATCATATGTCCCCGAAAGCTGCGTAAAACTTTGTATTTTTCAAAGTAATGCAACACCAAACATGTGTATAATGAATTAATGAAGATATACTAGCTTTTTTGAATGCAATAGAAAAAAACAAGCAGTGACTGTGGAGAGGCCTTCTGGGGTGATGGAGTTGTGGCTTGTATGGCTGGCCTACTCTGGTTTCTTTGTCTCTTTAGATTTTCTATTAACTTAAGAAAGTTCATAGCCTAGCGTATAGCCAATAAATGTGCAATGGCAACCATCATTCAACCACATTTGAAAAGAGAGTTTAAGGCACTGAACCGCAAGTTTTAATGCAGTTCACAGGCGACGTGGAAAGCAATATATCTGTCTTTTGGATACACTATCATCATAGTTGGAGTTGTGTCGGGAAAGTCATGTTAATCTCTTTCCCCCTCATCAATCTCTGGTCAGGTCTGCAACAAGATCCATGTAATTAGGGTGAGTTGCCCTTACGTACGTATACCAGCATGACATTGTAGCAAAGTGCACTGTAGCAGACTATATCAGTGTCTCATTAAAATGTTGTTTTGTTTACAACAACATAATGCTATGGACTAAATACTGGAGTGGGCTCTGATGTTTGGACTTGTTTGCAGACATCAAAGTCTGCTCAATCAATCTAATGAAGAGAGCGAACGCACACATCTGCTCGCTCACCCGCCTCCTGCTTACCTTTGTCCTGGTTCTGCCAATTAGATGTCCCTTCACAGAAGCCTCCCACTCTAATCCCACGGATAATGAGGAAATATTATTCATTCATTACAATTGCCTCCAGAATTCAAATTTGGCTTCATAACTGTCCTATGGTTAATCAGAAAACTATTTAGAACAAGATTATGACCTTTTTGGATGGATGATGGCAGCTTCGGTGTCACATGTGCACATTGAGGTCTTTTTCAAATTCCGGTTCAATTCCTGAATTTGAATTAAGGTAGCAAAAATAATTTGAATTTGAAAAACAAATAAGTATTAAAATGGATTGAATTTCGATTGAGCAACACTGATACTAAAAAGAACCTAAATCAGATAAGAATAATTAAAATATGTTCAAATTAATTACAGTGTTCAAATTAATTACAGTGTAATAACATTTCACAATATTACTGTTTTTATTATATTTTTTATTTTAAAAAAAGGCACTCTTTTTTTTAAATACAAGAAACTTCTTTCAAAAACATTAAAACTGACCTCAAACTTTTGGGGCAGCAGTGTAGAATGTTAGATATGTTTGAAATGCCACCTATAGAAATTTGTATGCACGTCATCATAAAATTTGTGGACCAAGTTGGAAGAACACTTTATTTCCCAGAATGCATCAGCTGTGTTGAATTTCTTTGAACTACGATTTAGAAAATCCCTCTTCTGTTATTCCAATTCCAATTCAACTTCATGTGATATGTTGCTAATTCAAATTCCCATTTATGATTTTGAAAAGTTGCCAGTTTTTCAATTCTGAATTTTGCACAACCCTGCAGGTCTGCATCCTGTATCTTCCCTCCTTCTCATGGCTCATTTGCTTGAGAATGAATGATGCGTGGTGCGTTTTATGATGGTCCCTGTGGACTTTGAGATTTGAGTGTTGTTTACTGTGCCGGTGGCTTTCATCATCATCTTAACATGCAGTAAATGATACGGTGTGTATATAAAACGGTCACCAAAAGCAATGGGGTTTCCAGTCACACCACACATTCCATATCATTACTGTTTATGGTCTACGGTAACAGTCTGTCCAAATATACAGATCACACATACACACCTGAGATATTTAAAGCACAAGGTGTGTATCTATAATGGAGAGGTGTGAAAAGACAGATGGTCGAGGAGAGGTGTGCAAACACTGCACTTTCGCTGGTTTGGTGAAGAAAGTGAGTAAAAAAGACAAACATCCATAATGACAGCCTAAGAGCTGGGCAAACAGAATTATGAGCAATAATAAAATGCAGATGCTCTTTGATGTGACGACCGAATAAGAATAACTCACCAAACTCACCAAGTATTTCTATTAACTGTTCTCAACAGGTCACTCGCCAGTTTAGAAATAAAGCAAACATTTTTTTTTAAATGCATTTATTGGCTTTTATTTTAGTCCCCGGAAACCATTCAGGCTGTTAGACTGTCAACTGAAGGTGTGAATAAATCATTCAACTATTAAATAAAATGTTGGATTGTCTGTGGAGAGAGATTTTTATGATCTAATGAACTCCTGTGTGTTTATATTATTGTCGTTTTATATCAGATGCATGCACACTATTTTCATTTAATTAATTTGGTGTTCAGCCAAGTGTTATTTTTCTTCATCATGTATACCTTTTGAATAATATCAGCAGTCACACTTCACTACAACTGTTGTCTTTCATTAAAATACTTTATTAAGATAACATTCCTTTTCATTTACTGTATTCAATTAATCTCACTGCATTTGACAGACAACTAAAAGTAAAAGAGGAGGCAATGGCTGTCCTTCCTGATCTGTGGGAAAACATGAGGACAGGATCCATGTGTGCCAAGTCCACCATGGAAAACATTTGCACTGCCAAGCATCAATGTATTACCGCTTTCTGTCAGTTGTCAACATCAAACGCAAAGCTTCGGTCTCACGGGAGAGAGGATTCTGCAATCACTGTGCTTTTATCTCATGGAAACATGTTAACCGCCTTTTTGCAGGGGCCCCTGTGTGGTTTCCAGGGTCCTGGAAAATTAGATTCTGGGATGAGGTAGAACACACTGAAAGTCATATTGACCATGAAAAAGAAAGGAATTAGGCAACAATCTACATCTACACAATTAGGGGTCAAACAGAATGCTAAGGCATGTGGCACAATATCATGAGGTGACACACATTATATATTAATTATATTATTATAGAAAATGAGTAAAATATTTTTTTTGAAAGAAGTGTTTTACTCTCAACAAGGTTGCATTTAATTGATTAAAAAAGTAGCATGGTGAAATATTATATTTTAAAATAACTTTTATCTGTTTTAATATATTTTAAATGTAATTTATTACTGTAATGGGAAAGCTGAATTTTAAGCAGCTTCTATTTCAGTCTTACGTGTCATGTGATCCTTCAGAAATCATTTTAATATGCTGATTTGGTGCACAAGAAACATTTGTTATTATTATCAATGTTGAATGATGTGCTGCTTAAATGTTTTTGTCGAAACCTGTTTTTGTTTGATTGTTTGATCAATACAAAGTTCAAAAGAACAGCATTTATTTGAAAAATAAATATTTTGTAACCTTATAAATGTATTTACTGTTACTTTAAAAAATGTAATGCATCCTTGCTGACTAAAATTTAATTATTTAAAATAAACAAAAAAAATCTTATTGACCCCAAGTTTTGAACTGTGTAGTGCTTTATGTGACAGCCATGACTTTATGTTATTATTTAGTTATTAATAATATAATAAAATAATAATGAAATAAAATGTAGTTAAGGTAATCAGCCCAAATTTGATCAGATGTTAATGCAATATCATTCTCAACCACCAGAGGTCTTGAGGCAGCTCCTCAAATTAGGAAGAACGTATGACTGCCATTGAAAATTACCTTGAACACTTATTTCCAAACTACTATTCTTCAAAATTTCAAACTGATTTTTTTTTAAAGATTAATTTAATGGTCCCGATGATGTTATTTCAGAAGTTTAAGAAGTATGTGATTCATTATAAATCCAGGTCACCTCTTCAATTGAACAAACGACGGCATTCTCTTTTATAGTCGGCAGACCCAAGGAGTATTTGAATTGGAATGGACTTTTGAGTCTTTAGGTGTGTCTGCAAATACGGTGGTTTTACTGCTTTGGTGCAAGAGATGAAAGGAGTTCTTTGGCAAAGATTCACACATTAGTGCCCTGCCTTATCACAGAGACAACCTGACCTTTGTCGATTGTAACATATTCTTATGTAATTTCCACACAGTGCTTGAAGCAGAAAGAAAGCTCTGGGATTCCTGAGAATGACGTGTTACTGAGTATGTGGTTCATCGCAGGGATGTGACAGCCGCACAATAGTTGCAGATTACCGTGGGTAAAACTAGGAGTGGAAAAGGGAGAGGCAGATCTCTGTGTGTTAGCTCTGCAGTCAAAGCAATATTACACCATACAGCTTACTGGAGAAACGGATACAGCCTTGGGCTATATTCCTCTGTGTCATATATAGGCTAGAATGTGTATGTGACATCTCTCCGATTATTGAAATGGGACTGTGTGTCTTTAAGAAAGCATGAGGAAGTTCACCACTGTCTGGTTGTTTTGAAATCTTGATTACAAAGAATGTGGCTTTAGATGAGCTATTTTTATGCTAAATATTTCAGATCTGCTTTATTTCAGAAATGAACAGTTCTAGTATAAGACAAAACACACAGACAAATGTTTTTGAAAGAAGTATCTTATGCTCACCAAAGCTGCATTTATTTGATTAAAAAATACATCACATTAAATATTTTTACATAATATTATTATTTAATATTTTTAAATGTAATTTAATCCTCTGATAGCAAAGCTGAATTTACTGCAGCCATTTCTCCAGTCTTCAGTATCACATGATCCTTAATTTTAACATGCTGATTTGTTGCTTAAATAACTTTTCTTATTATTATCATCAATGTTGAAACCAGTTGCTTAAAGGGGACCTATTATGCCTTTTTTAAGTCTCAGGTGACCCCAGATTGTTTCTGTAAAGTTTCAACTCAAAATACCCTACATATAATTTATCATGCATGTTGTAAATGGCCATTAAGTTGAAGCAAAAACATGCTGTATTCGTGCATGTATCTTTAAATGCAAATGAGCAACCCTTCTTTCCAGAAGAGGGTGGAGCCTTTACAGCAGATACGCTTTCAAAAGCCAACAACACACATCTGTTTGGTTTTGATTATCATATTACAGTCAGATTCACGTGACATTGCTGTTCTTCGTTATAATGAAAGTTATTACTTGGCTGCGTTTTAAAGCCATATCAGTTTAAACTTTTGATATATGCATGGTTTTCTGAGCGCACACAACCGAAGCACGCGCACAGAAAGCTGGCTGTCAGACGGCGCATGAGCAGCGTGTATTTTTATTTTTTTTTGGTGTGTATTTTAACCAATAAGTGCATTACCGACATGTGCATTTACACTGGGAGAAGGAGCATCTCTGGTGCTTCAAGCATTACATCGGGTGAGCAGCAGTGACGCGGGGGTTTCGGTGCCGAGTCTATTTTTGATGGACAAACTAAACATGATTTCACACAAAAAGTGCTCAAAATGCACCGAATAAGCATATGCCTAGTGTGTTTTAACAAGAACGTGCACGGCACGCGGCAGATGAAGTAAACACAAAGCTGACCTCATTTGTGTGCAGCAGTGTTGTTAACCATTTATATGCCAGTGTTGTACACCTCCCCATGTTTAAAAGTTTCAAAACTATTAAGTTTATAAATTACCAACTTCTAAAAACAAATTTATAGTTGTCTTTGTAAAAAAAAAAAAAAAAAAGCTCACCTGTATATGTTGCATTAGAGTTCCTGCTGTGACACTGAACAAATGCTACCAGTGCAGTTACAATATGATTATTCATAAACTCAAGCTTTCATGTTTTATTGCGCTTAAACTGTCAAATACACACAAGGTTATTTCAAAAACACTCAAAGCTCACATAAACACAGTCAGTTATGTCTGTGAATGTAAACCGTAGGGAAAGAAAAAAGAAAGTGCTTGTATTAGATCTGTGTATTAAAGTGAAAGCACTATATGCTGTTAATATGAGTTAAACAACAAAAGAAAAACAGAAAATCTCTCACTGCTCTTGATTGAATAATCAATTGATTGGTTGGACTGTGTACAACCAAGGGACTTTTGTACAGCTCACTCATTTTGCACAATAGGTCCCTTTTAATGTTGTTGTGGAAACCATAATACATTTTCATTTGAATTGAAAGTTAAAAAGAACAGAATTTATTTAAAATAAATCTTTTATTAGATATAAATGATTTTACTGTCACTATTGATCAATTTAACGGACCCTTGAAGAATATAATAAACTGACCCCAAAATATATCTATGGTCTATTTTGACTATTTTTATTTTTATCGGCCAACTGTAAACATTGATCTTCACTATAAAACAACTTTCTGAAGTCTTAAACCGTGAAACCTACTCTTCATGCAAATCTGGAAAATGAAAGAGACAATGTAATACGTGAATATTTCAGAATGACTCAGTCATGCTCATGCTTACACTATAGCATTTATTTCTGATTAAATACAAACGCATGCACACACGCGCGCACGCACACACTCACAGTATGTACATGCACACATTCACAAACAAAGATCTGTGGCACAACAGCACATACAGATATACGTACAAGGCCCTCCCTTCATTCCTGTAAACAAAAGCTTCGACTTCTGTATTTGAGGATGCAGAGAAGGATAAATATATTCAGTCATAGGAGATATGTTTTGCTTCTAGGAGAGGTGATCACTTCTGGGAAACAAGAGTGCATTTTGATTCATGACATTCATACGCTTATAATAGCACGGAGCCGTGTTTTTATCCGGTCCACCGATAATTAACTGAGAACAGCTCTGTGCTGCTGGGAACACCCTTGGTGTCCTTGAGCAAGTGACTCTGCACACTGAATACATGCAGACACCTGCACAGGCGCTCACGAGAAGCAAACGCCAACCAGTGCAACAAGATGACTTGATAAATGTTGATGAAACATGCCCTTTGTGTCAAGCGCAGACATTTCCATTTACACTTTATTTCCTGTGGGAATGCACCATTGGCTGTGATGTCTGAGCTTGTCCGGCAACTCTGATTTCTGTCTGTGCGCTGTGAATTATGCTTGAGTGACTCAGATGCCAGTGCTTCTTTGGGGATGCCCTTGCTGAGGATTACAGAGGAGATCCCTTTTGCCAATGTGATGGGAACTCCAGGTCACAGCTGATGTGATCACAAGCTTCTTAAAGGAAACATAAGCCAAGCCACTCTAACCTAGCCAGTAATCCATTTAACAAAATACAGAACAGATGCACCACTCCTGACAAGACAATACACATGTTTATTATCACAAACAGGAGTTTCCCTTTATTTCTAGTGACTTTATAAGGAGCTAATGATATTTTCTATACCCCTAACTCAAGCCTCAAACAAGCCTTCCTGCATTTTGGCTTCCCACAATGTAGATGACTTCAGATTTATATGGTCCTTATGATGACATTTGGTCCCCACGATATAGGCAAAAGCTGATTTCACACATGAATTGAACAGCCACAGGTCCTTGAATAACTAAAATATCATCCCAGTTTACTTTAATAATCCCTGTTCATTTAGGGCCAAACAAGACCTACATACATGTGAAAAATTACCATGTTTATATATATAATTTTCCAATTCTGGTTAAGACTTTACTCAGAAAAAGACTAAGTTGTGCTGCATTCAAGTAAAATAGGACAGCAATTAATGCATTAATTCTCAATTGTGTCTTTAACAATAACACCGGAATTTGTGATGACCATGACATTTCTTTTAATGTTTACAAAATGTTGAAGCACCGCCTTTCTCTAAAATGTCTCTTAGAATTACCGTTGTTTGGACATTAAAGGGGTTGTTCACCCAAATGTAAAAAAATCTGTCATAATTTACTCACCCTCAAGTTGTTCCAAACCTGTATGAGTTTCTTTCTTCTGTTGAACACAAATAAGTTATTTTGAAGAATGTTGGTAACCAAACAGTTGATGGGAAAAGTCAATGGGGCCCATCAACTGTTTGATTACCAGCAGTGTTCAAAATATCTTCTTTTGTGTTCAACAGAAGAAAGAAAATCATACAGGTTTGGAACAACTTGAGGATGAGTAAAGTCCATTAAAGGTCTTTCCATGAATCAAAATTAATAATTGATAAAGGGATATGCCTACTCAGATTTTGAGAAAGTGAAATTTTGACCTTTCTTTTGGCAATCAGGCTAATGCATTAACATAACACTTATAACCAAAACATGAACAAATTCTCATTAACAGCTATAGAATA
Source organism: Meda fulgida (assembly GCA_030578275.1). Taxonomy (NCBI): domain Eukaryota; kingdom Metazoa; phylum Chordata; class Actinopteri; order Cypriniformes; family Leuciscidae; genus Meda; species Meda fulgida. Next base: position 8,996,459 of record CM060635.1, read on the forward strand.
TTCTGTATTTTTTCTTCCTTAGCATTAACACAGAAATGTGTGATGGCCATGACGATTCTTTTAAGGCTTATCAAATGTCTTTCTACCAGTTTGTTTGGACATTAAGGTGTTTTCATGATCTAAAATTAACAGTTAATAAAGGGATATACTCAGATTTCGATATTGATTTAAAGTATGGCAATCAAATGACACATAGGCTACTTGACACTTTACAGTAGGCTATAAAATCAAAATATGACAAAATTCTCATTATTATCAGAATATTCTGGATGTAAACAGTCAATGATGCAGAGTTGACAACTAGGTGTCTCATCATTTACCGCTTACAGTTTTTCCCCCTAAACATGTGTCATGCATGGAGGCAAAGAGGTCACTGCGAAATTTGATGTTGAAATAAGGCACGTCTTGTGCAATAGTTTATGATAACATATACATCTTGGTAGATAAATAAATCTAAATCTGTAATTTAATAGCTACTCCTCTAACATTATGAAAGGGCATGTCAAAATTAAATCTTGTGCAATTCAAGTAGACCTAATGTCACTGCGCGCTCTCGCCGTGTCCTGATGCATCAAACTGCAAAAACATAAGACATCTGTCGTGTCGCGGTTTGGAGTCAGATGAGCTCGTTCTGGAGAAATTTCACCAAGGGAGTTCCCCTCTCCAATCAAGACAAGGAAGAGGCCGGGCGGGTAGTCTCGGTCAACCCCACTCCCCCCTCCCTCCCCCCTGCAGCTACACGGGGACGCGCGCTAGGGGGATCCGATGACGTCACAATCACACTGACACACGCGCGCGCAGATTCTCTCTCTACTTCTCCCTCTCTCCCGTTTCTATTCTAGGGAATCGACGCTAGGAATAACCCAGTATGCCCCCCCCCCCCCACCGCCGCCGAAGCCCCTGCCGAAGCGGACTAACTCACTTTCATCTCTTCTTGAAGCAAAGACACACCACATTGTACGCCAACACCTGCGTCTGCAGCATTGCAGTTGTGTCACAATTAGAATTGAACTGATATTTTGTGTCAGCCTGGAAGCGACAGTGGCGTTTGCATGAGGCGGTTTGACACTCTTCTGGAATGTTGTGGGCGGATTTGAAAACGTTTTACCGGTAAGTGCAAGTAGCCTACACCTTGTTCACCAAGTCAGGGAGTGATAAATCTTTTGAAAGCGTGATTAAGTAAAATATCTTGCGGATGGGTCTCCTCTGGTTATTGGGACGTGTGGGGAATACCCAGTTTGCAGATATATCTATATAGGGAATATTGCGTAATATTCTAAGGAATTTGCTCGGCTGGTGCGAAAAGCGAAATAAATCTCTATCCCAATTGCGACTGTCATTAATGTTGAAGGGTCTGTGCTGTTTGTGTTGTTGTAGAGCGTTGGTTTTTCAGCATGGGTAATGTTGTGATCTGTATTTTCATGTCCACACCGCCAGTGCGCGTGTGTATGTGTATGAGCAGAAGAGAAGGTGGGTGGGACTTTGGCTCGTTCCGGGAATGTTCCATGACGCGCTCGCAGTCAGTGAAGGGCCCCTTTAGGGAGACTCTCGATGTGCGATTGTTGCTGAAATCAGGTTGCACCTGTTATTGCACCTATTATTGTTGTTTAATGTGGCAATTCAAACATACATTACATACAATGTCTTTAATTTACATATAATTAGAGAAGTTAAATAATTAAAGGGATGGTATATATACATACATACATTACACACGCACGCACACAGCCTATATAATTCTAGGCACATGACCCATGTACATCTCGTCATCACTTCAGTCTGTTTGTCGAAAATATATATTTTTGCATTTTATTTCATTGTTAGGCTGAATTTGTATTTTTTTCTCTCTTGTAATTAATGTAAGACATTGTATATCCGGTAGGCATAGGCAGTAAGGTTATGTAACAGCGAGACAGCATCATAGCAAGTGCAGAAGTAGAGCATGCAGGGCCAAGGGTGTAGCTAAGTATTAAGAGCCCATCAAGCAAATTAGTTTATTTGACTATGCCAAACAGATGAGCCTGTGCCCATTTGCTCTGGCTTGATATATATGTCCAGGGTAAATGCATAAACACACCCACAGTATCTCTTCCTGACACTGACATATGATACATAAACATCGTTTTGTTTTCCATCACCTGGGTTCTATCCATCAAGAAGCAACAGACAGAGTTGGAGGTTTGACAAATGTCCTTGCTCATTTTTTCCACAACAGAATCAATCACATTGATTCCATGTTGAGCTTTGACACATCTAGGCTTTCTGGCAATTTGTTTGTAATTGTTTCTGTTGGAAAGTCACTTTTAAAGGTAAACTGACCCACCTTTATATTCTCACTTTAGCCCCCCCACCCCACCCCACCATACCATACCATACCATACACTTATGATTCACCTCTAGAAATGGCTTTCATTCCGTATTCCCAACATAAACAAATGGGTTCTTGAAATCAGAGAAGCATATTCATAGGCTTCAAATCAAATTCTTAAGTATCAAATTTTAATAAGCGTTCTTTGTGACAGTCTGTTCCTCTGTGCCATTAAATGCAGAGAACCCTTAAACCACAAAATGCAAAGAACCCTCAGCACAATTTTAGGAAGGCAAAGGTCACTCTTCTACACTTACTCAAACCACAGCAGTGTCAATTGTTACAGAAGGGCACTAGTTTCATGTCTTTTAGAGTTCATGCCATTTTGAAGGAACAAACTGCACACTTAAAATTGTATTTACAATTTAGCAGACTAATTTATCCAAAGCAGCTTTTGCATTCAATTAATTGGTATCTCAATATTTCACAATTCAAAAACGCAAAGCATCGTGGTTGACGACAATATGCACTGTGTATAATTCACCCAATTTAGACTTAATTTAGCATCAAATACGGTAAACCCACATTTGAGCTTCCATGTTAAAATATATTAATAAAATAAAATACATTATTTAGTAAAATACGATATTTGGGACAGAGTGTAAGCATATTTGTCTAACATAATTCTGTATTGTTAAGCAGAATCATAAATATTTCAATTCTGGAGTCATCATTGTCCTGTGCTTGTGGGAGAAGGAAAAAGACCAAACCTATTCAAGTGTATTCCTGATAAAATACTAAATTTAGAATTTTAATCACCAGTACTTTTTGTTAACTTATATTTCTTAGAAGTGATCATTTAAAATATATACAATTTGAACTCCATTTTGGCTTTGTTTGAGATCAGTATCTTGTATCGAACCAAATCGTGACATGAATGTATTGTTACACCCCTAATTTAAGGTAGGCCTATAGCCTACATTTAATCGCTTGAAGTGAACCCATGACCTTGGGGTTGTTTGAGCTACAAGAAAACTGGCATACACCAGTTGTGGTCAAATGCTGAATTGTGCTGTGAGCCACTGTTGTTTTCTGTTTGCATGATGAGGGGAAGGATTTGTTCTCATGGTGCTGGTATGGAAGGAAACAGTTGAGGCGTATCACCGCTTACACAGTGTGACCGAATGGATGCCTGCATCTGGGCTGTGCTTTTCCACCTGTTGCCTTAGGTTACATAATTGCATTTCTAGTTGAAAATACAAGGTTAAGAAGATAGATAGCGATCTGGGGTGGCCACGTACTTGGGGCCGATTTCTTATCGAGGGCAATCAGAGATGAGTGATGTGTGGATGCGCTTCTTTTAATGTGGTTTTAATCTTCTGATAACAGATAGTAGCTACAGCATACAGCCATTAGGCAACTCACTATTTCATGGCAGTATTAAAACACTAGACCTAGCCCTCTAACTCGCATTGCAGATTTAAATTGAATCTGGTAAGGATGCTGGGAAGAATCTGCATATGTGTGTTGTAATCCCGAGGTCGTCTTGAGAGTGTCAAGATGAGCCGGCGTCTGTGTTGACACCCCGCCAGAGTGAGAATGCTTCACGTGACGTCCTCGCTCACTTCAGCTGCACAACAGGAAATACTCACGGCCTCCCCTCCTTCCTGCTTTGAAAAAGAGGTAGTCTCTTGTGCGCGCTCACTCTCCTGCCCTTCTTTTCTTTCGTTTTCTGCAGCACCAGGGCAAGGCGAGACCTATTTTAATGCCTGCAGCCATTGCCCGTGTGCCTTCGCCGTGGTTGACGCCTCCCCCTGACCATCCGGCCAATCAGAGTGTAGCTGCTTACGCCGAAGAAACATGATCGTTTTTTTCACTCTTTTGCTCCTTTCTCTGAGCAAGTGAAGGTAGTAAGAGTGGGAGCAACCAAAGAGTGTGCGAAAGAGGAGGGGGGAGAGAGAGAGAGGGCAAGCGAGCGAGAAGGCTGCATTGTAGGGAAATAGCTTCTCGCACAGAAAGTGAGCGAATGGTGATTGTACGGGCTAGCACGATTGTCACAGCAGAGAGGAAGGAGGTTTGGAGCCCCTGAGGATCTGAAGGATGCCATGTCAGGTGAGCAACTGACCTGGGCAGGGGGAGATAAAATGGAAAAAAATGAGAATAAAAGTAAAGAAAAGCTGATTGTGTTGTGGCTCGTGGTTTTGTGCTGCTTTGCTGCTTGTTTTTAACTCCTATATGGAGTCTGGCTGAAGTGACAGCTGGCTAGCGGGCATTGGCAGGGGATCTGACCCATGCTGGTGAATTCGCACAAGTTTAGTGGCTTACGGGAACAAGTTTTTAACCCACTGTGTCATACCTTTGCTGATAATGTGTAGTGTTAAAATACAAAATATCTTACCTGATAATAGATGACTTATGCACTAGATGAAATGGCATAATGAATATTGCTGCACTTTTTTTGTCGTTATGTGTATGTATTTGAATAAAAACCAGTGTTGTATGCACTAATGACATTATCTATTTCTGAACAGGGTGTGTGAGGAGGGTGTGTACCTGGATTAGATTCCCGGGACCGTCAGGAGGAGAAAACCAAACACTGGGTACAGTATGTTTGAGATTATGTTTAAGATACACTGTGCCAACAAACATGTCGATTTGCATAAATTAGCACAGGTGTTTATGCTATGCTTATAGCTGCATCAATCAAAAGTTCATTAAGTGGCGACGTCATTGGTTTTTGAGTATTTGGTAAAGCATCCCCTGAAACGCTTGTCTAAGGGTGTATTACTTGAAACCTATCACACTTTTTTAAACTGCAGTTTCCGAGCTTTGTTAATAGGACTGAATAATTAATGTGCAGGTAATTGAGTTGGGCTAATTATTCATTATAAGAATGATGAATATCATCGCAACAGACTGATTTAGGAAGTATTTCTCTGCTCTCATTATTTTCAGTCACTTTTGATGAACTTGTATTAAACTTTTTTCATGGATGAGTTTAAGATAACAGAGAACGAATTAGTGGGACTAGAATCTTAAAGAGGAACTGAATATAGTAAAAGTAGAATGCACTTTCTAATCTATTCTAGAATTTAGTCATCTTTAGTGCATACATTGTTTTGCGGAGTTTTTTGAGGTAGGCCTGATAGACTGTATTTGTCCTGTTTTGTGCCACTCTGTGTAGACCAGACCTCTTCTGTTTTTCTTTCTTTTAGTCTCCCTCGACCATATGCTCAGTATACAAAGAACTGTTTGTGACTTTACATAGTTTGCACCATAAAAATAGATGTATAAAATGTTGATAACCATCAGGCAACACACAAGCCTGCCAGTGGATTAACAAAATTGAGGCACCAGCTACACTGAGCAAATTGTACATATAGTGTGCATAAAGATAAATTGAACGTGTGTTGGTTGATTCAGGGTGTGGTGTTTGGTGTACAGTCACGTCTGTTATATTGTGTATTTGTCGATGTGAAGCTCGGTGGTTAGCACCGGGCCGTAGGTAGTGTGTGAACTCTTGTGTCTGTCTTAACCGGAGAATTGTGGGTGGCGAATGTTGATCCATGCCTGAAGCAATCCAGTGATGTAACCACAGTTTGCTCGAGGCGGTGGAAAAGGCAAGCCGTTGGACTTTTCTGTTTGTGTTTAGTCTGTAAAGTTCAGGTTATAATATGTCGAGCAACAAAATAGGCTGAGAGGTTTTATCATGATGTGCATCACTGTGGGTTAAATGCTATTTGATTGTTCTTGACTCCAATTCGCTAGAAGTGTTGTGATGATTTTTGCTGATTTGAGTTGACGGGAAAGGGCCCTATGGTTATCATTCGCTGTGCTAATTGGAAAAACATGCGGCCCCTGGATGAAAGACAGCTGTATGACAGTAAGGAATTCATATCCCCTCTTCTGAGTGACAAATGGTCTTACCCTTGTTTACCTCAGGGAGCGTGGTGGGCATTAAGGTTGGGTTATATTTGGGTCAAAATGATAAAGGTGATGAGTGGAACTTTGGTATTGATGCTTTTGAGTATGGAAAATACTTTTTATGCTCTATAATGCAACCTGTTGAAGTGACTCATCATGCCAGATAATATGTTAACTTGAACATTGGTATGCTGAGTATGACTAGATATTTATAAAGATCTCCTGAGCTCTTTGATTCTGTTTCTATCATGACAACTCTCGGAGTGTTTGGCAAGGTAATGGGTATGACAATGTATGTTTGGTCTTGGCGGAATAGATCTGCTATGATGCTGCTTTTATTGCTGCTGTAGGTTATTGCTGCTGCTGCTTCTGCTGCTGCGCCAGAGCAAGTACTGGAATTGCTACTGCCAAGTGCCAATACATACACAACATGCTGCTGTGAGCAAGTAAGACATGCTGCTGCTGTACAATATAGTGTACATGAATTACCCGTAGCAGATCTATACAGGTGGAGCTGGGGAGGGAGAAGGGTTTCTGAAAGTGTGCTGCACTGCTAAGACAAATGCTACCCAAGTATTTGAAGGTTGAGCATGCAGCTCATTGGCTACTGATATGGCAGAAACCAATCAGCTGTGCCCTATAGATAACGATGTGATTATGAACAGGTGAGTAAAAGGATCTATTAGCCTGCACCATGTAGAGTTTCATGCCAGAACTTTGTATTTGATTCTGATTTTTTATTTTTTATTCAGATTCTAATTGTATTTGTGTATATTTCAGTGAGTTAATTTAAGTTAATTTTGCTCACAAATGAAAGAAACTCAATTTTTGCTAATGCTGTGAATTATATGATGTGTTTCAGATTCAAGTCAGTAACTTGTCTTTTTGAACTCAAGTGATTAACCGGCTCAAGTGATTAATTTGTTTCGGGAATCAGGCTACATTGGTCATGCTGTATTTTTCTGATTCACTAAAAAGTAGTCATTTGGTTGTGAATCAGACTACACTGGTCACACTGTATGTTTGTTTTGTGTGAAGCCCTAGACATATGAAAATAAAGACGTTTTTTTTATTGACTATTTATACGTAGTCTTTTTTTATTTTTAAAATTTCCAGCACACTGTAAATTTAATGATATAACTAATATCGTCTCTGGTGTTTTATGATGAAATTCTGACCCATTATTCAGCCCCTTATTGTCATCAGCATGTTGTCTCTGGCATTTTTAGTGTGTGTTACTAAAATGACTTTTGGTGTTGTAAATAATGCATTTTGAACATGCCTACATTTTCTTTATATCACATAATACCGGTGGAACTTTTGACCAGCACGAGCATGACAGTCCAGTAATAACAGCAATAAGTCAGCACTGAGTAATGCTTTTCACCTGCTCACCTTTTCAGCTCAATGTGGCGATGGAGGATTTTTGTTATGGATTATCGTTCATAAAATGGTCATGGTCAGGGCATTTCCTGACCTGTGTATGTATAAGTAGATGTTTGTCTTAAGATGGGTCATAAGTAGATGCTTATAGTGCATGACACTTTTCACCCTATTAAGGGGCTGTCAGGTCAGGCATCTTACATCCCAGGCAAAAAGGTCAAAGCTGCCAATGCAGGGACCACAGTCCTCTGGAGAGAGATATGCTTCCTGTCTTACAGCTCTTTAATGTTAAGCCTCTGATTGCTGCCAACTCAGAGCGCAAGCTGTTTAAAATCTCTCTGAATGGTTGTCAGGTGTACATTCTGTCCCAAATAGGAAAAAAGGATTAAACAAATGAATGAAATTGTGCATGGAGAGGGACTCTGAGAGTGACTCTGACTTTTTCTGTTCAAATCGGTGCAAAAACATTCACAAGCCCCTCTTCCAAGTTTCTTGACATTTTCTTTATTTTAACGAATATTCCTTGTTTACTTCCATGTAGAGCTGCACAATTTGGGGTGCATACATTTTAGGGCTGCACGAAACTGGAAAAAACTGACATTGCGATATTATTTAGATTTTCTGTGATATACGTAAATTTCGATAAGCCATATGTGACTTTGTATGCTTGTCGAGGCTGGTATTTTAACATTATTTTGCTTGTATGTGGTGTCTGTTCAAGCTCAAACAGAGGTGGGTGAGAACGGATGTGTTTGCGTGCAAGATGAGCTCAAAATGAGTTCTCTTTCACGTCTTCTTGCGCTCGAATGGCTTAAAATGGCTTGAATGTTTAAACTGACAGAACCTAAAACACGTGCAAATGATAAACTTTCACTGATGGTTAAAATTTGCAATTAATCCAGGAATCACATGCATTTTAAACCGTGGTGCCTGGTCCGTACGGATCACAGATCAACTACGATTCACTTGACATCGCACGTCCTGCGATGCGACAATCACGAATGCGCACATCGCAATATTGATGCTAAAATGATTTATTGTGCAACCCTAAACAATTTATGTAATTAAATTGCAGATTATTGTGATTTTGGTTAAGCCCTACTTATGCCTCACAAGAACTCATATTCTTGCTTTTTTTAAAGGGGAACTTGGCAACTCTAGCCATTTCTTCGCTGATTTTCACTTTTGTTATCGCATGTTTTCTCAACGAGCTCCCCCTACAGCTGTGGGCGTATATTTCACAACACTGTCGTAAAAAAAAACCTCACTTGTGGCACTCTCCTCCCCCTTTCTACCGCTGCTCGTGTGCATTTGATATTATCGGAGCCGGCCAACTTTATCTTGTGGAGCTACAGTATGTCTACCGAGGTGGGTAATACATCATACACATTGAGGGAGGCGTGTGTGTTTATGTCGAATTACCGTAAAGCATTTTGTGTTTCTCGCTCGTTCTCGCTTCTCACGAGAATTCCTATTTCCAATTTACAGGGACGTTAGTCCCCATGTTGCAAGGTTGGTTTTCCGCCTGGGAAGCTAAGGGGAGTGGGGAAAGTCACAATTTTCACCGGAACAGGTTATTTAACCATCCAAATGAGTTCTAAACGGTTTTATTAAGTTGAAAAAGTTGCCAAGTTCCCCTTTAAGACAATAGATTTGATTATGGACATACATTTTTGTGGTACACAAAACATGATGGCACAAATTTCGAGCCAAGCTAGTATTAAACCTTTAATTTTCTTTTACAAATATGCTGGGAGACATACTCCATGAATCAGACGTTGTTGGTAGTACAGCATAATTTACCTAGATGTACTGCCTGTTTTCAGTTCCTTTATGCTATCTGATATTACTTAAATCCTTCCTTGATACATTTAGTCGTCCATTAGCCCTTAAGTGGAGGAGGTGGTCTATGAGCGATTGACTTAGTAAAACACACAGCACGGCAAAAACACTATGCATGATGATTATAGGAATATTTCCCTGTCAGCAGTTGCATGTAATATGCTAATAGTGGATCTTGCTCCTCAGAAGAACACAAACCTCCTTGATATACAACACTGAGATGACTGTTTATGATATGAACAACAGCAGGGGTTCCAGGTCACGCCGACGGCTCGAGGTTGAGGAAAACGAGAGCTATTGGTCTGCCTGCCGCTTTTGTGTGAACCCCGATGAAGACAATGTACAAAAGCCCCTAAAGCAGCAACACATACTTTGTTACTATGGGAACCTACCAGAACTGTGCTTTGTCCTTGATGGAATCAGATGGATAGAGAAGCTGTATTAGCGGAGCTTAGAAGAGAGAGGAACAGACAGAGAAAGAAGAATAAAAAGCAGGAAGCAGAGTGTGTGAGGATGAATGGAGATACAGTACATCTTCCTTCGAGTGAATTTCAGAACGGTGGGGAGACCCTTGACCCTCAACCCTTGTCCTGATTGATCTGTCTGTATTGATTCAGTACATTAAGAATTTATTATGCTGCTAGACGTGTCACTAGATTACATGAGCTCTTTGCTGACTAATTAGGTAACAGTAAAAAAAGACAACAGTGTATCGGCGAAAGGTTCTACGCACACATATGTAAAGAATGAAGCACATGCTGCACAGGGACCAAAACCAGTCTCATATTTCCCAAGCAGAACAATAGTATGTGCAGGTGTTTCATCTGATCAGAAATAGAGCACCCACCCACCCACACACACACATACAGTTATTCAAAGACACGCGGAAACTTGTACGTATGCATCAACGAGCACACACATACAGTCTCATTCACCTAAACTGTTTACGAGTAACCACCCATGGAGCGCACCTTTCTCTAACAGACAATGTTACATTAGATACAGTGTCTGTGGGTCGGAAAATTGGTTAACGGAGTTGTTACCCAAAAACGAAAATTCTGTCATCATTTATTCACCCTCATGTCTTTCCAAACCTCTATGGTAATCTGTCTTCCATGGAATGCAAAAGGATATATTTTTTTGACTAATGTCTTGGTCACTCTCTGTTCAACTGAAAGGAATGAGGAGCTTTCAAGCTTTAAAAAAGCACCACAACTATCAGAAAATATCATAAATATAATCCATACAACTGTGTTCTATATTCGAGAGTCTATGTGACTGAAATTTAAGTTGTTATTCACTGTTTTTTCTTCCAGTCCAGTATGTCTGCTACAAATGTATTATTGATATAGTGAGTTAAATTTGAGAAAGTCTGATTCATGAACGAATCTGGTTTTGTGAACTGGATAAACCAATTAATTGAAAAATATTTGATTCAAATGAATCGTTTGTTAATTTGTTTGTTCAGTGATTCTTCTCTCATAAACTCTCGCATCATCCTGGGCAGATTTGAAGGTTTTTCAGTTAATAACAATTTTCAAATTGCTCTTTACACAAATTGTATTGCTTTACTTGTTATGTAGCGCATTAGTTGTATGGACCACTTTTCTGATTGTTATAATTTTGGACCCCATTCACGTTTACTATATTGAAAGAATATTTATAATTTATGAATGCCTTTTGTGTTGCAGTGAATAAAGAAAATTATACAGGATTACATGAGTGTGCGAGATGACAGAATTTTCTTTTTTTGGGTGGACTATCCATTTAAATAACTGTGTTTCGGGCCCTGTTTTACTGCTAGGGCTGTACAGTAGACATTCAGCACCGCACAGCCCCTCAGTTCTATTCTTCCTCATGCCACTTCCAGATAACAGAGCATTTGAATTTGAATAGCCCAGGATTGGACAACAAGCGTGCGCGCTGCTGTTTCCTGTAGCCGGGCAGAGACAAGGCGAGCGGCGTGTGTCCGTAGGCAAAGCACATGGAAAGCAGCGAGAGAGTGAGCAGGAACTGTCCTGCCTTGCTCTCCCACACATCGCGCCGCACACTATATTCGGCGTGCTGGCAGAGAGCTGAAATACGCCCTCCTTTCGTTTCCTTCTCTTTGTCAATGCAAATCATACACCGTCCAAAAGCTGCACAGCTGCAACGGAGCACGCTTCCTGTTTGACAAGGTGCATTCGTGAGCTTCTGCAGAGGTGGAGGGATGCGTGCTGGAGATGAAGCCGGGCCTGAGGTTTTCATGCCCACTCGGTTGCCACATGCAAGTGCGTGTGCGGGCGCTCAGCTGTCTCGATAAGGTCAGATGGCGATGCTGTTTCTGGCATGGTATTGCATCACAGTAAGAGACCCATTACATTTGCGGCGGTTTCACGAGTTTAACTCCGTGTTTAACTCGGTTCTAGTGATGCATATCTCCCTATCTCACAGACTGCCCTCTGCACTGCTATTTCTCCCCGGATGTGTGTGGAGTCAAAGGCAGACAAAGAAGCACTTATATGACACCTCTTTGACTTAATCCTTTATTTTAATCATGCTTAATCTATTAACCCAGCATCTGCAGATGACCAGCAGAATGTGTCGCTAATTTGCATGAAAATCCATCATTAGATTACTAACATCATTAAATTACTAATACCCACAGTATGCAGATTACTAGATGGATGATAGCACCATGGCAATGAAATCAGAGACTGTAAGTAAGATAATCGTTTTATTTCTTCACACATTCAGTTTTAAACAGGTCATGTTTATTTTATTTTATTTTATTTGAATATGTCCATTGAGGTTCACTTATAATGTTAATAAAGTTTTTTTTTTTTTTTTGCGCATCAAAACAAATACATATCTGGAAAAAAAAAATTCAACCCTCATTCTGACCCTCAGTCTGGAATAAACCCTTTTTAAGGCTTTCAGTATCCGGTCACTGCTTTGATTGGCTAACGTCATTGAATTGAAAAAAATATCAATGCCCACTTGCTATTGCACATGAGAACATTATCCATATAATATAATGAGGATGTTGTTAAGGAAAATTGTATTTCTCACGTCATTAACACATTTGGTTTACTTTATTTACCTTTATGCACTTTAAGATTCCAGGCTTCTTTAGTTTTTACCCTTTGTCCCAATTGTTGTTGATGTTGTTTATCACATATTCCTGGATGGAGGAATAATTTTATGTATATCATATTACTGGCTAATACATGAATTGACTGTTATTATTGCTCATTATAATGACTTTTTGGCAGTGGTTTGTCAGAAAGCTGGAGAAAATAGGAAACCCTGATTGGGGGTTATTCAAGGAGAGCTCTGTTTTCACTCTCTCTTTTCCTGTGGTGCTTGTTGAGCAGGTGGTGAGCTGAGCTCGGTAGGATTGGTTGGCAGAGGCTGTTCGTTGAGTTGGTGAGGTGGCAGCTGCGTTGAGCACCGAGCAAAAAGTAGCGCTTTCCTCCCTCCCCGCCTCACTTTCAGCACACCCACGTGCCACCCGCATGCTGAAAAGAAAGAGCTGCTCTCGCCCCACTCTCGCTGCGACGGGATGAAGGTGTAGCGAGGGGGTGGTGGTGTTGCAATCAGTGCAACGGAGTAATGAGGAAAGATTTCAGTATAGATCAATGTTGTTCATTAAAACGCTTTTTTTGTCAATGATAACGAAGACATAAAAACTGCACATTTTAATTACACAATTTAATTAAAACCTATTGTTTACAAAAATATTACAAATACTAGATATTAAAAAGGCACTAATGTTTCATTTGTCAATTTTTTTTGTACTTTTTTTGTAAACCTAAAGCAATATATATATTTTTTTATTTGATGCAGTGTTATTTTAATATTATTTATATACTATTATAGTATTTGTTAATCATTTGAATTCAGCTTTTATTTTTATGTCCATTTTTTTCATTTATTTTACAACCAAGTATTTTTTGTAATTTTGTTGTGTGCTTTTGTTGTTTATAACTTCTAACCTTAATTTATTTTATTTATATTTAAGTTTTAGTTTTAGGAATTTTGGTATTTCAGTTAGTTGCCAAGGCTACATTTCTCAGGGTTTTTTTAATCAATTTTTATATTTTATTTTATTTCAGCTTTATATCAACGAAGGAAAATAATTTTTGATAGTTTTAGTTTTAGTTAACAATAACACTGATAAGATGCCTTTTTAGTGTAAAATAAATTATTATAATTTGATACAAATATGGACTTTATTTAAACATTGTCTTTAAATCTAGTCAATATTTTTGTCATATTATAATCATTTATTTTGACTAGATTTAAAGATAAAAACTATGACCAAAGCAAAAACTAAAAAGGACCAATGCGATGGACAGGGATTTAATCCTGCATTCAGGGGTAATTGTTTGCCTTTTTGACTGTTTTTAGTCATTTAGTCATTGTTTTGCTCATTTTGTCAGTCTTCATATATATGATTTACTTCTTATCTCTATCATATATCATATTTATTTCACTGGTGCAATACCAATCTTATCTATCTCCTCTTTTTGAAGGTGACCTACTTATAAGTAGACGTGGAGTATTTCCCCCCATTGTGTGGTATAAGGCAGGTAATCCCTAATGTATGTCATCTGTCATCAAACACTCTTGCATATGGAGGATTTGGCTGGTGATGAGGGGTAGGCCACCCCCCTGCCCGCACGATAAGTGCCCTGCTGGGAATGGAGCACCTCCGACACTGGCCTGTTGGCTCAACTTCCCAGGTCAATAATCCAACATTCTGTCATTAGCAGTCCCACGCTGTTCCTCAGCAGCTGTCCTGCACACTTGATAGCAGTGCATTGAAGTGCTTATTAAACAGAGCAAAGGCTGGACAGTGTGCTTCTATTGACATAAATGAGTGGCGGATGACACTCAGCCTCTCTGCAATCAAGAAGGGTGCTTGCAATTAATTAGCGGTTGTCTCTTCAGCGGAAGATGCAGCCAAGAGGGCACCTAAGATGTTTGTCAGGAGACTAACAACAGCACACATGGGAATCAAGAAGCTGTTACTTAATTCTACGGCCAACACAATTCCTTGGTTTGTGTGAGATAAACAGAGTCTGATAACCAACAACAACATCAAATTGAAATATTTCATTTTCTATAAAGCTGCTTTGAAACAATATGTATTGTTAAAAACGCTATATAAATAAATGTGAATTGAATCGAATATATTTAAGGCCAATTATTGCATTTATGCCACCTCTAAAGAAAAGTCCTTTTCAGCTATAATTATTTAAATATTTTTTTACTTGTTGAATTATCTCAACATTTGGCAATGGAAACGTGTTTCTTTTTTCCAATTATTTATAGCTTAAAAGTACTAAAATAATTGTTAATCGTATCAAGGAGACAGATTCGTTAAAAGGAATCGGAACTGGTATTGCTAAATAAACCCCTTTTATTGTAATCGTACAGTATTAGAAATGAAATAGCCATTAAAAAAACACACATTGGTTGGCCACAATTGGACATCTGTTATCCGTCAATGGATTTAATTACGTTAATGAAGTTTTAGGTGAGAGACAGAAAAGAACAATTCTGGATGTACAGTACACATGTGGTTCTGATCTTTAGGCATTTGTGATGGAGGACAACTATGAATCTGGATCTGTGTTAAAATAATAATCCCCATCTTGCCCTCCTCGTAGGTTTTGACTGATCCATGCAGGATGGCCAACATTTTATATACTCAGGAGTGTTCATTTTGTTTCCTAATGAGACATTTTGTCATGACATGGCCTCTTATAATTTGTTGTTTTTCCTTGATAAATAAGAAAACTCTGGACTCTTTGGACTACCCAATAGACTGCTTGGAATGTTTTTATTAAAACTGCCATCTTCACATAGTCCGGTGATGAATAGCCTGCTAAATCTTTCCCTTGCTCCAATTTACTGCAGGGATTAATAGAATAGTTTAATTACGGCATGCGAGCGGAGACACATATTAAAGCTCTTTGTTCTCCCTGTACATGAAAGGTGATTACAGGAAGCACAGATCTATGTATCACTGCCTTGGAAATACACCTTAGTAAGTCACCTTTACTAATACTAAAAAAAAACGGTTATTTTGGGTATATCAGTTGATTTGGTTTTGCTTAGGGTTTAAAGACCAGTACATTAATTTTCTGTATGTGTTAACATTTATCTGATATTGAGTATGTATATAGAGAGGGCTACTTTTAGTCTTGATGTATAATCTTCTCGTTTCCCATCTTTGCTGTTATTTCATAGCCATTGTATTGAGATACAGCCTTGTTTTATACCTGTTGAGGTTGGATTTAGGTTCTGGCTAAGGAAACTCTTACTATATCTCACACCGTTAAGGCAGGGAGTTACAGACGTTATGAATCAAAGCTTGCAAAGTGCTGACAAAAGTCCACGACTTATTACTCACCTGACATCTCTGTCACAGAATTTCTTTTTCCACCAAAACAGTCCCTCCAGGCAAGTTGGAAAGAGATGTTGGAAACAACAGCATCATGGGATTGGGTTTTTCTAATGTGCCTCACAAATTAACTTGATATTTGTCTCTAGCTAGACAAAAACGTTATGATATTTCATATATTTGTACTCTAAATCAGGACTGTAACGACCATAGACACCATAGACATAGCGAAATTGTCCCCCTCAAATCCATCATGCATCGCTCTGTTTGACGAAAAGTTTCAAAAGTTAAATTTTTAGGCCTGTCTGCCTCAGTGGTCTAACACTCGTCAATATCAAAATGACTGAGATGGTCAATCAATTTAAAGAAGGCGGGATTTACTGTTCATAGAAGCCGAATATGAATTACAGCATGATACTTCAGTTTTAACGGCGAAATAATGCGGGGTAAGATGTAAGTTGCTAAATATTTAATATTCAACAACTGTTTTATAGAAATGTTAAATCTGCGTTTTTGTCCAATTTCACTGTTTTGAATTGAAAATATATAATTTATGTGATTCATTCATTCATAACAGAATGTGAAGACAAAGCATTAACCGCGCTGTTTTTGGCACATTAAGCATACGATTAAGAGTGAATGTGTGCATGTTTTAAAATAAAAATATTATTTCAAGTTCAAACTGATTGTAGTTCTTTTGCTATTCTTATTTATTTTTCTTTATTACCTTAAAGGGAGAAAAAAATGAGAATTCTGAACACAAAGGAAGATCAAGCGTGTTCGCTTGACGTGCGAGAACCAATGAGGTTCATTCTTGTGTTACACTGCACGTCTGAGCTTTAGCAAGAACCAATGAGGTTCATTCTGTTTAAGCTTCTGCAAGAGGTTTGTTGGCACACATCAAGCAGGTTTGGTTGAGCTTCTGTTTATGTTTGCTGATCAATGTTTATATGTGAATAAAAGCCTAAATTAAATCTGTTCATCATATAAAGCGATCGAGTCTCTTCAGAAAATTTGGACTAAACCGTTCGATTCATATAGATTAGTTTTACGATCTCTTTATGAACTTTTTGAAGCATCAAATTATGTAGCTGTTAATGGAGAGACAGAAAGCTCTCAGATTCAATAAAAAAAGATCTTCATTTGTGTTCCGAAGACGAACGAATGCCTTATGGGTTTGGAACGAAATGAGGGGTTAGTAACTAATGACAGATTTTTCCTTTTTGTGTGAACTACCCACTCCCCCTCCCCCTCCCCCTCCCCCTCCCCCTCCAATGTTTAAGACATGTTTACGGCCTTGCTCTAAATCACAGTATATTTTTAGTGAAAAATTGAACAAAACTGAAGTAGCAAAACTTTTGGTGTGCTGCCCAACGTGTTTCTGAGGCATTTAGATACATGCGGGCTACTGATGTACATGCCTTTGAGTCTTTGCATTTGATTTGTGTTAAGCTCCTCTTCATCACAGGAGGACGGAGGAAGGGACGGAAGGGCCGCCACTCCTCCTCCTTTGAGCCCGCATCCCTTGATCAGCACATTCAGAGGCTTTACAGCCGCCTGCACCGCCAAACACGCAACCGCTCGACGTACAGTATGTGTGGTGCACGCCGCTTCAAAGTCCCGAGCTGTCTGCCTAGGAGCATTGATCCCAGTCTCTCTGAAAAAAAAAAGAAATAAAAACACTGACAATATTAGCAAAAGAGATCAGCCCTCATCTTGACGTGTGTCGAAACATGCCCTGCTTTGAGAACTACATTTCATGTCATGCTTTTTTAAATGCTTTTGACTGTGAATGACTGTTTCTTCATGCGGTGGAAGAAACGGTGGCTTTTTTTTTTGCTTGAACGACATGTTCAACCAGCTTGTCTGGGCCACCGTGTGACAGGAAGCATTGCAAGCAGAGATATTATTACGCTGACAGCCAAAACAAAAAAAAACAACAACATTATTAGATGTCTTACCAGATGTGTGAAGTTTGTGATGAGATAAAATAGACCTGTGCTATCATTTCTTGAGTGTTTTTACTTTAATCCATCTGGTCATCTTCACAACTGACCCCATTAGCATGGTTTGTTTCATTATGCCAGCCTTGTCTCCTGGTGCCAGACTTTTGACTGTGACATAAAGTCAGGTCTTCATTGCAGCTTTATTCTGGCCATTTGAAACCAGTTTTTTTCAGGTGCTACAAAATGTTGAGGGTCAGTATGATTTTTTTTAAATGACTAAATCAATACTTTTATTCAGCAAGGTTGCATTAAATTGATCAAAAGTGAGAGTTTAGGCTATTTCAAATAAATGCTGTTATTTTTAACTTTTAAAAAATATAATTTAAAGCAGCATGACTGTTTTCAACATTGATAATACATTTATTGAGTACCAAATCAGCATGTTAGAATGATTTCTAAAGGATCACGTGACACTAAAGACTGGAGTAAAGATCCTGCAAATTCAGCTTTGTCATCACAATTATACATTTAAATTGAACATATATTCAAATAGAAATATTTATTTTAAATTGTTACGGTGGCCGACAGAGCTCAACGTGGTGCAACCTAAAGAAGACGCAAACAAATAGAAAAAAAAACGCATGCAAATAGAAAAAAACACCCGCAAATTAAGAACACATGTTCATCAGTTTCACAACACACGTGTGTTCCAAATACTCACAACACAACCCAGTACAGAAACGCGCTGCAAAAGCTCACAACACAACCAAATACAGAAACGCGCTGCAAGTAACACAGACCACATCGGAAATGTTGCCGGGGGGACCAAATAATTGACGAACCCGCCTGGGACGTGCTTATTGCACGTGAGCATCCCTATGCCCTACTCGGCTACTCCCTTCGAAGGGCAGACGGCAGAGCTCTTCAAGTGGGACTTTGGATTGAGCATAGCACTAGTGTGCCATTTATGTAGCCGTTTGTAACGCACTTGATGAAGGGAGCAACGAAAGACAACGTAATTTCCAACGTAATTATTTTCACCTGGGAGGTTCCCATGACAACGCAGCACGTTGTCCATCAGCTGAATAGCTGTTCTGATGACAGAAATATGCTGTTAACATAACGGTTGCAAATAATGCATTTTTACTTTACAAAAAAAAAAACTGTTAAAATATGCGTTTTATAAATCCGTTATATATCTGTGTGTCAGTGTCTCAACTTTAAAACATTGGACCCTATATTACCTACACCTTCTTATGAAACTTTTCTTTATGAAAATTTAAGCATAACATGAAACAATTTGTATAGTGTAACTCGTGTATAGATTAATATCTTTCCTTCATGTTCTTCTTCTCTATCTTTTTTTATTTATTTTAGTTTTCAGCTCATTGTTCTTTTCTCATTTCTGATGACATTGAACATATTGTTAATACATTTTGTACATCACTTCTTGTTAATATACGTTCTTTGCTGTAAATCCATAGACAGTAAAAGTCACGTCCCAGCCGGGTTCGTCACTTATTTGGTTCCCCCGGAAATATTTCCCTTGTGGTCTGTGTTACTTGCAGCGCATTTACTTGGTTGTGTTGTGAGCTTTTGCAGCGCGTTTCTTTATTTGTTGTGTTGTGAGTATTTGGAGTACACGTGTGTTGTGAAACTGATGATGTTTTCTTAATTTGCGGGTGTTTTTTTTCTATTTGCATGCGTTTTTTTTCTTTTTGCATGCGTTTTTTTCTACTTGCATGAGTTTTTTTCTATTTGCATGCTCTTCTTTAGCTTGCAGCACGTTGAGCTCTCTCGGCCACCGTAGTTCTGTTTAAATAAATGCAGTCTTGATTAGCATAAGAGACTTCTTTTAAAAACATTAAAATAATCTAAACCTCAAACCTTTGACCATTTGTGTATATAATGAATCTTTATTTATTAAATAATTAATTTTATTATTTATTTTTTCTCTTTCTCCTACTATTTTCATTGTTATTGCTTTTTTTTCATTGTGCAATATGCATCAGATGGTCATTAAACCGTTCATGGGCGGTCATGCCTCTGAGTTTGGGACTATAGCCCAGATTTCAAATGCTATTTTATTTTAATTGTATGGTTTAAATGAGACAATAACAGTCACTCAAAACACAAAACCTAATAATAAAAATCAGCATTTGTTCACTTTCCAAGCCTCAAAATGTTTTTTTTTTTCTGTGGTCATGAGATGGATGGAAGATTACACAGTCGTTTAGCGAAGCACACTCATTTAGCTGGATGACTTTGTGATCTTGGTTTCCTCTTGTATCAGGGGTAGCCACCTGCTCAGTGTGATGTCAGTGATGTCTGCTTTTCCTTGCTCAACATGTGGTGTGATGTAGGGTGGTTGAGTGAGAGGAGGTGTTGCTGGTGCACGCGCACACTCGCACGCTCACACATGCACACACCGTACTGGGAAAGCTTAGGAAGTGTGAGCTGCCACAGTGTCAGGTCTCTGGTGCTCCCAGTAACCCACTCTGAATACACTCAGCTTCCTGCCTGAGCTGACAATCTGCTCAATTCTGACTGCTTGTGCGAGCGTGTGTGTGCATTTGTGCATGCAAGTGCAAACACTGAAATTCTGTTCCTTTGAAATGTCGGGTGCGCAGGCCTAATGCAAAACCGTGTTAGTCACAAGGCGTCTATCTGTTCCCTGAAAAGATTTTACTAGCTTTGAAAGCTTTGGAGGAACAACATAAGAAAGTGACTTTACTTTCTCTGGAAATTGTAACCTGCTAGTACGACGTCCATTTAAATGGAACCAAAATAACTCAACCCTTGCTCACTTTCTCCCTCCAGTCACCCTCTGGCCAAAACAAATTGTGTGGCAAAGCAGGAACATTTTAAGTGAGACTCGAGGCGCTGTTCCTGGAGGACTGGATCTTGGCAGGGCTGTACCGGTAGCGTGGCAGGAGGGGGGTTTCGCTTTATCTCAATTCTTTCTGTTTCCTCATCCCATCTGTGAGTTTGGCAGCCTTGTTAAACTGACATTGCTAGTCTTCTATCTCACCTTCTAATTTTTGCCCTGCAGCCCATCCAAGAATCGCAAGTGCATCCGTTCTCCCGTGCTGCTGGTTTCCATGGCGTTGAGGAAACGTGGTCTGTGGTGGCATGCCATGTTTGGTGTATACTGTGCACCAGTGGTCCTCCTTCCTGAAGTACTGTACAGGTTTTTTTTGTTTTTTTTTAAACGGACTGTCCTCAAGCTGTTGTTTGAAATAATAATTTCTCTGGTCATGATTTAAAGGGATAGTTCACCCCAAAATACAAATTATGTTATTGATTACTCGCCCTCATGTTGTTTCAAACCTACATGTAAAAAAAATAAAATAAAGAATAATTTCTTGGCTTTTGTTACAAAAATCATTTGGAATGGCATGCAGGGGATTTAATAATAGAAACCTGTGGAATTATTAAAAAAAATGTTTTGCTTTATTTAAATTAAATATTTAATATTCACATAAAATAATTAAATTATAAAAATATATAAAAATATATATTTAAAAAAATATATAATGATATATATTAATAATTATATACGAGTACATAATAGAAACCTTCAGTAAATATAGATTTTTGTTTTTGTAGTCACACCATTATGGAATGATTTTACAGCAAAGCGTATTTTATTTTATTATTTCAACACTGTAATTCTGTCAAAGATTGTTGGATTTTTGGTTCCTTTCCACAAATATATGCAGGGGCCATCTGAGGGTTTCATAGCCAACATTTAACACTGTCATGGGCTGGCAGTTTGCTGCACGGTGAGTAATGTTTTGAAGACCCAGGGAGGGATGCAGGAAAAGTTTTGGACACAGAAAGCTTTGCTGTGTTTACCACAACTGTATGTGGCTCCCAATGAGACCGGGGCTTGGCACAGGAAGCTGAACTGTGTTAATTTAATTAGCACTAAATAGGTATGACAGTGTTCTGCCCAAGCCGTTTTGGGATTGTAGGGACCCAGGTCATTCCCATTTGAGAGGGGAACTCCCAATTAGCCTACTAATGTAGAGTCTTGAATTTTGATATGTGAAATATTTTGGTCTTTCTTTACGGATATTCAGTCTTGGATTGGCATGGCCAGAGTAGATGGAAGAGAATCGCTGTCTAGATTTTACAAATATTCTGCTGAGGGAAGCACTTTATTGGCTTAGACTATCTCCTTTGTGTAAATACACAGCACTGGAAGCCCTGGCAGTGGCGGGGTGAATTGATTTCCTCTGGTGGGACAGACCCTGGATTTGTGTGCAGAGTAGTGACACAGCTGCACTCTCTCTCTCTCTCTCTCTCTCTCTCTCTCTCTCTCTCTCTCTCTCTCTCTCTCTCTCTCTCTCTTCTCTGCTGCATCAAGGCCACTTTCAACCCCAGTCCTTCCCCCCTTTACTGTTTACTACTCCCTCCCTCCCTCTCCCTCCCTCACACTCTCTGCCGCTCCTACACTTTATCATGTTTTTTTTCCTTCTGACACTCAGTTTTTTTCCCTTCTATCTCTGAATATATTGTCACGTCTGGCTGTGAGTGCGCTTTAAGCACATGCTGCAACCTTGATAGATGTTCTCTTCCTCTTTCTCTCTATCTCTCTCTCTCTCCCTCCCTACTTGTCCTCCTCTATTTCTGCATCCTGGCTGTTGTAGGTCTGTATTTCTCTCCCCCAGCGAGCTCAGGATCTTTCCCCTGTGTGATGTCAGATGCGGATCTGGGTGAGCGAATGGGCATCCGTTCATGTATCTCTCGTTCTGCGGATGGGCTCTGGGAGAAACCTAAATTTAGCAGCTCCTCCCTCTCTCTGTTGTGTTTGCTGTGCATGGCTTAATTAGCACACAGCATGTACGTTTTGGATGCATTATATAATGCGTTATATAATTGGATGCATATTTCATGTTGAATGTTGGAGAGGGAGGCTCTTTTCAGTCCCATCATATAGTTGAAGATGAGTGCTAGTGTCAAGAAGAAAGTACAAGCTTATGCTGCTTTTGCAGATATGAGGCAGCTTGAGGGGAAACTGCTGCTGTCATTAACCTGAGAAATTCTATGCCAGTTTTGTCAAATCTGAGCTGCTAATCAAAAGGTTGCAAAAGGTAATAATTATCAAATTATATTGGCTTTGGATTTAGTACAGTGACAATATATTAAAATAGATTGATAGATAAATATAAAAAAAATAATACGATATCAGTATCAAGTAAAAAAAAAAGATTTTCTGCTAACATAAACCTTTTTGCTGCAAATATGTTTTTGAAGTCATTGAATTGTTGGCATCTTATCTTTGTTGTGCGTGATTAGCCCGTCAGAATCTCTCTATGAGAGATCAATTCAAGATGTTTTCTAGTACAACGTTCTTTGTATACGAACAGGTCTTGTTGATTGTTGGAGTAATTGCTGAAAGCCTCAATGAGTCATTTCATTTCTTTTCCCAAAAGCGGAGAGGTTTACAATAGATGTTAACAAGCTCATGGCATGGCACCAGCTTACAAATATCTGACTGGAAACGGGCTGCAACATAATAACCCCTCAGGAGAGGAACATTTGTGTAGTTTACAACTGGAACGTTAAGTGTCATGACCTGGCCGTGATATGGTAATGTAATGTGAGTTAACACAGATACACCCAACTGAGTCATTTCTTCACAAAGTCTTACAAGGCAGATTTGATGGTTGCGTTTGTTTCCCACTTCAGGAAACAATGTCACGGCATGTTGAGGTTTTCCCGGAGCAAACGGATGTTTTCGAACTGCTAACTGATTGCGATGCAATGGCCGGGGATGATAGTGACAACTGGGGGGTGCTCGGAGGGGGCGCTTGTGACCAGGCCATCACAGCGCGAGTGGATCACATTTACAGAGAGACAGATATACTGTTGCCCAGCTCATTGACAGAAATTCATGTATTTGTCCTCTCCAGCAAACTATTCATGTTCACTAACCTCTTTGCTTAGCCTTGGAATAAATCCTCCCTCTGGAGAAAATTGACTTTTTTACCCAGCTGTCCAGTCCTGCCTGCTTTTATAACCACTGGTCTTAGTTTTTTACCACTATTTTTATACTACAGTGGTATCTTTGTGTGATTTTTCTTTAGCTAAGGCTACGTCTACATTAATCCAGATGACCAAATACATTTGAAAACGTTTTTCGTTTCAAAAACGCTCTTCGCCCAAAAGTTTTACATCCACACTGAAATGTCGGAAAACACAAAATTCACCTACATGCGTAAAACCTCATAAACTCTCACTGAGATGATACAGACAGAACAGATTTCACCATTCACTGATACGTCCAGGTCGCACTCAGTCACCATTATATGTTTGGTCTAAAATGCTCCATCAGAAATAGAACAGAAATAGTTTAAAAAAAAATCACAGTGCAGAGGTCACAATAGTGGCATCTGTTTCTGTTACCGCTTATTTACATTTAGAGAATATGAGTGGCTCATGCACTTACTCTTAGAATGTTCCAGAGTCTTTCAGGGACATCCACTGGACAGCCTAGCATATTTTGAGAGTCCAAAAATATGTCCAATGTGCCTTACTGTTCATCCAGAATCAAGGGCCAAGTTTAGACCTGCCACACAGCAGGGTTGAGCACCATTCAGTATTAAGAATGCCTTTTAAATTCAATTTAAATTCCTGGATTTGAATTGATGTTGACTTACGGTAGCCAACACGATGCGGAATTGCAATTTGAATTTGAGTGGAATAAAGTAGAATAAGTAGAATAAAATAAATGAAAATGAAAATTTTAATTTAATAAGAAAAGCATAGATAGATAGATAAGACTTTTTATTGTAAAACGGATATTTGTTTAAAGATCTTTTATTCCATTTTTTCAAAAGAATGAAAATAGCTTAAATTCAATCATGTAGAGCAAAGCAGATTAAGCTAAACTGCTATAAAATCTAGAGTTCGATGCATAAGCATCAACCAAACATGAAAATTCATGTTGTTCCAAACCAGTAAAGACTTCATCTTTGGAAGACAAATTAAGATATTTTTAATCAAATCTGAGAGCTTTCTGTCCCTCCATAGACAGCTACACAACTACCACTGACACTTCAAAAAGTTCCTAAAGAGATTGTTAAACCAATACGAATTGAGCGATTTAGTCAAAAATTATCTGAAGAGACACAATATCTTTATATGATGAACAGGCTTTTATTCACATAAACATTCATCAAGTCACACATCAGTTGTGGTAAACGGAAGCTCAAGGATATTGAGAGAATTGTATAATTCAGTGCCTTTAGCTTTTGTGCTTGAAATTTCTTTTTAATGTTGTAGAAACGCGTTGTCTGAGCAATTGAGATAATTTCATCTGCTAATGTTCTATTCACAGTATTTGGTCAGAGGTGGAAAAATATAATTTCTCAAATTACCCTCATCTGAAGTCCTTTTTCCATTCCCCGGTGGACTGCATCCGGTCCTGGGCACTGAATAAGAGGTGGGCGGCATATACAAAGCCCGAATCTGTTTGCTGTGTGTGTGCACTTTAATAGAACTCTTGTTCTTGCATCGGGCAGCCGGCAGCGGGTGAATCACCTGCGCCGCAATGTGTTTTGGTTCGGGCAAGCGGAGGGGAATTGGATGCAACAGGGGGTCATCTGTTTGGGAAGCCCCCGGTGTTCATTCCCAACATCATCCAGCTGATCTGACTATAGGGCTAAAATTGGCAGTGCTTGTCTGGGCGATTTTTGTAAACTGACACTGCGGACAAGGGGTCTCTTTTGGGGTGGCCTTGCCCCCTCCGTGCCTTGCCTCTGAACGCAACAGGTGCAGCTGAGCAACTTGAGCTTTGTGGAATGACAGACTGCTGAGAGAGCAGCACTGGGGAGTATGCTCAGAGGGGTATTCGCTCCAGAAGGTTTCTTTCCCCCGTTTTTTTCCTTCGGGCAAAATTGGAGACAGCTGCCGGGGAGTGGCGCAGATAGGAAAACACGCTCCTGGGTTGCATAACAGGAGAAAGCAGGTCCCCGATGGTGCACGGAGTGTGAGCCACTGCCTTGCACTCCAGTGAGCAATTGTGCAGCCCTCGCTTGAGAGCCTGTTTGTTTTGGAATGGCTGCTGAGTGACTGTTTTCATCAGACTACACACGCACCCCCCTGAACTCCCATCGGGCCTCCTAGATCGGAGAATCACTCCTGCCGCGAGTCACGCCGGGGTTGAGAGGTCAAATGGTATACTGACACAAATTTGTGCACAGTTCAACAAGGCCTGAAGTGAGATGTCAGGAATCTGTGACTGACCTTGCAGTGTGTTGAATGAAAAGCTAATTTAAAATCTTGATTTTAATGAATCCTTGAGCTTGGAATGTGATTGTTTCAGGACGTTTAGCCTGAAAGTTGTATGATGCAAATCACAAAATGGTTTTCCCTCATGTCATAAGCTGTTTTTAGAATGCACAATTGTGATGGAGTATAATTGGTCAGGATGGTCAGATAGTTTTCTCCTCATGATCACTTTGTATTTACAGTTGAATTACCACTTTCCTGTATGGAGGAACATTTTGTAAGCATTGATAGCTGTGATATTTTGTGTTAATTGGATACTGTAGTGCTTTTGGTGCTCTGTGCCTCAGTTCCAGTCCATCTTCAGGTTAATCACTTACTGAATCTGCAAACCCCTCTATACTGTTAACATGTTAACATGCTCTAATTGTGTGATTAATTTATGTGTGCGTAAGCTCTTGTTTTTGAGCAGTTGGCTGTGCCCTGTTCTCATGCGCTTGAGGGATCTGATGGAAAGTACTGTGCAGCGTTACAAATGAGACCCAGCACAGGTTGCCTCCCAATTTTCTCTGCTCTAGTTATCCACTATTGCAGGATTTTTCCTCTTTTTTAGCATCTTTTCACAATCCTAGTTCATCCAGAAAATATGAATGAATGACTTCTAAAGTAACGCAGGCTCAAGAGAAGTGATTTTAGGATGTACAATTGTATACATATGTACGCTCCCTTGACAAACACCACTCTGGAGGATTGATGGTTCCTGAAGGCACGAACTTCTGTTGTCAGCTATGCATGGAAACAAAGCATCCCTCATTTCCATTCTAAACAGGCGCTATTTCATTATAGCTCCACAAATAGATTATGATGCAAACACATTGATATAGATTTTTTTTAAATTATTCAGTATTAAATGAAACCACTTTGATACAGATATCATAAGTTGTCTTTCTTGTACACCTACTTGGGAAAACAATACTTTCAGCAATACGTAATATTAATAATTGATTCGGGAAAGGAGTACTGAGAGAATTAATGTTCCCAATTAACATTTGGTCTGTAAAAAAACAAAACAAATAGCAAAAACAATAACCAATATAATTAAAACATTATTATTATCATCATTATTTACTGTGAAATTTGATGTACAGCCAGTGTTCGCAATACGTTTTGAACTGAAATGTCAAATTAAGAAATACTGAAATGCCCTGAGGGATGATGGCGATTGATTTGGCTCGTAAGTACAATCCTCCGCTTATGACATTGATTTGGCTCATAAGTACAATAGTCCACTTATGACATAGTTTTGAACAGATCCATCTAATCTTAGCATTATTACATGCCAAATATACAAGAAAAAGAGGTGGACATGTCTTGCATCTTGTTTCACAACTCAGTTCTCAGTGGCTGCTGATGAAGTGAAAATCCTATTAATAATACCATGACTAATCAGTTGCAATATATCAATGTCAAAAAGTTCAAAGGTTTGGTACGGTAACAGTAATCTCACCACAGTGGCAGTTGGACAGTGAGGTCATTTCTCAAGGAGGTAGTTTGTACAATAGATTTGTCATTAACGTCAAAGAGGGAAAACTTCCATGAGAAAAGGAAAAATAAAGGCCAATCCCAGCTAGGGGTTGGTGAGGTAAGCAGAGTGTATTGTGGTGATGGGAGGATCCTTCAGTTCCCTTGAGTCCCTCCCCACATCGCAGCCTGCTGATTAGAGGAGTGCTCGCAGCTTGGCAAAGGCCCAGAGCCTCACCTCAGCCATTAAACTTGTTCATTCAGCACTAATGCCAGCTGAGATCTTGTTCCTGTCCTCTTGTCCCTTAGCCACAGACCTGTCAGGCTACTTACTTACTGAGGATGATGCAAAGAAACAGCCAGACGTCCATCCTGTCCTAGATCTTGTCCTAAACCGTTATCTCTTCTCTGACCATTACCGTGAACATGGCAGGCCAGTACCTGTCTGCACGGATGGCATTGCAGCCTTTTTATTTGCTCTCACACTCAGCACATTGTCTCATCAGCAATGACTCGGGCTAAGAGACACCTACATGTAGGCAGAATGTGGACTGACGGTGTTTTTAGATCAAGGGCAATCACATTCTGAGTAGTTAAATATTAATGAAACTTCACCTGCCTAGTTTAGCAAGAAATACACTATTATGTGTTACTGCATGTAGTAGGAGTTTGTGTATATTTGTATGCATGTGGGCATAGGTGGATAAATAATTAATTGTGCAACAATACAATGGAACATATGAAGCTTGCTCTGTATTTCTCCACCGTAAGCAGATGGGATTCTTTATGATGGACGCCAGTAGTGAATATCACCTGATTGTTCAGTAAAACAGGAAAAGATTGATTTAGATTCATAGATATTGATAGCGATATCAATATTTGGAAATCCTTTTCCATCTCTACATCATGCGTTTGCAATATGGATTATTCTTTGTTTGCCCTCAACTTTGCAGTTAAAATCAACGTTAAATGACAATGATTTGTAAATAATATGGTATGAAAGAAATTTGTGCATTGTGATTAAAAAAAGTATACCGTTCAAAAGTTTGGCATCAGTAAGATTTTTTACTTAAAAAAAAAAAAAATTAATTAATACTTTTATTCATCAAGGGTGCAAAAAATTGGTTAAAAGTGAGAGTAAAGACTTATATATTTATTAAAAAAATACATTTAAAATAAATGCTTTTGAGCTTTCTATTTATCAAAGAATCCTGAAAAAATATTATGTATCACAAAACTAGCTGTTTTTAACATTTATAATAATAATAAATGTTTCCTGTGCACCAATTCAGCATATTATAATGATTTCTGAAAAAATCTGCTTTGCCATCACAGGAATAAATTACATCTTAAAATATATTAAAATAGTTATTTTAAAATGTAATATTTCACGATGTTACTGTATTTTTATAAAATAAATACAGCCTTGCTGAGTATAATTTTACTTATTTTAAAAACATTAAAAAAAATCTTACCAGCTCCAAAATTTTGAATGGTAATGTACATTTTAATACATGTATTCATATTTCTAAAATATCCTGTGACCTTGAAACTATCACAATGGTAGATTTGTGAGAATCAGACCATGAAATACAGTAACAACCTATACAAAGTGATAGTCGCTAGTATTTTAATAAAAATTTTAGTATTTTAGTCACTAGTAAAATTAAAAGCTAAATGCTGTGCAAGCTTCCATTTTTACTGGATATACCATAATAGACTGTTTTAAAATGCATAGCCATCATTTATATTATACATTTTTAACATTGACAAATTTCTGCCTCTCGCTTGCTAGTCCAATTAAAGAATGACCCATCTAAAATAGAGCAAATCAGACTCTATCAAAAGCAATCCAACACATTTTAATGCGGTGCCCTATTGGATATCTATCGGTAGCTAAACCAACAGAGTGGCTTACAGAGAGACTTGTTCAGACAGTGAGTGAGAACCTCCAGGGAACTGGTTTGGGTCCTTTAGTGTTTTTTCTTTTATTCTCTGCGTCTCTGAGTGGGCAATGTCATGGGGATACTGGCTCCCAGTTGGCCAGATTCTCGGTTAGTCTCTGAGTCGCTCAAATATATTTAGCGGTGTAAATTGAATTCTGTGGTACGGGGAAAAGTCTGCTGAATAGCTGTATAGGTTTAGATTGCAGATATGATTAACTGATTCATCTTTGGGATAACCGGGATGGTCGTTATCATGGTGACTCCTGACAGCTTGATGTCATCTCTTAGGTTGAGTAAATGCTCCCTGGAACAGCGCTGCAGCTGTGGGCCGATGTGGCCATAACTCTTGAGCCGACAGCTCATTCAGGTGACCCTCAGAAGGGCTGTATTGCTGCTGTATTGAGTGGTGGAGGTAAATATATTAGCATAAGTTTGAATTAATCTTCTTTGTAGTGAAGGGGGTGGCCGGAAGTCTCAGCTCAGCAGCCTGGTTTCCCCATAAAAAACCTGTCTCTTCGGTATTGTCGCAGTGCACACCTGTCCAATGTCACTGTTTGTTCTGTTACAATCAAATAACCCTTTCTAAATGCATACACGCTCGCACAGGCTCGCAATTACATGCCGTGATCTAAACGCTAATCATATCAGTGTCTAGGCCTGGCCGAGAGTGATCAGTGAAAGCACATCTATAAAGGGATTTTGTAAGAATTAGCCTGGTGAGCTATTTATAGCCCTGCGGGAGGTGGGGAGGGAGGCGTGAGCGGTGATACCGTGTTGTTATACACCGCACTCTGTGGACAATCCCAGGGTCAAAGGCACTGAGGCCAGACTGCAATTAATTCGCTGTCCGATAAGACCAGAGCGTCGTTGCGCACAAATACAAGCAAACGTTCAAAAGGTCGTTTGTGATTTTTTCGTGAAGTACTTTGCCCCATCTATTTGTGTTCATGTCAAGCTTTTTTAGAGATTTAAAAGGCACCAAAACAGCCCAGAAGAGCAGTCACTGCGAAAGTACCTCTCAGCATAGTCTGTTGTATAATCCCTCTAGGGGCCCCATTGCTATTTTTGTTCCTGGATATGCGTCACGACTGGGTATTTTCTCTGGTGACTAGCTTACATCAGTAGGTCTCCTAGTATACGCTCTATCAGCGAGAGCCTCCTGATTGATGGGAGTTTCGGCTGGGGCTGGCTGGCGTTTTATTCCTGACCTCCTAGAATGGACAAGGAGA
Organism: Meda fulgida; assembly: GCA_030578275.1. Taxonomy (NCBI): domain Eukaryota; kingdom Metazoa; phylum Chordata; class Actinopteri; order Cypriniformes; family Leuciscidae; genus Meda; species Meda fulgida. The sequence continues at coordinate 9,027,190 of CM060635.1, forward strand.
ATTTGAGATCGGCGGAATGTTGTGGATAACCAAGGACCTTGAGAAGCCAGGTTGGTTCACAAATACATTTCTTTACCTTCTTGTGTTCTCTCTACTAATGCATCTAACGTTGATCAGAGAGGTGATATCCCCGTCTGGGCTTGTAAACTGACGGGGCTGATGCGACCCAGGATGACTGGTATGGGAGCGGAGGAGCGTGTGTTAGCTGTTTATCTGTGGGTTGCTGCAAGCTGTCAGTGACAGGGTCTCTGCTTGCTTGATTTCCCCGTACAGCTTGCATGCTGCCGTAACATTAACACAGAGAAATAACCTTGGATTTTTGTTAGGAATCTTTTTCCTGTACATACTTTCTTTTAACGTTCTCTCATTCGTTTATTCTCTCCTGGCGGTGCACTTGTTGTTATGCCATAGATTGTACGTAGCTGTTATACTTCCATTGAGACTAATGCATCCTTAGCGTCTGTGAGGAATGTCAGTTCCCTTCTCGGTCGAGGGACACCCCTCTCTTACCCCCACCGAATTCCCCCTGGGTTCACATGCCTCATGTCATTCATCAATTGCACCAGGAATTATAAAAAAAAATGCTTGTTTGCATCTCATCTGTCTCTGGATATGCATTCCCCCTCATACAGCTGTCTGCCTTATCAGCATGGCATAATTCATTATGTGAGGGAAGGCTCCGGCAATAACGCAGGGGAACACCACGCAGACACCAGGCGAATGTCACAGCATTCTATCCCAGTCTTAGTTAAACGTCACAAGTTTAAAGACGCAGCGATTTCTTTCGCATAGAGCCCACACTAATATACATACACCATTCAGAAATGCTGAACGTTTTCAACAGTGACCTTGAAATGCAGGTCAGGAGAGCACATCCTCCTCGTTTTCTTCCATTCTCCTCCTCCTGTTGTATGTCTGCTTGTGTAGAGAAAGAATTGTAATAGTCTGTCTGATAGCAGTGGAATGATCCTCCCTGCCAAGTGTGCTAAAGCATTTTCCATTCAAAAATACTCTTCGCTCTAGATTCGTCTGCTGTATTGTAGTTCGGAGAGGTGTCTCTGAGATAGAGTTCAGGAAATGCCCCGTTCAAGGAATTCCGTCAAGGAATATCAAGCATTTTTTGTGTACAGATTGATTTTCATAGATGTTTTGTTTTGTGTTTGGAGTTTCCACTTTTTCCACGGGTTCTTAACATCTAAAGTATGTCAGTGGAGGGAAGCCTGCCACGGCGGATCTTTTTGACCTGCCGGCATGAAAGCAATTAATGAGGAAGCTCTGCCCGCTCGTGAGCATGAGAGTAATGCAATGTTAGCCTGCCACCGCTGTACTCACGGGATTACAGCAGACCCTTGTGCGAAACAACCCGATACAGACCCCGCTTCATCAATTGCTCTGTCTTGGCAGTGGGACAGGAAGTAACTGTGTCCAGGTTTGGGCACTGCATTCTTTACAGTGCTTGTTTTCTGCTTGTCATTATTTGATTAGCCCAAAGTCTTGTTTTTCTGGATTTGTGTGTGAGTGTGTGTCACACATATAACAGATCTATGCACCGAGAAGCCCTTGGAATGGGTCTGCTAGTTTGTTTTCCCAATTTACTTATCAATTTTAAAGGAATTATTTAAATTAATTTAAGGAATAGTTCACTAAAAAAAAAACCATTTACTTACCCTCATGTCATTCCAAACCTGTAGGGCTTCTTTTTTTTTTCTTGTGGAACACAAAGGGAGAATTTTTTTATAATTTGCTCTTTTCCATATAATTTAATTAAATTGGACTGAAGATTTCAAGCTTTAAAAAGAATCCAAAAGAATCATAAAAGGATCATAAAAGTCCATATAAATCAGTGGACAAGCCTATTGAAGACTTGGATGCATTTGTTTGAGAAATGGACTATAATTTCAGTTGATAATCTTCAGGTTTTGTGAATCAGATTAGTTGATTCATTAAAAAGAACAGTTTGCCGGGTTGTTTTAGTATTATCTATATACTTTAATAATATTCATTAATATTTTCATAATTCATAATTTCAAATTTTCATTCTAATTTTAGTTTTTGCACTTTGACATTTAGTCTTTTTATATTTCTGTTTAGCTGTAATTAAGCAAGTTTTATTTCAGTTTTACTATAGTTTTAGTAATTGCATTACTTCAACTTTAACTTATTTTATTTCAGTTAGTTGCTAAAGGCAACATTTCTTATTTAGGGTTTGTATGTTTTTTGCCTAATATTTATTTCATCCTTATTTCAATTACTGAAAACAATTTTTAATAGTTTTAGTTTTAGTCAATGATAACACTTGATCATTCACGAATTGTACATCAGTACTTCTCTCAAGAAAAGGCAAAGGTGAGCTAGGGCAGATAATGAGTTGATCTGTTCTTCACACAAATACTTCAGCTTCACTATGGCTTCAGAAAACTCGGAATATGGTGCATGAGTCATATAGACCACTTTATCATAATGATATATGGTACTTATTGTTATTTTTATTTGCAATATTAACTTATTATCTCAGTTCATTGTAACTGCAAAGAAAAGAGCGACCAGTATATTATTAAAAAAACTATGTATTTGTATCCTTTGCATTTCATAGAAGAAAGAAAGTAATTTAGATTTGCAATTACAAGAGGGTGAGTATATGATGAGTGAAAGTGAACTATTTCTTTAAAACCATAAAAATGCTAGATAAATATTTGACCAACCATCAAGAATCTTTCAGCCTTCGAAGAGCACAACGAGATGGCATTTCATTCAGCAGCTGACCTTGTCTTCCTTTGTGTGTCCTAAACAGCGTTCCTGCATGTTCTGTCTTTGTACACTTCCTCATGAAACTATTTCTCAACTGAAAGGCTCACCACTAATTTTCACACATTAGTATGCATTTTCCTCATAATTATGACACATTTTCATTCCCTTTCCAGGCAGAAGTGGATGTTTTGCATCTTCGCATGCTGATTAGAATCAGTCGTTCACAGTTAAGGACCTGATTTCTTAGGAGTATAGAAAATAGTGTTTTGATTATGATTTCCTGCATTCAGTGGCTAAGCTGAAAGCAGATTCATTTGGAGACTAAAAGTCTGAAATGAAGAGAACCATAGAGTACAGATGGCAGGAGGAGGCCACCTGTACACCTGAGACGAACGATTCTCCATGACCTTGCGCCATGGTGCTCCTCCCCCTGATGAAGAGGAGTGAAATAGACAATCAGTACATCCACACTCACTCACACCCACATGATTTCCTTTTTCCACTAGAATTTCTGTGTTGACACAGAGGTCCCTTTTTGTCATGTGTTGACAGATACCGATGAAATAGCTTCGCATTTTGTTGTGTCTTGACAACGGATTTGGCATCTGCAGTCTTGAATGATTCTGTAGTGACCATCAGTGTGGGTTAAAAGTCAAGACTGCAACCTGAGCAGCAATAGAGAGATGCACAGGAGAGAGGCAGTGTGTCCATGGTGACACAGCTGGCATTTTGCCCCTATTAACTTCTCCGACCTTTGTGTGAGTAAATGTGCCTATTCTATCAATTAATTATGCTGACGTGTAGGTGGTTTGCATATTTTGTGGCTGCTTCCTATTCACTATTCATTCATTTCTTTTTGGTTAATAATTTTCTTGATTATTTATGTTTTAGTGCATTCATTTTATTTTCTATATTATATTATATTATATTATATTATACCTGAAAGGCAAATTACGCATTTTATTTTATTATTATTATTTAGTCTTTAGTCTAATATTAGTCTTGTTTTTTTTTACACAAAAGCTGAAATGTACTGCTGCTGTTATTTGGTTGATCATTTTCTTGATTATTTCTGTTATATTCATATTTTTTAAATTTATTTTCCATTATATATTCTAATAGTTCATTATAGTGAGAACATACCAAATCAAATCAAATATTTTATTATATATTTTGTACAGTAGCTGTATTAATATATAATATAATCATATTTTATAACATGTGCGCAATTTTATTTAATTATATTTTTATACAGTAGCTAAAAGACAGATGGCCCATATAAATCATCTTTTTATTTTGGAGGTACAATAATTGAAGGTAAAATATCCAAAAATCACTTGCACAGTGTGATATATTTCTTGCAGTTGTGTACTTACAATATCCCAAAAGTTCCCAAAGATTTTTAATTTCAGAGAAATTCCAATTTTAAATAATGGCTCGTCCCTGGTCATTGTCGTCTGTCAATGGCGTAATATCCGCGTTATCCCTGTTTTCCGCTCGTACTACCATAGTAACCATGGCGGCAGACGTGGACAACTGCCTAGAGCCAACAAACTAACATATAGAATAACATTATAAGTTTCAACACACTCAAATGCAGTTTAGTGTGATAATGTAATGTTAATGTAATCCAATGTGTAATGTTGGACCAAGTGAAAAAGCGCTGCGTTACCTCACAAGTTTCATTCGTCTAATAAACTGACCGGTGTGAGCAGTAATTCAGCAATTGCGTGTAGTTTGGTAGATTGAAATATCCTTATTCCTTTATATCTGCGGGACACGCGTGTGGCGCTGATATCTGTCTTTTATTAGCAATCGCGCCCTGCTTCATACCACAGTCATGTTAAAAACTTCAATGCATTCACTCATCAATAAACATTATTAGATCCATCAGCATGACGACAAGTTCCATAATTCCGCTTATGCGTCATCAACCTACGCCTTTGTTATTGTAAGAGGTTAGCGACCCCTAGCGGCGAAAAAATATTGCAGCATAACATATTGTAGCTTTGACCAAAACTGTCAGTAATCAAAGCTAGAAGAAAGAAACATGAAATGTACAACTGCCGTCATTAGAAACCACATATGTCAACAACTAGAGGGCGAATGCAGCAGGGTCCAATCGAAACAGCATGGCCAGGTTTTCATAATGAATGCTTAGGCTTTCATTCAAACCTACTCTAGCTGTGCCTTGTGACGCAAATGTCACTGAGCCGAGTGGCAGAAGAGTGTGGAGGTGTGTGTATGGAGGTTGGACAGACCCTGACTACGTCCCTTCTCTGTGTCTGTGGCCTAGGCTCCGACTGGGCTAAGCTCTCCATACCTTCTGTTCGGTCCTGTCCAATGCCAGATCTGTAGCAAACAGTGAGACCTGGATACTCAACCTGAGCCAAATGGGCAAGCACACAGTGACTCACACTTCAATGAGAGAGAGAAGGTGGAAAAGACGCGATCCAATGTTGACATTCAAAATCGGACAAAAAATTATTTGTTTTTAACATTATTTGTGATGATCTGACTTGATGACCAGATGGTTGTATAGTTATTTATGCTGTGTATGGCTTGAAATGCATAATGTGAGCACAAGTGAAGCAGTTTAGAGTGGGCAGGAAGTTCAGTCATACTGACCTCTTGGCTTGTAGCATGTTAATGTAGATTTCAGTGTTTGACTGTGTGCTGTGTATTGCCGGCAGCATTTTTTTGTGTGTCTGTGTATGTTTGTATGTTTGTATGCATCAAACTGTATGTGTGTGTGCAGGCATTGCAATGGCCAGGCCCAGTGTGTGGGCTGAACTCAGGAAGTGGGCAGGCAGGCATGTGGCCCTTCGCCACTTGGGCCCCAGGGCTCCTATCACAGATGGCCCACTGACATTAGCCCAGGCCTGGGGTCAGCTAAGACCTCATATGGAGAGAAAGAGAGCGCGAGACTCATGACATTCTCAGCCCGAAAGGATGAAAAGACAACAGTGTAAGACTCTCGCACAAAGACAAAGACCTTTGCTCAGGTGAGGCGGCTTGGAGGGTTGACGAATTTGAGCGGCGATACAGAGTTGAGAGAGATGCTTGAGAACAGCCAGGAAAATGGTTGGTTTATTCCATGGAATCACAGGTGAGACCACCTGTCTCTACTGGCCTGAATCAACCACATTCCTGGCAGCTTTCACGCCGGAAAATCAGTTATCTACAATCGAGATTCACATAAAAGCAATTTACAGTCCAGATCTTTCCCAGGTACATGTTTGATAGCATACATTCAATGACTTTTATTGCACAGGCATAAATTTATCAGACAACCTTGCCTGAACCCACCTTTACGGCATGGTTTAACGGTAAAAGTTTGAAGTTGAACATCAGATGCTTTTTTAAAATTAGGGTCTTTTTTATCTTTTATTATTTCAAACAGCCTTGTCAGACAGATCAGAGTTTTTATTCCCCCTTTTCTTTTTCTCACCCAGACTCACTTTGCTCTCTGAGAGTCTCTGGCCTCCATTATTAATGTTGAAAAAAATCTGCCTTTACACACCAGGCTGGTGGACCTATAAAACATATCATCCAGCATATGAGTCACTCCAGGCTGGACGCAAGATTTTATAGGCAATAGTTTCAACAAATCCTTTTTTTTTTGGAGGCCAAGCATATGTTGTATTTTAGTTGCTGGTGTTTCAACCAGTGTTGTTTTATTATCATTACTATAATATCTTAGTGTTTATTAATATTTTAAAGGTACTCTATGTAATTTTTTTGTTGTTTAAAATTTAAATTATGAATGAGTACATCATGAATCCATCTTCCAAACTGTGTTTATGTCTTATCCTGAATCACTACGGACTCACAGACTATTTTAGACCAGGTGGGATGACAACAATTATCCCAGTACCAGCAGGACTTGTCATAGACATAAAAAGAGACTACAATGTTCTTCCGCAAGACTCATGCAGTTCTTTTTATCAACCGCTAGAGTGCCAAAGGTACATACTGTATCTTTAAAGTTGTTTTATTTATATATATATTTTTAAATATGTCTATTTAGTGTTTATTCATTTTTAGTTTTTTTTAAAACATTTTTTAGTACTTAAAACAAACTTTAAAACTTTAGTGCTAAACAAAATGTTACCTTTTCAACTAACTGAAATAATATAATAAAAAATGTAGTTGTTTATTTTGTCAACTCTCATAATTTTTATATATATATATATATATATATATTTTTTTTTTTTGTTTAGTTTATTTAGTTAACAACTACACTGATGAGTACATACACACCAATGAGGCTTCTTGACTAGATTAATCAGCTAGACCAGCATGAGCCAGCCTGGATAAACATGGGAATCATTGTGGTGTATACTGGTCTTTTCTGCAAGGAGCTGACAGGAAACTGGGCATAAACTAGATTCAAACCTTCATTTCGCACACAAGCACCACAGCTAAATTTGTGTGGAAAATGTGTTTGCATGAAAACCACTTCATCAGCTTTTTAGTGCTGCAATACAGATTTGAAACATTAAAAATGGTAAAAGAATGATGTAAGAGGAGGATGTTGGTAATACATCATCTGTCTTTATGTGGATATGCTATCTGTCTACTTGGATATGCTAAATCCATGTGCCCTAGGGAGACAGTGTGTGACACATCCTATGGGAATACTACATAGTTTTCAGAACAGAGTAGAATCAGAATAATGGAGAAAGAGAGAGGTTATTCTAATGGAACCCACCTGAATTCTCAACCACTAAAGAGAAGAGAGCAGCTGACATTTATTCAGCCTACTGACGCTCTGATGTGCTGACACCGAGGCAAGGTGAGGGCCTCACTTATATTTTTAGCTTGTGAATGGAAGGAGCCATGAATTGAGTCAGAGGGAAGAATAGACAGAAAAGAAATGGAAGGAAGCAGGAAAAAAATCTGCAGGCAGATGGAGAGGCAGCAGCCGTGGGTTGCTGTGACTGAGATTGTGCTGCTCTATTTAAAAACCACAGGAGTTTGTTAATGCTGCCGTGGGGTACATGTTATGTGTGTGGATATGGAGAGACAGGAGTGTGTAAGTAAGTGGGAGGACACAGGGTAGGAAATAGAAAAACTGCCACAAGCATTACAGCCCTCATTACAGTGCGACACAGATCTGGCCACATACTACTGTGGGCATGAGACTTATCTATAAACGTTATAGAATGACCGTTTATGGTTTAACATCCCTGTGTTTTGACCCCTGGTCTTGGTGAGCACTGAAGTGATTGATTGATTTTTTTTTTGCATCAGTGTTCACATAGGTTTGTTTTCATAGCAGAATATACAGCCATTACTCCAGTCTTGAGTGTCACATGATCCTTCAGAAATCATTCTAATATGCTGATTTGGTAAAACATTTTTTCCTTATTATTATAAATGTTGAAAACAGTTTTTTTTCGTAACTGTACATGTCTTTACTGTCAATTTTGATCAGTGTCCTTGTAAATACAATTATTAATTTCATTCAAAAAACCTTACTAACCCCAAACTTTTGAATGCTGGTTTTGTTGAAGTAAACAGTAATTAATAAAATATAAAATTAACTTATTTAAAGTCACTTAAATTATCTCAGAAAAAAATAACTTAGTAACAGAGAGAGCCGATCCCAATATGCCCACTGTGCAGAGTGTGGTTCAAGTTGTTTGTCTCTCATTGCCAGCTAAGGAGACCACTCTGTGATACCGAGAGGAGAGGAGACTTCCACTTGTCCATCTGCATACAGTCACACCAAACAAAAACTGAGCAGGAAGCCATTCACCCGTTTAAGAAACTAGATCTTTATTTGGTTTCTGTCTGCATTTGTCATGATGTCTGAAGCTGCTTGGGTTGTAAGTAAAAATTTGCGTCCTTGGAGAAAATGGGTGTCAGTTTTTGGCTTTACTATTGGACTGTATTAATTTAGCAGTTTGGTGGAGCCAATCATTGGTTGCATCAGTCAGGATGTGGCCTTAAAGAATGAAACCTCAGCTGCCATTAGCGCCATTATTGGGTGAGTTTGATATACACTGTCCTTCAAAAGCTTGTGGTCAGTAAGATCTTTTTTTTTCTTCTTTTTTTTTTAAAAGAAATTAATACTTTCAGCAAGGATGCAATAAATAGATCGAAAGTGACAATTAAGACATTTATGTTACAATAGGTTTCCATTTCAAATAAATACTAATTTGAATAAATAAATTTGTCAATGGATCCTGAAAAAAATGTTTCACGGTTTCCACAAAAATATTAAGCAGCATAACTGTTTTTAACTGTAAGGGGTTTACAGTCAAAGAACCAGATATGAAGAATGAAGACCCAGAGTCAGATATTATAATAAATTAAAGAAAAGTTTTACTGAAGATAGTTTGCAGTTTCCTCAGCAGAAGTCAGCTTCAAGACTCTCACAGGAGTCCGTTGGCCGCCCCCGCTTACAGTTACAAAGATCACAGCAGTTATACCATTTTCAAGGTCTAAGCTACGTCATTGTTTACAGGTTGAATGATTCTCATTGGCTAAGAAATAGGTAAACACAGTAATTTTCCACACATATACAGATAGACGGAAGCATATCTCCATCGATTATGCAGCTGACACATTCGGACCCTGAAGTTAGGCACGTCATGACCTTCCAGGTCGCAGATTTGGGTTGCGGGGCGCCAGCATGTCTCGAACAACAATTCACTCTATCTCCAATAATGCCAGTGGTTCCTTACCCTGCAACCAAGAAGACTAACACACACACACACACACCAACACACAGCTACTCCAAGGTTGGATTTGGCCAGTCCTCTCAAAACATCAAGATAATGCGTTCTTTCTCTCAACTTTAGTCTAACTGGAAAGTAAAGCTTTAACAAAGAAATGATCCCTTAAACTATTGGCTTCAATGACCTCTATATGTTTTAACATGTTGAAGACCTTTCTCAAACACAAAACAAGTCCCTATTTCATTTCTGGAAGCCGGGCTAAATAAGCAAGCACTGTTACTGCATTCAGAGATCAAATACTGACATTAAAGAATACATGAAAAAAACATTTCAATAATCACACTGGTAACTTAGAAACAAAGTAAAATCTCACAAGCTTAGAGAAGTCATTCAACTCATTTAATATTTAGAAGGAAAAATATTGATTATTGATTAATACCATGATTATAATTACTCATCATTACATATACATTGAAGCAGCAGTGGATTCCAATCCACCTCCTTCAGTCCCCCGTTTTAGACCAATGTGGGGTCCCTTACCACCACATCTGGTCTTTCCATAAAGGCTGCTTCAAAATGTTAGGTTTCTGACCATCTTTACATCTTATTAATTTTAATATTAACATAACTGATTACAAAACAAGCACATATTTATTCTCTGGAAGCCGGGCTAAATAAGCAAGCACTGTTGCTGTATTCCTAGCATGGGCTAGACCCGCAGTCATTACTCAGATTCTTAATAAAGACATTGTCTATAATCATAAATACAAGAATATATGCACTAGTTTTATTTTAATTTTATTTTTCATTATAACTACTTCTCACAGTATTCCTCTATCAAATGGTTAGTCTAAAGATAAAAAAATGTATCATTATTGTCTCAGTCCCAGTTGTGTAGAAACCAAAATATTATGTTACTCAGATCTCAACCCCTAAGACAGCCATATAGCTGCTTTCTCATCTAACATTTATTAACTAAATTGTAGTTCTATAAGACATCTAATGTCATACATCCATTTAATGGATTGAGAAATATATATTCAAAGTTATATTCACTCCTCCTTCGCCCACCGGCCTGTCATAAAAGTGAGGGAATTCTCTGGATAATTTGGATAATGACTTAGCCAATGTGTCACTTTGTCTCTCTGCCATCAAGTCTATGATCCCCCATATTTGTCTATTTAATTTTAGACCCTCAATTGAATTTAGACAAGAGTTTTTACCCCATAATGGATGGCAATCTTCAATTCACAATTACAATTTACAAATATTAATCCAGAGAGTAATTCAGATCAACATCATACATGACAAAAGTACCGGTAGTCATAATTACCAGTATCAGACAGAGCTGGAAAACCAATCCATTTAAAGCTCATCACATGGTCTGTATCGTCTTTTCATCAAATTGACTCAGAATTATCAGCTTCTTTAAAGTTTGTCATTTCACTTAACCCATCTGTAATGATAAAAGACTCATTCCAGAGGTAAATGACACAATATCCACAAAATCAGGAAATAATAGTACCACAAACAAACACATACACGTATATAAAGTGCAATCACCATCACACACACTCATACTAGACATGTATAACTGCTCATTTTCAATGTTCGCTTTTCTTATCATTGCTAAAAAGATTACATTTTTAAATAAGATTTTAAACTTGACATTTTCCTGCAGCTTTTACCAGATTTTACATGGTCTCTTAACCAGTTTCAAAGCATGTCTGTTCATTATTCATTTGATTTTTAGAAAAGTCAGCTGGGTTGTTTTGTTTCGTTATCATTATTTTGCTTCAGCTTGCTGTAGCAGGCCGATAACAGACAGACAGAGTTACCATCCCTTCCTCCACTCAAGCAGTCTCTCTCACTATAAACAAATAATCTTTTCAACAGCCTTCTAAGACTGTAATTTAGACATAATGTAATATAAAATTCATTACAATAACCTTTGACCATTCATCTTTGTTATGCAGACTTTTCCTGAATCTACAAAAGCTGTCTTCATCTTTAGCCACCACCATGTCTACCGACCTTCAGGAGTTAAACTATGTTATAGACATATTAGTTCAAAATCAATACTTCTATTCATTTTCTTGCCCGTAAGGCAACCAACATCACAAAAGGTTTTGCTACTGTCTCCACAACAAATAATGACAGTCCCCTCATGGTCTCACCGGCTCTTGAAAGCCCATTCCCATTGGCTCTTAATCTATAATCTCCTTTTCTTCAGGGTGTCGTCCCCTGGCATAGTTGTAGACACTTGTCACAATGAAAAACAAGCCATACAATGAATACGGTTTCTGGTGAGTGGTATAGAGGAACTTACGTTTATGGGTCAGACTGCCTGAACTCCTCACAGCTCATCCACCCTTAACGATAAAGACGCTGCGGCCTCACAGCTCATCCGTTCGACTCTTATACCCATCTCACATAAAACACCCCCCTTCAGGAGATGCCCAGTGGTGGCGGTGACCCCCTGCCTTAGGTTGTCCTCTGTTAGGCCAAAGAAGATCTTACCCGTCTCTGAGTAATCACCTCATGCACACTGGTAACCGCTCTATCCCATCACCAAATCAGTTTTCTTCAACATAATCAGTTGTTTTCTGGAGCTTTAAGAAAGGCACATTCAAGAGTCAGCAGAGCCATTCGGACTGCCTAATAGTGTTAACACAGGGAGACAGGTTAATAACATCAGTATTAATCACTGCATTATTGCATTATTATTTTAAAGACTTCTTTAAAGTCATTCAGTTTTACTTTTAAAACATTTACAAATACAAATTGCCCTCTGAATGGCAATGATTTCTTTTAACATCTCTGTGTCTATGATTTTCAACTGAAACACTGTGCTTTACTATAAATAGCACTTATGACACAGGCTCAGATAACAGCTTTTAGCTGACATTGAATGAGAGAGAGACTCTGAGGCATTCAGGACTGGTACACTGTACTCTCATAAACTTCTAACATCAAACTTTATCCATCAATTAACTAATGCAAATTACTATTATAGATCTGTTCTTCAAAAGGATTCACTATAAGACTTCAATCTTTTGACCTTGTTTTTATCTCTTATTCTTTCTCAGACGAAAATGTTAATATCGCCATGTAAACACTGATCTACTTTCAAACCAACATTAATACCAGGCATTTTTTTCCACTTTATAACATTTTTAAACACCTTCTCTGTGGGCATTTACAGTTAAATGTTAAATGGCCCTGCTGACCACAATTAAAACACTCTCTGTCATCTGATGGATTCGTGTCATCCTCAACGACGGCATCAGACACATTGTCTATAGTTTGATCACTGTGAGCTTGCAAACAGCTCCAACTTACTGCGCACCATTGAAGCAGTGTGTCCCAACCAGGAATGCAAACAGAGCCACTGATAAGCAGTTCTGTGTTCTTTTGACCATCCACCAGTGGCGGATTCAATCACAATAGCCGAATCATAATCTTCTTCATTATCATTATCATTATCATTGACAGAACATTAATTTCCATAAGCTGCATTTTCCAACATCCCGTGTAATATTTAAAAATATTCTAAGTTGTTTTCACAAAGTTTCTGTTTATCTTTTTTAGTCCAAGGAAATGATCCCCAAGCCATAATTTATCATCGTAAGAAATACGAGGCTAAAACTTTGAATTTTTCAGTTTCTTTCTTTGTTTGTAGCCAGTCAAGTTGTTGTTTAAATTTCCAAACATAATCAAAACCCTGACTACCATTTACTTAATAATTTCTGCAAATTTCCTTGAAGTGAGGGCTTCAGAGCACAGCTGCTTACAGCGTTTGCTTTCTTCTGTCTCACTAATTGTTTCAGGACTGTTCAGCTTATTGATATCTTAATCACAAACTCACCTGAAGTTATTGCAGAAATGGAGGCGGCGATCTTTGAACAACACAGCCTGGCTTCTGCGCGATGAAACTGCAAAGTATACTCCAAAATGACAGTTACATATACTGGTCCACGCCAATTTGGGTCACAATTTTATTTATTTTTTCTCTCGGGATCGTTCCTGATGCATCCCTGGCAAACAACCCTATTTTTTTAGTATCCCTAACTGCCCGATTCACTAAATTCGGGGATCCCCTATCTGAGATGGAAGAGATGGAGCAGGTTTGCGGTGCCACTGGACCTACAATCCAGGGACGTACTCTGCTGGGGTGGTGACTCACACCAATATTTCCCAGTGGGGCCCCCACAGAGCACGTTTCACTTGTGCTGCTTTAACAACAGCGAACCTTTATACTCTCAGCAGTATAAATAATCTTCACTCTCCTCGTCAGAGTGAAGCTCTCCCGCTCTCCTTTTCCAATTTCTTCCATTCAGACAGCCCTAACCAAATAATACAATCTTACTACCTTGTTTGTTGATTAGCCAGTGATGTCACCAAAGAATAATTGCCCGTGCATCCTCCACCATAACTGTAAGGGGTTTACAGTCAAAGACCCAGAACCAGATATGAAGAATGAAGACCCAGAGTCAGATATTATAATAAATTAAAGAAAAGTTTTACTGAAGATAGTTTGCAGTTTCCTCAGCAGAAGTCAGCTTCAAGACTCTCACAGGAGTCCGTTGGCCGCCCCCGCTTACAGTTACAAAGATCACAGCAGTTATACCATTTTCAAGGTCTACGCTACGTCATTGTTTACAGGTTGAATGATTCTCATTGGCTAAGAAATAGGTAAACACAGTAATTTTTCACACATATACAGATAGACGGAAGCTAATCTCCATCGATTATGCAGCTGACACATTCGGACCCTGAAGTTAGGCACGTCATGACCTTCCAGGTCGCAGATTTGGGTTGCGGGGCGCCAGCATGTCTCGAACAACAATTCACTCTATCTCCAATAATGCCAGTGGTTCCTTACCCTGCAAGAAGACTAACACACACACACACACACCAACACACAGCTACTCCAAGGTTGGATTTGGCCAGTCCTCTCAAAACATCAAGATAATGCGTTCTTTCTCTCAACTTTAGTCTAACTGGAAAGTAAGGCTTTAACAAAGAAATGATCCCTTAAACTATTGGCTTCAATGACCCCTATATGTTTTAACACGTTGAAGACCTTTCTCAAACACAAAACAAGTCCCTATTTCATTTCTGGAAGCCGGGCTAAATAAGCAAGCACTGCTACTGCATTCAGAGATCAAATACTGACATTAAAGAATACATGAAAAGAACATTTCAGTAATCACACTGGTAACTTAGAAACAAAGTAAAATCTCACAAGCTCAGAGAAGTCATTCAACTCATTTAATATTTAGAAGGAAAAATATTGATTAATACCATGATTATAATTACTCATCATTACATATACATTGAAGCAGCAGTGAATTCCAATCCACCCCCTTCATAACATTTATAATAATAATACATTTTTCTTGAGCACTAAAGCAGCATAGAATGTGTTCCATAGAAAATTCTGCGTTGACCTCACTTTTTTACACTTTCTTCACCAGATATATTTAAAAAATATACTAAAATATTAAACAAAAGATGTCAATAAATATGTTTCTGTTCATCAAAGAGTCCTGCAAAAAAATTATCACGGCTTCCAAAAAAATATTTTCAAAAATGAATAATAATAATAAATATTATTTTGCATCTAATAAGCACATTAGAATTATTTCTGAAGGATCAAGACTGGAGTAATGATGCTGAAAATTCAGCTTTGCCATCACAGAAATAAATAACATTTTAAAATAGAATTTTTTATTTGAAATAAATGTAGCCTTGGTGAGCATAAAGAGGCTTCTTTTAAAATGTTATTTTTGAAAATCTTACCGTCCCCAATCTTTTGAATAGTAGTGTGTATATCTTTAAATGGTTTAGACTTGATTCGGTCTGCATGTTCACAAATAAAAATGTCCTATAGCGTTTCATGTCCATTATAGGTTTTGCAGTGTATATGCAGAATCTCTGTCGGTGTTAAACAACACCAGAGGATGCCTGTGGGGATATCCCATCATCAGGTAGACATAAACACACCGAGAGATCCTCAAACACTCAGACTCCAGCATATGCAGGGCACACATGTCTGGCCCATGGAGAGGGAGGAATGTGTAAAACCTTGTAACGCACCTCTGATTTTCCACTCCTGCTGCGTACACATCCCATTATCAGTTTTATAAGAACGCTGGAAATTCTTCCGTTGAGGTGGTACAGATGCGCTGGGCGGCACGACCGCTACATTCCTGACTGGGGGGCCTCTTTCCAGGACAACTTAGGGTGGCCCCTTTATGGCTCATTTAATAGTGGTATAAAAATCTGGTATGCTCCTTTTCCCCACTTCTCCAGTCGCACATAATATGTGTATATAGTTGTGTGTGTGCATGTTTTTGTGCTTGCAATATACTGTGACCTCATGAGCTGGCAGGTCAGGCAGTCATTCGCTCAACGTTTGTTGATCCAAAAGTAATTAAATACCAGTTAAGTGTTTTTAGCGACGGAAATTTTAAAAGGAAATGTTGATAGATTTCTAATGTGTCATGGAATAGGACTGGTTGTATAATATTCAGGCTGGACAAAGGATTTTTAAGCCAGACTTCAGTTTGAATGTTATTTCATTCTTGTTAGTGCTTGAAATGGGTGTATTTATGGTTGTCAGAACATATTTTGACAAGAATGAGACCAGAAAATCACATCCTGTAGATGCAATACAGACAGCTCAATGCATTATATTATGTAGGAATACCTGCTCTTACCTTCTAGAAGTCATATGCCTGTATTAGCTGTGCTAAATATATAATAAAGTTCACATACAGTG
Source organism: Meda fulgida (assembly GCA_030578275.1). Classification (NCBI taxonomy): domain Eukaryota; kingdom Metazoa; phylum Chordata; class Actinopteri; order Cypriniformes; family Leuciscidae; genus Meda; species Meda fulgida. The sequence goes on from CM060635.1 coordinate 9,043,414, forward strand.
CAGTGGATATTGAATTAGGCTTATTCAGCAAATAAATGATCGTGCCTGGAATTCTATTTTACACAGTAACAATGGTATCTTGGATTTATTTTTCTTTGAAATCCATTAAACACTTGTTGTTTAGGAATGTGTGACATCTACAACTACGTGTGAGATTCTTGAAAAGATTTGACGTAGTCGCATTTCACTACTCCGCTATAGAGGGTACATGAACGGCTAATCAGGGTTAAAATGGGATCAGCCTTGTTTTGCTTGAAGTGTTACAATCCATTTTTGGTATTGTTTGGGTGTTCTGTTCTAAATTTACCTCAGAACTACTTTTAGATTATAGCAACACGTGTTAATCAGGTGCAGCTGTGACGTGGGAGGTTTAGTTAATTTTCGTAAAGCATCATAGATTACGTAGTATTTGCGTGACCTTTCTAGATTAATCTAAACCTGCATCTCAATCAGGTGCTGTACTGACGTGGAAGTTTTTGCTGTTTAGAGTTTTCGTAAATGTGACAGATTACATTATTTAGATGTTCCATTCTATATTTACCCCAGAACTATTGTTAGATGACTTAAGCAGTTTTTGGTACCTGGGTCGCAAATATTACCGACTACTTGCTGACAACAGTTTAGTGAAACTGTGAACCCAAAAGAGATGCTAGACAGACTTTGACTAGTGGCATTACGTTCAGGGATACATATCCCATGAAATCCTGTTTATTGGTGATATTAGATGTATATTTAATTTATTAGTATGGATCGACATTGAATATTGAATTCTGCATGTTTATTTCAACTATTTTTACATTTAGGTTACCTTTACCATCATCTACCTCTCACTTAAAGTTAATCTTAAAATAAAACTCGATTTTATATCGATTTTATAATTTTATATCTAAATTTATATACTCTTTGTATTGTACTGTAAATTTTAATGTTGTGATGCCTAAATTTTATAGATTTTAATTTTATTTTTTTATTTATTTAGACTAGACTAGAATCTTAATTACATGCACTTCAAAAGTTCGATTTAAGTCAGACTCATCGTTTGTCGAATTTACAGACCTAGATAATATGACTGTAGCTCGGCTTCATCCAGCATGTATACATGTTAAGTGGATGACATTTGGTCTCAACGTTGATAAAGACTAAATCGATTATAACTGCACATGTAAATGTATTTCATGGTGCAGGAAGACCTCAGCTGTGAGACAGTGTATCGGTTTTTGTTTAATTAAAAAACCCCCCCCAAAAACGTGATTTGCATATGCAGTTTGTTTATGTGTTTATTTACTTCTCTTACCCCTAGCCTGATGTGTCTCCAGGGATAAATGTAAATACACGTGTGCAAACAAGCTCTCCTGGGCTGCGTACACACCCTTAAGAGACGTACACAAACAAGCACGTACACACTTAAACATTCAAAGAGGCCTCATGTGTGTGTTCCTGCTCGAGGCCAGATGATGAGGACTTGTTTGCGATGGGGGCCAGCAGTGACCTCAGACGCTTAACAGAGAAGCTAGTGTACCCCTCCACCCCTCTGACACACACACACACACTCGCACAGTTTGTATACCCCTCCACCCCAGCGAGACAGCGCAGCATCTGTTATGCAAGTCACATACACACATTGCCGGAGTTCATAGTGAGGTTCTCAACAGAGTTAGGCAGTGGACCTCAGTGACTCCCCGTCCCCTCCATCTGTGAGGAGCTCTGCATTGTCAGAGACACAAAAGAGGGCATTGGGTTTTACGTAACAGACTCAGAATCTCGGGATTTTGGAGGCTCATAACTCTTTTCGTCTTTTTTTGCATTGATTCTCAGATCTCTGAGGACGAAAGTGCTTCATTGTCTGGATCTGATCCTTTAAGACAAGGCTTTCCCCTTGAGAGACAACTTATGACATCAACTGAACTTTCCTCTCATCCACAGTTACACTTTCCTGCACGCAGAGAACAGGTTGTTTGAGAGTGGCAGACATGTTTTTAAGACCGAAATCAGAGGGGAAATTGCCTGTTGAAATAGCAATGGCCAGTCAGACTGGAGCACTTGATTTGTGTCTGGACATGGATGTTGTTTTCACTTTGATAGGTGCTGATAGACAAGACTTTGCTTTTAGAATGACTCACACACTCAATGTTGTTTTGAAAGTTATTAAAAAAAATGTTTAAAAGTAAATTTAATCATATGAGGCACATAGGCATGTTGTGATATTTAGGGGTTGAAAATAGTTGAAAAAGGGCAAAAAGGAATTACATTTTACCTGAGTTGTGAATTAGAGTTTGTAATCTGAATGTCTGTCTGTCTGTGACTCAGCTGAATGCGGCCATGGTACAAACATGATACAGAACAAGCTGAGTGGGAAACATGGGCACATGGAAAGGCTCAGCTGCATGTCAATGGAACTGGAAAAACAATTATCTTAATTTCGTATTGAGGGGATTCGTCCCAGTGCAGGAGAGGCTGAGAAATTGTGAATGAGCGGTTCCATCCCCACTCTGCTGCCTTTGTAATGTATTTGTGTCTTTTAGAAATGGAAATTCATGGTCAGATTACACTACGGACCTGTCTCTGGAAATGAACATGCCCAGGGAGAGGACGCGTCACGTTATGACAGATGTGGAAAACGGAAGAGCGCTACTTGATTTTCCACTTTCCAAGAAGCTTGGAAAAATAATTTTTCGAAGAGTCTCACAACAAGGGAAAGAAAAAAAATAATCAAATAGTGCTTCACGCTTGTTTGCACAAATATGTGTGTTAGCGTGCTAGTGCTTTTCCATGGGTAATATTTGGTATGGGGAAATCTGGCCTGTTTCTGGCCTCCATTTCTTTGTTCCTCCAGTGGTACCCAGAGTTTCCAAGCCTGGAACTGTTAATAAGTGTTTGTTCTCAGCCCAAGTGCGTGTGGCAGACCCCAATTCCTTGGCCGGAAAACCTGAGGCCTGCCCCTCTAGTCAGAGCAAACTTAAAAACAAAACAAAAATTCTTTACCATTCTTTACCTTACTTCCTTTGTCTCATCACTCAAAGAGAGCTAGAGATTTGCATGTGGGTGGATGTGTACGTGTGTGTGTGTGAGCGAATCAGTCAGTCGCCTGCACTGTTGTGGTGTTGTAGCTACAGTCTTGTGGGAGTTGAGTTCACACCTTTACATTACCACTTCCTCCAACGTCACTGACACATTTCCGGCCTCAACAGTAGTAGTCACTGTTTGGATCTGAGCGTTGCAACCTGGGGTGCCACCCAAGATTTTAAATTCACTGACTTTCTGTGATTGTAATTTTAGTGCTAATATCTTCTCCGTTACCATAAACCTTCAGTATCATCTTGAACATCAATGCATAACTGAACAGAAAGTATTATTAAATGCATCAAAATCACAGGTCACACTTGTTCATTCTATTAATATAATATCTCCTGTTTCTCTCTGAATTTAGCAGCTCCTCAGTCCCCACTGAGCACACACTTTCAAGCATAGAGACAGGCAGATTTAGATAAGAAGACAAAATTAATATATTGTTGTCTGACTCTTCTTATATCTTGCAATCTAACTTTTTTATTTTATTTAAATTTTTACTCATAGTTACCTGTTTTATTTTTTACTTAGAGGTGAAAACAGGCTTCCATAGATAGCCATTTTTGTGGCATTGAAAACATTGTTGCAGTCGCTCTGTCAAAAGATGTTGAATAATAATTATTTTAGCCACCTCTTGCATGCTGAAAAGGACTGGATGGAATGGTTGCAATTATTCTGTAGCTGTACAATTAAAATAATTTTCCGGCGACAGTCTGTATAAATGTATTCCATTTACAGGAATAAACAGAAAAAAAACACGTGAAAAGAGTGAAAATTCATCTTGCATTGGCTAGTCGATGTGTTAAAGGCACAAAGCCAGGGGTAAAGAGCAGCCGTGTACAGGAAATGGAGATGCTGTTATTTGACTGAAGATGCCATAATTATGATGCCACAGTGGCTTCCTCTCCTTTCTCACACAGCTGTGACAGTTCCACCCTCAGCACTTGAGCCAGACACCAAAGACGCTTTGTCTCTCTGTCAGATTCCTGGAAGTAAAGGCTTTAATCGCATTACACAAATTTGTGAAAAAGTCTTTACTCTGATAAAGATCTTAGCATCAAGAATTGTTTGCGGTTGGTGTCGGTAGAGCGAGAATCTGACGGTGTTCCTTTGGTGGGAAATGGAAATATGGTGATTCCTGGGAAAGTTGGCACCTGGACAATGTGATGAGGTGTGACTCTGGCTCTGTTATTGTGTGTGTGGGACACAAGCTACTTTACAAGCTCTTCCCACAAGCACAGCATAAAGACAGGGTCCTGTTTTTGGAAACACAACCATGTCCTTAGGACTCAAGTTGCTTAAAAAGCTCTCCCTCCCTCTCTGTTTCCGCTGGATTATGTGGCCTTGACTGCCGGGCTTGACTAGTGGGCCACCTCAGTCCTGCACTTCAATATTAATGCACCAGGAGGCTTGCAGAGGGGGCTGTTATTATCTCCCGTGCATGTCTGTCTCCAGCAGAGTGACAGTTAAAGGGACAGGCGCCACAGAGCAAACAGGCTCTTTTTCTCTATGATGTGGGCCAGCCAGCAGAGCCCAGAGAAACACTCTGGGGTGACGGATTGATTTTCTTGGCCCCCAGGATTGTCCCCCGTGGCCTGTATTCACTCTTAATTATAGGAGTGGTTGGAGGGCAGGGCACTCTCTTTCCAGTTATAATATTATTCTATCGGGTCTTAGGGGAGAGCCGCAAAATATCAAACTTTCTCAGCTCCGTTAATGGCTTTGTGATGCACTCTGATCATGGGTAAAATCCTCCTGTGTAGTTGGAAATGGAGCACGGTCGAGGTTGAATCAGCATATTTCACTGTCTGCTTCACTTTTGCTGTGTGTCAGTGACTCGTTTATGTGTTAACCACCATAGGCTCTTCTCAGGAAACTCTTTGTCTTGACGAAGGGCTTTCAGTAGCGGCACAGCCTCCTTGACGCTGGTGTTGGTTTAAAAACAGCTCAGTGCAGACACAGCAGAGTGGATTTCAAAGGCCAGAGAATGGTATGACCACGGCACTGTTATACCTGCAGTGGTGAATCAGCACTTCACCCCGTTGAAACAGCTTTCCTCTGTGTTTGTGGTATAGCAATGCTATATCTACTTTTCAGAACGACAACAGGAAGTTTTATATACACTGTGTGTCCCCTAAAGTGCTGTTAAGTAGGCCCACAACTCTTTCTTACTTTTAACAGCTGTGATACTATTTTTCCTGGAAGTGTCTCTTGCTAAAAGTGTGATCATGAGTGATGAGTGCCAGAAGAACTCGTGCATTAGTTCCTGGACTAGTAACTAGTGTCATCTTTGACCCATTTGTGTCACTGAGGTTTGTTCATTGGAAATATCATTGGGGTTATGGAAAAGTCTTATGAGCAACTCCCCTTGAGTGTGAAACTTCTTGACTTCCTTTTAGTCTCTGTCTGTCTGTCTGTCTGTCTGTCTGTCTGTCTGTCTGTCTGTCTGTCTGTCTATCTATCTGTCTGTCTATCTGTCTGTCTATCTTAAAAGGGGAAAAATTATGAGTGAAACTAGGGAGGCTCTTGATAACGCGATCAAATAGTAACCAGAGAGGCGCGCGCTTTATAAATGCAGCAAACATGTCAGCGGCGATGTGGAAGCATTTTAAAGTGTCCGAGAAAGAGGCAAAAACTGCCGGTTGCAGACACTGTTCTGCTGAATTGTCCAGAGGAGGTGCATCTGCAAAAACTTACAGCACTACAAGTTTAATTTATCACTTAAAATCACGACACCCCAAACAGCATGCAGAGTATGATAAAGACACGGCGGCAGCAGCGAAAAGGAAAGTAGCTTCTCCCAGTCCCAGGACACCCACTCCATCTATGGCTGACTTCTTAGAAAAGGCAAAAAAGTTTGCCAATGACAGTGCCAAAGCTAAAGGCATCACTAAAAGGATAATGGAATTCATCGCATTGGATGATCAACCATTCTCGGTTGTAGAGGATGTTGGATTTCGCAGGCTTATAGACCATATTGAGCCCCGTTACACCATACCTATTAGATGGCATTTATCAGACGTGTGGTTACCTGAGATGTATAACGTCGTTTCAACTCACGTCCATGAGCTCTTGGCTACAGATTTTGCAGCCCTCTGCTTCACGACTGATATATGGAGCTCGGATGTAAGCCCCACCAATATGCTGAGTTTAACTGCGCAGTGGATCGACACAGATTTCAAGCTACAAAAGATTGTTCTGCACTCACCAGAGTTTATATTTTAGTAACACTTTATAAGTAGTTTATATTGTTAACATTAACTATAATATTAGTTAACATGAACTAACAATGAAAAACACTTTTTAAAAGCATTTATTAATCTTAATGTGAACATTTACTAATACAGTATTAAAATCAAAAGTGGTATTTGTTAACATTAGTTAATGCAATTATACTAACAATGACCAATTGTATTTTTATTCACTTAGAGATGAAGATGAATAAATACCGTAACAAATGTATTGGTCATTGTTAGTTAATGCTAGTTAATGCAATAATGTTAACAATTGGAACCTTATTGTAAAGTGTTACCTATATTTTATATTATGTATTTTGTACTATTTTCAGTGTAGTAAAATAGTAGGCCTACACCGGTTTTCAACCATTTCACTATCTCTGAGACATTGTTTGTTTTGAAACAAGCAATATTTCAACTTTTAACTATTCTGATGCCAGGTACTTGTCTGATCCATGCACAAGCACAGACAGCGAGAGACTGTTTAGTGCTGCATCTCAGGGCATCGATGAGAAGAGGAACCAACTTTCCTGTGAGAAAGCAGAGAAGCTACTTTTCATAAAGAAGAACCTGCCACTTTTCCTGAAGAAGTAGGCTAAGTAGGCTTATGTCTTGGACAGTTATTCATTGGTTGTGGGTTCATCCACATTTTTTGCACTTTTCAATGCACTTTTTTTGTTGTAGGCATATAGAGTTACATTCTTTCAGCAGTCAGTTATAGGCCTAACATAGGCTATTCAAGAAGGGGGTTTCAAAACTGGACAAATAAATGTATTTATTTTAAGTAATATTGTGCTTTGTATAATATCTGCTAGAATGTGTAAAAAAAAAATCAGTGTTAAATCAATATTTTTAAATTGTATTTTTGTATTTTTTTTCTGAAAAGCAAGACAAAATAGTAAAAAACACATTTTTACTATTTAATTAATGCAATGGTGAAAATTTTAAAAAAATATCATTTACCAATCAAAAACAAACCTAACTGAGGTTGAGGTTTAGTTTTAATCTGCTATTTAATCATTTTAATTCTACTTTCTTGCATTCAAAGTTGACTTGCAATCCTGCATACTGCTTGCTACCTAATTCAAATTAAATTTAAATTTACAAGTTGAATTGGAATTTAAAATGCATTTAAAATTCAGTTCTTAATTGTGCATTAACCTTTTTGTTTAATATTTTTTTTACACATACTGAGGCACTGATTTCACTTTTCTTGTTCTAGATATATTCTGTATATAGATAGGTTAAAATGAAAGTTCAGAACCTGTTCTGGCAGTGACTGATTCTTTCTAGAAATACAGATACAAAACTAATTTCTCATGGAAACTCGTCTATAAAGCTGGATTGCTGTTTCTGGACACCCTCGTTGATTATGAGTTCATCCTGATGTATAGAAGGAAATATTCTATACTCATTCTTCACTGAGTTGTGTATTGCAGGTTTCAGGAAATTTCATCATAAATCAAGACTGAAAGTCAGAGTTAGGTTTGCGGGGATGGAAGGAGTGGCGCAGTGTTATGAGACTGCTGCACAGGAAGTGCTGTTTCCCCTAGGAGAAAGCAATGGGTTAATGGTTAGAGGATACTGGTGAAAGCAGCTTGTTTCTCACTACAGGTCTATCAAAGGCCATTACAGAAAGACCCTCTATCTGCTACAATACCTAATATCCAAAAATGAAAAATGTTCTGCATCACCTCAAATAATTTAGCAAGGGATTGCACAGTATTTATTCTCCCATTACTCTCTAGCCAGCCATCTTGAATGATGTATTTTCAGAGAAAACCAAAAAAATTAAAGTTTCATTTTGATGGTGCCAATGCTGATTGGGTGTTAATAGCCATTGCTGCCTCAAGTCTCCTGGCACCTCAACCTTGAGTTGGTATGTTTACATATGGTGAGCTTCTATAAAAAAAGAAGTGCACGACTCTCACAGGGAAATGGCACTGTGCTGTTGTGCTGCCCAAGCCCATCAATTACATAGCCGTAAAGCTCTCATTTCAGCCCAAATAGTTGCCATTGCTGTGTCAAAGTCCCCACCAAACTGCCCTGCTGAAGTAAATGTTAGAGAGAAAATTAGTGGAAACTGGACAGACTGGGCCTGGATGTACATGTATTTTACAGACTGACTCAGACACCAGCTCAGTGCCAGCTTCTTGACTTGTATAACAGTGTGGAGATTGGAACAGATAGAGCGAGCTTGACTCACGGTGCTATCATGGAGAATCTGCTCTTGTTTTTCTTTAGTAGAGAAAGGAGTGAGAAGAACAGAAGGACAAGTGGGCGGATTTGCCTTACACGGCAAAAGGCAGTTGAACCTTGGTGTGGTCCTCGAGGAGAGGTTCTTCTTCGGCCCTCGGCCAGCTTGGATGCCGGGATGGGGTGTTCTACTAGCGGGTTCCTCTAGCTGTTCTCTCGGTGTGCTAGTTACGGTTCAGTGTTACTATCACACCCAATGTAATGTGCTCAGCTTGTGCGATCTGTCACACTTTCCCCGTTTCAATCTCAGGGGAGGATTCTCTTGGCAGCGGATAGACCCACGCTGACGCTGGACCGGCTCCTTCGACACGGGGCCCCCTCTTATCCAAAAAGAGTGTTCTGCTTGTGAAAGGGGTGACAGGGATGGTAACCGGTCCACTCATCCCCCAATGACGTAAATGTCACCTTCCCCTTTCAGTCTAGGCCTTAGAGTCAGATGAACTGCGAAGGGAAGGGTTGGAGAAGATGACACTGATTAGCTCGCTCTGGGGGCGACTGTTGTGGCATGTGCAGGATAGCCGTGGCACTCTGTGATTTAATGCCCATTAAAAACCATGTGGCACCAATTTGTTGCAGCCCAAATCCTGTCTCCCAATGCGCTGATTACAGAGTGAAAGCCCAGCTCTTCTACACCTGCTGGATTGAGGAGATGTTCATTGTGTATTCTTGGTCATGTGGCTCCACTGACTCTTTAGATAAACAAGCAATGAACAGAGACAGCACTCCCTCTGGAACTTTGCCTAATCAACATTGTGTGATCAGGGCTTTATAGCTCGTCTAAATTACAACAAACCATGAAACTTAAATATTTTTGTATCAGCAGTTTTGTTTGACTAGGAAACCTCTCGAGGTATTTGCCTCACGATGTTTCAAATTAGTCGTGAGCAATGAATCAATTTCTCGCCTTTTAAGACTGGACAACTTGTAAATCATTGAATACCTAACATAATTTTCCACAGGGGCATCTGGCTGGTTCTATTATGTGTGTCTTTTATTATCTTGAAATTCTTGCAAGGCATTTAAATTGTTCTTGACATTGGAGTTGTGATATAATAGTTGCTGTACATGTTGCATGTTTCTTTTATCATATAATATTATATTAAATAAAAAGGATATATATATATCATAATGTTACAGTTAGGTGCTTTTGTTTTTTGCTTTTGTTTTAATTGATACTGTTCTGGGTTCACCAAACATACACTATGACACACGTGAAAATATCTCTTCTGTCACAATACAGATGTTTGGACGGCCAACCCACTGACCAGAAGTGAACCCTTCCTTAGTCTGCTTTAAACATCAGACATATTAGCTAAAAGCACAGAGAGCCATTCTTGCCACTTTAATTTCAGATCTTGATTTTAGCCCATCATTGGGGCTAATTCGAGTACAAGTCAGCCTGTGCCGTCAGGAAATCCAATTGGCCCGATTTCCCTGACCTTTTGAGGTGTAACAGTAACATGACACTGGACCCTGGCTGTCAGGGGAACACTCACCGCCAACAATAAAACAAGTGACTCTGATGTCATGACCGCAACTATTTGGATGTGAATTCCTCACTGATGCACTCATCTATCAGAGGTGCTCTTTCTATTAGAACGCCCTGTCATGAAGAGACATGGGAATCAAAGGGTGGAAGGAACCAGAGGGAGGGGGGCGGGGGGGGGAGTGTGTGCAGCTGGGGCTGGAGGAGAACATCAGAGCCTACTGATTTGTTTGTTTGCGCTGGGAGACATGTGATGGTTTAACGGGATCCTTTCCTTTTTTCTGCCTTCTTTTTTAAGACTAAGCTAAAGGAGGGAGCTGTCACCTTTGTTGCTTGTGTCATTTGTCATATGTACTTTCCAGTTTCCTTCCATAAATTTTTAAGTCGGCCCATTAAATATAAGGTAATTGCATTGTCTCTATATGGTGCCTGGAGCTACAAGTCCTATTAAAGAGAGACAAAGGCAGTGAGTGTTAAGAGTATTTAATAAAAAGTATGGAATTAATTATGGAGGAGGAGGAGAGCGCAAGATGAGGAGAACTTGCGATGCTGCGAGGGTCACGGGTGGCATTTTAACATTAGCACCATTTGCTCATGAAGCTGTTAATGCTGTGCATATCGATGATTTGACTGCTGCCGGGCCGATCTATTCTTGGTAGCAACCGTTCCTCCTCACCCTATTATTTGTCCCCAGCTGGGCTTCATTAAACGACTTCCTCAAGTAAAAAGAGTCTCGGTTTTAGAAAGGATGGCGTCATGGTTTGTCAGACATCCTAGAGAATGCAATATGATACACAGGCAGAGGGAAAGAGATTTAAAAGAGAATGAATACAAGAGGAAATGAAAGAGAGGGGTGAGTGCAGTGGAGGTGTCAGGCTGAGGCAGGTGCACCTGACAGAGTGCTCATTGGTTCCCATGGTTGCAGGGCCTGTACGATGAGTGGCGAGTCAGAATGATGACAGCTCCACTAGCCCCAGGGCCCTTTCTCCTCCGTGATACATTTAGCTTCTTAATGCCACCTCAAATGATCTTGCTAACTTTCCTGTATTACTCTGCATGAATTTTTTAGCTCCCTGAATAATGTTGTGGAAGTGAGGAGGCAACAGGAAGGATCGTCGCCCTGACAAATTTTATTTAAAGAATGTGGTCACTGACCACAAGCAACATTAGAGCCAGGTCAATGTAAATAAGGCTAAATGCACTAAGCTACACTCAGCTGCTTGTTTTTTGAGCAGGATATGCTCGATATATATATATATATATATATATATATAAATCGGTATCTGATATTCTATGACTCATGTACTGCAGACCTCTTGAAAGAAGTACATAAATAAAAGACAAATCTGGCATTGTGCCTTGCAACATCTTAGTGCCATCTTAGCATGCACCACGCATTAAAAATAAAACTAGAATATTCAAATGGAGAACTGTTTAAATGTTTTGATATTACATAAGATGCAACTGAACAAGTAGGACTTCCTCCTGGTTTACCAGGAGTTTGTGTCTCTAACTGAAGTAAATGAAATGGATTAGGGTAGAAAAAGCTTCATAATAATATATATTTCCTGTGTCAGTTCTGTAATCCTATTCACTTTAAGACAAATAGGCAGAAAATGGTGTGAGGATGTTGTGAAGGGGGTTGGAAACTCATTTATGGCATGACATTATATGGCGCTTTTTCCTCTGAAATCGTTTTGCAGAAATTACTCAGACCATTGAAATAGAAAATATGCATTCACTTGTCACTCTTTACATTTTAATTCACACGCTGTGGAGTAGCACAGAGCATAGTGTATGAGAGCTTTGACAAAATGTGCCACATGTCCTCAAGTACTTTCAAATGATAATTTCCAGGGAAAAAAGTGGAGGCATATAATTACAGGCAGTTATTTATACCCTGTACATCTCCAATTCATCTCCTGTTCATTTAGCTAACAGCCCTATGTTGGATCTCTATTTTGGATGCTTTTTTATGCACTCATCATTGCCCCATCACAGCACATCTCCGTGGCAAGAATAATTTCTTCTTGCCAGTTCACCCACGGGTCGTTGTGGGTGAGCTCCTTGGTAAAGTGTTTTGAGCAAGTAATCAAAAGCATCATAAGCCTACATACTGTAGATCGTAGAAACCATTGGCACCAGTGGTCTCTAAGATCTATGGATAACAATGCTTTTGGGAAGAGCTGCCTAGAAATTTGAGCTACTTGCTCAAAAACCTTTACCAAGGAGCTCCTTCACTTAATGTGCATATGTAGATACAAATCTCTGCTTTTTGAAGGAATTGTAATTCCTACAATTTGGATAATAGAGTTTAGTTCTGAGAGTTTGTTGAGTGGTAGACAATTTGAGTTATAAAAGAAGGAATATTGTTTAAAACAATAAAAACATATTTTAAATTGTGTTCATCCAGCACAGTTCAGTAAATGCATCAGTTCCTGCTCTTATTAATATAATTTGGGGCCTCTGTAGGTTTACGGGCACCAAAGTCATAGAAAGTTATTTCACTAACCAACATATACTTCACTTTATGCATACTCTTTAAGGTTGTTTATTTGTACCTTTTAAGAAACATATTTTGTTATGAAGACATACGAAACCTTCCTTATGCTGGCATCAAAAGATTTTGAAAGTCTGAGGTCTTGATCTGGTGTGCAGTGCGACATGTGAGTCTTAGAGAAGAGAGTCTTTCTGTGTTTTTGCGGGTGAGAGGAAGTGTTGCCTGTGTTTACCCTGGGTGAGCTCCACTGCAGATTGTGATGCAACCTCACAGAAATGTCTTGTTTTTCTGGGTTAGCTAAGCTTGTCTTAGTGCAACAGAGCAGGATAATGGTGTTTGTAATATCTCCAGCCCTGGGGCACATTTTAGATTGTGGGGCTGAAGAGCACAGCTTGGCTGCATTCACTCCAAGACAGGGAGCATAAAAACACGGTGAAGCATGCTTCTCTATATGGGCTTTTGGAGAGCAGGCCTCAAAAGCACTACAAGCAAATTGTTTAACTAAAAACTAAAACTATAAGGCCTTTGTCAGGGAGGCTTTTTCTGTTATCTTTTTTCTCATCATAGAATAAAGCATGTGCAATGCAATTACTATTTTACTATTATATTATATTACTATACTATTTTAAGAGAAAGGCTGTGTGTGTGTGTGTGTGTGTGTGTGTGTGTGTGTGTGTGTGTGTGTGTGTGTGTGTGTGTGTGTGTGTATATATAACAATCAGTATATATTTATTTATGCTATATATATATATATATACACACACACACACACACACACACATAATTACAGCATATTTCTTTCTCAATCATAGACTGCTGGCCAAGCTTCAGTCTTGTCCAGGCACAATGGAGCCGGTTGGTTGTCGGTTGGGTTCTTTGCTATTTTATTATCTTTAAGGCCTTTGTCTGACATTTTTCTATTTATGACAAGGAATTTTTATTCTGTCAGATTACCAATCAATATAATTATGCCTAGTGTTTGATTGTCGTTTGTAAAACTGTTCTTGGAAAAATTGTTCAGAGTAATGTGCAAGATACATTGTACCACCATTCAGATGTCAAAGGAAATGCTAAACATTTTGAATTTGTACCGCCATGTCTCATAATACTTTGCCTATATTATCCCACAGACAAGCACTTTGTTCCAATATGGTTTGTGCATAAGCACATCAGAGGTTTCATATTAATAGAGCAGGATTTCTCCAAGGGGAGTGGAAATATTGTTCTAGCAGATGCTCAGTTCCAGTATATTCATTCAATATGAAGAGCCTTCAGCTGCTCTGATAGTGTCTATATGGTCTCATATCACACAACACATTATCATTAAACTTGTTTTGTTTCATTTTCTCTACAGTGGTCTGCATAATCTCAGCACCCTGGCCAGGGAATCTTACTTGTCACCCCACTGCCCAGCCTTCGCCTGCCTAACCCAACTACCATAGAGGAAGCAGTGTGAGGCCTTTACTCTGAGAAACAAGCAGATCCCAAACTTACAGAGAACCTTTGGGTGAGTTTACAATGTCACACAACACAAGAGCAAAGACAGTAGGATGCAGAATATCTGGGAGCCCATGAAGGACCCAGGTGCTTAATATGGAAAAAGTGGAAAAACGAGGTTAGGGAGACACATGTTCTGCGGGCTGTACATCTGGCGGGACCGTGCGCTGAGGTTGCATGACTCACAGATGCAGTAGGAAGATAAAAGTGCATCGCTGATGATATCTGATTTACCACGGCTAAAAAAAACTCTTGATTAGCATCTAAGTGGAATCATATAGATGCATCAATATTTAAGAGTGCCTTTATTAAGTTAAAAGATCAAAGGTTATTTTGGCATCGATTCCAGTTTTTAGTCCTCTAAATGTAATGTCTAATGTCCATTTTTGATGGATTGTGTAGGCTAGAATACACTACATGACTTTTAAATTCTGAACAGATTTTAAAACATTTGCGGACTTGGTAAATGGTAACAGAGCAAAACTAAACATTATACACTTAGCGACTGAGGATTTACATACTACTAGACTTTCAAATAATTTTAAATAGAGATGCACCGATTACAATTCTCTAGGCCGATTCCGATTTCCGATTTTTCACTGAGTGACCTGCCGATACCGATTTTAGCCGATTCCGATTTTATTTTTTCTAACCACTTTACAGCACACACAAATGTTTATTTTAATCTTTTTCTTTAACCCTTTCAGGCGTAAATTTGAAATATTCTAACTGACCCCCCCAGAGTTTTTTCAAGGCGACCGTTATTTTAGAACGTTCCCTTTAATGTTTCCATGGCGAAGCGCCCCACGCGGTACACCGAGGCCACAATAAGACTATATGACAGATGTGTCGCTTTTATTTTGTTTTTCCCTTTTTATTTATTCAAATATTCACAAACTTGCTTACCATGTCATCAACTATCTGATATTCCAATTCTCAAATACGTGTAAGGGAGTGTGTTTGGTTGTTTAAAAACGGGCGCCACCATGTTGTCCTATCAGTCGGATATACTGCACGTGAATTCATCAGTTTCTCCCCAAAAACATGTAAGAAAGTGGCCGATGAACTGTGAGAAGAATAGAGTAAACTTTATAGTTACTTCCACTATGTCTGATATGAATAACACACGTCGGCAAATTATATTTCAATAGATTATTATTGCTGCTTCCACATACATCAGAGTGTATTTTACCAACTCCAAATGTATTGTTTTACTCGTGCTTATGCGTATTTAAATGTCTGAAACCTAAAATAAACATTATGTGGTTGAAAACACTGCATAGTTGTGATATATAATATGACAGCGCCGACTCTGGCTCTGCGTCAGCCAACGCGCGAAAGCACAGTTTGAATCTGGCAGTTAACCGACGTCACTGAACATTCTAAATCCCATATGTCACGTGGGAGCGTATTCACAGAGGCTCAGAAATAAAAATCCCATATAAGGGACCGTACCGCTCCAAAGGTTAGACCTTTTACTGTCTATGGGTTAGACCGGCATAAAATCGGCATGTCACACTGATCGGCCGGTCGCCGGTCATGGCCGATCACATGAAAATCGTCTAATTCCGGTCGCCAGCCGATCAATCGGTGTATCTTTAATTTTAAACAAAACAAACTCACTCAGAATCATACATATCATTGCTAGTGTTCTAAAATCGCTCAAAATAAAACCGTGTTTGATATCCTCCGACTGAATAGAACCGGTCTGAAGCTAAAATAAATCAGAGTCTGTGCCCATCATACAATTCGCCCTTTTCTGTTAAGTCTGTCAACTCTGACTGGCCAAAACCTACAGATTGGCTCTGAGTTTGGGCAACTATCATCAACGAGTCCAGACTGTAAAATTCTGGGCATTAGTAGTGCAATGTATTCCAGCCTTTAGTCCCGTACAACAGAACAAAGACCAGACCGTTGAATCTTTTCCACAGTTCTATGATGTGTTTGTGGACACCAGAAATGCCGGTGTTTCAAAGCCTGAGCCGCAAACAGTGACGATTTATTTTCAGTGGTGCTCAGAGTAGTGGCAGCCAGACGTCCCAATCGTGCATGCTCGCCCACCAGTTATTAAGCTTTTAACCTCGGACAGTGAATGGAGTCATTTATTTGTTTTACTCCAAGAGGCCAGGGCACACTTGTGGCAGATGTTTCAACTCTTCCACTCGGGATCACAACCTCCAGATGCTCTCTCTCTTGTTTTGCACCTTCTCTTTATAGAATTTTGGCAGTGGATATACTTATGAGGTACACTGTTCCACTTGCTTTGGCCTAGTCCAGTGCAGCACCTACTTTTTTGATGTACTTGTGTCCAGTAAGCTGTGGGGAGACCTTCATGTGGCTGAAGGGTCCAAGTCAAGTCACCTTCATTTATATAGCGCTTTTAACAATATGGACTGTTTCAAAGCAGCTTTACATTGATAATAGGAAATTGAAGTAACAGAGATTGTTTTGGCTTTACAGCAGCTCTAGAATAAAGTTATTGTCCAGCTAAAGTTAGTTTTGATTGATTCACTTTCATTGCAAAGATCATTAGTTATTAACTTAGGGGACGCTTACACGACACCGTTCTAACAGAAAACCCTTAACGCGCTCCGGCCTGCTCATTCACACAACAACAGTGCCTGGTGGCTCGAGAACACAAACCTTGAAATAGGTTCCAAGGTGCAAGCCTTGAAGAAAAAAAAAAAGAAGAAAAAAGTTGTTTTTATTTTATTTTTGTATCTCTGTGCAAAATGCAAACCTGTGAAAACGCTGATGCCGTGCACATGCTTATTATGTGTTTAGTCTATAGGTATGCGCGTTTTAATATATATGTGCGCAGGCGTGTAGTCTTTCTTTTCAAATTGACCTAAACAAATTACTTGTCTGGCGTTAAAGATGTATAATACAGAATTATTTATCGCTTCCGAATAGCAATGTAAACCGCAAATATTTTGACAACGTTTTATCTGTACAGAGGTAAAGGGAAGGAGAAGGGGGCCTTCACAGGGGAGAGACTAGTTGACACTTCAGGACTGCGTTGTCGTCGTGTCCAGGCGCAGGTCCTTCATCAGATCTGGATACGGCCTGGATCCACAGACTGCGGTAAACCTTGGGATAAACAGAGAGACTAATATTAGCGTAGACGCCATTCTTCTTATGATGTAACGAGTACATCAGGATTTTTGGGGAGTGTTCCCGGTTCCGGCTGACCTAATCTATGCAGCCTAAAATTGAATTTATATAAGTTCAGTGTTTCAGTGTTTAATAGGGAGCCAATGCAGTGTTGACAGAACTGGGCTAATATGGTCATACTTCCTGGTTCTTGTAAGAACTCGAGCTGCTGCGTTTTGGACCAGCTGTAGTTTATTTATTAAGCTTGCAGGGCAACCACCCACAAGAGCATTCCAATAATCTAGCCTTGATGTCATGACGCATTAACTAATTGTTCAGCATTTGTCATTGAGAGCATATGATGTAATTTAGATATATTTTTAAGATTGAAGAATGCAGTTTTACAGATAATAGAAACGGGACTTTCAAATGAAAGATTGGTATCAAAGAGCACACCCAGGTTCCTAACCGACGACGAAGTTTTGACAGAGCAGCCATCATCAAGTGTTAGACAGTTTTGTTAGTTTACATGATCCAAGCTGTGGATCCAAGCTGTGTCCAAACCCCTTTAAAGGTAGAGCCAAGCTAAGTGGCTCCTTTGGAGGCAGTCATTTCCCTTTGGGTTTTGTGATTTTAAATGTCAACAACTGGCCACAGCTTTTACATGCTTCAGTCTTCTTTCTAATGTAGGTAAGAGGAAGTGAAAAAAACAAGGATCCATTTCAATGTAGCATAATGTTGTAAGTGGGGAACCAGTAAGAAAGACAATTAATCAGTGCCTACACAGCTGTTTCCTGACATTTCTGCAAAATGTTGTGGAAAATTTAATGAAGGTTAGCTTGTAATGGTTTCAAGCTTACCCGGTGGAAAATATGACAGTCTTTCCATAGACAATTAAGACCAACATGAAGCCCTGTTTTTCACTTTTTTTTAGTCGTCTTTCCTTCCATCGGGCAGTGTTCTGTGTTAAAACCAAGGCTAAATGGAAACATGTACATTAAAACAGATACAGCTGTGGAGTCTGAAAAACCCCTAGGATTGTTGGCGCTTTGCTAAGATTTCCCCCGCTTGGCGCTCCCCCCCCCCCAAACACACCCCTAGACAGTCTGCAAGGCGGCCATGTTTTTAAACACTACCTCCAGGAATGTGTCATAAATCCATCTAATGACCAATACATGGTGCTGATGATCTTTTCTCCATTTACTTCCATGACGTTTTCCTGCATTGCACTAGTCCACAAATATGCAGCTCTTGTTTTGGGACCTGGTTATTCATAAAGAATGTTTTCATCCATTCCGTTTTCAATTATCGAGCTATCCTGTAATTAGGTTGCTTTGTATTAGACTTCTGGTGTGCATTAGAGTCCTGGGTCAGAGCTCAATGCCAGACCGGGGTACATTTTTCCTTCCAGGTCCCCAGTTTCTCTACTGGCCAGTCTGGTCACTAATATGATTGGTAACAGTATCTCGTGCTTGGGGATCGTGCTTGGGCTTTCAGAGTGGCACTTAAATTAGACATGACCTCATGTTGAAAGGGATTTATTCTTTCCTTAATAGCTGTTGTGTTTTCTATCAGCAGGCACTGCCTTTTGACCCGTCACCCACAGCAGCACTTCGATTGTGGTATTGTCCCAATGTAGACCTCTTTGGTGACATAGAAAGAAGATAGAAAGAACCGCTGCTTCACTTTGATGGGTTTATTGGGGGCTTCCCATCAGACCCCTTCAAATGGTTGTTGGCTTGTATCAAATAGATATCAGTAGCTTTTTCAATATCAGGGCGTAAATGGTGGACATAATAACTGGGCACTTTCTTAACTGCCGTTACGTGTTCATCAAGATAAATCGCAACATTTCCTAAACTGAGACGGTGCTAATGTCTTATTTAATGACTGATGTCAAGGCCCAGTCAAATTTTAGCGCATTGCAATTTGTTGAGAGAGCAGCCGTCTGGACAGATGATGTTATTTAAATAATCACCATTGATATGATTATAATGACAAGCTAATGGATAATGTGTCCGCTGGCGTATCTCAAAACTAATCAGAGCCAGCGAGCGTTTTCTCCCTCTTCTTTATGCCGTGATATTGTCCTTATGAAAGAATTGCCCATCATTTCCATGAATGTGAGTCTGTTGATGCTTGATTTTTCCGGTACATTCACTCTCTCACTCTCACTGAGTCGCTGGCATCACAGCTGCTAGATAATTACACATTCGACCAAATGTCTTGAAGGGTTGTATGCACCTCGTTTCCGGCTGCGCACGGATCACAGCAGCTCTGCCATCCCTCTCGGCCCACACAGGCAAAGAATTGGATGGGCCGGGTTGTGTAACTGAAGCCCCTTTCATAACGCAATTCATCAACACCATAACCCTGCATGGTATTCATGCCTTCTCCACCCACACAGGAACAGTCACCCACTCTCCTCACCCCGTCTCGAGATGGCTGTAGATGCTTCCCACGCATGCTTTCTCTCTCCAGTGCACACATAAATGTTCAGGCTCTCCTGTAAATAGTTGTAAAAATATTTCCCCTGTGCTTTAATGGCTTTTTCCTCTGCTTCATATAGCTTTCAAAGACCGGTTTATCTGTCTGAATTTAATATTGTTATCGTGTTAATTAGGGGTGTCGCAATATACCGGTATTGGCATTAACCGTAATAGTTGAAACAAATAGTACACATATGATTATATGACATATAAACAATTCAGCACCAGTATCGACATCCCAACGTGTACAGTAGGTGGCGGTTTTGCAACTTAACGCTGGTTGCCACCTGTCGTAAAACACAAGCAGACACAGCGCGTAGCTGCTACTACTACCTTGTAAAAGCATGTAGTCGGATATGACAGGATATGCAACGCTATACTCGCACTCTAAGAAAGTTAGCATGCCAGTGTGGGTTTTTTTTGGGATTCCTCAAAAATGACCTGTTAATCACCCCAGTCAGCAGGACTTGCTGATCAACAAAGGGGGTAATACTACCAACCTGTTGACCCACCTCTGCTATATTGCAGATTTGGCCACTGTACAGAGAGTAAGTTGCAATTATTTTGCTAGTCCTGAAATGCAAAATGTTGCATTAACCTGTTAACTGCTGATGCCTTTGTGTTTTTATTAAATTTAAATCCCTCAGGGCTTTTAGTTCAAAAGTGTGATGATTTGGATACAAACTTATGTCTTATTCATGGCTTTACTTCAAATATCTTTAGAGAGCAGAATTTTTTTATTTATTTTTACCCAAAACAGACAATATGAGCAATATGGTTAAATAATGTTTAACAATTAAAATATGATTAAACTCTCACATGTAAGGTATTTCATTCATAATCGACGCCGGATGGCATAATTGTGCAATAAATCCACAAGTGAGACTCATAGCAGTAATAAAACTTCCAGGAAAACCCTAATATGGACAGAGACACTTAGATATAGCACGCTGTAGCTGAATAAAATGCACATTTTGACTGAATAAACATGAATTAACACACCATTGCGACATCTATGTTCTTCAAGCCATCTCAGGTATTTGCATAAGGATAATGTATATTTATAATGTAATGCCAATCGACATAGCCTTTATCACTGTATTAAATATTATACAATAATATAAGTTTTTATTTTAAAAAAAGCCACATCAGTTCACAGAAGGAAGTTATTTCAAACTGGTTGCCATTAAGTGTAATTGTTGCTTTTGTATGCAACTGTGTGAAAAACACACAAAAGAAACAAAATAAAGATGAATTTTTGAATTTATTTTCTATATTTTCTATATCGATATCGTACTATATCATTATCAAATTATTTTGGCCATGATAATCGTGTAGTTAAAAATCTGATATTGTGAGAGCCCTTGTCTGAACTGCAAGTACAGCTGTATTTTTATAAACTCCTATCGATCCTCCTATTTCCTACTTTCAGAAGACTTTAAAGGCATTGTAGCTATTGTTGAGTAGCGAGTTATGGAAGTCCTGTGCTCTTGGAATGTGATTGTGATATTGCCGATGTGTAGAACTCCTCTATGCTGACCATCTGGACATGATTTTAGCAGGCCTGTGTCTCTGCACTGGCCTCTCACCCGGCTGCATGTGGAGTTGGATGAGTCGCCTGCCCAAGATTCAACTTTGGAGTCTTAATGAGGAGTCAGAATGACACTCCAGGGGGCTGACTCACACACATTTTGGGTGATACATCCTCTGGTCCTGCTAACACAGACCAAAATCACACCGTAAAAGTTGCTGGATTAGCAAAAGGTGAATCTTGCGGGGAGCTGAGATAAACTGCAAAGACAAAAGTTCTGTGCGAGTGAAGGAAAAGGTAATGTGAGGATAGCATTAGTGGGCCATAATTCAGGATTGTCAAAGAAATGTCCTGTATTTCAGCAAATGGACGATGGGTTTATTCAATTATAGGAAGTTAAATAAAAGAACAGTAATTGAGATCATTCCAGCATGCAGTCGAGGTTGCTTGAATAATTGCTTTGAATAGACATGTGCCAGTTCCTTTAAAACAGAAGACTTTATTGTGGTGTCCATACTTCAATCTATTTTCAGACTCATTCTCATCTGCTCTGTGCCAGATGATAAAGCTCAGTTGGAGTAGTAAAAGTTGCCTCCATCACTAATGAGTTGGGATACC
Source organism: Meda fulgida (assembly GCA_030578275.1). Classification (NCBI taxonomy): domain Eukaryota; kingdom Metazoa; phylum Chordata; class Actinopteri; order Cypriniformes; family Leuciscidae; genus Meda; species Meda fulgida. The sequence continues at coordinate 9,065,186 of CM060635.1, forward strand.
TGGAACAAGAGCCATGGAAAATCAACTCAGCAACCTTTCCTCCTCTGCAAGAGTAGTCGTATTCGTGCACACTTGAAATTCCCTTAAGGCAGTAAAGTTCCTCTTGAGACAACCAAGCAAGGTGTAAGCAAAATTTAGATGCAGGACAACAAGACAAATACAAATAAGGTGCAAAATAAAGTTTAAGGGATTGACCACCATTTCTTTAGCAGTAGGAATTTGTCACTATAACCTCTATAACCACTGAATTGAAACAATTAGCAACTTGTTGAATTATTCAGTGTCTGTCCTACAAGGAACAAAAATTGTCCCACTTAGGACACGAAATGAGATCTGTCTTGTGTACCTCCCCAGCATCATGGCTGTGATGTCATGGGGGAGTAGACAAAAGGTGGAACCCAATCTCTGGAACATACCGCTCAGTGTCCAGGTGCACCTCAGTGAACTACATGATCTAGTAACACTGTCTGCCTCCAAAGAGTCCATTAGCTTAATTATGTAAACTACAGTCACATACATATTTCCTAATTCTTTGAGTCATTTGAACTACTGAATTTTTCAGATCTTTGTACTTAAACCAACATATCACACCATAAGGGCTTTGGACTGCAAAACCATCCCTTTAAAAGTGGGGAGCAGTAAATGGACAAGCTTGACTGAATTACTCTAGTTGTTTATTGCTATAACCTAACTTTGGCAGGAGCTAAACAGCCAGGCAGCTGATAATCACAATCCCTATTAAAGAGTATGACTCAGAATATTTTAATAACATACTTTGGCGAAATACCTTTTTTATTTTTATTTTTAGTTGTTCATTTATATATTTATTTGTTTCCTGATGGTGTCCTGTGGTGAACTTCTGGTAGATTAGGCATTTCCACTGCATAATGGCTTTAAATTCGATGGCACTTAAAAAAGACAGGGAGTCTCCCTTCAGCTGAAAAGGATATCCACATGGCTTAGAATGTGACATAATGCCTCTCCAAATCCTTTTAGGACTGCTGCACCATGCAGCACTCCTTGACAAACAGACTTTGAGAAGACTGATGTTAATCCTCTCTCTGGAATCTGACAGCAGAACTGTAAAATGCATAATCCTTGCATTAGATTAGGTGGTGTATTTTTATTCATGAGCAAGTGTCCTCATAAAAGTTTTTATGTTCTTTATTATACTGGTATTGTGCATCCAGTGTGGAGGCCTTGTTGTGGCCCCAGGCTACAAACCTCCTACACTTTGTATGTTAAAATGGGGCAGGAAGATGAGTGGCACGGCAGACAGCAGCGTACTGATCTCAGCCATGCAAGGATCACAATAATCTTTGGGTATAAAAAGGTTTCATAACCATCTAACAACATGGGGTGGTTGAAAAATATGTTTTGAGCTATGTGTGTTGAACAGGACATACAGTACTGTAAATTCACAGGGTCACAGTAGCAGAGAACTTCATGTCATGTTAGATTTTTGTAACCTCTTTTGGTTAATATAATATGACTTAGTCATGTTATTCCAAATTCTGATGGATTTCCTGTGAATGGAGGCACTGCCCTTATCCTCTTCACAGTGTGTCCCACACATGTGCTCTCAAATTTTAAGCACATCCATTTGCCTCTTAAAAATGTGATTCAAAATATTTGAACCTCCCTTAAAAACATAGATTATCTAATTCATTCAGTAGATATCTCGCCTCTACAAAATCCATCATGTCACGAAAGTCAGGAAAAAAAGTAGGGAAAAGCACAAGGTGGAAGGGTAGGGTGGTAGGGTAGGGGTGGATGGTATGACGATATGCATCATGGCAACGATATAAAGTGATTATCGATTAGAGGTTTTTCTATATTATTTATATTGGTAAATATCTATGGAGCGCAGTACTACTTAAATTTATTGACACTTTAGAGTGATTAGGAAACAAGCATGAATGAGAAAATAAAGTGCATTATGTTAAAAAAAAGTTAAGTGCAATAAGCAGTAAAATAGAACGCATTATTGAATGCAATACTGTCTTGACAGTTGACACACCCATAGATCAAGCAAAAGAAAAAGAAAAAAGCACCTGTTAGTCGTGGCTTATTGTACATGAAATATGTCAAAACGTCCGTCAGTACTCATGAGTGAGTACTCATGAAAACTTTCTTTTTTTTGGTCGGTTTTGTCTTAAGTGAACGTAAACATTTGGGAGAAGACCGGATGTATGTCAATATATTGGATCCTTGCAGTAGGTCTTAAAGTAACATCAGCTATATCTATGTTCTTTAAGGCGTGTCAGTAGTATCTGTCGATGTTCTAAAAGCCTCACTAATAAACATAATTGGGCATAAATGCATAAATGTTGTTGTTGGAAACAATGCCTGGCAAGGCTGCTATACATTTAAAATCACTGCTTTTAACAACAACTGAAGAGTTCAACTTATGGTTTGTCTTGGTTTGTGAACACATACTTTCCTGTGTCAGGCATGGAAGAAATATGAAAACAAAATGAACCAAAAGTTAATGTTTCAAGTGCTATAAATACCAGTGGTTTTTCTGCCCAGCTATTTTTAGTGCTCACATCGCCTTCCAGACACCAACGTCACACAGTTTCCTCACTCATACTCAGGCAGTGCAGTCTGTTGCAATCAGAATGAGCCTGAGATTAAGATACACAGCGTCTTCTCTTTAAAAACACATTCAGGTTCTATTCATTGCTTTTACTGCTGTAAAGTTGTACAAAAAGCTGTCCAAAGTTGTACTGTATATCGGTGCTGTATTTTGGTCTCTAATGCTCTCACCTTTGTCCTTAAGTTTTCAGGGTGTTAATGTTTTTTAAAGCTTAGAAAACTCTTCAGGAAGAAAATGCTTAGAGTTTGCCCTTTAAACACCCACCCACACTACTTCGAATGTCATTTGCATTCCTTGGGCTATTTTTATATGTTTGTGTCACTTTAGGAAATGAGTGGGCAAGGTTGTTAATGATGACTCACGAGCAGAGGGAGGTGGCAGCTCCTCTGCATCAATTCATTGAACACTCTTGACACACTTGCTAGGCAAGAAGTGCACATCTGTGCAGCTCCTTAGATATCAAACTGAAATAAATAAAACAAGAAAGCAAGAAGTAATTTTAGTATGATGAGTAAGAGTCACATGATCAACCACCACATGATCAACCACCGTACTGTTTTGTTTAGACATAGTATTTTTTAGATATAAACCCAGCTTTTTTAGATATAAACTTTCAAAATCTTAAGGTAGTATTGTTAAATGTAGTATTTACTTTAACACATTTAGAATCTTTGTCTAAAAAGCAATATTTAAACTTTGGTTTTATTTTTTCTCTCTTATAGATACTGAAACATCAGAGGTCTTTAAACAGAAGAGGAACACGCGTGGATATAACCAAAAGTGAATGGACTGCTGAAATGAGTGATGGAAAGATACTGGCCTGATTGTCACAGAGGGACATAATTTACATTTTAAAGTGGAGCGACACTTGAACTATGGAAGTTGAAGGACCTTTTATTTAGGAGTCACTTAAGTAACTCATCTGGCATGTCAGCGTACATGAATAAAATTTAACACCGATCTTAAGAAACACCATTGAAGTACTAATAAAAATGGAGCCTCATGAACCTGCCATTGGCCAAAAATGCACAAAGGAGCAACGGGACAAGAACCTCTTACAAAGAAAATGGGTCTCTGAGCCTTCTGCTGTAACGAAAAGAAGTACCTTCGCAGATCCAGATGTTAAAAGACACTCGCATCGTGAGCAAAGTCTTACAAGTGGGACAAGCCTTGCAAGCTCAACTCAAAAGTTTAACTCTGGAAAGTTGATGTCATCTGCAGTGACGCACTCATCACAAGAAAGTCAATTTCAACAGGTTTTCCCTCTGCCTTACTCCTACCAATTGCCACATTCATACCCGCAAGAGCCTTTCCTTGGCGGTGCAAAGCCACAACCTGGGTTAGAGGCCCATGCCTGGCCTTTCTCTGGTCAACTGCAATCTCTGCCACCAGATGATATGTTTCCTGTTCACTCCCGCTCTCATGGAGTATTTCCCCGTCAGAAGTCTCCAGCTGGTTTTGGCCAGTTTTCCCAATCTGGACCCGAGCAGCCAGATGAAAGTCATAAGAAGGAACAAAAACCCAAGAAGCCAGGAAAGTACATATGTCACTACTGTGGCAGGGCATGTGCTAAACCCAGTGTGCTCAAAAAACACATCCGGTCCCACACAGGGGAGCGTCCTTATCCCTGTGTTCCATGTGGTTTCTCATTCAAAACCAAGAGTAATTTGTATAAACATAGAAAGTCTCATGCTCATGCTATCAAAGCGGGACTTGTTCCATTCTCTGAGCTAGCAACTCGAACAGACACTGATCAGGCATCTTCAGTTGGGGAAGCAGAAGCACACTCTGACGGTGAACAAAGTACAGATACTGATGAAGAAACTGCAGAAGGGGCAATGTTCCCTGAAAAACGTAGCCCACAGATATCATTTGAGTCTGACAAGAGCCAAATGGAAAGGGGACCAGCATATGCAGACCCAGCAGAGGAACTGTCCATGGCATCTATGAAAGTGCCTATCTTAATTGTTCCAAAACAAGGGGTTCCATCACCTGCCACAGAGTGTCCCCAGTTTACAGACATTAAAGGTTCAATTATTGGTGGACAGATGGGCAGAGGAGATGAGTCTCATACAGTTAAACAGAGACTTGCCTTAAGACTCACTGAGAAAAAGGACCAGGATTCAGAGCAGTCACAAAATCTCTTAAGCCCCCACAGCAAAGGTAGCACTGATTCTGGCTATTTTTCCCGCTCAGAGAGTGCTGAACAGCAGATCAGTCCACCCAACACCAATGTAAAGACATATGAAGAGATAATGTTTGGAAGAACTTGGTACCACAGAACCAACTCCAGATCTAGACAATCAGTCACAGTTGGGATGGTAGCTATTGCTAGTCAAGACACTAATATCAACAAGTCTAGTGCCATGCAGGAGTTGGCCATGGGAAAGATATCAGAGGGTCATGTATTTTATCAAAGTGATTGTGCAGAATTAGTTGCTGGATGTGACCCAAAGCATTATCATGTTGGCTCTTGCCAAACTAACACAGGTCTTCTTGAAGCACCCTCCGATTCAGGGCCACTTATTAGAAGCAACTCCATGCCAACACCTTCCCCTACCAACCTCAATGTCCCACCAAGTCTAAGAGGGAGTCACTCATTTGATGAGATGATGACCCAAGATGACGTCTTTTACACAGCAGCTGTGGGTTTAAAGAGGTTAAGGAGACAGGGTGCCTTTGAACACTCTGCCCAAGAAGGGCATGGAGAGTCTGAGAACTATGGGAAGATCACAGGTCTGATCTCAAGTTTGAAAATGGGAGAGAGGGGGTCTTTGATGCCAGAATTTAAAGGGTCTGGCTCAGAAATGGCTTGCCCAGAAGTACGTACAGCATACACTTCATATGGTACAAAGGTGGGAATGACAGAGTTCACCACAAGAAAACGGCGCATGAAAAAGAGTGTTGGTGAAGAGGAAGATTGCCTTGGACAAGATGATGGCAGTCGGAGTGGCTCTACTGAAATGACTGGGGACTATGACTTAAGACAAGGAAGTCAGGATTCTGCCAAGGGTGCTCCTGCTAGTAAGGGATCCATGTTTAGAGCACACAGTCCATCGGACAGTTTTGACAGAGGCTCGTGTATAACTCCAGAGGATGTGGTACTTGTTCAAGATTTAGACACAAAGACTGCTGGAAATGTAATATCTGTCATTCAACATACTAATTCGCTGAGCAGGCCAAACTCATTTGAGAAGACTGAATCAATTGAACATCCATTTTATCAGCCAGATAAGCATTCTGGACATCTCTCTGAGCAATCAGACACAGACAACATTGATGATGTGCAGAGCCCTGAATCTCATCATAGATCAGAAAGCATGGAACATCAGCAGCAGGGTGACAATGAGCATGGATCATTTTCTTCTAACCCATTGTATCATATGCCCCACAAACTTGTACGACAACCCAACATTCAAGTGCCTGAAATAAGAGTTACAGAAGAGCCTGACAAACCAGAAAAAGAACCTGAAGTACCAGTGAAAGAACCAGAAAAACATGTTGAGGAGTTTCAGTGGCCACAAAGGAGTGAAACATTGTCCCAGCTTCCTGCAGAGAAGCTACCTCCAAAGAAGAAACGTCTGCGTCTCGCAGATATGGAGCACTCTTCTGGGGAGTCAAGCTTTGAGTCCACTTGTACAAGCCTTTCAAGAAGCCCTAGTCAAGATAGTAACTTATCTCATAGCTCAAGTTTTTCAATGTCATTTGACAGAGAGGAAAGCATCAAATCTGTGTCCCCAACTAAACAAGATGACTTTGCTAAGCAGTCTGAGTACTTAACTGTTCCAGGCACTGGCCATTCTCTGTCTATACCAGGCCATCATCAAAGAGAGATGCGACGCTCCTCATCAGAGCAGGCACCCTGTGCTTTGCCCACTGAAGTACCAGAAATACGTAGTAAGTCATTTGATTATGGAAGTCTTTCAACCGGTTCAAGACAAGGAGAAGTATACGCAAGTGCTTCAGCTATGAAGGAGCGTAGACGAGGTTACCTGGTTAGACAGGCATCTCTCAGTGTCTATCCTGAAGTAGTGGTTCAAGAGCCAATCTCAGAGTTGAATATCAAACAAGAGCATTCTGACCACGTTTCTAAAGCTGCTTTAATTGGTACATCCTATTGTGTAACTAGTGATATGGCAAGACCCAGAAGAGCTATACAGTCAGTTCTAGGATCACATCACTTGCTGCAACAAAGCATCAGTGAGGACAGCCAATCTGAGGATCTTTTCCAGAACGCTCCTCGTTTGCCTGCACAGCTTTCATCAGATAGTGAGCATTCAGTGCATGAGCACATGACCCAGGATATAATTCAACACTCTTCACTTCAGAGCAACCTGGCAACCTCACCCTTTTTGCCATTTCAGCCAATGCTCTGGCATCCTGAATCAAAACAAAGAAACAAGCAGCACCTGGCGTTCCAGACACATCAGTTACAGAAACTACATATCAAACAGCCAAATCTACAGCCCATTCTACAGAAACCATACCAACCACCTCATCAAATTCAAGTGCAAACAGACTCAAAAACCGATGGGGCAAGTCACAACTATCCATATCCCTCAAGAGCCTCCCCACAGCAGCTTGGGGTCTTGTCATCTAAAGTGCTGACTACAAGCTTCTTACAACAATTTCAGCCTATCTTTGCTACTCAAAGTGCAGGTTCACAACCATCACTCCCTGGAATGCTGGTCCCAGTCAGGATCCAGACAAATGTGCCATCGTATAGTAGTGTTATGTATACAAGTGTTTCACAAATTCTTGTCACTCATGCTCAGAGTACAAATTCTATCAGAGTTATATGCACAGACAATATGTCGACAGCTTCAATTACAAGCACTGCATCAAAGCACCAAGTTGGCATCAATTTATCCAAAATATTAGGACATTCAGAAGGGTCCTTAAATTTTCCAATATGGAAAGTTCCTGAATATTTACCTGGGAGCCTTAATACAGGAATTCCTTTGTCTCTGACGTCAGGAACTATCTCTACTACAGATGCTTCCTCTAGTATTGGTGGGAGCAAGAGAATGTTGTCACCAGCTAGCAGTCTTGAGCTTTTTATTGAAACCAAACAACAGAAACGGGTCAAGGAAGAGAAGATGTATGGACAGATAGTGAAAGAGCTTAGTGCAGTTGAGCTGAGCAATTCTTGTGCACCGAAAGATAAGTCCCCCAAACCTGAATTTTCAAATAGAGATGACTCCATAGATGAACAAGAGAGGATGTCCTCATCTCCTCCCACTGATTTCTTGTCATCTAAATTCCTTGGGTACCCATCTGCACCTCATTTACCTGACGTGCCTCCAAAAGACAACTTCATTCCACCCTTGCAAATTATTACAAATATGGCTAGCAGAGCAGATTCCCCAGAAGAGCTTGATGTAGATGAGTCTACCCCAGGGGCAAGCTCAAGCCCACAATCAGTAATTTCCTCAAGTGATTCTCAAGAAGAATCCAAGCATAACATGGGTAACAAGTTCCCAGTAAACATGCTAGTGCAGCTAGCTGCCAATCAGGGTGGTGGAGCTGTTGGTAGCACTCTCCTACTCACTGACCTGGCAGATGTCCATCAGTTTTTTCAATTCCCAAGTCTTCGCACACCAACTAGTGTCAGCTGGTGCTTCTTAAATTATACCAAGCCAAATTACGCACATACAACTCCCCTAACCTCTGTGTATGGTTCTTGGTGTGTCAGCTCTTACAACCCCAACCCACTCAACCTCAGCACCAAGGCCACCCTGGCACTTCTTCGGTCCAAACAGAGGAATAACACAGAGATGTATACAATGGCTGCTATGCATCAACCTGGCACTGGAAAACTTGTTTCATCCCTCCAGTGGAAACAGAAGTTTGAGAAGGTAGTCCTGACTTTCCTAAAATATACAAGAACAGTTGTTTTTTTTAAGTAATTCAAATCTAATTGAAAAAATATATATATTTACACATAACCATATACATTTAATTATATTGATTTTTGTGAATAAATACCCATTCTAGAGCATTTAAAAAGTAATTTGTATAGACAGGTAATACAGTGATATATTGTGCAAAAATGTTGAATTCACAACTTTTAAACTGTTAAATTAGGAAATGCTATATATTTTGCTAGCAAAATATGGATTGGAGAGTTCACTTTGACTCAGTTTGGTTTGGGTCAGCCCAACATAAGCAACTATATAAAATTAAAGAAACAATACAAATTTCAAGCAAATGTTCCCTATTCTTTAGTTCTCACATATAATTTTAGGGAAAGCGGACTATTGCCATTATTAATATAATTTGTTAGTCAAAACATTAAAGTTGCCAGTTGCTCATTTTTAAATTTTTCTGATAATTAAAAATTAATGACAAGAAAATGCACCAACCAACTTGTTGCTTATGTTTTATGCAAATAGTTTTAGGGTTCATTATTCAAACTGTTTTCTGTTTACAATTCCAGTTAAAGCCTGAGCTTATACAGTTTGATGTTGGAAAGTTTGGGAAGAAAATGAAGGGAATTAGCTCAAGAGACAGGGGAAAAGAGGACTACGGAGAAAAAGAAGCTTCTTCAATGCAGGCTGAACCCACTCGCATCAAAATCTTTGAAGGAGGGTATGTGAAGATGTATGGTTATTTTTGAACATCTATCTTGAGTGCTCTTTATAGAAGATGAGACTCCCCCTTTTCTAAAATCCAATTCAATTTTAATACTGCTGGGAAACCAATATTAGGAGCTGAGGAATCCAACATCTATCAACATACAAATTAATTTAATGGTGCCTAAATCAGTTAAAATTGAAGCAGCTGAAATGTGTATGACTACAACATGGTATTTATTAGACAGCGTTATTTGATTCTTAGGAATATTGTTTTGTGTGTTTTTTTTTTTAATCATAATATAGATTGCACACGTATTCTGTACATGCATGTGCATTTGATATATATTTCAACTGGAACACATGCTTTTAAAATATTTGGTGCTCTATATAATATTATCCTGTGCTGGAGCAAAAACTTAAACCGATGCATCTGTGAAAATAAAAGAATCATGCCTTCCAAATATATAACATGAGCTTTTTGATGTGTGTGATTTCATTCCTCATTAGCAACATTCACCAATATATTTGATACCTTCCAATAATGTTAATAACCCTTGCCTTGTTTTTATTTCAGGTACAAATCAAATGAAGACTATGTTTATGTGCGTGGCCGAGGCCGGGGAAAGTACATCTGTGAGGAGTGCGGGATACGCTGCAAAAAGCCAAGCATGCTGAAGAAACATATTCGCACACACACAGATGTCAGGCCATATGTCTGCAAGTTTTGCAACTTTGCTTTTAAAACAAAAGGTGGGTTTTCTTATCCTTATCCATTTCCAATAACAACACATACAAATACACACATATTGTCTTATAGTTTGAATAAAACCATAATTCATTTCAATTTTAGGAAATGTAAAAAAAAAAAAAAAAATGTCTTTATCACACTGAACAACATAAAATCTATGTTGAATAGAGAATAAATTGAGGGTTAGATATAATTTTGGGTATGCCAATGCAAGCAATTCAAACACTTTAAAATCTATTTTCAGGAAACCTTACGAAACATATGAAGTCAAAAGCTCACATGAAAAAGTGCTTAGAGCTTGGTGTGTCAGTGACATCTGTGGATGAGGTGGAGGCAGAAGAACCAGGTATGATCTTATTGAGAGGAGGACACCAAATTGCAATATATTTCAAGCTGAAAGTAGCACCAGTACGCCATTTCTGCCAGTTTTAAATAACTAAAAATTTCCTTACTTTGAGCACAACAGGCAAATAAACCCAGTAACCTTTTTAGGCCAATATTTATGCATTTTTGTTCAAAGGAATAAATGAAACGCTATTTGATTTCACCACACCTCAAACAATGTTGACCTGTGGAAGTCATTTGTGAAACTGTGCTACTGTTTATGTTTTCCCAGACACCACTGAAGAGGTCCAAAGAGCATCAGAGAAGATGGGCATGTCAGAGATAATGGCAGAGCACCAATTCTCTGACGCTGATGACTCAGAGGGTGCTGAAGAGGATGGTGATGAAGTTGATGAAGATGAGGATGAGGATGACGAGTATGATGGGGATTCAACACCGAAAACACGGTCTCGAAGCACCAGCCCACAGCCATATGCCATTCCCTCACACTCCATTACTGTCGCTGCTTCACAAGAATCCACCCCAGAGCCTCTGGCCTCCGTCTCCAAACAGCCTCTTTTCACTTATTTCACTAGTCTGCCCAGTATTCAGATCACCCAACTCATGGCACCCAGTGAGAAAGCTGGAGAGGCCAAGATGGCTGAATACCAGAAGCTCCTTCAAGGGGCTCTGAGTGAGGATCACAAAAACAGACTGGATGTGCCTAGCTCTATGGATGAAGACCTGGAACACAGCTCATCCTCCTTTGACTTCTCCTGCTCCCGCCTGTCTTCACCAGGCTGTGATTCCTCCCCTCTTCGAGAGAACTCACCTTCCTCTAGGCGGTATCTGTCCCCTCGAAGGGACCTCTCCCCACGTGGCCGTTTGTCACCAAGGCGAGAAGCATCTCCCCTTAGGCATATCTCCCCCAGGCGGGATGTTTATAGAAGGGATCTGTCACCAAGGAGGGACCTTTCTCCTAGAGGACATCTCTCTCCCATCTCCCAGACAGGACGGCCGACATCCCCAGGAAGGGATCTCTCGGGTAGACTTTCTCCCAGAAGCCGCAGGGGCATGATCAGGCCTGTGTCCCCCAGGAGGGCTCTCCATTATCAAAGTGGCCAATGGGCGCTCAGCCCCAGTCCACATGCAGAGATGATATCATTAAGCCAAAAGACCAAGGGCCATGCAGAATTGGAGATGGTAAGTTATTATACATGCCTCTTAAACAGTTAGTTAAAACATTATAGCTCCAGTCATTACTGAACTGTTTTTCACATTTAATTTGCTTTAGAAAATTAATATAGCAGTAAACAGTGCACCAGCTAGGCAACCATATCCAGTCCAACTCAAAATTACTTTGTTGAGTTTTCACTTTAGGGATAAAAAGTCATTGCTGTTCAAAATGAGTAATAATAATAATAATAATATTAATATGCCAAAGGAAAGGCAATATGAATTCAGTATATGTTGGATTCTGAATGAAATATAGTTGGCTCAAGTATACAATTGCAAGACAATTGCAATTGTGTGGACAATTGCAGTGATGGCCAGTTATGTCTCAAACAGGGCCCAACTAACAAATTTCCATCATACAACAGAATGGAGTATTTCTATTTATACTGTGTACTACAGTAGTTAATTAAGAACCCTCTGGAGAAAATGGGAAACTGCAGTGCCCATACAGTGAATGCAGTGTAGTAATTCATCCCAGTGCTACCTGTCTTGTTACCATGAAGCTAGGGGGATAATGAGACAAATGAGCAAGATCTATTATCTAAGCTTGGCCCTTTTTACTGGCAACTGTTGTTTTTGTTCTTTGTGGTCTTGTTAAATTTTCCAAACTTTCCAAGAGGTCCAGTTTAAATAACTGTGAAACAGGCCCCAGATAAGCAGAATAACTATTTCAAGAATTCTTTGCTACTCTTATCATCTAACGTGAATTTAGCTTCACAAGGATTTATTTGAACACTGCATATTGTCAAAATTCCAGAAAAAAGCAATGTAAATGAACCATGTCTTCGAACTGTTTAGGACCAGCGAAAGACATCTTATCTTCAAGGGGATGCTCGCAACACAGATGCCTCCAGCATCCACCAGGGATTATTTAGCCACCTTCCCCTGCACTCCCAGCAACAGATCCGCACTCCGTTCTCCATGATACCTATTGGCGGCATCCAGATGGTCCATTCTGTGCCTGCTTCTGTCACAGGTCACCCCCACCCTACACGCCTTCCCCTGCAGAAGAGCACCTCGGAGGAGTCCAGCACCAGTGAAGTGCCCTACCACCTTTCTGAGGGCAGAGGGCCCTCCAGCAGAGGCCCAGAAGACTCACCTCAACCCCATGAAAAATCCATGTCCCCCAAGGCTCCATCACCTTCCTCACAAAAGTCACGAGAGGACAGCACTGACATATCTGACAAGGAAAGCAAGCAAGAAGAGTGCATCCAAACATGCACTAAGGCAATTGCATCGCTGTGCATCGCCTCTGAGGAAACCTCAGAAAAACTGTCAGCTCCCGTTGATCCTTACTATCAGCACACATTATCTCACTCACCCGCAGCTCAGCAAGACTGTGCGCAGAGAGCACAGCACTTTTGCAGTTCAGAGATCAGTCACCCCCTACACTCCAGAGCAGAGAGCAGTATGTCTGCTACATCAAAGACTCCCACAGCAAGCCATCCCACTCTCTACAACACAGAGACAGCAGAGCGAGTGTCTGGCCAACAGGGCCGTGAAAAGAGGCCAGCGACCATAAAGAAAGACAAAGATTTAAAGGACGCTATTAACAACAGGTGAATGAGGTCGAAAGGAGAGTGGTAAATTATGCTAACACAAATTTTATATTTACAAATGTACATCCTTTGCGCGCACACACAAAATCAGTCTTGAAAAAACAAGTGAACTGATTCCGTGGTTTCAATGTACATGTATAGCATGCCTTTTATAACATGGTTTGCTATCTCAACTATAATTACTTTCTTATTTAAAGTTTCAAAGAATACATATATATATATATATATATATATATATATATATATATTTATATATATATATATATATATATATTTATATATATATATATATATATATATATATATATATTTATATATATATATATATATATATATATATATATATATATATTAACTTATATATGAGCCTGACCAAAATTGCTAATGGACTTTGTCTGGTACTTTTAAAAAATGTACAGATGTGTGTGCCTTTTCTTTACTTTTTGCTTATATTCTTATAAGCATTAAACAGGAAGACATGTAAATAAATATCGATTTTTGTGTACCCCGCTTTGTAATAAATGCAATTTACCGTCTTTTTGGACACTTTAGGTCTGAATGATGTGAAGTATCAATACATGTAAGGTTGCACTAAAACATATTTTTATATGTCTGAAATTAAATGGCTTTTGTGTACAGCAGCGATTCTATAATACTATTTATTGTATCTTGTTTCATAAATTGTAAATTTTTCTTAATGTTGTGGATGCATTTTCTATGTAAAGCATGGGTTTTGCTATTGCATAATTAGAGCAAAAATTATGTACATGTAATATGGCTTTATATATTAGAAGTATGTGTGCATATACTTCTCAGTAAACTGGCTTTATTTAGAATTCTATATAATTTAAGTAAATGTTTATATACCTAGTATACAGAAAAAAAAAACAATATATCTGCACATATGTTTTAGATTGACATCCGCATACAGTATGGTAGTTGGTTCTAAGTGCTTGTACCCTTCTCTTTCCTATTGGCTGGTAGGCTACACTAGTTGTGATTTCATCGTTCACATTTTAAATGTAGAACTGTTAAGCATTAAGCAAGTGAATCAACTTTCGCACTTTTGCATTTCCTCCACCACTTACTGAGGTAGATGTGAAAGGTATTTTGATCTTCTGTGAATTATGTTGCTTGAAGTACTTGACTTGTTGATGATTAGTATGGGAACATTCCAACAGATGTAAATATTGGATGCCTACGGTTCTGTACGCTCATAGCCATACATATTCATACATTGAAGGAGTTCGTCATGGGCCATGTCATCAGTCCTGAAACACTTTTATAACTATACAAACAAAAACTCCAATACTGAGAACTCCTAAAATGCACCTTATGTTTCCTAAACCTTCCTAAAGAATCCCAAATTATATCACCTTTAGTACTGGGATTGGAATTTTTTTTTTTTTATACAGGTTTTGAGTTGAAGCAACCTAACTGAACTGGAGTATGGAGCCAGTGCACTCTTGTGTGTATATCTGTATTTTGTATTGTGTGTATATGATCTATGTAATTGACTCCTTTGACATTTTGTCAGTAGTCCCTGCTATCCACTTAACTGTATTAACATGTCTTTAAAACCTAAGGTATCAAAAGCACAAATCATTGTATTGAAACAAACAAAAAAGAATAAAAGACAAACATAATTAAAAAAAACTATAAAAAATAAAAAAAAGGTATCTTTGTGATTTTCAGTGGAAAAACTGTACAATATCGGTTTTGACGAATCACAGCACAGGTGAAAAAATTACAGATTGCTGTTTTCAAATAAATACAACTATGGCAACTTTGCATATCCGTGATGTCTTAATGCTTTTCGAAAATGCAAATGGAACTTGAGGTGAAGAAAGCAGAAGACAAAACAAAGAATTTGAAAGCGACCAGATACCTGATCAGATGGATGTCAGTACACAAAGACGTGTCTCGCATTGCTAATTTTAGCAGTCTGACTGTACATCATAACTGTATTGCCAAAACGTTAATACATGTAGACACAAGTAGGTTGATGTGACATCTTTTGTGTGTTTACCAATAAGATTAACCCATCAGTCTTTGCTTTTTTATTTGTTTTCTGATAGTCTTAACAATCTTTCAAATTATTTTTAATCTCAACAACAGCAAGACAAGTAGTTGTAAACTTCTAATAATCATTGATGTGTTCATTTGCGTTCTCTGAATTTTTTTAAGACAAAGTTTTAAAGTAAGATTGACCTTGACCTTTTTTAAATATTTCCTATATCTAAACTTTTGCTCACCAAAATTTCACCACATCTAAAGTATTACAAAATCAGAAAACATATACACATTTTTTGTCCGTTTAACATTTTTTCATGAGCTGAACATATTCCGGAGTCTTCGATTAGAAATACGTTGTACCACGTCATCCAAAAGCTGATCAAGTTCACAGATTATTGGGAAAAGTCCAGTGTATTATGTCACAGTACTTTTGAAATAGTATTATCATTAACGTTACACAAGTTTTCCTTTGTTTTCTATTCTTGGTTATTGCCAAAATAAGACATCATCCATTTATCATTAACTATGTGGTGTCACATGATGCATCCATTACTGTTCAACTGAAGAAGGGAATTGTGCTTACTGAACAATGTGAGGAAATCTTAAGTTTTAAGAAATGTGAGACAGGTCTCCCTCCATATTCTACATAAACCATTTCCCACGCCTCCATCTATAGAATGATTGCACAATATAGTCTTATGCAGCTGAATCATTTTATTGGGCAAGAAGAAACTTGATTGCAGTCATAAAAATCATGTGCACAAATACCAAAAGTCTCAACAAATAGAGGCAACCTTGTTCAAACTGATGGTGATTAGAATTAACTGGGACACACAAGCTAAAATAAATGTTTGTGATCTATATAACCAGACTGGCATATTTTCCTCTGCAGTTTTATATCTAAACAGCTTCTATACAGACTGATTGTGGAGGAAATAATTGATAATTAGTATGGTAGGCCTGTACATAGGTTGGGGGACCAACCAAAAGTGCTGCCCCCCTCCATGGGAACATATTTCAAAAAACATTTTTTTTACCAAGGCAACTTCTTACTTAGAAGAGAAGAAAACCACAGCCCACATTTTCCATGTGTAGTCAATGTTTCAATGTTCCTACACAGCTTTATTCAAGGGCGACAACAGTGCCTGTCCTGCAGGAGGTGACCAGGTGTCATCTCTGACAAAGTCTGAGAATAAGATCATGTCTGCATATCATTCCACAGAAATTTACTGAGAGGCCTCAAGTGTAATTTAGTGTAATTTTAAACTTGTCACAGTACGTCATAGGCACATGCTGCATTGTTACAGTGTGTGTAAAACCAAGTATGGGCCCAAGGTCTTTTCTTAAAGACATACTGCCATCTGTTGGTTTAGGATATAACTGTGTTTTTCTCTAACTTTCTAACTATTATAGATGAGCAATAATACAGCGCAGAGCACACACGTGTGACTTGCAATATTTTAAACAAGTAATTCTAACATCAATAAAAATGTTGACAGATCTACTGATCTTTGAAACATGCAAAAACAGGAAGCAAAGAGTATTTCATGAAGGTCACCAACTCACCATGTCTTATCTGTGCAGTAGGACACACTGTAGACCCAATTCATGTAGAATTTGAGTCACTGGGATCATTGAGATTGTTTTTATTTTTTAGAAAGTAATACTTTGTCACTTTTGTTCAAATTAATGTGTCATTAATGTGAAATTTTTAAAGTTACATTTATTTCAAATAAATGATTTCTGAAGGATCCTGTGACACTAAAGACTGAAGTAATGACAGCTGATTTTTTTTTTTTTTTTTTTTTTGCTGAAGCAATAAATTACATTTTAAAATATATTCAACTGTAAAACCGCTACTTTACATTTGAAACATACCAGTATTTCAGAAAATTGCTGGGTTTTTTTATCAATAAATACAATCAAGTGACAATTAGAGACTTCTTTCAAAAACATTTCAAAAATATTACTATTGAACGATAATAAATAAGTGCTTTATTTTGTAATATTTTACATTACAACAAAATTAAAATGATCAATTATAATAATTTATAAATTAACAATAGGTGCCAAAATATGCTATTCAGTTGCTATTTATTTATAATATTACATTTGCCTTTATTTCAATATGACAGATTTGGAAGCATTCGGGGGAGGGGGGAGGAGAACATGTTCAGGAAGGGACCTCGGGATTGGACTTGAACTTGGATTGCCAAAAGCGCTACATGTTGGAGTGCTTAAATTGCGACATAACAGATATCATAATCAACACACTTTACTGTATACATAAATATGATTTATTAAAAGATCAACTCGGAGTCATTTTTTTTAATCAGATGGTACACAAAAATCCTCAGAAAATGTACATTTTTACCCAGCTCCACTATACAGGCCTGAACTATAAATAAATAAAAAAACAGGCCATATCTGAGTGACCAAATGCAACTTATGTCTCCAGTATGTTTGCTATCAGTGCTCATTAAGGCACACAGATAAGATATGTAAGCACTACTGTGCATTGTTAAATGACTGTCCATGTTTGTCTGGGCCTGTCTGTATATTGAGAGGGACAGACATACAGTATATAGCTTGGCGGGAACTTCTGAGCCATAATAAGAACCAGATGTAAAGGAGACAGCGACGGTCTCAAAGTCAGACTTATAGCACTGTTTATGGCCTGTTCCCTCCAGCGTTCTCTTGTGCTGAAGGGCTTCTGTAAAACTTTCCCAAATCAATTCACAGGCAATCATTTTCCCCTCTTATCACGGAAGAATACTTACTCAGAGATTTTCTTGCTGTGCTAACTAATTGCTTCTGTGCTGACATGTATCATGTGTTTCATGTCATATATAGTGACAGTAACGTATCTGATGGAATGTTACAGTCACATAATGCATGAGTCACTATTTAAGTCAATGCATTTCTGTACATCTATTAACCATGGCAGATGTTGAAACATCTGCAGGGTGGGCTAAAAGACAACTTTATTGGAATATTTCCATTACACAAAAGGTTCTTTATAGTCAGAAAAGATAGCTAGAGTAAATGTTCTTTAGATTATTGAAATATTCTTCACAATAAGAAAAAGTTCTTTTAAAAAATTGTTAAAGGGGCCATCAGATGCAAAATTCACTTTAATAGGGTGTTTGCATATAAATGTGTCTTTGCAGTGTGTGGACACAACCACCATACCATGAAAAAACCACCATACTTCTCTTTTTTTATCCTCAAAAAGCCTAAACACACTCAATAATCAAGCCGTTTGGATTTTCTGAGCAATGTGATGTCATATTGCTCATGCTCCGCCCACGGCCACTGACAGACTGTCCCTCAGCCATTTGTATACTGTCCACCAAGGCAGGTTGCCAATGCAGCACTTTGTGTCTTGTGTGACACCCCACATGGAAGAGAGGAATGGGGTGAGTAGTTGCTCATTATCATTTAAAGAAAATGCACAGAAAAAGGTGTTGTTTTGCACAATCATTGAGGAATTTTAACCAAAGTATGTTACAAACTTTACATGAAGAATCATACCAACTTGTAGAAAATGGGCATCCGATTACCCTTTTAACAGAAAGGTTCTGTTGCATCTCTACGAAAAAATCCTTTTGCAATCTTTGTAAAGGTGCACAACAAATCCTACAATGTCTGGCTGAGTTGCCCATCCAACATTTCACATTTAAATTTGTATTTCTAGCAATGAAATTCTATATTTCTAGAAATATTTTTTTCATTAAATGTTACCCCATGAAATCAAAATGTAAGTATTTTGGCTTTTAGTATGAATATGCTATGAACATGTTATTTGCCTTACTGCTATCTATAAGCTAATCTGCTTCAAAACAATGACAAAATTCGCATTTAGAAGATAAGCATTCAAAACTTATAGTCTCTCACTTCTGCCAATATGGATCAATGATTTTGATGACATCACTCTGCACTTCAGCTTCTCAGATTTTCTGTCCAATCAAATACTCTCTAGATTCTAAATCATCCCGCCCCCTTCATTATAAACAGACGCTGAAGCTGCAGCTTAAATTGGTCACTTGTTCACACATTTACTATTTTCTAAATGGTGAATGGAACATTGTGCACTATATAGGGGAAAGATAACGATTCAGACAGTGTAAATATGCTTTACATGGGCGAATCAAGTCTGGTTTACTGTTACTGTTAC
The DNA here is from genome assembly GCA_030578275.1 of Meda fulgida. Classification (NCBI taxonomy): domain Eukaryota; kingdom Metazoa; phylum Chordata; class Actinopteri; order Cypriniformes; family Leuciscidae; genus Meda; species Meda fulgida. The sequence continues at coordinate 9,084,423 of CM060635.1, forward strand.
GTAAACGGGCGGCGCGCACACAAAGTCTGCTACGGTCCAGAGATATGATAGCACAAAGCGGATCATATGCGCTGAGTTGGCGTATTCTGGAAAATGTATTTGAATTCTGCATAGAATGCTATATTTTAAAGCGATATTGAGGAGAAACAGTTAGAGATTAGGAGGAAACTGTGGCTTTACCGAGGTTAATGGCTCTGGCCGAGCTGTGATTTAAACTAAACTCTATTGGCTATTTTTCTTTAAAGGGGAGGAGCTGTTCGATATGTCCCGCCCTGTTTTCCTGTTTCATTAGAAATGATGTCAACACATTGAATAATGCTGCGCATTTCAAGGAACTTCAGTGAGCCTTTAAGTTCTTTAAATGCAAGAAAATATATATTTTCCAAAGAAAATTACATCAGGCTGTAAATGATACAGCTATTATGTAACTCCATGCACTATAAAAAATGTTTTAAAAAAACTGCCTGGAAACCATTGGCATACAGTACAATGCAAAACATTACTGATTGGTTTGTAATTTTCAACACATTTCAAAATCTCTATGGGGCTATGGCATAAGCATATGAATATTTCCACTATCTATGATCCACAATTCTAAATGGGTAATAAAGTGTGGCAGTCTCCTGAAAAAGTAATGTTAAAAAGTACAAGACAAACATCAGGAGGAAGGAAGAGACAGTGGAGAGCTTTCTAGTCAGAGGAGATTAAACTGTGATCACCGCTGCCACCTTTAAAAGTGATTCATTTGGAAACACTTGGGCAAAGAACAACATCAGTTTTGCTTTGGTGGCTTGTGGAAAAGCTGGAGGCATGCAGGTACATACAAAGAGGTTCATTTCCATCCATAGACTAAGGCCAAGCAGACAGAGCAGGAGTCCGGCCAATAGCAGGAGAACCTTTCCATCAATGCAGAATTCTAAATCACTCCACCGACGGCCTCAAAGGCGTCGTGTTTTTGCAGGGCAGGAGCCAGGAAAGGATGTTTAGCTGTACTTAATCCCCTGGAAGTTCGACTTTGATCGTATCTTGTACATTATGGACATACAATTCCACACCCGAGCAGAATAGAGACGTGTAATGTACAGTGGCAGGGAGGAAATGTTTAGCCAGGCAGACAGTAGAATAGAAGGGCTAGATGCAAGCCCAGCAAGACCTACATGGCATATGGTGAAAAATCTGTTCTTCGCTGTTATTAAGTGGCTCTCAGGCTGCCTTTGGCAGACTCAGAACACTGTTCTTGTACAGCTGACGCATTTTGATTCAGTTGAGCACTGTAGGGCTGCCCACCCTCTGATAGTCCATTATATTTAGAACGCTTTGTCGTCATCTTGCCGTACATTGATGCTCTCACAAATTGCAAACTGCCAAATGCACTCACAGTGTACAGTACTAAATATCTAGCACGTTTACATATTTAGTACTGCGTGTTCTTACAGTATATATACAAACTGTGCACGCATATGCTTCACAACATTGGTTTTAATAGGGTTATTAATCTATGCCAGAAAGAAATATTCCAACATAATTCAAAATATTCCTTTTGAAAATATTGTTATAATTGCAAGACTTAGAACAGTATTTTATGTATAACTAATAAAATAAAGCAACACACACACACACACACACACACACACACACACACACACACACACACACAAAGAAAAAAAATCTACAGAGGAAAGTTATCAGACAAGATTTGCATTTGTAACCACTACTTTCAATGTTTGCCTCAGAAAAATTGCCCAATAACTCTTAATGGCCTTTGCCTGAGCCCAATTATCTAAATATAGCCTCAAAATCTTTTTGGTATTTCAAGTCGTAGTTGCCCAACATGTGTTTTTCTGGTTGCATAATTACTGTGATTCGTCACAAAAATAGCATAATTATCATTTACTTAACCTTTAATTAGTTGTTATCTTATCTAATTATTATGCTCCATAAGTGGTTCTTGGATTTATCAGAACAATTAAAATGCTGATGTACAGATTGCCACAAATAAAAGCATTAGTGTCAGCAGGATGTGTACAAGTGCTATTTTCAGTTCACCATACATTCAAATTATTGCACATTATTTTGTAATACACTAAAAAAAATAATTGGAGGATTTACTTAGAAACTATTTTTTAAATTGCTAGTAAATTGTGCAGATAATTATAAATAAACGGCAAGTAACCCATTGAATTAAACGTGAAATGTTGTAGTATTCTGAAATAGTATTTTCTTGTAAAGCATACTCCAGTAATCTTTGTTTTATTTACAACCTTTAAATTTTTTACACAGTAACATTTAATACAGTAATCCTAAACCTACAGTAGCTAACCCTAAATACTATGCATTTTGTCAAATCAATGAGAGTTCCACAAAATTAAGGGCCATTGTGAAAGAATAATTCGTTCAAAAATGGAAATTCTGTCATCATTCATGACTGTCACATCATATGAATAGCAACGAAAAATGAAAAGCAAGATAGCAATATGAAAAGCAAGAGGTTTGGTTAAACGTAAAACAAAAGAGTGGCCCCAGGGCTGTAGAGAAATTTACAGAAAATTTCTAGCAGTTCTTAGTGTAAAGCAGAGGACAAAATCTGTACCTGACAAGCTCGCATTCTACCTGAGATCAAATTGATGGCTGACAGCCTCTCAGCAGCAATAAAAGTCACTTCTGCTCCACTAGCTGCCTGGAACAGTCACCCAACCGGCCCGTGGGGAACAGTCAGCATTCATTCTGTAATCAAAGGTAAAAAGTATGGTTTTCAGTAAGAAAGTGTCTCAGATTGATGCATCCGGCTCCCTGGTTTCCTGCTGGGATAAACGATGATAAATCACATTTAATTTTCCAGCATATGTGTGTCCAAGCCCAGCTCTTGAATATGAGACCGGATGTGGTGGAACTGTGCTAGCAGGACTTTCTATAAGATTATCATCCCATCGTACATTATGCTTCATTCTGGTAAGAAAAAGGCATTAGCACTTCCTGACCTTTAACAATCTGGTGTATTTTTGTAAATATTAGACTACATGGTTTGTTCTGACAAAGTAAAAAAAAAAAAAAAACGTAATAATATTATAATCATAATTTATGATTCTTTCAAAACAAAATGTTTTGAAAAATGTAATTTTTTAAATTAACTATAGGCTATAGCCTGCCTACTATTAAACTGAAATACAAAATCCAAATAAAAATAAAAAATAAAAACCTCGGGAACGACAACAGACTTAGGCTTTATTTTTTTTTATTTTTTTTTATACAATACTGGTAGGCCTACTGCTCAGGCCTAGGCCTACACTGCTTACAATTTTTCAAAAGCAATAACTGTTATGCTTTATAAAGTTAATATAAAGCACAACGTAGGCTACTGTTAGCCAGTCATCATCAGAACGTTTTGCTTTTCGAAATACGTACACTTTTGATGTATAACAATGAGGTGGACATTAACCAAGCCTGCTCAGCTTTCCAGGTGGTTCATGTAAAACACTGAAGCTCTGACTGACTCTGAAGTGCAGCTTTGAGCGGGAATCTCTCGCATTATTTCTATAGGGAAACGCTCGACAACCTTCTTATCCATTGTGTTGACCAATGGGTGAGAAATGGTTGTCGAGTTAGGAAAAGCAGTCTAATTTAGTGATTTTAATTGGATTAACCTGTTACCTACCTTTAAAAAGTGGCCTAGAAACGAGATTGTAGTTTGAACGCTTCATGTAATTCCCACATCTGAGCACTAGGTGGAGTTGTAGTGCACTTTTTTTCTGTCAAACCTTGTGTGAAATGACATCGCCTTCATTATCTATGCCTGGAATTGTTGATCATTTTTAATTAAAGCAGAATCTGTAGCTATAACAAATCATAATTTAAATTTTGTTGAAATTATTGAATAATTCAATGATAAAATGTTTTTATAAAAATAATTTGTTACATTCATATAGTGCTTTTCTGTAGGGTACTCAAAGCGTGTGTGGGCATTGGCGTGGTAAACCCTAAATTATTGGGGGCAAAATGTCCCCACAAAGATGGCAATATCCGAAATCCTTGTCCTTGTGGGGACATTTTTTGGTCCCCATGAGGAAAACAGCTTATAAATTTGAAAATAGAAAATGCAGAAAGTTTTCAACGTGCTAGATATACTCGCAATTACAAATACACTCCTTTATATAGCCTACATAGGAGTAAACGTGTGTGTGTGTGTGTGTGTGTGCTACATTCACATTTACCAATCAGTCTTACATATTTATAGCCTATTTACATAGGCTACATCTATCTAGCTTTCTATATCTACACAAACACGTTGTTTACATGTTTTATGGGGACTTTCCATTAACATAAGGATTTTTATACTGTACAAACTGTATATGCTATCCCCTTACACTAACCAGGTAACCCTACCCCTAAACCAACCCATCACAGAAAACTTTCTGCATTTTTACATTTTCAAAAAACATCACTTAGAATGATTTATACGCTGTTTTCCTCATGGGTACCAAAAAAACTGTCCCCACAAGGATTTCAGATATTGCCATATTTGTCCCTATAATGTAGGGTTTAAAGCTAGTCTAGCTTTATCATTGTATTCTCTCAATATTTTAATTTTAATGTATTTTCTGGTTCCAGGATGGATAATCATGAACAGATTGTTTCATTTCAGGCTAGCTTGGCAGGCTGACAATAATTCTTTTGAAAAGTTTACGAAGATTTTTTCTTCTTTTAGAGGTCCGTGTTCTGTGAAAATAGAAAAGTTATTGATTTACTAATTGATTTAGAGAACGATTATATATATTTTTTGTACTTGGAGCAGTTAGCCATATTTATTAGTTTAAAAAACACTTATTCAGCACATGGTCATCTACGAAAGATAAAACTCTTTAATCAATTAAAAACAAAGCGTTGGCATAATGTGATATGAAATGCCATTATACAGCAACAAAGACTTGTATAAATAATCCAAAAACTTTCCTGTCCCTTTCCACCCTGCCATTCTCTTTCAAGACTGCAAGTCTTCAATAAAAGAACAGTTAGATTCACATTAAAAAATCTGTTCAACTCGTATAGTGGCACGGTGTCCAATATTTCACAGTTCAATTCAGGAGCGTGAGCATTTTTTCAGACAGTCAGTCAAACTGTTCATTGAGCCTCTCCCGCATCTGCAGGAAGAATCTGTTTGGAGCTCTGAAGTTCTCCTTCTCCACAACACCTCACCTCACAGATCTAATTGCTGTAGCCAGGGGCTCTGTGACCAAATATGTTGTTTTGTGTTGTGCCCAGCCTTTAATTATCTCTCCTGAATGCAAAACTAAGCCTAATCTGGACTAATGAGAAGTCAAAATGTGAGCTAAATAGAACTACGGGTGGGAAAAAATAACCCCTGTGGCGCTCCATAGAATACATCAGTTTGCCCCCACTGTGATTAAATGACAGGCCCCATTGAAGACAATTCTCAACAACTTTCACGCAATATCTCTTATATCTCTTAGCCTGTTTGGATAGTGGAGCTCTTGTTGTATTTATCATTTTCACAAAGTTTGAGATGATTATGGCATAATTGTCCAAAAATGAGAGCAAGAACTGTTTTTGAACTTTAGAAAATGTTTAACCAGTTAGAGGAACCCAGAGTCTGGAACGCAGATGCTTATATTGAGATGTTTCAATTGGCTTTTTATTGTTTTAATTAAGATGGAGGTTTACCACAATGGGCTTCCCTTGGTTTGGGGGAAAGAAAACCTGGTCTGTCTAGGCTTTCCACTTTGAAAAAGCTGGGTTTCCTCTCCAGGCTGTAGTTTTGACTTTGTTCTTCAAACCTCTGTAACATAGAGTCAGGAAGGCAAAAACAAAGAGTGCGAAAAAAAATTCCCATGAGATGCCAGCTCACCTAATTCATCCATACGATAAACCTCTGACCATGCTGGAAGCACTTGATGAAAACAGACAAAGTTGAGAAACCCTGCTTTCACAAGCGCTTTCATATGGAGTTAGAGCTTCTCCAAACAAAGGGAACAAGGTCTCCCTCTCTCTCTCTTTCTCTCCCATTGACACTCCCATAGAATGTGTCTTGTCAAACACCTGTCCCCAGCATTGTGAAGAACAACTTTGGCAGGCTGATCCAAAGACGGAGATGGGGGGAGGAGGGTGTGGTAGGCTGGAGGTGTCAAGAGTGTGGCAGGAGTTTGAGAAACTCCACAACCTGCTCTCTCTCTCTCCACACAGCTTTGCTCTCTGAGTGTGGATAGACATCCAGGAGGCAGGCTTGCCAAATTAAAGCACTGTTGCATCATGGATTTGTCCTTCTTATTTGTAATAAGTGTGGTTGTTTTCATATTGGAGCAACAAGGTAAATGGCTATCATCTTTCTTATATATAATTCTGTCTTTCTGTTCAAATCTTTAACAATGTGAATATTTTAAAAATGCTAATTCAGTTTACATGAGATTTTGTGCACAAGCAGTTAAAACATATTGCTGTCAAAACTTAATTGTCAGATTCTCTCTGGTTTGTTCTTTGCAATTCTAATGTATTTTCACATCAAATTTGAATATTAAAAAGATTTGTTTAGCAACTTTCTTGTATTTTAAAGGATGTTCTAATTGCTGTTGCTTAAAACTGTCACCGTCCCGCTAGCGGGACGCCTAAGTTTACTTCACTATTACAATTAAATCCTAATCTAATCATGACAAACTATATATCGTTGGAAAGGTCTAAGACTCCTAAATAGATATGTTAGCACTGTTTTTTTTTGTTACAAATGATGTAGGAACAGTAATTTGAAGATGAATTTATAACAAGAGTGCACCTCAAAAAATCTACATCATAACAGGAGTTCTGATCTTTGTCACAAAAAGTTGACGCACACACTTTTAATAATTGAAACTTTGGTTTTCATGCAAAAAGTTCTTAATAAAACATATAATCTAGTATTTGTCAATGAAAAATTATAAAATAATATTATCCTCTAAAAAGTATAATATATATATTATCCTCTAAAATACATTATCTTTTTTATCGCCTTTTTTTATTACATCATATTTTAGTAGTTATAAATTAGGTATCATTTGAAAGCTTACGAACTCAGAATTCATCCTGTGAAAACCGTTTTGAAAGTGGACGTTGCCTTACCATAGAAATGGTACTCTAAATTATTTTATCGGGCTCCTCCCCTTTTGGGCATCATCATGTTTCATAATTTATGATCAAAAGCTTTTCTAATCTTGAAAAAACACATTGTCTCAGTCTCAAGGTTCCATATTTTGTGACATAAGTGATATTTGGACAGAAATGTATTAACCCCTTAACTGTCACCCCCCCCCCCCCCTTAAGAATGGACATTAAAATGCACTATTAACTTGCATGGTTGTAATTCAAGAAAGCTTTGGAATATAGAGTAAGTTTGATTTTGTTTTAAAGAAAACACTCAGAAGATATTGCTGAAGTGAAAGCACTTCAAAAAATGAAAGTATGAAAAAGTTATGGAAGTTTAAATTTAAAGTAAATCAAATATACTGTACTTTTTTTATTTTATATAAAACATATATTTTACAAAATATTTTTTACTATAAAATTGCTATAAAATCAAAGCCATATATCTAACCAAGTTGTGTTCCAAATTTGAAGTTGATATCACAAAAATTGAAGTTCCCATGAGATTTTGTTTAGGCGTAATACCCAAAATAGCCACCGGGTGACATACATTCCACTGAATTTAATTGTATGCATTCTGCCGTAACAAATTAAGCAATGATACATTTCAGAAATTTTTGACATTTTCTTGAATCAATTAACAGGGTTGCAGGTTGGCTCACATATTTTCCTAACCAAGTTTGTTGTTGAGCTCTTTAGTTTCAGCATTGGATGTATGCAGTGCAAAAGACTGGGATATTCTTTACAGCAAATGAATATTATTATGGTTAATTGCTGGAACTACAGAGCCATATTCCTCTGAAGTTTTGAATTTCAAGGCCGGTCTCACACAGGGCTGCAATAATCACAGCTTTTCATTTTAATAACAGCAGTCAAACTATGTTATCGCTATCTTATTGCTAACAACAGGAAAGCTTTTGCTGCTTCTTCATAGGTGAGATGGTCTGGTTTAACATTGGTGGTTATGGATTTATGTAATCCCTCGCCTGAACACAAAAGAATTCTACACTGATCCAACTTGGCAGTCATCTCTCTCTTCAGGGCGCGGGTCACAACATTTAATTTTTTCTTGGGAAAACAAAATGTGCTGAGGAGTACAGAGCTTGCCTTAGGTTTCAGAGTCTCATACCAGTATAGAGTTAGAAGAGTCTAGTCTGGTAAAATATTACAGGGATAAAGAAAACGTTTCCTGATTGTCTTTCTCACAATTAAGGGTAGGATGGTAAAGTCAGTTGTATGTGAATTATGTGAGGCATTTTTAGCAGACGTTCCAATGGATTTGTATCTAATTCCAAGCTCCAAATCTAAGCTACTTGTTGTGATTCATTATCCTTACCTTATGAAAACTAGCCCAAATGCTTCACTGGGAAACCTCAACTGACGCCTTGAGGACATGGATGAAAACTGATTTCCAGCATCAAAACAAAAGTCAGACCATTTGTTGTGTATTCCACATCAAACTTATAAAGTTAGACCCCCACAGCTTTGTGATAGTGATGGATTACTGTGATCACTCCCAGATCGCTTTCCACAAGACCAGGGCATGCAATTTCATCCGTTTCTATAAGGTCTTAGAGCCTTAGGCTCTGTTCGCCTGATTGAGCACCTTAGATGTCATTCGGGTTACTGAGGTCCAACTAAAACACCTCTTCCATGTTCCAAAAGTCACCAGTGCTGAGCCTTCAAGAGAGCGAGACCTCCTGCAGCCTTAGTTCCTACTTCATCTATCTTACCTCATTAAAGAATTTATCCTCTAATAGGGGTGTAACAATATATGTGACCCTGGACCACAAAAGCAGTCTTAAGTGTCCATTTTTCAAAATTGAGATTTTTACATCACCTGAAAACTGATTAAATAAGCTTTCCATTGATGTATGGTTTGTTAGGATAGGACAATATTTGGCCGAGAGACGAGTATTTGAAATCGGGAATCTGTGGGTGCAAAAAAATCAAAACATTGAGAAAATCGCCTTTAAAGTTTTCCATTTCTGTTGGCGATTGTGCTGCATCCACATACAAAAATAAAAATTAGATTTATTTAAGGTAGTTAATTTACTAAATATCTTCATGGAACGTGATCTTTACTTAATATCCTAATGATTTTTGGCATAAAAGAAAAATTGATCATTTTGACCCATACAGTGTTTTGTTGGCTATTACCACAAATATACCCGTGCTACTTAAGACTGGTTTTGTGATCCAGGGTCACATATCGTGTCATAATATCTCGCAATACAAAAATGCAACAAAATGTATTGTGGATATTTAACCAAAATAAAAATTACTATGCGAGAAAAAAATTCACGTTTTCAGAGTTTTAGTGTCAGTGCTATACATTAAACTACTATATAATGTTGAATATAATGTATAATAATGCAACAGGGAAATATTTGTGGATCCTCCTGATAATGCCGATTGTCTTATGTTACCGGTAAAAAGTGGCCTACATTATTTTAAATATATCTAGTGAGTGACAGAGTGAAAGCATATTTGTCTAAAATAATTCTGTATTTTCAGCTTCAGAATCATGACTATTTTTATTCTGGTGTCACTATTGTCCTGTGCATTGGGTTATCAGAACCAACAAGTCCGATTAGCATTTTAATCAACAGTAAATTTTTTGTTAACCTTTTATCATATATCTTATATATATCTGCGATAAAGTATCGCAATAATATCGTGAGTTCAGTATTGTGATGTGTATCGAACCGTGACATGAGGGTATTGTTACACCCCTATCCTCTTACTTTCCTGGCAATCAAATGTACCATGGTATTCTTTAATTTGTTTTTCTGTTAAAGAGTTACCATGTTGCCGATGAACAAGAGATCTGTTTTTGATTCAACTTTTAAAACCCCAACCATCGGAAGCTGTAGTGGTGGTTTGCTTTGTACCATCTACATACGCTGCTGGAATCCTAGAGGCATTAAATGTGGTTGGCCACAGATTCGTAGTTGCTGTCTTCTTTAAACATGGTCCACATGGGCCACTTGGCTTTTCATTTCCCTCAACCTTAATGAAGCTCATGCAACCTAAGCCATTTTGTTTGTAGGTTTCCTTTTTATTCTGTTACATTATTTAATTATTTTTACTGAGGTTGTGTGGAAATTCACTTGTGAACTGATAACCTATATTAGATCATAGTTACATGGAAACTGGATCTGAGAATCCTCTGGATTAAAGGCCTAAAACAAAGAGGACCTCGGAGATACAACATTGTTGAAATGTTTAGACAGCAGTAAGAGCTTAGACATGTTACGTCTTACATCGCCAAGCGAAGATGCCGCACTGACTAATATTTTGACAATTTTTTACGTTTTCTCTCAAGTGTAACACATCAAAGTAAAAAAAAAAACAAAACATAGGCTTGGGTAAATAGGAAAATATTTGCTAGAAATCCGTGACTTCATTGTGATTCCACATTCTGAAGGCTTTATTTGTTATTCTTGCCTCATTTGTTTTTTTACTGTAACTATCAAGATTATTATTTATTAAAAAATACAGCAAAATTGTTAAAATATATTTTGATGTGAATATATTATAAAATGTATTTATTTCTGTGATGTTGCAGTGTTTTTCAGAAATCATAATATGCTGATTTGTTGCACAAGAAACATTTCTAATCATTATCAATGTTTAAAACAGTTGTGCTGTTTTTGTGAAACCGAATAGAAAGAACAGAATTCATTTGAAATAGCAGTCTTTTGTAACATGTCTTTACTGATTTTGAGTTTCTTTTGTCACTGTACCTGTTGTTTAAACGTTGCATTTGTTCAATCCCAGGGTCACATGCCAACATTAGTCCATCTCCAGAAATTCACCATCGCGAGAGACGCTGCTCCTGTGAAAACCTGAAGGACAAAGAATGTGTGTACTTTTGCCACATAGGAATTGTTTGGGTCGATACACCCAGGTACATCATCCAAACATTGATCTGTCTGTGTGTGTTATAGAGATCTCTTTGAGCAATACAAAAAAGAGAGAGAAGTGGAGGTTGAAATCTGTGGGGGACTGAAGCTGGTAACCTGTACACTGAAAGCACGTATCTGGTTGTATTTAAGTGTGTGGTCTCATTAATGTGGCCCACGCATGGAGACCTGAGGACAGGCAGACTGCCTTTGGTGAAAAACAACCAAGAAACTAAAGATTGAGGGTCTGGCTCTCGGGAAGTAAAATTAGAGTGAAGTCTTTTATATCTTGAAAATTCAAAGAAGCACAAGTCTTTTTATTCGGTTCATGAATTTTAAAATAGCTCTTTATTGTGCAAAAAAACTAAATATGTATCATTTAAAATTATAATTAATTAAAAATATGTTATGAATATGGTCAAAACCAAGCATTTATACATGTTAGTCATCTTTATTTATATAACAGTTTAATACAGATTGTTTCAAAGCAGCTTTACAGAAATTACAGGAAAATCATGCTTTTAAAGTCAGTTCTGGCTTGATTCAGTTCCATTGTAAAGATCATCCATTATTAAATTAGGTAATTGACAAAATGTTCATTTTTGGGTGAACTAGTTAATTGTGTTAATAGTGAGAATTGGACCCTAATCTAAAGTGTGACCGCATTTTTCTTCAATAATTTATTACTTTTTATTTTCAAAAAAAATAAAATCACATGTTAAATATTGATATGTTTGGAATGCACTTAAAAATATCAACTATTCTCTTTCAGTCAGGTCATTCCCTATGGTGTAGGTTCACAAATGCGTCTAAGACGAGATATGGAACGATGCCACTGCGCACATAGAAGAGACACAAAATGTGTGCGGTTTTGCTCATACTTGGATCTCCAGCAAAAGTGAGTGTCATTGTTAAAATCGAACATTGTGGCAGTTGTATTGCATTTTACTGATGCCCGACTTGGTATCTTTTTCAGAGATGAAAATACCTCAGTCAAAAGTTACCATCCCCGAAACTACAAAGAAAGATACACATCTAGATTCCCCCAGAGACAGAGGAGGCGCAATCCAATACAAACCTGAAAGGGATGGGGAAAAAATACACAGTAACTTGCTGTATATTATTACTATTTGGTCAGCAAGCCTGGCTGTATATCTGAATATGTGTGCTGTGAATGGTTTACAAAGTATAGTATTATACATGATGGGCTTGTCATGAAATGCTAGCATCTCAATATTGACAGTATGAAGCAAATAGGAGTGATAAACAGTATTATCTGTCAGTATTTTGCGAAATACCGCAAAATCGTATTGCTTCTAATTGACGTGTAATATAGTACTATATCATCTGATGTGTCCAATTTTGTTTCCTTATAGTGAATACATTTTGAATATTTATTAAGGGCAATAGTGGTTTGTGGGCACTTTAGGTTTGACATTAAACATATTAGTTTTTCTTGGGTAAAGATCACTCTGTCATCCAAGGTTTAGAGTTTTAATATTATGTCTAGCTTTCTGTTGTGGATGTTTGTTAATGAATAATATGAATAATAAAAAATACCTGTGTATGTACAGAACTAGGACAAGCAGTTCACATTTATCAGTTGGTATTTGATTTTTCAGACAGTTGAAACTTGCAATCCAATTGATCTAATGAATGAGCTGAATATTTATTGTAATGTGAAAAGGCAAATAATAAAAACCTAAAACCCAGTCATTGGTGAAATGCACATATAGGCCATCTTTCTTGATGGAATGGCTGCGGTTATCTTGGTTTTTGTCACTACTTTCTGGAATTTAAAATTGCAATGACTTGAAAATTGCTTACAAATGTAGACCTACCTACAATGAAAGTGAGGTTAAGTGCACCGAAAAAGTGGACGGCAGTTACAGTTAAGCAGAAAATAACTTCAGAAAGTCAATTCAAGTCATCTTCATTTATATAGCACTTTTAACAATGTAGATTGTTTCAAAGCAGCTTTACAGAGACAAACATATAATTTAAGGTAGGCTACAGAGATTGTTTTGGCTTTATAGCGGTTCTTGAATAATGTTATTTTCCAGCTAAAGTTAGTTTTGAATGAGTTACTTCCGTCGAAATGATCATTTGTATCATCATTGTATCAAATTAGAGGCCGCTATGACGACACCGTTCTCTCTAAACACTTTAAACGCGAACCTGTGATAAACGCTAATGGCGTTTACATGCCCATTAAGAATTGATTCTATGTGCGTAGGTTTGTAATTCCCATGCCTAAACAAACTACTTGTCTTGCCTGTAAATTTTGATACAGAATTTGCCTATGCGAACTGATTTTTTCCACAACGCTTTATCTGTAGAGAAGGGATCCTCCATAGGGAGAGGCTAGTTGGCACCACAGGCGAAGGTCCTAGTCAGATCTGGATCCGGCAGGCTGCGGGAAAACCTCGGGATAAACAAAGACACTAAAATTAGCGTAGATGGCTTTCTTCTTATGTAAGGAGTAGGCCTAGGTCAGGATTTAAGGGAAGTGTTCCCAGTTCCGGTGTTCTGACGGATGTGCTGCCTTGTCGAAAAATGCTACCGTAGCGCGAATCGATCACAGCGAATGTCGATTCATTCTCTATTGTATCCATATTGGTGAAAATCTCACAATATTATGACATCGTTATTTCATTTAAAACAGGGTAAGTGTATGGGGAGCGTATTTTGATATTTTAAATGAACTAGCAATCATCACATTTGATATAAGAAGTAAAAAGTACATTATTGTATATGAAATACAATTATAATACAATTCTACGTTATGAGTAGCTACTGTATACTGTACTGTTTTTGTTTTTAAAACGGTGTGAAAAGTAAAAATGATCATCAAATAGGCTACAGTTATTCTTGTTCAGCTGGCTGGCCGTACAAATATTCATATGGTAGGCTAGTTAGCATTTTTTTGAAAGGGAAATTACATTATAATGAAAATTGACCTTATATTTTTTTTTTAAAAAAAACTGTAAGATTGCACATGCGCATAACCAAATCTCGATGGGCATGAATCGTCAGAACACCTGCTGGCTGACCTAATCTATGCAGCATAACATTTAATTAGCCTATATAAATCGATAATGTATTATTTGTGTGTATGCTAGGTCAAATAGATGTGTCTTTAATCTAGCTTTGAACTGATTGTGTTTGTGTTTTCGCCTGCAGTCGATTTTGATATTCTAGGCCTATTATTAACTGGTCGGAATTTTGAGATCTCAATAGACGTGAGAGTGTGAATAGTGTGAGAGAAACTGATAAAACTGTCACCGTACCCGGAGATCAAACAGGGAGAGGGTAATGGCAAAGCTAAATGTTTCCACAGTGCTAGAGGCTAGCAATTTTCTGAATAACTGCACTCGCTCTTTCTTTTCCTGTTGTTGTTTTCCATGAAGTGGTGTACAGCCTTTCTGGTGTAAACCAATCTTGTTAGTGCTCTGGTTGCTGAGTGATCACATATTGAGGGATTTACCATGTAAGTTAAGGTGAAAAGGCAAAGTAGTGCCTGAATCTAGTTATATAAGGCGGGCTACTTACCTTCATTCATTTTTGGCATCATCAGGAATGCATGGTTTACCTCACAGGAAGGCTTTCACAAGAAACTTCTGGAAGGAATTTGTGGTGCTCTCATTTACTACTGGGACAAAGGAACAAACACTCTCTATTCCTGTCCCCCTGTTACAGTCAGACTCATTGAGCCAGCCACTAACCACCCTGTTAGGTTCTGGGAAACACCCTGACAAAACCCAACAAATGATTAAAGTGAGCTAAAAACAGATGATTAAGATTGTCAAGATATGATGGTATCACATAGACCTAAACGTCTCAATTCATCATGATCTTTAATTAGGCAACCTCTTTAATATTGATTAGTTGTGAATTTAAATGAAATGTGAATATTTAATATCAAACAAACAGTATATAGTTTTACTCTATATTATTACTATATCTTATAATTTTATAGCTATAACTCTTGCTCTATTTCCATATTATTTACTGTGCTACATGCCAATAACAAAAATATGTTCTAAGAAGGTTTTTGTTCCCATTAAGTTATGTGAACTGTATTTCTGAATGTTTTCTGAACGTTCGGCACCTCAGATAAATTAATAAATAAATAGATTAATTTAATCTCAACGAATCTCGCTGGTCCCGAGATGGGCCGACTGACCGACCAACCCCCCTTCCTCCCCGCTGAACGCGAGCAATTACAGATGCGTGAAATGCACTCACGGCACGCCTAGGGGACGTCTGCCAATTCCACCAACTGCGTTAAACGTAGCCTATAATTTGTATTATTTAAAATTACTTTTCAAATTCCAAAGCTTGTAGAAGGTTACGGCAATGCTGATCTGGTGGCCTTGAGTAAATTAACTTATCTAAAATGATTCATAAAACTCATCAGTAAACTGCTTCACTGACACAGACGAAAATGAAAAGACTATCAGTCGTAGCATCAGCAACTACATGCTTGTATAATAATAATATAGGCTGCTATAATGCTGCAGAAGCTACTGAGCGTCTTCTATTCCTTTATTTATAAGCTATTTACTTAAATGTATTTTTATTTTATTTATTTAGGCTATATTTTCTTTCGTATGCTATGATGCTGGTCTGTTGTCTGATAAAGACATTTCGTACTTTGTAGGGATGTGATAAAATAAATATACAAAAATAATATTCGACGATCGCAGTGAATTATTTGATTATTATTCAAAATACGCACCCCTGCCGCACATGCTCCCCGGTAACACGGCGTTCGCTCAAATTCCACTCGACATAATTCCACTCGACATTAAATTTCTCTGTAAGCTAGGCCTACGTGTTGTAGCCATTAAAGAAAATGTATTTAGTTTCATATTTATGTCTGAATAATATAATAGTTTTTTTTATTTAATCTAACCTAGATTATGAAAAGTTAACAGCATGAGTAGGCCTAATCAAGATGCGCAATATATCGGAGACCTAATTTTGACCACATTAATTTTTGCTTTGTATAAAGCCTTTCTTTAAAATGAATTTCGTTTTGTATGAATTGTATCTTAATTTTAATCAATGTTTTATCAACCAATTGCCTGGATTTAATAAATAAGAAGCAAATATAGCAGAAAGTTTTAATATAATCAGGACATAGACGCGCCGGCGCGATATAACTTGAATTGCTCGTGAACTGGAACTCATCTCATAAATGCACCTCAGAAATATATCTATAGAAAGCTTGAAATGTCTACTTTTAAACAACATCGACCAACAATTCGAAAAGAAAAAAATAGGCCTAACTCTCTATGCCTAATCCTTAGACAAGTGTGCATTTCTCCATGGCACGTACACAATATTGCGAAGGTGGCAAGTCAGCATCTTCATCTTTGCAGCCAAGACTGACACAGAACACAGTTTATAAATAAACAATTAAAATGTCTATATTTGGCACATTCATTACTTTCGCCGGTTCTTTGTGGCAAGCTTTATGAGTCAGCTAACTAATCGAATATCGTGACTCATCCCTATTTTGTACCAGGCCTTTTATTTGTTCAATAGAGTTCTTGGAAAAAAGAAAAGAATAAGCTACTGTGCCTAATATTATTGTATACAGCTCGCAAAGTGTATACCATTATACATCTGCTCCAGTCTTCTTCTCCATTTTAGTGTAGCCTATATCTTTGGCAGAATTACAGCGCCACATACTGGTCTGGGATATGTAGCCTATACTACATCGTTTGAGTCGGTTTAAGTGGTTTCGTGTTTACGCAGATATTTCTTGAGATGGTGCCATGTTTAGGGAATTTTTTTAGAACAAGGAAAAAAAAACGTCGGATAGGGGCTTTGTCTGGATGTGGCTTAATGCATGGTTTTAAAGATATTTATTATAATTTGTTTTGGCCTTCGAAAGTCTTAAATTGCACATACGTAGTTCAGAGAAATCAAATTTTTCTCGGGGGAGCATGCCCCCAAACCCGAGCTACCTCAGATTTAACTGCACATGGCTGTGGAGGGTTATGTGGGCTGATGTGGCTGAGGGGTAGGGCTAAATTTTGTCCGAGTGATCAGCAATTTTAACATAGTATTGTCATCATATCATAAATAAAACCATAAAATATCAAGTATAAGTACTGTGATACTTGGTGCCACAGTGACACTCTTGTCCAAAAAAATATTGCTATACCAAGATACTCAATATGTTGTCCCACGGTGAGTCATTTTTCCCTGTTGCACCTACACAAAATTTGACGGTTCCCCCACCTACCAAATCCCACTTTAACCACTGTGTATATACAGGTCCTTCTCAAAAAAATAGCATTTTGTGATAAAGTTCATTATTTTCTATCATGTAATGAAAAAAAAACTTCCATATATTATAGATTCATTGCACACCAACTGAAATGTTTCAGGTGTTTTATTGTTTTAATACTGATGATTTTGGCATACAGCTCATGAAAACCCCAAATTCCTATCTCAAAAAATTAGCATATCATGAAAAGGTTCTCTAAACGAGTTATTAACCTAATCATCTGAATCAACTAATTAACTCTAAACACCTGCAAAAGATTCCAGAGGCTTTTAAAAACTCCCAGCCTGTTTCATTACTCAAAACCGCAATCATGGGTAAGACTGCCGACCTGACTGCTGTCCAGAAGGCCATCATTGACACCCTCAAGCAAGAGGGTAAGACACAGAAAGACATTTCTGAACAAATAGGCTGTTCCCAGAGTGCTGTATCAAGGCACCTCAGTGGGAAGTCTGTGGGAAGGAAAAAGTGTGGCAAAAAACGCTGCAAAACGAGAAGAGGTGACCGGACCCTGAGGAAGATTGTGGAGAAGGACCGATTCCAGACCTTGGGGGACCTGTGGAAGCAGTGGACTGAGTCTGGAGTAGAAACATCCAGAGCCACCGTGCACAGGCGTGTGCAGGAAATGGGCTACAGGTGCCGCATTCCCCAGGTCAAGCCACTTTTGAACCAGAAACAGCGGCAGAAGCAGCACTGGACTGTTGCTCAGTGGTTGCATGTCATTCGGAAATCAAGGTGCCAGAGTCTGGAGGAAGACTGGGGAGAAGAAAATGCCAAAATGCCTAAAGTTCAGTGTCAAGTACCCACAGTCAGTGATGGTCTGGGGTGCCATGTCAGCTGCTGGTGTTGGTCCACTGTGTTTTATCAAGGGCAGAGTCAATGCAGCTAGCTATCAGGAGATTTTGGAGCACTTTATGCTTCCACCTGCTGAAAAGCTTTATGGAGATGACGATTTCATTTTTCAGCACGACCTGGCACCTGCTCACAGTGCCAAAACCACTGGTAAATGGTTTACTGACCATGGTATATTACTGTGCTCAATTGGCCTGCCAACTCTCCTGACCTGAACCCCATAGAGAATCTGTGGGATATTGTGAAGAGAAAGTTGAGAGACGCAAGACCCAACACTCTGGATGAGCTTAAGGCCGCTATCGAAGCATCCCGGGCCTCCATAACACCTCAGCAGTGCCACAGGCTGATTGCCTCCATGCCACGCCACATTGAAGCAGTCATTTCTGCAAAAGGATTTCAGACCAAGTATTGAGTGCATAACTGAACATAATTATCTGAAGGTTGACTTTTTTTTGTATTAAAAACACTTATTTGATTGGTCGGATGAAATATGCTAATTTTTTGAGATAGGAATTTTGGGTTTTCATGAGCTGTATGCCAAAATCATCAGTATTAAAACAATAAAAGACCTGAAATATTTCAGTTGGTGTGCAATGAATCTAAAATATATGAAAAATATATATTTTTATCATTACAATATGGAAAATAATGAACTTTATCACAATATGCTAATTTTTTTAGAAGGACCTGTATATACATACAATTGTTGTGTTCTGAGAACGGTATTAAAGGAACACTCCACTTGTTTTTAGAAATAGGCTCATTTTCCAACTTTCCTAGATTTAAACAGTTGAGTTTTACCGTTTTCGAATCCATTCAGCCAATCTCCAGGTCTGGCGGTAGCACTTCTAGCATAGCTTAGCATAGAATCTGATGAGACCGTTAGCATCTCTCGCAAAAAAAATGACCAAAGTGTTTCGATATTTTTCCTATTTAAAACTTGCCTCTTCTGTAGTTACATCGTGTACTAAGACCTACGGAAAATGAAAAGTTGCGATTTTCTAGGCCGATATGGATAGGAACTATTCCATGGGTGCAGCAGACGCAGCGCCTGTGAAAAAGTGGAGTGTTCCTTTAAAACTGTGAACGAACGTTCTATTAGCCTACAGTTAATTTTCACCATAATCAGAAAATGATGTTACTGTTCAAGCAAATAAGACAGACAAGGTTGGTTTAAGTGCATTTAATATGCAAGATGTCACATTTTCATAAAACATCCATAGCCACTATACTAATGATGATCTACACTGATGACCAGAGCAAACTGAACAGCCCTTGGTAAATGTTTCCTGCTGCTGACATTTTCTTCACTGAAGCATAGAAATCTCTTAAAAGCATTTAAAATAAATACCAAGTCGAAACAACAATGTCATTAAACTACAGCGATAGGAAGATCTGAACATGTTAGATTTGGTGTATAGCTGTTTTCCATTCCGTTGTCAAATAGCAGAAGACTGATCTTGGTGTTCTGCCCTTCTATTAGAGTAGTTTTATGTAACTGTATGCACTGAAACTATTGAATAATGTTCACACTGTAAAAAACAACATTTTCTATAACATGTTAATCAGTAGTAGATCATGTAAAGACAGAGATCATTTAAATAATGACAAAATAAAGGTATTAAAGGTTCACTAATTTACAGCAAAAATGTACTTTATCTGCTTAAACCAAGGCAAAATTCACAAGCATTAAAATTCAAGCTCCAACCATTTGTGTTCTTTCAGTCCCGAACAGAGGAACTAGCTACTCCTCATGTTTTTAAGTCTTTGGTCGTAAAATGGTCCCATTTTTATGCCGCAGCAAGCATTTATGGATTTATATATACAAAATACTTGAACAAAAAACAAAGTAATGTGCAAAAAATAAGAAAGTATGCAAAACAGAAATTAGAAAAAGCACAAACAGTAAAATATATTATGATTATTTACAGATCACATAGTCAGTATAAGCTGAATATCACAGTATGTAAAATCCACACTTTCATAGCTTGCCCTCTCTACAGGGTTATGTTTCTCTACTCCAGTTGGGGAAGGTTAACTCAATATGCACTGTAGCGTATAAACATGATCCTGCCTTTCCACACAAGGTAAGTCTGGGGCACAGGAGGGCTCCATCTCAGCCTACTCTCCCTAGAATTTAGTGCTATTGCTAAAGCTGTCTGACATGATAATGTTTTTGTAGAAGTTGTCCGAGCGTACGGAGCAGTAGCCCTTTACCTTGTCCAAGACCTGGTGCACGGGGAGGATGGACGAGGAAGCCTCTCCGTCGGAAGAGCTGCATTTGGGACTGCTCTGATTGGAGAAACTTTTACCTGCAAATATGCCACAATGGTTGACTGAAGGACTGTGTGAATATACTTCTAAAAGTAGTGAGCAATCCAGTATTGATGCCAAAGTATCCATACACTCCCATACAATATGAAGATTACAACAAGCACCCAATGCAAACTATTTTCGTACATGTTGGCTGCATCAATAGAAAGCAGAACTGAGTGTTGTCAATACTTTGACAGTTGGATCATATTAGTTTCCAATTCATTCAACTAATGGTGAGTTATTAATTGTCCATGCCATTCTGTTGATGTTCCATGCCTTTGTGCATTCTTGGGCAAAAACATTCCAATGTACACATGCACCTTCAGTCCCCTTCTATAACGCTTCTGCAAGAACTATATTGCTTAAGCTTTTCTTTGCAATGATTCTTTAGCCTCTGTCCTATTATGAGGGCAATCCGGGCTACAGAAAGGTATTGACCTACAGAACTAAATACAGAATAACAAAAATTGGAGCGCAGTTTTGCCATTTCAACCAGAACATATTATGCTCATGTACTATGCTAGAAAAGTCATTATTTGATGATGATGAGGTCATTTAGATTGCTAATTCTAATATTCAATATATACAATATACATCACATATTGTGTCATACTAGCGAAATATAACAAATGAAAAAAAAACAACAGCAACAAAAAAATCAGTCAAATAAATCTGTATTCAAATTAACAGTCACAATTTGTGTTGTAATTGGTCTTTGCAACTAGAACTAGTCCTTACTTCGCCTGATGAGATTTTTACTTCGCTATAAGGTGCAAAAATAAAACAGCAAAAAGGGAAAATTAGACATTTTAAAGGTACACCATGTGACTTTTTTGTTCAAAATATATACAATTTAAATAATGAGACAATACAACATCTATCCTTCTAAAACGTGTTTTTGTCTTACCCTGATATGCTAATAAGCCTATTATATGTGTTTATATTTTAGACCTTTTGGGATGGTTTTCACAGGAAACTGCATACATGTGTCACTCACCTGTGCTTGTCTTGTTTTATCCGTAATTAGAGAAAATTTGCTCTGTCTACTTTGGGAATGGCATAGGTTAGTTGTCACAACGAGCAAGAAAGGTTGACATGGAGCAACTAAATCTCCAACCTCCGGAAAATCACCCGTTTAAAACAAACGCCGAACAGAGGAAAGTCAAAAAGAGAATGCGACCGAGCTTGTAATAAAACAAGAATCAACACTGACTTGGCTTTTCAGAGAACTGAGGGATTTGAAATGTTGTAAAAGCGACACAGAGATGGCGTTTTTAAGCCTAGTGAATGTTTTATGAGCAGTAGGATAACCATATTCATCTGCACAGTCACGTAGAGCCGAAGCACAACCAAGACAGTTTTGTTTTTAAATACTAGATGGCCAAAAGTTACATAGTGTACCTTTAATTAAATAGAAAGAAAGAATGGTCAGTTATAAATATTGTTAAGGAAAAATCTATACAGTGTATATTACAATAACTTAAAATACATAATTACACAGAGTGAGCTTGTGAAGAATGTATTCTTAGATAAATGATGTAATTTCAGTGTCATAACGGAATTCTTTTCATCTTAGCATAGAAAGTCTATACCTCCTAAATCCTATGACATAAACTCTACTGTGCATAACAGTACAATTACTTGTGCTAATGACTATGAGCAGTACTAGTACACAAAGTATAATTCGCATCTATAGGGTTTACATTTCTGATGTTAAGTGCATTATTAGTGCTATACAGCAAGTGCATATTATCTATCCCAGGGCTCGTCATTAACACTTGTCCGCTTGTCCAGGACAAGTGTATTTTTTTTAAACCTCTGCATGATCAGCGTGTAGAGTGATTCTACTGTGGGCATGGCGTTTTACTGTGTATTGTTTTATATATTTTAGTTTCAGCAGTGCAAGCTGGGTATTTTCTCCTGTGGGGACATTAACACTGCCAAACGAAAAGAAAAAGAACAAAACAATGGAGACAAATCAAAACAGGCAACTGTGAGAAAAATTAGTGTCAAACAGAGTGCAGATGACATTCAGAACTCCAAAAAGACACTAAAGCTTGTCAATGTCTACTGAAAGGTTGGTTGGGAGTCAAGTCTATAACTGCTTTATAATAATTTTTTCAGCATTGAGGTGCTTCCTTGTATTGCACCACTGTTAGTGCTAGTAACTTTATAAGCTATAATGACAATGACAACCAGCAGCAGTGTGCTTCCAAGTTCTTGAATGTCACTCCACAACTTGGATTCAATCCAACAGGCAACTATTCCATCATAAAACATCACAGCAGATGCCTAACATTTTTAAAAATGTAATGTCATATGAAGGACTGTTTTGGAGGGCCAAAAAGAAGCATTTATGTGTTAGGAGTGAGTTAGACTAGGAATTATTTCTAGGGCCGCTGGATTGAATTCAGTCTATCCCAACAGGGGAAGCTGATCACATGAATAGAGAAATGCAGTGTGAACTCAAACTGGCTTGTGTGGTTTTACCTCAGGAAGTCTCTCCATGGCATTATTGCAGGGTACTATCTATACCACAAACATAAATACAGACACACACACCACTGAGTCCTGGCGTACAGTCACACAAAAAGCAACACAGTAGAGCAAAGCACAAAATAACACAAGGCATGAAGGGCAAAAAGTCAACCATTACATATCTTACATGCCAACAAAACATGTTTAAGAAATGTTTTGAAATTAAATACCAGTCCTTTCTTTGAAATTAAATACCAGTTTTATTCCATCTTACTGCAACACCAACTGTGGCCTAAGCAATCCACATCATGATTTTTATGCTCACCTGCATTACTGTGCCTGGCAAAGGGGTTTAGTGTGGCTTTGGCTTTAGACGTCCAGTTGGCTGTAGTGGAGCCAAAGGAACTGGAGGAGAGGGACTTTCCCAGGTTATCAGAACTCACTTTCTTGGTATTATTAGTGGCAGTCTTGCTCCAATCTGCAAAATATGGGTTGACGTAATCTATAACTACCAGTTAACTTTCGTCACACAGGTGCATCCCATGCATAAAGACACAGCATAAGAAAACACTAAAGTTAAATCCGGCAAATCCATCATTATAAGTACAGGACTGGCGTGGGACTAGCATTCGAAAAACAGCACTGTTTAACTTCACATCTTATTTGATCAGATTTAACTGGAAGTTAAATCCAGCTAAGTTCTCTCTGGTCTTAAATTTTATCAATAATAGTTCTGCGAAAGAAAGTCCCAAAAGCTAGGCTTTAGAGAAACACACATTCTAAGTACAACAAAAGTCTCAGGATTCAGCACCTAAAGATGTAGTCACAGAACAGGCAATATCCAAAATGCCTAGGAAAAAAAAGTATAAGAATCACTGGGCAATGATGCATGCGTTTAAAAAGAAAAAAGTATTAGCACAATTGCAATGTGCCAAGAATATAACAGGAGAAGTACACAACTTCCAGCATTCAAACAGATCATTTTAATTAATCATAGCACTAGCTATATGTTTTTCCCCCACATATTTTTATTAAATATATAAATCTCCCTCGGTATAGGATTCTGACATATAGCTGACAAAACCTCCGTGAAAAAAAACAAAACAATTAAAAAGAATTATCAGTAACGTTAGGCTACTAACTACATTTACCTGAATTATCTGCCAAGCGGAACTTTCCACAGCACAAATATCTCCTCCATTGCTTCTGTACATTTTCTTTCAGGGCACAGTGGAACACAAATATGAATAATCCTGTTGAAAATAAATAAATGAATGAATGAAATAAACAATGCTTCCTAATCTTACAAAACGTCAAATATTTTCAAGCTGTTCTACTCTTAATACCAAAGCGACCCCTACCGGACCGCATAGTGAAGTACAGATTTCTACTTTTTTTTCAGCCAGCCGAAATAGCTCAGTTGGGAGAGCGTTAGACTGAAGATCTAAAGGTCCCTGGTTCGATCCCGGGTTTCGGCAGAATATACTTGGTCAGATTTTCTTTTGAAATCAATAATAGCATATTAAGAGCTAAATTTGGGGTAATTGTAAATATTAACGTTTTCATTTTAATATGAAAACTAAATGTACAAAACCACATTTTTTTATAGAAATATTAGACAGGATATTTATAATATAGACAGGATATTTTAAAGGTGTCTATATACTACAACAACAATTTTAAAAGTATAGAAATGTCAAATAAACAAAAATATGTTTATTTGATAAATAAACTAGCCCATTAAAAGCAAAAAGAGTTTTGGGGTTATAAATGTTTTAAGAGGTTATAAAATAGGGGTGTAAATCAGGCAGTTCATCACGATATGATATGATACGATACGATACAATACGATACTATATAGATTCTCTCAGCCAGCGATATGTTATTTGCAGATACCTCAAAAAATTCTGTGACATGATTACGATTCGATTCGATTCAGGGCTATATCAATTGATTTATTGATATTTAGATATTATGTGGCAAGTTTACACATTTTGGATTTTTTCAGAACTGCAGTTTCATTTTTATTAACTCACAAATGCAAGCAAAATATATAAAATGAACATTTAATTAAACTTTGAAAATTGCACACCCTCTCCCAATTGGGACGTTTACAACAGAAGAGTTCATTTGCAAAAACAGATAACTCCGTTCTTGATCACTTTCATAAATAATGATTTTTTTATTGTGCATCTCAAGTAATATCAATCAAACTGCAGCTGTGTTGTTTTGATTAAGTAATAATAACTCAAAAAATACAGGTAACTTACAAAATTCAAGTTAATTGAAAGTATGTGTTTTATATATTAAAAGTTTGTATATAAGTTAAAAATTACATGTCAACACACAAAAGATATCATGCCAAGCATCAAGTGCTTCCATGGGATCTTTAAATGTACAGGATAATGAAAATGGTGTAAGTATAAACCAACCTTGTAGGGAGTTGAAAATGGAGAAGAGGTACATGAAGGTCAGGCTGACCGGACCCCAGGCGAAGAAAGCAAAGCCCCAGGTCATGCCCAGCAAGAACGTCAGGCTGACCACACTTCGCATGTTACGTAAGATCTCCTCTCGGAGTGTTCGGTTGCTGCGCTTGCCATTACGCCCGCAGATCTGGATCATGACCACGATGAACATGGCAACATTCATCAGGAAGATCATGGAAAAGTAGCCCACGCACGTCACGTAAAATACCACTGGATTATGAATCCAACAGCTACAGAAAGAAAGACCGGGAAAACCAACAGAATAAGAAAGTAAAAGACCATTCCAACAGAAATTCATTCTTTATCAAGAATGTGAACTACACAGATCTGTTGCATTCAGCTTTCACATATGACATAATGGCCAGTTTGAATTTCTATGGCCAAACTTACAATTCTGATGTGCCCTGTCCATTCTCTCCTTTTCCATAATAGTTTTTTCCATAAGAATTTTTGCTCACAGCCAACACAATTCCAACAATTGCTGCAGGGACACCTGAAAACACAGTCAGATTTTCTCACTGCTTAATATGTACAACGCTCCTTCACAGTGATCTCATGTTATATTGAACATTGGCAAACAACTAGCAAAAAGTTTATGACTGAAAGAATTCTGGGTGTAGAACTTACCCCATCCCACAATGCAAAACTTGAGGATGTATCGCCGTATGTAGGTGTTGAAGACCTTGACCAGGGCAATGTACATGTGGATGGACTCTAAGCCCATCCAGGTGAAGGAAGTGAGAAGAAAAAAGTGCAGGAAAACTGCCACTGCCACACACAATCCCTCAATGTTGTATGAAGCCAACCAGCCATCCAGAAGAAACACCATGTTGAGGAAGAGCAGTGACGTGCTGAGATTCATCAGGATCTTGGAAGGATAGTCTCGCCGCAGCTTCCTACAGATTTAATTCAAAGAAAACAATGAATCTTTGCAATTCCGTTGCACCTTTAGCCATATACACTACCGTTTCAAAGTTTGGGGTCTAAAGATTTGTTAAAGTCTCTTATGCACATCAAGGCAATTGATCAAAAACACAGTAAAAGGAACAATATTCTGAAATATTATTGCGATTTAAAATAACGGTCATCTTTTTAATTATATTATATTAAATATAATATATAATGTATATAATATGTATATAATATGTATGTATGTATATATATATATATATATATATATATATATATATATATATATATATATATATATATATATATATATAAAATTTATTCCTGTTATGGCAAAGCTTAATTTTCAGCATCATTACTCCAGTCTTCAGTGTCATTCTTTAGAAATCATCCTAATATGCTGATTTGGTGCTTAAGAAACACCTCTTATCATCTATAATGTTGAAAACAGTTAAGTTGCTTATTATTATTATTTTTTGGAAAGAGTGATACCTTTTATTTGAGATATCATTTTTTGTAACAATGTAAAAGTCTTTACTGTCACTTTTGATCAATTTGATCATGAATCATATAATAATTAGTATAATTTTTTCTTTAATCAGAATAATTACTGTAACTACTAGCAACAAGCAGTCTAATGTTATGCTACATTAATAAGGCTTGAAGAGGAGAGTGTAGCCTAAACTGGGTAAAACATAATCCTGGATATTGTGCAGAGCTGATGAAGACATTCTTTGAGAAAACATCAGAATTTTAATAGCTGTTACTGGAAAGCCAAATGTAAGACTTCGCAATGTGTTCACATAGATGAGTCATTAAAAAAACACGCTGTTTAAAAGTCAAACGCTGCTCACTCAAAAGCGATGTATGTGAGCAATGTTGCTGCTGAAAAAATGGCTGAGATGCCACAGCCGATGTAGGTAATAAAGGTAAGAACCCTGTTGTTCTTCTCATCTATCTGCGCAGCAGCTCCAGAGATGTCCTAAAAGACAAAAAGCGAGGCAAAGTTAATCAATAATGACATTCATCAGAGATGAATGCGTCTCATTAGTTTTTAATTATGCTGAAATATGAAAAACACATCCATAGATATAAGGGATGCAAGTTTTACATAAGGAAATTAAAGGAATAGTTCCCGACGTATGACATAGAAGGAATAGCGTAAGCTTAGGTGAGAATTGACAAACGCGGAAGCATAGAGGATAGAGCAAAACAAAACGCTGGTCATAAATTAGAAGCAGGCCCGGTTCTAGAACCAAATCACTGAGGGTGCTTCTGAAAATAGTGAGGGTGCTTACTGCTTACATAAACATAGGAAATGGCTCCAAATCGTCATCAGTCTGAAAATAGTAGGGAGACCGAGGATGCATTTACAGTGATTTACTGCATGGTTTAAATGCAGTTAGAATGGTCAAAGTTCAAAATAGAGGGGAATGCCCTGTACGAGTTGATGAAGTTAATATAAGTAACTTACATTTTAAACATTTAGTTTCTGACGACAATGAATCAGTCCTTTTGAACGAAACAGCTGATTTAAAGATTAAGGTCACTCGGCGGCGCCATCGCCATTGGCCGCGACACTAGGTTTGTCGCCGGTGTTTGCAGGGGTGTCCAGCGGTGAGAGTGAGGTTGTAGGGCGGGGTTCGCTGCTGTCATCGGCGGGCGGTGTCATTTCATCTTGTGATGTACTAGAGGTTTGAGCTTTGTTGAGCCAATATCTTATGTCCATGATGAAAAATGGACAATTCATATTTTTAGGCTACCTAAACCCCGGATAGTCAGCGAACTAATTGTCTGAGCGGGACGCACACACGCAAGCAAAGTGGGCAATTTAAGAGACAGCTTCACCTATGTGTATCACGATCGCAAAAGGACACAACCAATCACATGCATTAAACATGAAAGCACAATTAAATAAATTCTGATTTGAAAAATCGTATTAATGGATTTATTTTGTACGTGTGAAATCCGTCTGTGATTCTATTGTCGGCGAAATCTCGTTTACATGTGTGCTATTAATAATTTCATCTGAGGGTGCTTTCACTTTTGTTTGAGGGTGCTTAGCACCCTCTAGCACCCCCGTAGAACCGGGCCTGATTAGAAGTCTAAAATGTGTAGTTTTAAAGAGAAATGTTGGATGATTTCGATATAAGAGAATAGGAACTCGACTCTCTCGTGAACCCGCGTATGACCGTTGCCGGAAGCCAGTGATTATAGTTTATAAAGTTTTAAATATGGATATTTTTCATATAAAAACTCATCGCTTTGCTTCAGAAGGCATTTATTCACCCATTGGTTAATATGGTGCTTTTTGGAGCTTTAAAAACTCTATTCAATGAGTTTGAATACTCTGACACTATTCAATGCCATTACAAAGCTGGGAAGAGCCATGATATGATTTAATATAACTTTGTGTCCGGCTAAAAGAAGAAAGTCATAAACACCTAGGATGGCTTGAGGGTGAGTAAACTATGGGACAATTTTAATTTTTGGGTGAAGTATTCCTTTAATAGTACAAAAAAGATTAACTTTTGATCATGAAATGCACAAATCATGACTAGCTGTGAATAAAGAATTTCTGCAATGTCATTGATAATGTTTGCATAATGCTTAATTCACACACGCCATATATAGAATACCAGCATAATATAAAGTACACCTATTACATGTGTATAGAGCCAAACTACAGTAAAGATCCCTGATTATCTATTTGCCAAGTATTTGGCCCTGTCAGTTTCAGGTGTGATTAGCCACTCTGGACGACACATAAGACACATTGACGTTGTTTTGGTCTGTCAAATTGGTGATCCCACTCTGTTGGGTCATTTTGCTGCCAATCCCACAAATCTCACCATTAGAATGCCAAAGTGTGTGAGGTGATTACACAAGCAGACGGTCCTGTTGCTGTTGGACTCCGGACTGACCTCACAGCCTTCACTATTCCAGCCCCCAGTGTGATCTAATGGAGACAAATGGATATTATACATTTACTGTAAGTCTACAAGTACAGCTTCCAATGGGACTGTTTATAAATTATTTTACCCTCACTTTGAAGGTTGAAATCCCAAAACACACAAAGAGGCTTTGGTTCTCTCTGGAGGACAGACATACAGACACATTAAGAGTGTTAGACACAATCGTTCTAATTAGCTTGGACAAATCTTTTTTTTGGAAGAAAATGACTGCTTTGAAATTTAATTGACGGGAAGGTTAAACTAATAAAACTACTGTAATTACTCATAGAAAACCGCCAATAAACAATACAACAAACTTTGGTGTTAGTCACCCCTACTGACAAATAAAAACAACCCCAAAAAAACTGGAGTACCTGGTACTCCAAATGTGCAATCTCGATCTTGACGGGATCCTGCAGGTTTTGGATTGTGAAGTTGCCAACACTGCTAGCCACCACATAGCTTTTCAAGGACTTGCCATTAATTTGCTCATCCTGAAAATAAATGAAACAGAATGTCAGGACAAATCTGCTTGTCTTATTTTTTCTTATTCTTGTCTTACTTATTTTTATATTATACAAAAAATTACACCTCAATTTTTGTTAATATAAAGTTTTGTAAGTATGGACAGAGTATATCACTTTTGTTAGCTATTAAAAAGTGCTAAATGTTGCATTCAGATAAGGAACATTTCATTAGATATACAGTATATGTTAATCAAATTAATGACATACCGTTTAAAAAAGGTTTGGGATGGTATGTTTTTTAAATAAGTTTCTTATGCTCACCAAGGCTCCATTTATTTGATCACAAATACAGTAAAACAGTATTATTATTATTGCAAAATAAAAGAACAATTTTAAAATGTAATTTATTCCTGTGATGGCAAAGCTGAATTTTCAGGAGCTATTACTCCATTCTTCAAGTGCTCATTTTTTCAGGGTGCTTTGATGAACAGAAAGTTCAAAATAACTGCATTTATCTAAAATAGACATTACTGTCACTTTTGATCAATTCAATGCATCCTTGCTGAATAAACCCCAAACTAGTTTTAAAGGTAGTGTATGTTACGCAATTTAATGCAGCTTTTATTCTGAGGAGTTAGTTTACTCAGCACTGAGAGAAAATGTCCAGATATCCATTACCATACCATTAATGATCCAACGTGCTATTGACAGAAATATCAATAAGAATTGTCAATATTACATTGTTCTTCAGCCCTTTCTTTACTGTTCTAAAGCCTTACTTAAATATGTGAATGGGCTATAGAATACCACAAATACTTTTTCACAGAAAAATTTACAGTCCAACGATAGAAAAAAAATGAGCTAATTTGGTTCATGCTCACCTGAAAGAGCCCTGTCCTGGTGAAGAACATAAAGTTTATTCTGGACACTCTCTCCATTTGTGAATTACTCAGGTTTTGCAGCAGTGTTGCAGGTAAAGTGACCACAGCCAAAGCGTTGTGGGCCTCTGACTCAAAATCGATCTGTGGAGAAAAACGTACTCATCGCATGTCTGCATAATAATATTAGTCAAAATGTATAATAAATGGACATGCAAACAACGGGGGATATGCTTATGAGTAACAAACACCTAGATGTCTTGTGTTACTGAACCAAAGGTGAAATCTCCAGCTTGTGTCATCCTAGCTACAATGTGTTATATAGCTACAATGTACGTAATTGCATTTGGAGTATCCCAAAATAGTATTCTTAAGAGCTACAATGTACGTAATTGCATTTGAAGAGGTTACTCCACCATCTGCCAGAATAAAAAAGTAATTAATTCATTACAGGATCTCAAGTAAAAATATAGAGTGAACGGAAACGTTATCTGGTTGTATAACCTAATATGTAGTATTAAATGGGGCCTTCCGGCGATAATATCAACTTTTGTTTGGCTAATTTGTAGTTTTAATTGTTTAAAATCCCTTAAACACTTTCAGTGAACCTCAACTATATACATACTGTACAAAATGGCATAATAAAGCAACGATTTAAAGCTGCGAGCATGCTAAAAATAAACAAAATCCACTTAAATACTTGCAAAAATATACATTCTGACACTCATGCACTGAAAGGAGAGAAAATGTGTCATTTTCTGAGTTTCTGAGTCATTTTCTGAGTTTCTCAGACTCTACAATGTTGCTTTTTTCTCCCACAACTTTCCAGGAATCGTTGGCTCTTAATCAATGGGTGCAACCTCTGGGCATGGTCCATAAACGTCACCTCTCATTACACTGCTTTAACTGCTAAAGATTACTTTAAAACTTTACTGCTAAAACATTTGGGCAGCAAAAAGTACATCTCAAATGTTTGAGCAGCCCACTGTAGGAAGTCTTAAGCAGATTTTATGTGCAGTACATATTCAAATATACACGCACTACCTGATATAGACCCCATCAAGCAGAAACACACTCACATACTTACATACAGTAAAAAAAACTTGTCAAATGTCACATCTAATGACATGTAACACCTGAAGCAGAGAGGTGCCGTAACATTTACCTGAGGGTCCGTCATGTTTGTTGCAATGAACGCACTGAAAGTGGTCCCATTAAAATTGCTGGTGTTGAGGGCAGAAACTCCTACTGCCAGATATTTGGATGTGATGGTCAGTGATTGTCCATCAAACTCAATCTTCTGCACCAGTTCATCCACTGCTTTGAGAGCTCTAAACCAAGATACATGATGATATAATAAGACAAGTTTAAAAACTTCCGGACTGAAGATACACTATTTTATCTGAGAGAAAATATTGTTTAACAAATATATTCTTAGATCCAGTAAATAATGCTGAGAAATAACCAAAGAAGCCCTAACAAGAAAAGCAAGTCATTTGAATTAAGACAAGTGCTTTGCTCTCAAATGACATGCAAACATGCAACGAAGAATGTAATATTGCAACCATTTAAAAACATAAAACGGTTAACCGTAGGGACTTGTTTGCATAGAAGTTCATACAGCGAAAGAAATCTTAGACTTACTTAATCTATACAGGCAGTTGTTACAATGATGCTGGATTTTAAGTCATGACAACTGGAAATTTGATGTTTAGTGAAGATATTTAACTCATTTAACTCATATTCAACTCATTTTTAAGTGCAACAAACTCCGCATTTTCTACAGTGCAGGTAAGAGCACATACGTCTCTGAGTTGTCCTTTTGAGCAGCATCTGAGCTGACCATGACGTTGGAGATGATAGTGACCACAGTGCTGGCCAGGGTGGCATTGATTTTGGCTATGTTCACAAGCTCTTTCAACTTAGAGACAATCTGTGTCACCTCCTCTATAGAGAGCTCATTATTGGTGATGTCAGCGAGCTGCACGGCCACTTCCATTGCATTCTCTGTTGAATTGACAGTAAGAGTTATTAAAGCTAGTTTTGATTCCAGAGTACTGTGTGCAGTATGGATCCAAACCTACCTTGTGAAACGAAAATGCTTGTTATGTTAGTGCAGTTTCCACGGTCAGGGAGGCCCCAAAATGATGTATAATTATACTGGCTAATCATGCTAAAGAGCAGAAAAAACAAATGCAAAATATTTAATTGACTTTTCTAACAAACCTACTAAAACATGATTACTGGTTGTAACTGTGCATTTGTAGGTTATTCTTATTTGCATCTAGATCAGAAGGTATAAGTGTCTACTCACCAAGTCCTGGATGCGTTTTGCTCTTTGTAAGGGAAGCAGGGGATATACTGGGTGACTGTGGGTCTGCTCTCTGGCCATCTGTAGTGGAATGGGAACTCCTCTGGCTGGCAGTTTTCTGAGGCAAAGCAACCAAACAGGTACAGGATTAAAAGGATTCAATTACAAGCCACAACAGGTGACAACAGATGACTCGAGAGGACTCCAACACCTGCGAGCACTTCAGACAAAGCAAACTCTGAATCAACATGCACCTAGAATTTGCATGCTAAATTTTCTATATCATTTTGTTAACAACATGTATTCATTAATTCAATGAGCCTTAAATTAATACATTGTTCGCTAACTGCGTGATTTGTATACATGCAGTTAGCTAACGTACATGATGTACATTTCTGTAATACATTACTTACAGATCACTCTACATGCATTTTCTGTAAAGCTGCTTTGAAACGATATGTATTGTGAAAAGCGATATACAAATAAATGTGAATTGAATCTTCTAAAACTTTTCCAGCCTATGTGCATCCTTAAAGGTGCACTCAGTACTTTTTTTCTCATTAAAAGGTTTTACTCATAAGTGAATGAATGCCATGCTGATATGAATACCATATCAGCCATATTTTAGGAGATCTTAATGATAATAATGTTTTTTTTTTTTCAATATGCAAATGCTTAGTCATACCCTGCAGGGCTACTGAATTACTGAACACTAAGGAGCATGCCTTACCCATTAAATTCACGATCATACTGTCCAACATCAAGCCATTTTCAATTGCAAGGGCACTTCTCAGCCTGTTCTCAACCTCTGCCTCTGTCAGACTTGCATCAGTTGTATTCTTATACACCAGCAGGGCCATGTAGGTTTGTCTAAGTAGAATGCAACATCATTAAAAAAAATGTAGACTGAAACTGAAAAAAACTGAAAACAAAAGATTGTGAAACATGGTCACCATTACATTAGTAAAAAAGAGATACAAAAGAGAAATGAACATTGAAATGTTTTACCGTATCATTGCGGACCTTGAGAGAACAGTGCCAGGTTGGAGACTGAAAAGGGGATGAGTAAGATTGCTAACAGTCATCGTTAGATAAAAGAAAGAGATGTTCATTTTCAAGTAAAAAAGAAACCTACCTGACACTATTAACATAAACTCTGTAGATCCAGTTCTGAAACGTTTGATTAAGCTGTAAAAATCACAGAAATTGATTAGAAAGCAGCAACATATTTAGAAAGAGATATAATTGAGAGCTAATGCAGAAGAGGAAAACATGATATATTGGTGCAATCAGCAAACCATGCATTTCAGAATTAATAATATTATCATAATATCCATTAATAGAGACTTAAAATGTATTAAAAATGAAACAATACAAATATATATACCCATTGAGATATTATCATCTTAACATCCCTGGGGGTGTCCGGTTGTTCATCGATAACCACAAGGGATATTCTATAGAAAATTTCCTCTGTAAAGGGAGAATAAGGTATTTTTTAATCAATTAAAACACCATTTATTCATTCACCTATTTTCTGTGTTGCATAGCAGTAGATAAAAAATCTTGGAAATGAGCAATGTGAAATTTTTAACAAATGTGGTCTCAAGACCACTTTTTAAATCAAATCTATCCAAAGTTTCGTATTAAAAAAAAAAGAAAAAAAAGAAAAGAAATCAGTATAGATGATTTTGCAGTAAAAAAAAAATCCTGGATCATCAAGCCATGTATTTTGAGATCTACTGCTATGCTGCACTTCTATCACAAGATGGCTCTCATGTCTCTTGAGTTGTTAGTGCTGGACTACTTCATAATGCATAACTACACCATGCCAAGACTTTCTTAGGAGACTCCATATATGATAAAATAATAATAAAAATATTCTTGAAAGTAAAGCTGAACTGTTCATTGTAAAAAATAATTAAATAAGGTAGTCTCCTAAGAAGGAAGAATGATAAAAATGTGGATAATTACAAGAGACCTATGCACTCAATTTGAGTGAGTGAGTAACAGCCAGTACCAAAGAGCACTGAAACTCAATGATTGTCAGAACTGGCTATGGTTAATATCTTACTACTTCTAGTAAATCATGAAAATTTTCACACCAAGAAGACAGAGTGATTTTTCCCCCTCAATTGAACAACCCATCATTCTACGATCACTTGCTCAGAAAGTCAGGATTCAGCAATAAAAGAAGCTATCTTTCTTTCTAAGTTCTATATTGTTATTGGAAAACATACTGTTCCCGGTTGAAAGTCCACACAGACATGTAATATGAAAGGGAGCTTTACATGGACATGGGGCCAGTTCTGTAGTAGTCCCATTGGTGGCACCAGTGTGCATAGAGCCAAAACCTGCGCTGACTCCTTTGGTCGGGGTGTCGACTGTGCCATTTGTGGGGACAAAAGACTGGTCGTCAATAGCTGGAGACGGATGCGTCTCGCTATCTGTGGTGGCGGTCTGAACAACGAGCACATTGTGGTTGTGGCTGGAGGGGTTTGCTGATTCATTCTTGGCCCAAAATGGCTGCTTTGTTGTTGAGAAGTGGACATGTTTAGTGTCCAGCAGGTCTTGACTGTAGCTGCTTGAGATGTCCATTGATTTGGAGGGTTGAAGGACTGGAATGGAGGCACTTGATTCAAGTTCAGATGGCATGCTGATTGTAAAGGTGGAGAATTGATGAAAAGTAGGGTTTGGTCGGGTACGAGTTGACAGATCTGCATTGGTCATAGTCATTTGCAAAGGAGAAGGAGTGTGTGGCGAGGTCACTGACAATGATTCAAATGTGTGTATATCTGTTCTAAACGATTCATAGGCTAAAACAGTGTTTGAATGGCTTACAATCTGCTTAGTGGTCATGTTTGCAGAGTTACTATGTGAACCGATAGTGTCATGTGTGCTGTTTTGGTTAAATGACTTCGAGACCTCTGAGAACCTATTTAGAGAAGTTGTTGTATAGAGAGACCATGTGGTAGTGGTGGCTTCAACATATGTGTGGGTTGGACTGCTTATTCGCCTATATGCACCAGAAATAACAAATCCATACTGATAAATCTCTCCTTCAGACTGAGAAGGAAGGACATCAGCAGGCTTTATGAAGTTAGAAATGTCCATTGTCTCTGATTGATATCTGAATTTGGTTTCATAAGGTGAGGCCTCATCTGGTCCAATCTTACTTATCAAATTGAACAAAAGGGAGGGAAATATTTCAGTTGATGAAATTTGGGAACTCTCCCCGAAATGGCCCGACCATGCTGAAGTGACCATGCCCTGTTCTGAGCCAGAATCTAAAATATTTTGGGAGGGCAAATTTAATGTGGGCGATACATCTATCTTTTCCACATTCATTTGAGAGTCTGAATTAAGGGGTGAAGACTGAGAACCTTTCCATTCATCTGTCAGGGCCACCACAGAACCGTATGATAATTCTGAACTAGCACTGACAGAAATATGAGGCATATGCGACAAGTCCCTCAGATCAGTCTCTGAAGGATTAACATCATCTTGCCTGCTTAAGCCTCTGAAAAAGGTCTCTGGCAATCTGTTTACATGCGACGGCTCCAGCACCAGAGGTGAATCTAATTTGGACCGGCTGCCCCCTATTGATGTAGAAATGCCGCTTATGATGTCCGGATACAAAGTTGGGTATTGGCTGGAGTCAACAGCTTGTGGGTTTTCAGAGAGGATAAACTGATTGTTCATTGAGGGTAAAACCAGGTCAGTATTGTTTTTGGCATCAGCGATAAAGAGACTTTGGGCTGAGCCAGGTGTCAGAGATGGGAAAACATCAGTGTGCGGCAAAGAAGACAACAGACTTGGTCGGATGGCCTCTATCATTAAAGAGTCACTTTGAACCCTTGCAGTAGGCAATGAACTCAGAGGCTCAATAAGAGTGGCAGCACTGCGGGTTGAATCCATAAGCAGTCCAGTCACCGGCTCGACACTAAAAGAGGGAGAGAGAGAGGAGATAACAAGTGTCTCTGTTGTGAGGGGACAGCTGCCTTGCGGAGCGAGAGGGCTCGCTGCCAAAGGCTCTATGAGTAAAATAGTTTGATCAGGGAGATAGTCGAAAGAGCTCTGTTGGGAGGTTGATGAAGAAAAGGAAGGAGTGGTATCAGTAAGACTATACTCATGTTCTGTCAAGCTTGTCCTAACATAACCCTCTGCTAATGTTTCTATCTGGTCACGTGTAACCGCTGTGGGCATGATGGTGGACTTTTTCTGACCGTGTTGCACATCTTTAAAGGTGTTCTTAGTGGCAGTTGCCTCAGAGAGGCCCCAGGGCACAGTGCTTGTTAGCTTTATATCCACAAGGTGTGTGGGCGACTGCTCTGGCCATGCTGCTGTTTGGCCAGAGAGACTCTTGAGCTCAGGCTGGATCATTTGCACACCTGTTCCTCCCGGACTCATACCGGGAGAAGGGATAAGTGTCCATTTTCTGTCTGTCTCGAGCTGCTCTGAGACCTCTGCCAACTCTGACATAGCCCAGGGTAAACTAAGGTCTGACTGACTGTGTAAATGTTCATGTTTGCTAATAGCCTGTCTCACAGGTCCAAAAGTCGTGGTGTTGACAGTAGGCACACTTTCTACTTCTAAGAAAGACATGTTATGTGGGATGGCAGTGGCCAAGCTTTCATCCAAGGAGTAGGTGGAATCAAAGTCAAACAGGCTGAAGACATCATCATCCAAGTCAATGTCATAAAAAAACGCTTCTGCGCCAAAACCAGATGGGTAATCAAGTATCTCTGTGCTGTTCTTGTCACTATCGCTCATGACCAGCTGAGGAGCTAGCGGCTTATTCTTACGATTACTGAGTGACGCCACCTGGAAAGACTCAAAGTCTTCACTCTGATTGTGAGAATCTGGTTTCCATGGAGGCTTCACCTGGGAATAGGCTGGCCTCATGCTTGTAGAGTCTGTTTTCTTGGCAACAGAGGGGATTGTGGATGTTTTCAGCCAGTGGAATTCATTCATCATGCTTATTGTCGGTTGGGCAGGCGGCTTGGTCAGATGGATGACGGGACGTTTGTGTGGCCTTGTGACGGCAGCCTCAACTTTCTTCCTCACGGGCCAGATGAGGGGTGTAGAGATGAAGCCGAGTGATGTTTTGGGGCCCCGGGGTGCAGGAGCAACAAGAGGCCTAGCAGGGGGAGAGCTAGTGGACGGAGTCTCAGCGCGAGGAGTAAACCGCAGTAGTGACCACAAAAATGCAGCCCTCTCTTTTTCTGCTCCAATTATTTAGCAGAGGATCCAGGATTTGGTCAAAATGAAGAGGTCAGAGCAAGCTATTATTTATCTTTGCAGATATACAGTGCACCATATAACAGAACAAAACAATATGCTGGAAAACATCCTGAAAAAAATACCATTCTAAATATAGAAGTTAGCACAAGGACTGTTTGAAACAAATAAAGGACAAACATAATCCAGGGGTTAATACCTAAATGAGGACTTTAAAGAAAGTAAAAATAAAGTTATACAGCAGAAACACAGGTCAAGGATTTCAGGAAAACTGTCACAGAGGGAATGATAGAAAGATAGAATTAGCATCATAAATAAGCCATTAATTAGTTTTAAATGACTTACAAATACTAAAAAATATAAAAATAGATTATATTAAATGTACACAGGATGTTATTCAGAAAGTAAAAGAACAGTAGTTTATTTTGAAATGAAGCTTTGCTAAAGAGCAAGAGAACAGTAGATAACTGTAATAGCTGCCAGGAAAGGTTTTAGCTGAACACATATAGGGAATTTAAAAATATGCAATGAAAGAGAAGAGGGAAGATACGTGTTTAAAGACTGCTATGACCTGAAAAAAAAAAAAGCAGGAAGTACAATTCAAGTCTAAAAAACAACAAATTCACTTTCTAAGAGTTAGAAAGATGTTTATTCATCCAATTATCTTTTTAAGGTAATATTAGATAACTATACATAAAAATATGAGGTATGAAGCCTTTAATCTGCACCCAGACATTTTCAGAGCAATATACCAATCTTTTAATTCCCGTTTCTATTTAGACAAGCTAGCCGCTCCCATTCTGGCCATATAAATGAAAGTTTAGCAGTGACTGGTAAGCACAAGCAAGCCATGTATGATGTCAGATAACAGGTTTGGCTTACCATTGGTTTTGCTGTTGGACAGAGGTGAGTTAGTAGCAGCAGCTGCAGATGAAGGAATGGATTAAGTGACTGATGTATGGTTTAGGTAAATGGACAAAAAGCTACGCATGAGGACATGAGACAAGGGTCCTTATACTGCCATGCATTTTTTCTGTTGATTGATCATTTTTGTTTATTTTTTATTTTTTTTGAGCAATTAAAGGTATTTGCAAAAACTTGTGCCAATATTTTATCCAATTGAAAAAAAACTATATAATTGAAACAGCAAGGGGATAGTTCACCAAAAATTATTATTTTTTTGTTCCACACCTGTATGAGTTTCCTTCTTCTGTTGAACACAAAATAAGATATTTTAAAGAATGTTGGTAACCAGAGAGATGAGGGTAGCCATTTACTTCCATAGTATATATTTTTTCCTACTATGGAAGTTAATGGCTACCATCAATTGTCTGATTACCAAAATTCTTTAAAATATATATATTTTTTGTGTTAAACAGAAGAAAGAAACTCATAGAGGTTTGGAACAACATGAGGGTGGGTAAGTGATGACAAAAAAATATTTTTGTGTGAACTATCCCCTTAAGTGTCAAGTTTTTTCTAGTCTTGCATTATATTAAATACAGTTAAAACTGGAAAAACTCAAGATAAGTATCTCGTGGCCTCAAGATAGTATCTCCTGGCCTCAAGATAAGTATCTCGTGGCCTCAAGATACTATCTCGTGGCCTCAAGATACTATCTAGTGGCCTCAAGATACTATCTAGTGGCCTCAAGATACTATCTAGTGGCCTCAAGATACTATCTCGTGGCCTCAAGATAGTAACTTGTGGCCTCAAGATAGTAACTTGTGGCCTCAAGATAGTAACTCGTGGCTACTTGGGCCCTGGGATATCACGCAAGTGAGCAACACCTGAAATAAAGCTTGCCACAAAGAACCGGCAAAAGTAATGATTATGCATGAAACATTTGAATTGTTTATTAATAAACAAGTGTTTTATATATGTCAGTGCCTGCAAAGAAAATGTTGACGATGCAGACGCACCATCTTCGCAGTATTAACGCGCCTATAGAGAGAAATGCACACCTCATGAATTAGCCTACATAAGCAGAGAGTAGCCTAGCCAATTTCTTTTAGTTTTTAATTGTTTTGTTTAAAAGTAGACATTTCGATCTTTCTATAGATATACTTCTCAGGTCTGTCTGAGTTTTGTTTCATTTATGAGACGTGCTCCAGTTACCGACCCCTCCATGTCCAGATTATATTGTCTACTATATTTGCTTCTTATTTATTAATCCAGGAAGATTTGTTGATGAAACATTGATTAAAATGAAGATACAATTTATACAAAACGAAATTCACTTTAAAGAAATGCTTTCTAAAATACAAAACTGTAAGTGTTTAAAATCATGTCTGACACATTCCAAATGTGTTCCGATATATTGGGCATCTTATGATCCTATTTTAGGCTAGGCTACTCATCTCATGCGGTTCCCTTTTCATATAATCAACATAGATGAAATTAAAAAAATAACATTATATTATTTAAACATAAATATGAAACTTATGTTTAAGTTTTTTAACTTATATTTAAGCGTCACACCGCTCCGTTTTGCTCACATGCTCTGGTGTGTGGCCTATATGTGTGCGTACATGTGGTGGAGGGGTGCGATTTTAGAATAATAATCAAATAATACCCAGCGATCTTCGAATATTATTTTTGCTTGAAAATTTCGTTTTGTATAAATTGTATCTTCATTTTAATCAATGTTTCATCAACAAATTTGCCTGGATTAATAAATAAGAAGCAAATATAGTAGACAATATAATCAGAACACGGAGGCGCGGGCGCGTGAACTGGAGCGCTTCTCATAAATGAACCGAAACTCAGCGTATAAGCTACTTGCCTCACATACCTGAGAAGTAGGCTATATCTAGAAAGATTGAAATGTCTACTTTTAAACAAAACAATTAAAAACTAAAAGAAATTAGCAACTCTCTGCTTATGTAGGCTAATCCATATGAAGTGTGCATTTCTCTCTATAGGAGCGTTAATACTACGAAGATGGTGAGTCTGCATCGTCAACTTTATCTTTGCAGGCACTGACATAGAAAACACTTGTTTATTAATAAACAATTCAAATGTTTCATGCATAATCATTACTTTTGCCTGTTCTTTGTGGCAAGCTTTATTTCAGGTGTTGCGTCACTTGCGTGATATCTCTGTGCCCAAGTAGCCACGAGTTACTATCTTGAGGCCACGACTTAATTATCTCGAGGCCATGAGATAATTATAATAATTTTTTTTTTTTTGACAAAGTGGGACTAGGGGGGCTCCGTAGTAACATACTGCCAAATACAATCAAATGGATCTAAAAGTAGATTCTAGAAAATGTTAGACATTTGGGCTAATAAAATTGGTATTTGATCAAATATCTTGTGCAGAAGTGATATCTTACCAGGGTTGATGGGTGGAGGTTTAGATTGGATTAAAGGTGATGTTGTTGGTGCTAATGATGGCACACATAGACATGACAATGTTAAAAGTTTGGTTAGTGCGTAAATATGAAATAGCATATATGTATATTAATGGCTAAAAAGGGGAATGAAAATGAAAAGAAATCTGTTTTTCTGTAACTGTTAGCTTACCAGTAGTAGTAGGTGTGAGTAGAACTAGTGTTGGTATAAAGAGGCAGAGCCCCGCGCATGTATTAGTGAGGGCATTTATCATACCTCAATAAACAGAATATAAAACAGTATGAAAATATTTAGCTAAATATTTGCTTACCAGAAGTTGTGGTTAGAGGCATGCTAGAAGTAGTTGTGTATGAAAGAGTAGTAGTAAGAGCTGATGATGAAAATAGAGAGATAATGAGCTCTACTGACATGCATCCATATGTAAAGTTCAAAAACGAGTAAATCTATTGGGTCATTAGATATACTTTATATTTGGTTTGGAATATGCAGAGAATTATTTGACAGATGACATTTGACATAACATTTCTGTCATAATTTAAACACTTCCTCAAAGGATGAATAAATGATGAAACCCATTGTTGGGTAAACTAGTTATAAACTGGCCCATTAAGCATCTATTTAAATGAAGACAATCAACTGCATTGTTTCTACATTATTTGATGCCAGAACAAAATAAAAAAAAGAAGAAAAGAGAGAGAAAAAAAGTACATTTAAAAAGGAATTAATACTGCTTACAAACTTTTAAATCACTTGTAAATTACAATGATGTGACAGATTTACTTTAAAACAATCCTGCAGGATTACATGAAAAAAAAATAGGGACATTATGTGCCATATAAAGCAACCATTCTCATTGGCACTATTTCAATTCTACTTTTTAACATTTTTAAAAGTCATTAAATATTCTGGAACACGGCCACCGGCATAAATAAACATCCTCTATTTCTAAATGGAACATTACTTTCGCAGCTAATAAGGATATTCTTGAGTTGACCACCACCTGTCCTATATTAGGCAAATACATTACTCTCATGAAACAAAAGGAACACAGGCATAAAATGATGAGAAGGCAGAGGTGAATGCTTACCGTGGGTTGTTGCATTAGTAGGAATCATGTTAGTGGTGGCAATGGATGCGGTGGTAACAGTTAATGTTGCTGGTGGCAGGGATGGAAGAAGGGCACACTGGCATTAAATGGCGGTTAGAATGAAACCAAAAAAGCAAGAACAACTTGTGGAGCAAAATAACCACAATGTGAATCACAAGCATAGCGTGAGATGAAAATGTAAAAAAGGGATTAACCAGAAATGAAATATCAGACATTAATTTGTTTTTTAATATATACTGTATATATATATATATATATATTTATATAATGTCAAGAAAAAATGGGCAACATTTTTTTTTATTTTTTATTTACCCTTGCTAAGTTCAGCATCCCCTGAAAACTAGCACAATGAATTAGGAGAGCTTGAAAGTTTTATTGCCTTTATCAAATCCTCACGGTGTGCTAATAAGGGAGATGTTCTCCTGCAGAAACGTCTCACTTTATATACACTGATAAACAAATATAGATATCTCTGCATAGATGTTTAAGCTCCATGATATTCTGCAGGCATATCATAAATGAAACAAAAAAAAACTATGATGAAGTATAGTTCAATGATGAGAAGAAAAGGTTAATAAGACCTTTCTAAACCTGGAAGACTAACTTTATTAAAAGAAGACTGTCCAATCTCTAGGCACAAATGTGCTTTTTTACAAAATTTTATACTACATGGGAATAAATATTATACAAAGAAATTTCAGTATACCTTTGGGAAAGAAGCAAAATGGTTAAAATTGGACAATGACCTTTAATGGACATTACTGAGGACATTTAGCCTGAGGATTCTCATGGCTCCCTGCTGATGATGGATGTTTATTGGCCACCAGTTCAGGTTAGGGGTGTCTTAATGAGCAGAAGGTAAGCTGTTTTTGTTTGACATGCTTACCCAAAACTAAAGGTCTAAGACTTGCAAATTAAGTATTATATTTCATTTTCCAGGAACATTTTTTTTAATACCTTAGTTTAAAAAACAATAAATGAAATCGATAAAAGACTCACTAGAGGAGTATTCTTTAATTAGCAAAGTTGTACAGATGTGACAAAAAAAGGTAGTCTTTGATGAGAATGGTTTATAA
Source organism: Meda fulgida (assembly GCA_030578275.1). Lineage (NCBI taxonomy): Eukaryota > Metazoa > Chordata > Actinopteri > Cypriniformes > Leuciscidae > Meda > Meda fulgida. Next base: position 9,128,186 of record CM060635.1, read on the forward strand.
TAGGTAAACTAATTTTCCAGGAAACAAATACATGTTTTGAGGAATGTGTTCAGTAATAAAAGCTATGATAAGGATATTTCTTCCTACCTGGGCAGCCAAGTCCAGGGGAGGCACAACCTGACGTTTCCGGGGAAAGAGTTGCTATGGCAGTACCTATGAATGATTTGAAAATGAACATTTGACATTTTATAAATAAACTTACTTGAAGAAAAAAAAATCTAAAGTGAAACTGAAACTAAATATATATATCAATAATATCTATAAAATCTACAAACACACAAAACAATATCTAAAATTAATCAAGTGGGCAGACTTGGACTTTTTTTACTACATGGGAATAAATATTATGCAAATAAATTTCAGTAGCCCCAGATTACTGTTGTTCAACAAATACAATATAAATCTGACTTAAGCTCTATTACACACTGTAAAAAATATTAATTCTCTTTTACATCCATAAATAGACATTCAAGTCTAACTTAGGACAAGAATTGGACTGAAAAAGTGACATACATTTCCCAGCCATCCTCTGGGCTTTGTCAATGGAATATGACCTAAAAATGTCCATGCTGAAACTTGAACATCAGCGACTCAAAGGTGGAATTTAATAATTCGCCACGGCTGAATGACAGAAATGTTCTACTGGCTGGTTTGATCGAGGCCCAGGAATGCCACCTTTTCTCAACACAAACCCATTATGGATGCGTGAAATACCAAATTCCATCTTGTTTTGCTTTTCCGATCTTTGCAATTGATTATTTCTGACTGTGTCAAAACAACATGCTTGAATGCATGACGCGACATCTTGAACAATTTAAAAGCTAAGCAATCTGCAAAAGGAAAAACTCAACTCGCAAATCAAATCTATTGGTTAAACTTTAGTCAATGCAATTCTCATCAGAGCATGTGTGAGCATACAGCACTGATCAAATGTTCTGTCAAACTATTTGTACAGACCAAGATTTTGAAGGTTTTAATATTTCTCCACTTTTTCAGTGGCTTGATGGCTTTGAGTTTTGATATGTAAAGCAAAACCCTATTGGTTCCAACAAAAGATTATTTTGACATTTTCAAATACAACATAAATCTGAGTTAAGCTCTGAGGACAAGTCATTTGTGAAAAACTCCAAAAATATTTGATTCAGGTGTCAAACTGAATCAAATTTGAATCAAAACTGAATCAAATCAGGTGAAACTAATCCATAGCAAATCGTAGGAATGAAGTAGCAGGATAAATGTAAGAGCTCTTAAATATATTAACAGAGACGTCACATTGCGGCGGCTGTCTAGCGTTATAGCACTGAGTCTCTGATCATCTTGAAGTTCTGCATTAAAAGGCAGGTTGAGGGAAAGAACTGAGTTGTTCTGGTTTTCCATGCAAGGTGGGATCGCCATCCCCCACTGGTCTTGTCAAAGGATGAGAGGGAAACACATGAGTAGCCAATGGAAAGAGAGGGGAGGGTAGCGTCTTTAAAGCATGCTTATTAGTGACAGCATTAGTTTTGCTCAGGGCTTAACTTCACGGGCCTCTTGACTTCATGCCAACATCACAAGCACAGCTGGTTGTAACTGAGAAAAGGAAATAGTTATGTGTCATAGGCTCCAGCGTCTAACTGTCTGCAGTTTGCAGAGGGGTCTTATCCTGCTCCTGTCAAGGTCAAGAAATGCTAGCTGGAACAGGTCTACCTTTGAAATGGCAACATTTTTAAATGAACAAATTGAACAAAAGAATGTAGTTCACTAAAGAAAGAGCATTCTGTGATTATTTATTGAACCAAAAATCAATCCAAACATGTATGACTTTCTTTAGTGGAGAACAAACCAAAAAGAAAAAAGAAAATAAATAGTCTGGCCACTCAAAAATACTAAAAAAGGACTGTCAAACAAAGAGGCACCTTTAAAATAGCATAGGGATTTATATTTTTGTGTGTGTGAAAGACTCATTCATTCAGATCTTCTCAAAGAATCTGGTGATCCAGTTCACAAAACAGGGCAAATTGACTTAATCAAGAAATAGACAGATACGGTTCTCAAGTTCAATCTAGTTACTTAATTATACAGTCTAAATAGTTAACAGCACACTAAAGGAGATGATTATCAGTAAATAACAACTTAAATGTGGACTATCCATCGGAGCAACAGTGCTCCGACATATGGTGCACCTTCAAGCGATCCGCGTTCGAGTCTCAGCTCGAGGTGTTTCCTCTCTCCCCTCCCCATTGCTTCCTGACTCATCTGCACTATCCTATCTGGTAAATATATATATCCAAATATATATAAAAAAACATAATTTTAATAAAATTGGACTATTCATCACACAAAGCTAACATACTGACTGATGAAGACTTGAACTGTGAATTTCAATGATATGAAATGCATCTATGATACTTCTTATGGTGCTTTTGCATCCTTTATGAAGCTTGAGGCTTCAGTCTCAGTTCAGTTCAGATCTATTGAAGATAACTTTCAGAGTCTTATTCACAATCCACCTTTTGTGTTCTTCGAAAGCAAGTAGCCACAGAAAGTCATAACAGTTGGAAGGACGTGACAGCACACCAAAAACATCTTCAGGTACAGGAAAACACTGAAGCGTTGACCTTGACAGCTAAAAGCAAGCAATTACACACATATTAGGCATGTTAGCAGTACACTCACCACTAGTTGAAGCTGTTAAGTGAATGCAATTGGGGTAACAGACTGCAAAAGAAGATGAGAAATGAGTTGCTTTTCCAAACTACAGTTAGCATAAGCAGTTCATTCAATTCAAGTGATATGGCACTGGTATTTCAGTAAGTTGCATACAATATCTAGCAAAAGGAATACATCTGTGATGTTAACACCTTTGAAAACATGAAATCACAGTTTACACAGGTATACAGTGGAAGTCCACATTGAAAATCTTGGATTCAAATTTTAATTTCAATCGTAAACCAGTTTAAAAGTTTTTGATTTAAAAAAAATGAAACAAAGGAATTTTACGACAAGTATTTAAGATTGTGCACCATAGTTTAAAAAAAAAATGCTTTAAAAAAAAAAAGAAAGCACATTTCTGATGAAAGATGATCATTTAAGACCCTTCTCAAATCATGCTGGATAGCATGATCATCAGGTTTTTACAAAAATGCAAAAGAGGGAAAAATCGAATAATCATGCTTATTTTTTAAACAAATTTTCACTCAAATTGTAGTGCTGGTAAGCATTTTCACATGTGGACTTATACTTTGAAGCTCACCTTTAACATAAAAAAACAATGTGTTGCTAATGATTTGCATTTGATCTGTTATCTGAAGGAACACTGAATCCGTGCACTCTGTGATGTTATCTCCTCCTGACAAGGAGATGCCTTTAAAAGGGACTTCTAATATAGGCGATTCAACAGGTTATCTGGAACTTCCAAGACTAACATAGACTAGATGTTCACACAGGACATTTGGCTTTATCTATCTTAGAGAACAGAAAGTGTTTTTGCTTAATGCTTTTGATCTGAGGCGCAAGGTTTAAAGCAACACTTTGTTTTCCATGGGCTACTGACCCAAGCTGTGCTGAGTATCTAGAGTTTCAGGAACCAAGCTAAGTGGATGAAAGCAGTTCCTGGTGAAGCTTGTTATGCATGTGAATCATGTCTGCCTTTGCTATTCCACCCAAAGCTCATTACTCTACACTGGGAGATAGAGGGCATTTGAATGACTTTAAAAGTGCTGTCTTCGGGAGCGGGATGAGCGGGATGATGAGCGGGAGCGGGATGTTCTCAAGATTCTTTCCGAATTATTTTGATCAGAAAATGCACTGGGAATGGTCAAACTAAGGCCCCTCAAACCTGGCATTAACATCCATCCATATATTTATCCAGAAAGTCTGGACATCCTTTGGCTGAACTGCATTTACAACTTGCATGCCAATAAAGAAGAAACGTATCCATGCAAAATGAAGAATAGCATTTAGATATTATTTCCGTGGATATGTGCACATAACAAAACAACATTTCCGTGCACAACTTTTTCGAATGTCATCAAAATCATTCTTTGATCACCAATGAATGTGGTTTAAATGAATCTTGGGTGCATTTGCATGTTCGTTGTGATCACAAGACAGACAAAGCCTTCTCTGTTAGTGTAAAACATCTCTAACAAATAAATAAATACATTTTCCTTTTCTTTCTAATGTATCTGTATTTGCTTATGTTTTTTCAAATGCTTTCTACCCCTGATTTTTATGTATTAAGCACTTTTACCTCTTAATATTTTGTAGTATTTTCTTATTAAATTGAATCTAATATGAGATCATCAGACAAATAAATCAGTCTAATCGTATTTTGTTGATGCGCACAGTCAATGTCAAATATGAACGACTTACATTTCACAATTAATCAATAATAGACCAGCATAATATAGCTAAAACAGTATACTCACTGCAGCTGAGTGTGCTGTCAGTCTGTATGTAAGTGCCCGGGATAGTCCAGAACCGATGATCCCAATCCACGACATTACCTACAACATCACAGGTGAGGGCAGACAGCTCGGAGTAGGCCATGGCATAATCCCACAATCGGAAATTGTAAACGAAGCCATCCAAATTCTGATCATCCACATCGACCGAGCTTGACCCTTTTCCTGCAAGCTGGAGGATTCCCCCACCCTGTAGGGTGTAAACCAGCGAGGCCGAGCAGATGTTCTTTAGATAGTGACCTTCGAAGTACACTGCCACAAAGCCAGAGGACTTGCTCCAGGTGAGGCAGATGGGCTTCATGCTGGATGTGATGTCTGAGCTAGTGATTTTGTCGTTTACAGAACAGTAGGAAGCGACTATGAAAAGCTCCATGCCTCTGGTTGTTTTTTCAAATGCCAAAATGGATGTCCCATGAGCATCAGACAAGGTAAAGATGGTCTCTGTGCTCTTCTGGGCAGTGCGGGCGATCTCAAAGCACACAGTGAACGCAGTGAGAACAGGAATGTAGACTGAATTGGACACTCTCACTGTATTCTTGCTGCTCTTTGGCATTGTGGCCTTCTGGTTCCTCAGTGACACTGCCACTGCAAGAGTAAAAAACCATTAGATATTAAAACATGACACAAATGCACATACTTAGTTAATGTAGGATAGAAAACCATTCATTCAAACCTCTTTATGATCTCCAAACCGGCTAAAGAGGACAAGAGTCTAAATGTGAGTCAAATGTGAATCAACTAATACAGAGTAACTGTTTTATAGTACGTTTCATCACATGAGAAAAGAAGAGAAACATTAATGTCTGAAATCATCCAAGGTTGTCAGGAACATTATATTAAGAAATCATTCTAAGACAAGCATATTAAACTTCTTTCAAACTGGGAAGTCAAATTCTTTTGGCCATGTTAAAACTGCTCTTTTAAGTCCTATTTGCTGACACATTTCATTTAAATTGGCCGAAGTTTGTGTCTGTTGGCCGGCTCAATAAAAACCATAACCAATTCGGAATGGAAAAATACATCTCTTGTTGTACTATTAGGTCCCTGCACTCTAATATTTGTGATGCTTTCTGACATAACCAGATGTCTATTTCTATCGAAGGATGACAGAAAAAGCAACAGGTTAGCCGAACACTAAACGTTAATGAGATTGATCTCAAAAGTTTTTCATTTTCAAACTGGAAAATACAGTCTCTATATCTATAAAAGCTACTGGGTTTTAATGGGTCTGCTCCCACATGTCTGACTTCATTAATTAGGTTATTTATTGCTGGTTATTTCTTTTGTTTGTGCTGTTTGATTGCAACAAGTGAACACATTTCTACATGTCAATTTATGTAGAAACCCTTGATACTGGATAATAAACTACACCTAGAAAAAAAGTGTATAGATATCAATTTTATTTTAGTTTTTGCCACAATTTTTTTACCACCCTCCAAGGAATGAATTGATAAACTTCCTGTACTGAAACAAATATGTGTGACTTCACAAATGAATTGATAAACTTCCTGTACTGAAACAAATATGTGTGACTTCACAAACTCTTTCAGAAAAAAACAGCAGAAAATCATGTTAAAATATATATATATTTGTAGTTTATTTCAAATAACTGCTGTTCTATTAGAATGTTCTATCACATGAATAAATTAAATTTCAAGATATATTAAAATAGAAAGCAGATATTTTAAACTGCAATATTTCAAAATGTTACTGTTTGTACTGCTTTTTTGATCAAATAAATGCAGCCTTTGTGAGCATAAGAGAAAAAAAATCTTTCTAACCCCAAAGGCTGAATGGTTGTGTACACGTTTTACTATTTACTCTGAGGTGAAAACAGGTTTCCATATGTTTATGAAGAAGAAAAAAAAACTATATGCCAACATGCATGACATATAAATTAAGTATTCAAAATGTTACATTATCTGAAAACAAGCCTTATTATCTTACACAACCGAATGAATAAATTAATCTCTTTTTTCCCCCCTGAAAAACAAGACAAAAATACTGATTAAGAAAACAATTTGCAGGCTGAAAACTCAGACTGAGAGAATGAGAGAAGTGCGGAATATAAATAACTTAATATGATTAAATGTTTGTGACTGTGGTCATAAAAACACAATGAGATGATACCGATAGAGTGAAAGGCAAAGCAATATGCTGCAGCAGCTGTGATATGAAACAGAGCGGCAGAGTTTAGCAATGTAATCTTGATAAAGCTGCTGTTTATGAAGTTCGATGTTTATTCACAACATTAAAACATTGTGCTCCAGCTGTCACGCTCGTCTGGAACGATTATCTGAATTTTTTTGAAGCTATAAAACCATAGCAAAACACAATTAATAGCATGCCATAAACCATAACAGGATACAAAGCATAAATTAATACAAATTATTTATGAAATTATTAAATAATATTTATTAATAAATTAAATTATTCCTTAAAATTGATCAGTAATTATAAACATTAATTAAAATATCTTATACTAAAACAATAGATAAATAACCATGCTGTGCAGAGCTCGCCATGTAATAAACATACCTTGCTTGTAACTGATATGGAAGCCTTTCTTTTGGACACTAAAGTCTGAGTTAAAGGAAACCTCCATCACATTGCCACTGGAGTTGAGAGTTAGTCCATTGGGCGTTAAGCCGCAAAATTTGGCATCACTCGTGCCAGTGTTGATGTTGATGCGGTCATAGATGCAGCCTTGTGCTTCCTCGAGCTCGAAATCTAGGAAGGTGATCTGCACTATAAAGCCGGTCGGGGCCTGTATGGTCCACTTGCAGGCCTGACTGGGTGGGTAGTCATTGGGGTAGCAGGGGGAGGTAAAAGAGCCCTGGGAGTTGGTAAGCACCACATTGCAGCTGACGCTAGTTTGGCAGCTCTGTGCTACTGCAAGCAAACAGGTCACATGTCACTTTACATTGCATGGCCGAAGGACAGAGGTATTAGCAAAGGGCCAAGGACAGGAGTGAAATCAGATGACAGGAAGATGCGTTTAGACAGCCACCAGGTTAGTGAATCGACAGGGACAAAATGAGAGGTACATTTATCAGAAAAGATATCAGGGCTGGTATACAGTGATTAGATACAGTGAATAACTTTTGGAATCCGAAGTCATTATCCCTCAAAGACAACCTAGAATCCTGAACTGCGATTTATCCATTTGATAGACGACAACGACGACGTCTCCAACCAAACCCTTTAATGGGTTAGTTCAACCAAAAATGAAAAATTCTGTCATCATTTACCCACACTTGTTCCAAAACCTTAAGACTTTTGTTCATCTTTGAAACAAATTCTTGAGAAGTTGTCCCTCCATTGACAGTCTGCACAACTACCACTTTGATGCTTCAAAAAATGAATCCAAATGAATTAAGTCAAAATTTTCTGAATTCACATGTGAATAAAAGCCTTAATTAAATCTGTTCATCATATAAAGCAATCCAGTCTCTTTAAAAACAAATATGACTAAACCGCTCAATTCATATGGATTAGTTTTATGAACTCTTTATGAACTTTTTGACGCAACAAAGTGGTAGTTGCAGGGACTGTCAAAATTTCATTAACAATATTTTCCTTAACAATATTTTGTGTTTCAAAGACGAACGAAAGTCTTACAGGTTTGGAATGACATGAGGGTAAGTAACTGATAACAATTGTTTTTATTTTTCGGTGAAATAACCCATTCAGATCCCTCAAGTTGACTCTCGGACATAAAGACTTCAACACACTGGGAAAAAGACTTGACTAAGAGACAATGGCCTCTGTTCATGCTGCCCCGAACAGCACATAAGCAAAAACCGCAAAAAAATGTGGCAATTCAAACAGTCAAATGACAAAATAATTTAAATGATATACAATGTGTGTGAATTCCAAAATTGAATTTCCATGCATGAAATTTTACAACTCTTTGCATCAAAAAAAAACATTCAGGCATAGGACCACAAAAAATTGTTTTTAAGTATTCATAGTAGTTGGCTTTAAACTAACAGGTATAGTAATCAAACCTCTGGAGAAACAGGAAATTTGGGATTTGATGGTTTACACAGATTCCAGGTGGGGAACAATATAGTTAGACTATACTTTAATCGTGAGAACTGCTCTCTAATAGAATGATAAAGGGCATCCACCCTAGAAAGGGAAAATGATCTTCTGTTAAAGGGGACACAACTCAAGCCACAGATTGCGCTCTCTTCAGAGACCGAGTCGTTACATGCCTTGAGAGTGCTCACCAGAGTGGACAGTTGAAATAGAGGCTGGATTTCAGACCACTTACAATTCAATCCAAGCTGTCAAGATGCCAAAACCACACACTTTTCTCTACTCGTATTCTGTCAGAAGTTGTCAGACATCTAAAAGCATTGACAGACTCAAAAGATGCCCATTATCACTATTTTTGCTAATTATGACATTTGCTTACACTCTAACAAATCTGGTATACATTTTTGGTATAAATGGCATTACTCTTCTAGTTTTTTGTGATTTTCTTATTATTTCTTCTTATACTGTGTCCATGGAATTAGAAAAAATTTACATGAGTTTTCTACCTCATATCCTGGTTTTCCAAGGCATTGGGATCCCTGGTTCTTCAAAGGAAGTAAAGCAGTTGTGGAGGGGTGAATTAAACTATCTTAATTTTGTTGTTTTAACTTATGTTAGTCTTATTTCAAATAATTTTAAACCAACTTAAATACTCGTATGACTTTAAGGAGCTAAACACTGCAGAAAGTTCAACATTACTGAGCTCTAAAAAGTCATCTGTATACAAATGAATGATATAATCCCTATTCGCACTGGATTAGAATTATCTGGGGACCTCATGTGATTTAGAAATGACCCCCCCCCACATCTGAATTTCGTGTGGCACATTTACACGGGATAAGGAAAGCCTGTGATTTTACTCAAATTTACTGACTTATCTCCCGGATATGATGTCACTGGGCTATTGCTTGGAAATGTCTTGTCGTTATAGATTAAGCTGTATGAAATATCATAAACAGAAGAATGTTCTTTACCGCATGCTGCTATACATGTCATCCATCTCTATCTAATCATTCTTTTTGTTTTCGCTCTTCTGATGGTTTTCAGCTTTCTCTTTCTGCAAATTGTATAGTTGTATGGTGTAGGCTATAGCGATATAACCCAGCACCCAAAATACTATCAAAACACTACAACACAGCCTCCATTCTTCACTAAAGATGGATAAAAAGCTGCACAGGAAACAAAAACCTTGAAAAAATTATATACGACCCCGCCAAATCACAGAGATGCGGATTCGCACGGGACTAATATTGTCACAGGACCTCGGTGTTCAGCGAAATATGATAGGTCATGCGCGGGAGAAATTTTTCTTTCCAAATTACAGACATGGCCAATTCGCACAGGATTAAGATCACAGACAACCTCCGCAATTATTACAAATGACTAGAGGTCACCAGGTAATACTAATCCAGTGCGAATAGGGCTATACACAATTAAATTGAACATACAATTCTTGCAAAAGTGTTACTATGTGCCTCGGGTCGAGTTTTCTAATTGAACAGCATTAACGGATAACTTCTTAATGGAGGAAAAAAAACACTAGGAAAGACGTGTTCACTTCATAGTCGTGTCCCAGCATTCAAGCCAAATTTAAAAGAAACTAAATTAGTCAAAATATGTAATAAAAACGACATTTAAAAGTTACTCTGAATTTAATAGTTTAGTATAACACATTACGTGTTAGGGCTCCAAGGCAAAATGATCTTTGGCTGTATCGTTGGTAGTTGTAAACCATAAAACAATTAAACTAAATAGATTCTAATACATTTTATAACTGACTTTATTTCATTTCTCGTGAAAAGCCAGCAGACATTGTACATGCAAACAACACTTTGTCAATGTATAGCAGACCCACTTTATTGAAGTGTAAGCTAAGGTTTCTACACATTTGCATTCTTCTGGTCCCTTCTGGAGGATCAAATACACCCCACAGAGGATCAAATACATCACACAAATCAGAATGTCGAACCAGTCTGAACTGGGTCACTAAAAAACCTGCCACAAACAAGACCCCATCGACACACCTGGGACAGAAAATGGTGGAAAATTTGTAACGGTTGTCCAGCAAAAACAAAGAAAGAGGTGAGGGGAAAAAAGATCATTCTTTCCACCATCATGCCTGGGGTTTGAACAAGCAAGGATTGGGATCAGCTTTTGACAAGTGGCCTGTGAGTGTTTTGCAGAAAGAGGCTGAAATCACTATTGGACGGAATCACGCTACTGGAATATCCTGCTGTTTTATAGATGTGTGCAAAGCTGTCGGAGTGGGCCACAGTAAAAAGAGGCACGACCAACTGTGCTACAGAAGCCACAGGTCTAACCTGGCAAAGCAATGCGTGCTGCTCAGATCCGGGTTCCCACCCAGGACGGGTTCATCTCAATACTGCGTCAGAGGGACCAAACACGTCATCTGCTTTTTTTAATGATCCTATTTGCACAAACTGTACAAAACAAGACATGGATCACTCCACTCAAAGGTCATTTACTTACTTGTGGGGTAATTCTACAAAACGGTTACAATTTGTCTCTTTCATATACATAAAAATTTCTTAAAAATTAATACCTGATAACAACTTTCAGTATGTAGTGAATATTATAGGCCTAGATTTTTTCTTAAGGTCATTGCACACCGAGTCTGAAATTCTCGTCCGAAATTTTCACACGTTAAAAAATAAATACGACCTCACGTTGTGTCAATCACGTTTACACACTGCCTCCAAAACATTCGTCCGTCATAAAAAAAAATTCGGAACGGGTTCGGTTTTCTGTGTTTTTCGCATCCGTAGCAAGCATTTTGAGAGGGGTTTTGACAATTCAGAGCCAGAGAATGATGAATACGAAAAAACGCTTTCGAAAATTTCGGACAGAAAAATCAAGGACCTTCAAACATTTCAATGAAATGACCTTGTAATGTAACTTGTAATGTCGGATTAAAATTTGTTAACGCAAAAGATGTCTTGGGAAAAGACTTGGGAATAGATACACTACCGTTCAAAAGTTTGGGGTCAATTTGTTTTTTTGTTTTTTTTAAAGAAATTAATACTTTTCTTCAGAAAGGACGCATGAAATTGATATAAAGTGACAGTAAAGACATTTATAATAATGCAAAATATTTATTTTTTAATGAAATGCTTTTCTCTTGAACTTTCAAAGAATCCTGAAAAAAATGAATCACTGTTTGCACAAAAATATGAAGCAGCACAACTGTTGTCAACTGTGATAATAATCATAAATGTTTCTTGAGCATCAAATAATCATATTAGAGTGATTTCTGAAGGATCATGTGACACTGAAGACTGGAGTAATGATGCTGAAAATTCAGCTTTGATCACAGGAATAAATTACATTTTAAAATATATTCACATAGAAAACAGCTGTTTTACATTGAAATAATATTTAACAATATTACTGGGTTTGTTTTGTATTTTTAATCAAATAAATGCAGCCTTGGTGAGCAGAAGAGACTTCTTTTAAAAACCTAAAAAATCTTACCAACCATAAAATTTTGAACGGTAGTGTATTTCAGAAGATTCCTGAAATTTTTAGGGTATTATGGGTAATTATGTCTTGCTCCATGTGCTCTAATTTTCAACTGATTCAATACAAAGTTGTGCATAGACCAAATTGCATTATATCCCTCTGTGTCACCTTTTTGTATAAAATGCAAGTCCAATGAGGGTACATTGGCTCATTTATTCTGGTTCTGCCCAAAAATATGTAAATTCTGGTCTGAGGTTTTTTGTTTCTACTCAAAGGTACTTAAGACTGATTTTCCCCATGACCCCCTTGTTGCAATATTAGGCTGGGCCTCTTCTTTGGAGACTTATAGCCTCAATCAAATCCAGACGATACAATTTGGGATGATAATAGCAAAGGAGGCAATTTTGTTAATGTGGAACAAAGAGTTTGCACCTAAATTTGAGATGTGGCTTACAGAGTTTACCTTTTTTGAATTTCTGGAAGGTGATCATTGAATTTAACATTCTGGACATATGACTTAAGAGGTGTGGTACTAGACTAACATATCGCAGTGCAATAATGTGCAATAATTCAGTTATCATCACCATAATTAGGTAATCATTGGTATTGTCATTTTATTGATTATTTTATTTTTAATGTATGTAGATGCTTATATGTGTACTGTGTAGGTGAATATGTTTACATGTTTGTATATGTACATACGTGTAGGCTATGTATAGGCATTTATCATTATAATTTTCTTTCGTTGATATATATATATATATATATATATATATATATATATATATTATTATTTTTATTTTTTTTCATTTATTTACTTTATTTGTTACTGATTTGGGTGGGGGGTAGCTTTGTAAAATGTGAAAATCTTCAAAGAAAATATATTGAAAAAAGAAAATATGCATTTACATGATTTTAAGTAATTCCTAAATGAGTGTGACTAGATAAATGTTTTACGTTTTCAACATATAAGGCATACAAATAAAAGTACTATATTTTAATGCAAATATTGTTTGCATATAGTTCAAAATTATGATTTCCTTCACTGTTCTATTTATGCTTTATAAAAAAAATGGTCCCCCCAATGTTCAGGACAGGGTTACGGCCTTGTATCACACATTTATTCAAATATATTAATTTAACTTGAGATGGCACAATGCAATTTATTAACATTATTTTTTCTTAAAAACTCTTAATCAAAATTGCCCCCATTTACTTGGATGAATTGTTCACCACACGACTAGTAATTTCACTCAAGTTGATTCACAAATTATTATTTTTTGCCTTTGTAATCTTTGATTGAAATCTTCCCCTCAAGAATGGCCTTCCTTCTCTGATGACGTCAGTTTGAGGGCTTGGGTATAACATCCTCTCCATTTGTCAGTCTGCTGCGAGCTTTGACAGAGATCCGATCAATTCCCAGCGAAACGCGAAAAACAAAAACACGCCCTCTATTTATCTCATTCAATAGTCACACTACTGAAGTAAAGTCGGTCACAACTTCTGTTTCATGGTGACTTTAAAATTTTATAAAAGTCATGCTTAAAAATCTTTCAAATCACTTTATCAAATTGGAAAATTATTTTCTTGCACAGAAGTGATACACAGAAATAAACACTTGCAGAGAAAATAATAATAACAACACTTAAGGAAAGTAATAATATGTTACAACAGCAAAGTGTAAGCTATATTATGTCCTAATTTTTGGTATTTTTCATCATCAACACTTTGGAAATACAGTTGTAATCTTATTCATGACAGGACAAAACTAACTAACTAAACAAACAAAAACAAACAAACAAACAAACAAATAAGCTGCTGATATGATGGGATTTTAGCAGAGTTGTGAAGTGACTACTGAAGGAGTGAAGGTCAATGACAGAATGCCTGATTATACAGGAGAAAAGAAGAGCTTTGATCTCAAAATGTCCTTTTAGAAGAAGGCCGCTTAGTAAAGATGCCAAAAGATGGAATGTCAGATACACGTCACGGATCTCAGGCTAAAAAACACCCGGGAGATTAAAATAGCCCTTTCAGCAGCGTCACATTTTATTAAAGCTTTAATCCTGAAGGGTCTCATTTCTCTCACTCTCCTGGCAGTTTACCTGCTGTCTTTGTACCCCAGGTGTGCCGCATTTATCTGCCAAGAGTCAATTAACAGCTCACCCAAAAATGAAAATCCTGTCATCATTTACTCACCTCTCTGTCATCCTAGACGCCTGTATTATACCAGTTGTGCCAGTTCATGACAGGAAAAATAATAATAAATAAAAGTAAATAAAATAAAATAAAATAAAACATATAAATAAATAAATAAAATGCACTGTTGTGAAGTGACTTTGTTTGAAAAAAAAAAAAAAGCTTGGTCATTCTTCCCAGCATCTCATTTGGTGTTTTATGGAAGGAAGAAAAAGGTAATCAAGGTTTGGAATGAGATGACAGAATAAATAAGATCATTTTCATTGTTGGGTGAACTATTTCTTAATTGAGTCCATCACTTAAGCGCGCTGCTCTTGATCAACACGGAGCGGCTATTCTACAAAGATCCAGAGAGAATAAATTCTATAAACACACCCATGGCTCCTTGGCTTATGAAGCATGGCAGAAAAATAAGGGTTTCGTAGAACAAACATGTGACATGTTGAGTGTACATTTGCGGTTTCAGTATGAAAAACAACAACAGCATATTGTAAACTTGTGCACAAAGGGGTTGTCTTTAATCACAGCCTATAATCACATCTGGTTTTAATAACAAGCTCTTGCACTAGGACAGTAAAGGATCCCTGTCTGGAAACTAGAGTCTGCGCGTTGTTAACAGAATGTGACAAATCAGACCTAATCAACAAGTTATTTTGTCAAGAATTTTCCAAGTTTGAGCAACATTTGATATAGGAGTGATTTAAATGAGGTCTAGAATGCCTATGAGAGGCGTACCATCCTAATACGATGCTAAAAATTGCTCTTGGCCTTCTACGCACAACATTATTCTGTTATGCCGTGGCTTAAATAAATTGAATTTCATTGTTCCGAAAGAGCATTAGCTCTCGGTTGTCCGTTTTTTAAACTATTAAAGCACTTTAGAAATTTCCCTGATGCTGATTCCCAGCATTAAATCTGATCTTGCTCTAAACCATTTCTGACAGGCATCCAACGACCATAAATGTTCCTACTTGGACCAATATAACAGTACGAACAAATCAGGCGAGCTGCGGGTATGCGACTAATATTAAAAAGACACATGCTTTTCATATGCAGCTCACAAGGAACTAAAATTCAGCAACAACAGACCGATTAAGGATTTGAGCAGCCAGTTAAGAGCAAATTTATGTTTTCTTTGGTGCTGAAATTATTAATAACATGTCTGAATAATAATAATAATAATAACTCCATCTCAGTAACAGTATCGGTCGTAACAGAGATTATGTCAGCTTCACAAAAACAACTACAAATGTTGCGCGTAATGGCTTGGCTAAAAACAGAAGCAGGCACGGTACACAGTTTACCATCCAATGCACACTGAGAGACCACTGACAGAGCTCATGTTTTATTTAGACATTTAGGATTATATGTAGGATTATTATTCAACTATAAACTGATTATGACTGTAAGTTTCTTTTTATGACTGAGATATTTTCATGTATAACAGTTGTGATTTCTAAGCCTACAAAATGCAAGGAAAAGGACAATAAAAGCATGTTGAAGATGATTTTCAAAAGCATGATAAAGGTAAAGAGCAAGAAATGTGACAAAGTCCAAATGCAAGGAAGCTAAGAAGAAAATTTTAAACATGTACATGTAGAAAATGAAACAACTGAAAATATGAAATAAAGCATTAAAGAGAGAGAAAAAGGTGAATTAATGAGATGGAAGCAATGTTGATAAGCACGATGAGCAATATACATATCAAATCAGTTTAAAATAAAACTATGGCTTACATTTCCAGATAACACACCATTTGCATTTTAACATTTTACATTTATATCTGCAGAGCTCCTTTACCTGTAGTGAAAAAGCAGTTCAGCAGCAGGAAAACTGCGAGAGCATTCTGGAACTTCCATCTCCACCACCGACCGCTGATGAACGAAATCCTGCCAATCAGATTAAGCAAAATACATTTTGAAACAAAACCACAATTTAATTTATTACTTATATGTAATTTTAGTATAGTGTAAATACACGAAAACCACAATTGCATTAGAGGTTTCATTAAATGGACTGCAGTTAAGGCCGGGATAAACTTTTTACGCAATGGATGTTTAAAAAAACGCATTCGAATTTATTTGCATAAAAAATGCTTTCTGGTTTTCTTAGTCACTGTCTCAAAACACTTCATACACGGCAACTAGCATAAACTTCTTGCATAAACTTTTCTCACACACAGGAGTACAATATCTTTATTCATGCGTCTATAATTTGGGAGAACTTTGAAGGTTTAAATTATGTATTTGTGGCATGGAAAAAAAAAAAGTTCTTGTCAGAACAGTGACCACAGCCATCCAAAAGCTGCCCCGTTACATAATGACTAATCACTCTCCCACGTCAGCCATAAGAAGTTTGCTGAAAAAGATCACGGACGGTGAGGTTTACAAAGAGGTACAACACTATTTACAAAAGCATAACTTGGAACGACAGGAAACTAGAGACTGAATATAAATGTCTCTCTCGTGTTTTTTTCAGTGTGTTATCTATTAAAGTGGAGTGTTGCTCTGAAGCAGTTAGCTCATGGATGTAAAATTTGTTCACAAATGCTTAAAACTACTCTCATTCTTAGCGCAGCTTTAGGACTTCACCCAAAAATGTAAATTCGGTCATCATTTACTCAAAACAGTGTGGAACACAAAAGTCAGTGGGGTCCAAAAAATAACCATTGAACTCCAGTGACTTTCATTGACATCTTTCTAAATATTTTCTTTGGTGTTTTACAAAGTGATTAAGTCAAGAAGAAATATAGTCATACCGGTTTGGAACAACATGAGGGCGACTGAATTATCAAACAACGTTTAACCCTAAAATACATAAACTCCAATGTCCTTCCATGTTCAAAGAGAGGTAAGGACACTGACATATGATAGAGCCTATACTATACATCACAATAAAATCTGCTGTTCAGAATGGATCACTCACTATGTTGGTGCTTCAGATCCACAATAATGGACTGTACTGAGCATTGCCCAAGTGTCCCTGCTCTCTTTAAAGCTGTAAAATAGTGCTTCTCTGAGAAATTATCATCACAGTTGGCAAGCTGCAAAAACAGCAATCCAAGGCTTTACTGAAAAGAGAAGCTGATAAAAACATACTTCAAAAATAAAGGTTCTTCAATGGTTCTTTGAAATATAAGAAACTTTTTTGCTTCATCGGGTTCTTGAGTTGGATGTGGTTAAAAACATTCTTGATGTTACATCTCAGAATATCGGTTTCCGAGTTTTTTGAAGCATCAGAAAATGGTTTTCTATAGAACTAAAGAATACAAAGTACTTAAAACGGTTCTGCTTCTGCATCAAGCTGTAAAACCTTAAATAGAAAATCTAAGCATGCAACACTAATCCATAAAATCAATCTCAGATGAATCAACTGCACATTTCTGTGATTTCACAACACATTCAAATTTTGAAATTGGACATTAATAAACAACCCCTGGTCTGAAATCTGCTTCCAAGAAGTTTTCCGAAGTTTAGGGAAAATGAAGATTCCAGTGGGAGATGATAACCACTGGAGACCTCATATGTTATTCTGATGAAGACATTATATGTTTGATTAGGCATTGTTCATCTACATTAGGATTACTGTGATAAATGTCTTCATTATAACAAATGGATGGAAAATTCCCTCCATCTGGGACAGAGTATGTTATAATGAGATTATCGCAATGCTTCATTTGATACTATGGTTAATAACACCTCAGTCTGTAAGCTTTTGTTGCCAAGACTAGAAGTGTGTGAAGTTACAAGATCCTGTGTGAGGTCCCGAGATCTTGTTTCATTTCAACAACCATTGTCAAAAGATAATGGATATCTCTATTTCCAGCCCACAGTGCAGTTTAGCGAAGGCAGAATCAGCCAGCAGAACAATAGATACAGGGCCCTGAATTCATATTTTATTAAACAACCCCAACATGCCATCAATTGCATTCATTAGCAGGCCAGAATGGTGGAACAATATCATTTAAAGGGACACAATCCCTTTTAATGAGATGAGAATCTTATCTAAGAGGAATGTAAGTCAACACCCTGAAATAAATCATTGTTACAAATCAGAATGTTACATATTTTTCAGCCCTAAATAAACAGCCTCACAGCATCTCTGCAAGTTGGAGCATTCGTCGCCACAGTGATCAGAATGAGTTCATTTATTTAGACCATTATATAAAATTCATGTAATACATGACATTATAGAACATATGAATAATGTTCAGAACGCTCCCCTAAGCGTATGTAAATACACATGAATGGGGTCAGCGACTCAGGGGACCCTGCAAACAGCATAAAGAACTTGATTCATCATGGCAAAAAATGAGTTGGAAAACCAGAAACAGTGCCTTCTGGTATTCATAAGTGTAAGACTTCAGAAAAAATCATAATGCATAATAATAGGAATAATAATACACATTAATATAGACTTTAAAGCTTAACAAACAACCCCTAATGAATTACAAAGTGAAACCTTTAGAAGTAACTGAAAATACAGCAAGACTTCAACAGAATATTAACTCCAGAAACGCCACAGCTGTCAACACTACAAGTAAATTGAATATTTATCATCCTCACATTTTTCACTGACATGAGCTCATCTCATCTAATGACATAAGAAATTCCACATTATACCCTATACTTAATGGTTGTGACTTTAAATCAAGTTAACAGTCAGGCATCAAATGTCTAATTGCCCCAAAACGCTGTACGTGCAGGCAGGCAACTAGAAAGACGTAGACTATGAGTGGAAGCTATAATTTAGACGTAGACATTTTGAATACTATTTAGTTATAACCAATAAGCAATTCATCTGGCCACCAACATTGTAATGCGACACACATTCTTTTGGGCCATGGATAGCCTATTTCACTGGTCAAAACAGTAAGTAAAGTGCAACAAATGCACAATACACCAATTATATCAACAAACAAATGTGTGCGCTTTCCATTTATGAGTTAACAATCAACGTTGTCCAAAATAAAGATATAGCCTAGGTAAAACACGCAGCTGTCTCGTGGATCACTGTTTATAATTGTATTATTATTACGATTCATTTTAGACGATATTTTGAACTTTTTAAAGGATGTCAATCTCCTATGATCAAATTCTATTACCACAAAAACATCAGAGACCTTATTGCCAGCGAACGTTAAACAGTGAAAACCAAAATATGTTTTTATATTAGATATAGTCCGAATATCCCATTTCACAAAGAAACAAATAGGAAGTTAAAAAAAAAGTTACTTACATTATTTCATTGAAGCTCGTCTCGTTGAAGAACCATTATATCTCTTCTCCCGTTTGAACAACTTTAAGAAAACTTTGAGAGGCAGCCCACCATCAGCTTACACGCGCCACAACGATGCTTAGTAAAAACATTTCGAAATCGGAGATATTCTTAAACCAAGTGCAATATCTATTTTGGAAAGATGAACCTGTTCTCCGAGCAGATAGATGCTGGTTAAAGCGTTAACAAGAGTTTACTAGACAAAACTGTTCTTGTCCAACCGCTGGAGGCAGTTCTCAACAGAGCCCCACCCTACAGTGAGAGAAATCCCGGAGACCCCGCAAAATAATAAATAAATACAGTATTCATGAATACGTTGTGTTAGTTCATGCTTGGTAGGCTACTCATTGGGATTAGGCTAAATATGAAATTAGCAGCAAATATCAATGTCTAATTAAAAGTAAAACATAATTATGTTTATTTAACATACATATATGTATACTTTTGTATGTTATTTTACATAATTTTAAACTCAGCCAAACTAAAATGATGTAAGAAATTTTACATGATATAAAATTAGTACATCATTATATGCAACACTTGTAAGATATGTATCAATATAGGCTAATTTATATCTGCAATTAAAAATTTAAGACTATTACTAATTTCATACTTATATTTTCATTAACAAATTATGACTTCTTATTAATTTGTTAAATACCGTATAAAACCACTGTAAAAATGATTTTGCCCTCAGTAGCCCATGCCATCTACTTTGTTTTCAACGTCAGAGAAGATCTTCCAGTTAGATAGTTCCTACAAGTCGGATAACTGTATTTGCATGTACCTCAGATACTTAGATTTTAGCGCTCAGGTTAAATATCATGCTCTACAGAAATTTTTTACTACAAGCCTGCGAGCTGATGTATGAATGATAATACTACAAATATTGTCATAGTTTATTTGGATGAAGAGCCTGCCTCTATCTTTGAATCAGATATTATCTCTCTGTGGGGACTGTTAGGTTTTGATCTATTGTGGGTGTGAAAACCCATAGACAATAACATGGACATTTATTATAGGCTAGTTACATTTATGTTTTGTTTAGTATTGAGATTTACAGCCACACTGACGTTTTATCACCATAACACAGGAAACTGCCTGAAGATTTTGAACTTAAAACAACTAAAGAGCCAGAAATTAGTTTTTGTATAATCCTTCAAAATGCTTCGATGTTCAACAATTATTTATTTATTTTGCTCAATAGCCAATGCAAAACATGGTAAATATTAATGATAACGCTATAGGGATTATAGAAAAAAAGATGAACCTGTTTCTCGATTCCCACAGCACTGATAGCGATCAGGTAATAAACTTTATCTGTGTGCGACAATGTCAATACCCTTAAACACACTTTAAAACACTAAAGAGAGATTACAAAGTCACGAAATCTGAGGAACGTAGTCACTCAGAATTTAGGGTTAATTTTAAAAGGTTAAAAGACAAAGCCATTATGGTTTAACCCTCCCCTGTATGTCAATGGATATGCACTCCTAGCTGGATTTTATCAGAAGCAACATATTACTTTGTAAACTCACTTGAGCCAATTAAACCTGAGTACAAAGGAGTAAGACAGGTAAGGATGGAAAATCCCAGGTGATGCTCATTTGCATCCGCAATGAGGCAGGAAAGGATTCAGGCAAATGCAGATGCAGTGATAGCTCAGTCAATGCCCTTTCTATTACACTTCAGGCTAAACAGTGGAGAGAGAGGAAAACAGTGGGACCGCTAATTCAACTGCAAGAATCGCAAGTTGGGCAGAAAACAATAGGAACTATCTACTGTAATTAATTGCTTCCGGCATATGCTCACTGAACTGACCAAGTTCATTCATGTATATGGCTAAATGGGTTGTGCCTAATAAACAAAAAAATTACCCATCATAATGTAACTAAACTCAGTGCCCTTGAAATGCAATATCACACTCATATTATAATCAGATTCTTACTGTTACAGGCATCTGGAATAATTCAAATATGAACAAAGTACCAAGCATTAATACCAGTACCAAGAAGAAAATACCAGTCTTTCTAATTTAATCTAATCAAATAAACTGCACAAATGGGTCCAATTGATTTGCCTTTTTAATTGACTGATTTAAGACTGTCTGCAGAAGCCAGTAAACACTATTATAATCCTCATTTATTTTCTAACTGCATGTGCATGCTTATTGTTTACTTGATGTAATGCACACTCCTTATTAAGCAGCATATAATGACTACATTTAATACTCAAGCACCAAAAAGCAAAATAAAGAATACTTACGACTTGTGAGATGCTAATTTTCCATTAAGGATTATTATACAAAGGAAGAAATACAAATGCAAATGACCAAAAAAAGTCAAATAAGAGTCAAAAAAAGATTTATTGTTGATCATAATAACGCTTTACTAACGGCAGAATACTTAAGCAAATGACTGCAGAATCCTTCCACCTTAAGCATATACACAGGAGTAAACAAAGTAGTAAAAGTAATTAAGCAAAAATTCCCTCTAATGCTCATGTTTCAGAGAGCCTGAGGTAAAGATGAGAGATCTTGTTTAATAGATATCTTGAGACATGCTGTCATGTCCATGCATATCTAACCAAATTGTTGCGAAGCCAGAAAACTTCAAACCATGAATATGTATTAACTCCTCAGAATTTGAAAGGGTCTTTCACATGCACCTGTTTTTTTTAGCGTTGCATCTTTGTCTCATTGGTCTAGTAATGAAAAGATATTGACATCCAATATGACTGAAACAGATGTTGTATTGAGTGATGTGGGGCTGTCCTGTGTGGAGCATCTCTTTTTGATACAGATGGGGCTGGGGAAATGGCCCTTTTTCAGTTCATCTGGGCCAGATCTCTGATAAAGTGGTTTTAAGGGGGACAGCACAATGGTTTCATTCTTTGCCAGTGGTTAGAAGCTTCAAGGCCTTCTGTAGATTCTGGACGGCAGTGCCCACATCCTCATATTGCAGTGCACTGCCTGCATATTTACAGTATTTCTGAGCCCGAGTAAAGTCTTCTGGTGTGAGCCGCAAGTCTCCTGTACAGAGCAAAAAAATGATTAGTTGTATTCTCTAAGGATTCATTAAATGTATCAAGTGATAGAGTTAATATATTTATAATTGTACAAAATATTTATATTCCCCCCAAAAAATGTGGTTCATTTAAACTTTCTTTTCATGAAAGAATCCTGAAAATAATGCATCACTGCTTCCACAACATATGAAGCAGCACAACTGTTATCAACGGTAATAAAAATAATGTTCTTGAGCATCAAATCAGCATATTAGAATGATTTCTGAAGAATCTTGTGACACTGAAGACTAAGTAATGAAGAAGAGTAATGATGCTGAAAATTCAGCTTTGTCATCACAGGAATAAATAATATTTCAAAGTGTAATAATATTTCACAATATTACCGTTTTTAGTGTATTTTTGATCAAATAAATGCATCCTTGGTGAGCATAAGAAAATAATTTATGACCCGAACGTTTGAATGGTAGTGTACATTAGCTATAAAATAATAGTGAATATATAAATGATATGAGACAGATACAGATTCTATTACCAGAGTATTTAAATGATTCCCAGGGGAAAATTCTGGAAAAGTAAAGCACCCATTTCACACATGCATGTCTCTCCAGTGGCCAACAGCACATTAAATTATAGGGTGAGTTGAGGTTGGGCTAGTTTATGAATACTTAACTTCAGGCATTTGAAATATTATAGTCATGGTGCACAAATGCCTTTACCACAATGTAAACTATGCTGGCTCTCACAATGACACTCTGAGTGACAGTTTGAGCTGAATCCATAATGTGGGAACAAAATGAACTGGACAGAGACGACCACCAAAACACTTGAGAGCTTTCAAAACAGTTTAAGGTACAGCAGTTCTGGGAACCTTAAAAAAGATCTCTAGATCCTGTCTCCTCTCCAGTATTAAACTTTAACCACAATACATTTTTTGTCTCATTCAAAAAGGCGCATTGCTTGCACCTCGATTACTAAAGTATACACAGACTGGGAAGACTACAACCACAGAGCTGTCTCAACTGAGATGCTCAACTTCAAGAACATTTCAACAAGTTAAAATACTGGTAATGTTATGACCTTGGACGACTTTGGCTGTAGACGGGGTGAAATGTGGAACAGAAGTTTCAATGGGTTTCAATGTTCATTCTTATGCGATACATTTACCAATATAAATCTACTTATATGCTGATCAATCGAAAAGAATGCAGAATACATAACCAAAGATGGTATTAGAATGACTTGAACATTTGAGGACTTGCTTAGAAAGTTACTCTTTGGTTTGTGAAGCAGGTTTGAAGACGAGCTTGATAAGGACTTTAGACATGACTGCTTGTAAGTACGGGTCCAGTGTCATAAGGATTTGCTTGTTAACTAAGATGCATTTCCCAGTTACATTGCAGTGACATGATCCATCTTGGGATTTGTTGTAATTGGTAATAGGTTTGTTATTGTTTGGTGCAGGTAGTCTCGAGGGCATGTCAGTGTATAAGCTTGTTTGCGGTCTTCTTAATCACTGCCCTGCCAGTATTGATCATCAGTAACTACTCTGAAAAATAGGGATTGGATGAGCATGGGTTTATAAAAGGAATTTAAATTCATTCAATTAATTACTTTTAATTGATTTCTAAAATAATAATAAAGCAGGTTTCAGAAGAATAAAATATTTGACACTACCATCAGTGGCGTAACCGTTTTATAAAGTGGGTGGGACAGGTGTGTGTGTGTGTGTGGGGGGGGGGTTGCTAATACGATATATCAGAAATATGTACAATATGTACAATAACAATTGCAGAAAAAAAGAACATTACTATGTCCAGAAATCAATTTCAATAGTGCATTGGATTTAATTTTTCGACATGGACCTCATGTTTAATGTTCATCCTTACATCTACTATAATACAATATATTGTTAGTGTTGAGATTTTTCACGTAAATAAATACATAGATCCGCAAATCTTGTTTGTGTACCTTAATGGTCTACTGGTAGAAGCGTGTCAGAGGTTCTGAGTTCTAATCCGCCCTTGTATATCAAAACCAAACCGAATATGTTCATCAGTGATTGTATATCAAGACCAGGGACACGTTTGCGTGCATTTTGTTTTGTGATTTCACAGAAACGAATAGAGTATCCGCAACAGCGTTAAGTGACAGATTGAAGCGCTTGTCTGTGTGAAGACTGCATGAGCCACAAGAGAACTCTGTTTCTGTATCCAGTGCATATAGTTTATATAGTATCATATTATCCTGTTACTTTTCTTATTAACTTAATAACACCACCAAATCTGATTTGGTTGTCGACTTAACATTAGTTAACTAAAATTAAAATATTCAGTCATTGAAATAAATAAAAAAATTGGAAAATTTATTTTTGCCTTGGCAACTAACTGAATTAAATAAGTTTAAAGCGGACATGATACACTGTCAGTGAAACTGGATTAAAGTAATAATTCCGGAAAGTTCGCTTTGGCAAGCTGTTTCGAACTCCCAAAACGAACATAGTTTCGGCCTGATTCTGTTCAAAATGAAAATCACATCAGTTTATTCTTCGATTTCGCTTGAAGTATACCAGCGCCTCAAGGACAATGCCAACCCTTGGAGGACGACCCCTAAAACAACACCTCACATTCAGAGCCATGTTTCACATGCCCAATTAGTGTTTTATGAGGCACAGACTTTCCCTTCAAACCAATTAGACATGGCCAATCTGTTGTCCCGGAAAGACCCTGACGGTTAAGAGAAGATGAGAAAAGCAATGTGCAGTATGACATTGCAAACTTTTCATATTGAGGTTGTAGATTTATTTATTTTTGGCACGTAGTTCTATGCAATATTAATGATGACCAATATTTATGTATTGTCTTCCTTTTTTGTCCCCATCTAGGCACCTGTTATTATAGCAGACAGACTTCAATAAGCCAAAACAATATCAAATGATACTCTGTTGTCAATGTATACATGGTTTGGGCTTGAAAAGTAGCTTTTATCATCTCAAATCTGTAACAGGACAAATTGCGTCTTGCACTGCAAATCTTTCAATCTGCTCTATTTCTGACAATTGCAACAATAAAGGGCAGCCAGAAATTATCTCACTCATTAGCCAAATTATTGAATTGGCAGACTGAATAGCAACTAGCTTTGGACACAATCAGCATTATTTCTTATTAAAGGTGCATTCCAGTGACACAGTGAATGGTAGTGAGGGAATGTCATCTTGAGCTTCGTCTGTGGTCATTCCGTTTTGGAAAGCCAAAACCGTGAATTCTGCTTTCCACAAAGCATTAATTTATTTTAAAAAGCCATGTGTGCTTTTCCTCTAGACATTTGAGCAGAAAATGAGATCAATCATGTTGGTGAAATGAGGTCCTATTCTTTCTTTGACGAGTATTTGCCGGGTTCGGTGAGATTGGATTTCAGTAGAGATGTTGTCTTCACACAAAAAGCTTACCTTCCTGGATATTGTTTAGAAGAGAAGGATCGACCACTGGCATGACTCGTGAAACAGGCACTGGTTTGGTGGGCTGTGCTGCTCAAAAAGAAGGGAAAAAGTCAATTTAATCATAAACATAAATGCACTTTTGCATTTGAAATAATGGCTGATAGGATGTGGAAAAAATGTAATGGACGAATTAACCCTTAAGTGTAATGAGTTTACACTCAATAAGTTTCATAAGTGCATAATCTTTCCTTTAGGGGAAAAAAAGAACAAAAGCTACATTTTATATGAAACCATGTTCAATTTGGTTTAATCTAAAGAGTCTGAGAGCTGACATGGAGTCAAACACACAAGCAAGGAAATTAGTACATGCAATGTATGATCAAATTAAGTGGCTGCATGTGGGGTGCCATGTTGCAGATTAGTCATTTCCGTGTCTGGAAGCTGAGGTACTAATCACATAGGACAACAGTTACCAAGGGAAACATGCCCCTCATGGGGACCCTCAGCCTACCTTTTTGCTCTTTAAAAGAAAAACAGGAAACCAGAATGGGAAATATAAATGCAAACACACTACAGCTTTGTCCCAGCACTCTGAGAAATACTAATTAACCTGTATGTTTGAGTCAAGGGATTAGAGTTATTGAATGACAGTCAGTGTTAGAGTGATTCATTCTAGCATCTTCTGCTGCTTTGCTCACACAAATAGAGCAAATACTTTGAAGTTAGTTGTCAAATGCATGACTATCCATAAAGAACAAGAGTCATATTGTGAAATACAATTACAAGTTAAAAACTGTTCTATTTTAATGTAATTTATTCCTGTGATGACTTTAAGCATCATTACTCTTGTCTTAAGTGTCACATGATCCTTCAGAAATAATTATGATATGTTAACTTGGTGCTCAAGAAACACCTATTATTATTATTATCCATGTTGAAAACTGTTTTTGTGGCAACCAGTTTTTTTCCAGAATTTTTGGATGAATAGAAAGTTTAATTAATTTGAAAGAAATCAGTTTTGATCAATTTAATGCATCCATTCTGAATAAAAGTATTCTTTTTTATTTTATTTTTTTAAATGGCTACCCCAAATGTTTGAACAGTAGTGTATATTGGAAGCTTGGCACATGGTTGTAAAGTAATAATTCCACTAAAGCTCAGCTTAGCTTACCTTCTGGATGGGGAATATCTGCGGGTGTATTGGCTGGGGCATGAGACCCAGGAGGTATCTGAATATTACTGAAATTAGATGCTGGGGGTTGGTTTGACGGATGGCCGTGGAAAGAAGGCTGGGATTGGGGTGGATCGTAAGGGTCTTGTGAGGGACCACCACCCTCTGCGCCAAACTCATCATCTAAATTAAGGAGAAAAAACAAGAGGATATGTTCATGCATTGCACTGTCAAAATTAAGCTTGTTGTGAAATTGCCCAGAAAGTTTGACTTTTTTAAAAAAAGCCATTGTTCTGGGAGTACTGATAAAACTAATGCGATTCAGAATGAAGTTTTCCTTCCTAGAGCCCTGTTTCCACAACTAATGGAGCTCGGAACAGTCTGCTGCCAGTGCTAATCAGGCTTTTCTGTTTTCTCACATTATCCCATTCAGTGCTAAAAAGATGCCCATGTTCACAGCATTTTCTTGCATAATTTTATCATGAATACAAATAATGGAAGAAATGACTCTTTGCCAGTCAAGCCTTTGATGAAGTGGCTTCAATCTGAAAGTACCAACACAATTTCCTGTAACTAAGGAGATGCTTGGCAGCACAGCAAAACAAACACTACATACAAATGTGAAATTTGGACCTGTGGAATTGTATCAGCCTAATCTATTATACAAGTGAACTTTTAATGTGATCTGATTTGAGTTACACATTTTTTCCCCATCAAAACCCTGGAATCGATTGTTGAGAGCAGTCATGACACGGAACTAATTTCAATCAACTGCGAGCTGAACCCTAAGACACCCCAAAATGAATGATGACTATAAATAAATAGAACAAGAAAAAAGGCAAGATATTTCAATAAACTGTGGCAGCATTCTTCCATTTGAAATTTAACATCAATCCCAGATTCATGTTTCTAAAAGCCCCTGGGCAGATTCAATTTTGCAAAAAATATTATATTACAGTAAAACACAGTTTAGAGGTTAGCGCCATATATATATTTGCCTGCATCAGCAACATTTAATAACAAGGTAAAGCTTAAATGTAACATTTCATCACAAGTAAATAAAGCATATGAAAAACACATGTCCAAATTTGGTTGATTTAAACATGCTGTTTTGATGACTTTCCTTTCGCCAGACATGTGTCAGGGGGTTTATTTTCATAATCGGCAGAGAAATAATAAGTGTGGGGCAAGTCAAATAAACATTATGCTCTTATGAAAATATGGCATTCATATGGTTTCTGTGCAGTGAGGCTTCATCAGCCACAGATTAGGGGGATTCCTGGTCAATCCTGGAGAAAAGTTCTGTTCTCTGAGCGATGCTGCAGGGGGATGAGGAATTGTGAATAAGGCCATAAGCTGGCAGACTATGACCATGAAAGTCTATACTCAAGATAGCTTTGTACTGCTATAGTGAAAAGAGAGGTTGTGATTACAGAATGATAGCACCACAAAAAGCTATCCCTTCTGTTCTTAAGAGAAATGATCCACACAGATGGGCTGGATGAAGAGCCGAGCTATGCATAAACAAGCTGTGGCTCTGGAGAGTATTCTGAACACCTGAATATATATCATGCTTTTCATATGAGCAACGGGGGGGAATAAATACCATGTAGAACTAAACAGACAAAAATGAACATTCATTTCTATGTTCTGTTCAATGTGAGTAATCCACATATAATTCAACCAAGCACCTGCTCTTCTCTAAACAGATTGTTGAGGCCAGTGGAGCTGGACTGAAGAACAATTGTGGTCTAATAAATTAGCACAAAAGAAAAGGCTGTTTAAAAAGAAAAAGAAAGACCGTAACCAATGACAAAAATGTTACAGTAAATAGCTGATTTATTTTGTGAGTAGTTGTTGCTGGATTGATGTGCATAGAACCTAACTTTCACTACCCAGTGCATTAAAAAGATCGATCTGTTAAACTTAATTTCAAAACTCTATTAAAGGTCTCACTAATGAAAACACTGCACACTCCAAAAGGCCTTTGTTTTTAAGCAGGAAGGTGATGGAGGGAGAACCAACATTGGCTCTAGCACACTATGGATTTGTAAAAGTCAACATGAGGCTTAAGAGAAGCTCTCTCTGCCAAAATGCCTCTATTTATTATTGATCTGCGCTGATAGCCGAATTATGAAACATTTCAAAGGGTGTGCTCAACCGAACTCTACTGCAGCTGGCCAAAAATTGTGACCTATATTACACTTAAAAGAAAAATGACAGGGAGGGAATGGATAAATTGTGAACAGATGGAATTGTTTTAATATGAGAGAAAAGTCATTTGTAGAATTGTAACATGCATGCAACATTGCAATGGGAGGAGATGCTGTCATAATAAAAACTAGCAGCAATCAGAACTGTTATGGGTGATTTCGTTCAAAAAGGGGTTCATTTTAAGGAAAATTTAAATTTGCAGCACGTCCAGATCACGTTTTGCAATCAGTCATGCTACATAAAGTTAAAATGTTATACATAATCATACTGTACAAGCATATATGGTCATGCCGGTTGCATTTGTCTCAATTTTGTCCAACCTTGGTTATATAATCTACTTAATGCAAAACAATTTAAATAGAGCAATCCACAGATAACTACCTGAAAACTACAAAAGAGACATTTAGACAATGATTTCAGAGTGTCTACAGGATGTTGTTCACTGACTTTTTAAATGTCTAATTTTTTCCAAGCTGTACTTGTCCTGACATTGGAGCCCCTTTCTGTTTGACCTTAATTTCTCAACTGGGCTACAGTAAAGAGACCTTTACTTTCCATGGAGTCATGGCACGGGTGCAAAGCCTGCTCCAGGAAACGAACAGCTACTGGTGTAAACACTGTAGATGAGTCTTAGGAATAGTATACTAATTGAGAAAGTTGTTACAGATCAGTTTTCTTTCCTTCAAATAAGCCTTTTTCCCATGCCCCAGGGCGTGCTTGCCGTGCATATATTCCCGTAAGTTGGAAAGCCAAACTCGGCGAAGAGACAATACCACTAGTATGGCTCTAAAAGGAATATTCCACATTCGAACACAAGTTAAGTTCGAGCAGCTGTTGTGGCATAATTTTGATAACCACAAAAATTAATTTTTACCCAGCCCTTTTTTTTTGTAAACACTTTACTTTAGCTTTTATGCATAATGCATTATAAAAGTATTTGTAATTGTAGTCTCATGAATAATTGTAACCATTATAATACTTATCTATTCATCGTTACACCTTTAAAAAGTATAATGCATTAAAAACATGACAAACCACCAATTTCAAATGCAACAAGGAATCTGCAAACTACTATAATACATTTTAACTTTAGTTACAATTATTTATAAGATATAATGCATTATAACACACATTATGAATATCTTTATAATGCATTATACATAAAGGCTTTAAGTGTTACCAAATCTTGTTTTGAACTCACATTCTCCCTTTAACAGTAAAACTGAACAAATTAAATGTTAACAGAAAATATTAAAACACTTACCCCATGTAAACGAAAAAAAGTAGGAATTTTCTTTGCTAGTGGAAATAACACAATTTTACATCCTCTATAATAACCAATTTCTGGGTGCTTTCATATGTTGAAATGCACCATATTTTTGATGTAAGAGCAGCTGCAGCCAATTGTAACTTGAATGCGCAAGGCTTCTGGTGTCATCCGCTTCCTGATATTTTAGCTATAGAAAAACAGTCTGTTATACTGCTTGATATTGCAAACTGTTATTTGTAATCATATTATTTAAATGTATTATCATAATCATAAACACAATGCTTAATAGCACAAATAGTTTTACCGCTTCCTGCACTTTATAATTCTTCTAGTTATTTACCTATCGAAGCAATATGAATTGGAATTCTTGCACATTCATAGAAAACAGTTCACTTCTGATATGAAAAATAAGGTGGATAAGATGCCCTGAATGTGTTAGTTGTCATTTTGGGATCCCACATGGACAGGAAGAACATGATTAACTGCTGAGGACAACAGAAAACGAACAGTTTATCAGCTGACCCAATGCAGGTCTGACCTCAAACAAGGTCTGGTGTTCGTTATACAGCACTTAAACATCTTAGCATATTGTTATAATAGGTTTTATAGGGGACCTCATTGGAAAAGGCAATTTGACGGACACATGGAACGAGACAAATACCGTATTAAGGTGCTTAAACTCCGCAAGGCAAAAACCATGCTATCATGTAACATTTTTGTCTTGGCAATGCTGCACATCAGTGGGAATAACCAAACATGAGGTCACTACTTAACAGAAGGGGTCCAGCTGCTAGATGTAAAGCTGAAGAAATCAAATTTAAATATCATTATAACATGAAAACATTTGTTACATGAGCTTTAACAACAGATAAAAATAAGCAGAATAAAAAAACTGTTCTGATACAGACATTATAAGAGTATGTCACATACTACAGAAACATACGGTGCATGCGTATGTCCCAACGGCTCAGTCTACAGATGACTTCATCTCTGACATGAGCAGGTCAGGTCAAAAGCAGCACGCCCAGCAGATGTGGAGAGAAAAGTGATCTAACTAAACCCCACCGCCAAGCACTACTTTGACCTGCACATGAAGGAGAAAAATTCTTTTCAACAACCTTCTTAAGTACATTATCATGCAGTCAAAGGTTCACATCTTTCACATCATCACAAGATACGCTTTTACCATGATCCCGCAACAATATAGTTTGATAGGTGATCATATTAAACTAAGAGGTTCAAAATTTAGCCTAACTGCAAAAGGTGTTCACAAATGTCTGGACTCATATTTAAATGTGCATATTCTTCTTCATAAATATGCTATATTCCAGGCCAATTGAACTTGAATTCGACCTGCTTAAAAAGTTCAGTGGCTCTCTTGAGATTGCTAGTTTTTTGTGTCACTCTATTTCTCAGAAACTTCTTTCCTTGATGTAAAAATGTGTCACTGCATGCGCTCTGTGGAGAGCGTGTGTGTTATCAGTCAGTAATTATTTTTATATAAGGAATGTTTTTCTTTTTAAAACTAAAAAAGCTTTTATTTTTTAAATGAATAAATATATAATAACATAACTGTGCTCTGCTGATTTCATTCACAAAATATTCTAGCTCGGGCCTGCCCCGATGAATGTTTCATTTGGCCCACTTCTTGATGAAGTTGAATAGCCCTGCTATATGCTATTGGCATGGCCATGGTTTTCTACGTCTGGTGATCATTTATTTAAATAAAGTTTCAAGAGGAAATGGGTTTGGTATTGCTATTGTGTAAACAATTTCTTTAAGAGGATGACATTTTCTTTTCCTTTCCAAATGTCCAAATCCAAACCTTTTGCTTGTGTAACTCAATAAAAAATTAATGAACTAACCATTCCAATTTTTTATAGCAGAACATAAGCTACTTGTTAAATATTAAGCAATCTATTTGTGTTCTGTGAATCAATTACATTAACATCCTTTTTTTGTTGAATATAATGTCAAACAATGTCTACAGGCAATCCACAACTACGCTGCACGAGATGCACACTTATGCTGAACGGTAATACATTCATTCTATTCTGTCAGAAAAAGAGAAAGACAGTTTATTGAGACATTAATTGCCACCACCACAGTGCAACTTCCTATTAGAGTTGTTCCGATTCCGATACTAGTATCGGAAATGCTGCCGATACCAATAAAAATGCTGGCATCGGTATCGGCGAGTACTTCTACCCATGCACCGATCCGATACCATTTTCTTAAACAATATCTAGTTATGCACGCTAGCTTTGCATAACGCTGCAAATCAGGAGATCAATTCTTCTTCGCTGCTCTAAACAGTGGTTGCTTGTGGAGACACAGGAAGTTGTGCTGTTGCCACAAGCAACCACTGTTTAGAGCAGCGAAGAAGAAAACGCGTGCGCGCTATCAGTATGTCCGCTGTTTAGCAATATTTCAGACTGGACCAACCAAACAGTAAAACAGCGACATGTCTCGTATGCCATACTGCAATTTCGAGGGGTGGAACAAGATTAGCAACTTCAACACGAGTAACTTAAAGCATTTGAAGACGCGTTACCCCGCAGAACACGATTACACAAAGGCAAGGGCAGAGAAGAATGAGCCGCGCCAGAATCATCAATCTCTAAAAGCTTCATTCAAACAAAGAGAAATGTTTTCAAAAGACAGCCAACGAGCGATAAATACAACCGTCAACATGTATTGAGTTTATTTTTCTGGATGACCAGCCGCGGTCAAAACTGAAATGCCGTTTATTTAACAAAATTGTTTATGGACTTTAAATTATAAAGAGATTATTTTCTTATATTATTCATATATCATTTTTTAGATTCCTAGATTTATTTGTTGCACTTTTTTTATGCAGTTATATTGTAAAACTAAAATACCTTTTTCAGTTTACAGTATTAAATGTGTGGTTGCATTTTAAGTTCTTTTTCACTTAAGAAAGATAAATATATTGCTGTGAAATGTATGTCAGATAATAAAAATACTCTAGTTCACTGTATTTGTTCATGTTTAATTAAGGGATAAGTCTGAAACACACCATAAAATAATTATATCAATTCATACAGTGCTAGTATGAATTGCAGCTGTATAGATACTGTACACATCCAAGTATCGGATCAGTACTCGGTATCGGCCGATACCCTGAGTCCAGGTATCGGAATCGGTATCGGGAAGGGAAAAAAGGGTACCTGAACATCTCTACTTCCTATTACTGTTTGTCATTCTTTTTCCAGTCCTCCTATAAACCCATTTAGGTATTTCTGACATCAAACTACTTCAGTTAGAAGGCGATTAAACTAAGCTTCAGACAACACCAGAGACTGCACCGATTTACTAACCATAACAACATTGAAAGTACTTTCTCTCTCTGGCAAGCTGTAATCTGTTTGGCTGCTTAACTAATCCCTTATTTTAAATCTTAAATCAATTTGTCTGGAAACAACGTTTTGTTTACAGGTACTGTTTTACATTTATTTTCAATTACATTTTTAAAGACGAATTTAAACTCTGACTCGGTCTGAATTCACTCTGTGTAACCCTAACTTGACGTGATGCTTCAGCCCGTTCCTTCCAAATGACTATCCTTGGCTGTAAAATATCTAGGCTACTCAACAGTGAATAATTTTCACACTATTAAAAGGGGTGGCAACCCTGATCTCCTGATTGTTAAAATAATCCTTACATAAATAGCAGCCTGTGCTGACTCGCAGGAGGAGGGTCACTGGGCGAGCCAGTCATCTCCTGTGTTCTTCACAACTTTGATAAGGCACACAATGTGCTAACATTTACTGACTCAGAAACAACAGACTCACATGGAGAAAGCCCCTCAGTAATCCTGAAGGAAAGCCCCCCCGGCTGGTGTGTATTTTGTTAATGGGAGTCACAGGATCATTCTGGGGGAGCAGATATAATATCAGCACCTACCATATGCTTCCCCCTCCATTCCAATAGGACCGGGCTGCGGAGTCTCGCCATTCTTTAGGCAGTTGTGGATGTAGGCTGCCTTCCACTTTGCATACTTCCTGTGTTGGATGTTCTGGAAAGTAGTGGGAAAGGGGAGAGTCAATCAGTGAATCATTAAGATAAGCAATGCTCAATTAATGAACTTTCTCTGCAAAACAATAGGCAAAATAGGAGCAGATCTGATTTGTTAGGATTTTGGCTGGATATGATATAGATATCACTTGACTGATGAATGATTCACTCATGACTATGATTACGGTTTAATTACTGGCATGTTCTGCATTGTTGTCAAATAAAGCAACAAGACATGAGAAACTGTGCATAAAAGGGATCTGATGTCAGTTAAGGGCTGCAAAGGTAAAATTCCTTGAATGGCTAACGCAATATGTTAAAAGACACCAATATTTATTAAATAACCAAATCAGCGGTTTTCAAACTTTCTTATGGCAAGTACCCCCAAATATAATCACACTCCCTTGTAAAGTCAGGTCACTTTAATTGATATAGTGCTTTATACAATTCAGATTGTTTCAAAGCAACTTTACTATGATAACAAGAGTCAGTAATGCAAATATAATTCAATTCTGCAGTAAAGCAACACTAAAAAAAGTTCAGTTCAGTGTTGATTCAGTTAATTTTATAAATCAAATTATGAAACAAAGTCAAATCAGCTATAAAGCAGTTTTGTTCTCATCCAATAGTGTTAGAGCAGTCAAATCGATAATTTTTAGAATTATAACAGAATTATAAGGGACCCCTTTCCTAAGAACAAAGTAAATGTACATCATGTAAAGTACCTGTCAAAAGTTCAGAAACATGTTTTATGAAAGAAGTCTCTTATGCTCTTTATTTGCTCAAAAATACAGTAGTAAAACCAGTAATACAGTGAAATATTACAATTTAAAATAACTGTTTTCTATTTGATCAAAAATACAGTAAAATCAGTAATATTGTGAAATATTATTGCAATTTAAAATAACTAACTGTTTTCTATTTAAAAAATAATATATATATATATAATTTATTCCTCTGATGACAAATCTGAATGAATTAATTACTCTTCAGAATTACTCCAGTCTTCTGTGTCACATGATCTTTCAGAAATCATTCTAATATGCTGATTTGGTGCTAAAAAAAAAACATTTCGGCTCATAATTATCAATAGTAATGTATCTGTCACTCCAAATTAAAGTATTTAATTTATTGTTTGAATTTTATAATAAAATGGACAGAAGTAGAAATTTGAGACTTTGTTTAATATCAAAAGTAACAAAACCTATTGTGATTTATTTGATGGGTTGCGCTCTACAATGTTCTGTTCATTCATCAACTGATAACAGCAAGATCGATTCATCTGTGGAGGGAGCTAAAGATCAGGGTGATGGCAAGGAGACCCTCCAACCTGAAAGAGTTGGAGCTCATCGCTAAAGATGAATGGGCAAAAATACCACTGGGGACATGCAAAAAGCTGGTCAGCAATTATAGCAAGCGTTTGATTGCTGTAATAGCCAAACAAGGCTTTTCTATTGATTATTGAGACAGGTATGAATAATTTTGGACATGCCACCTTTTTTCAAATGTAAATAAAAGATGAGTAATAATTTTTTCCACAATGATGCCTCTTGTACATCGCCTTATTATCTTCTGGGAGACGCCTGTGTCATTTCTAATCAAGAAAAAAACTTGCTGGTTGAATAAAAGTAAAAGTCAGAATTTGCCAGGGGTATGAATAATTTCGGGCTTTACTGTGTATATATATATATATATATATATTTTTTTTTTTAAGGTCTAATGACTTTAGTGTATCTGGTTTATTTTCATCGCTCTGAAGTGTGCTAAAACCTGTAATTTTACACCACCAACTCACATCCATTAAAAGGGTTTTGCAGACTCTTGAAGCCTTCGCATCTCAACTTCTACTTTTACATACATTAGTATTAGTACTGAGTCTAGCACTAAAAAGTTCCCTTTTCTCATGTAATTTAATATGGCACAACTCCTTGTGGCATTGTCAGAGAGAAACAGCACAGTAATGGAGGGCAATTCTGAGAGCTCATTGTTGAAACAGTCAGTCCAATGAGCTCTCAATAGTAGGAAAATGTCTGGCCCTTAGGGAGCGAAGAACATTCAATGAAACATTGTCCATCTTCGGACACAGGTCACTTCCCCTCTGTATAAAAGAGACATCTGCGGCCATGGCGACCAGTAGGGATGGTCTAATAGGCACACTGGAAATACACAGATTCAACTGGTGGATTAGCAACACTTTCCGGGCACATATTTGCCAAGAACTGGCCTCTCAAAACCTCTGTGTACATTGAGACTGGTGAGGCGTTGTCAGTCCTTGGGCTCACTTTTACAGTTTCCCATTAATTTCCACGTTTTCATAGCAGTTTTCAGATTTGAACACGAGAACATGGCTCTAATGACGTATTTGATTCCATTAGACGTTTTCACGTTCCAGTAAATTAGGCGAGCTTGTGTCTGTGCCATCAGAAACGGGGGGACTGTGTGAAGAAACACATCTCAGGCCCATATTTATGTCCCTTCAACACAAAACTTTGTCATACTAGCCTTGGCGTCAAAATATAGACCTACTCGGTTGACAATATATGGGAGGAAAAGACTCAGTGACTCACCTCTTCTGATAATTCACCAAAGACACTCAACACATCAAACAGAAGACTTGAGGTGTAGAAGGACTTGATCATATTCCTGATGAAAACAAAAATTAAACTGTTAACACAGCAATGCAGTCATTTAGTTAGTACTTCTTTTCACTAAAATTAAGCCAATTGTATGTCTCATAAAACAGACATGTGAAACAAAGAACATCTGCATATAACATGCACTATCGTTCAAAAGTTGTGGTCGGTAAGGTTCTGTAAATTGCTCAATCTTCTACATTTTAAAATAACAATTTTCTATTTTAATGTGTTTTAAAATGCAATTAATTCCTGTGATGTCAAAGCTGAATTTACAGCTAACATTACTCTAGAATAGGATAAATGTTTAAAAGTTATCTGCTACACAGCAATAATGCATTTAGGTCAATAACAATGTCTATTAATTTGAATGATATATTCAGACATAAATTAGCAAGGGGATAAATGGTTCTAAAAACGCAGCGCTCAAGTTGAACTTTTAAAAAACGTTGTCTCGAGACCTTGCGCTTTTCCCCCATTCCATTGCGTGCATCTCGTGTTTTTCAAAGCAAAAATGTGTTCTGTGTGAATGAGCACCAAGTATGACTACCCTCTTTAAATGAAAATAAACATATAAAATTTAAAGTGATTCAATTTAAGCCTCTTTCAGGACATTTACATCTTCAGGCATACTGCTTTGGTCACTCTGAGAAAAACCTCATTCCCTCTTTAGAATAAAACCTTTAGGGTGAGGATTGTACATTCATGTTCAAGAAAACTTAAAGTAACTTGCTGACAATAACAGCATTCTTTTTCCAGAATGAGGATAAATGTCGTGAACTGCAGTACCTTTTATTAGTAATACCATAAAGTACACAATGATTCACCTTTTGCACTGTTTGAACAAACCCTGAGTATGTGAATACATCCTGAGTGGCCTCTGGACAGGGAGTGCATGCAGGTCTGACAGCTTCCTACGGTAAGACTGATCTCCACTCTAAACCTCATCAGCAGGAAGAGGGAAAAGAACGCAAGGGCAAATGTTGCAGAAAATGCCAAAGTTGATCCATTTTAGAATGTATTTTGAGACCTTAGAGGGAATGTTGTATCAACATAAGACTTTGTTAGCAATCCACATAGAGGTTATTACGTCTACAACAACATCCTTCCTGAAGTCTATTTCTCTGAGATTTTATTACTTCTAGGAAGTGGTGGACAAAGTACACATGTACTTTGAGTAAAAGTACTAATCCTCTATTAAAATATTACTTCAGTAAAAGTATTAAGTACTCCTTTTTCAACATTAAGTAAAAAAAAAAGTACTTGATTTTTAATGTACTTGAGTATTTAACGTAAAAAAATATATTTTGTAATTTTATATACTTGTATACTTTTATATTAATTTTATATTGCATGTTTTATATAATCCTACTGCTATAATCCTACTGCCAGTCAATTTGCAATATTAGTGGATGCAGATACAGATGATCTGCAAGTAAGATAATTAACGTTTTATTTTATTACTAAAACTTGTCATACACTATCAAAACAAATATATTATAATATCAATTTAGGTTACTGATAGGCTACTTCATGTGTGCAAACAATCCAAACATTCGGCATGAACGGAATGATCTCCCATTCTTGGCTCATTTTGAGTCGGGACTAGTGAATTCAGTGAATTGTTAACTGGAGACTCGCTCAGACCAGATCACTTGAATCAGTGAGTTGTTGACTCGAGAACAGCTCCAATCAGATCATTTCAATTCCCGAATAAATCGTTTGGTGCGATTTGCGAACTAATTTAATAGGCTCATTGAAAAAAAAATCAGCTTGTTCACAAATCAGACACCGCAATCAAGTCTTGGAGCATGTGACCCCCTTCAGTTCAAAATAACGAGGAATATCATGCTTTTAGGAAATGTAGTGGAGTAACGTAAAAATAACCATATTATGCTTTAGAATATAGTGGAGTAAAAGCAAAAGTTTCTCAAAATAAAAATACTTTGTTACTGTCCAGAAGTGTACTCAGGTTTATCTAGCCACAACAAAACTAACAATCACTTAAAATACCATAGGTAGTGCCAGTCCATATGACCTGAGTCACTGCCAGGTATTCAGCTCTTGGACCCTTTACCAGCACTGCACTGCCTATGACGTCACTGTCCACAACAGCTTCATTATACTGCTGTGACCTGTAACGCAACACCTGGCTAATCCATGCCGTCTCACTCCCAGGCAACCACCCTGTACAGAGTCAGCTTTGTTGCTAATTTTAGCCTGCTACTCACGCCCTCTATGTGCAATAGTGACAGTGGGATTATTTCGTGT
This sequence comes from Meda fulgida, assembly GCA_030578275.1. Lineage (NCBI taxonomy): Eukaryota > Metazoa > Chordata > Actinopteri > Cypriniformes > Leuciscidae > Meda > Meda fulgida. The sequence continues at coordinate 9,167,691 of CM060635.1, forward strand.
CACGGCTCGGTGAAAGGAAACTGTAATTAAGGTATGTGCATTTAAACAGCGAAAAAATTCTGTCTAAATATTCTGGGGATGTAAAAAGCCAACTAATCCAACCGACCTGGACCTTGACTTACTTGTGGAAATGTCCTGATCGATCTTCACTGTCTGCATAGAGGAACATTTTTATAGCGTAATTCTCAACATGGGCATTTCCAACTATTTCCTGCGAGATGGATTCGTTGTCGCTGAGCTCCTTCTTCATCTGAAACAAAGAACCACTCAAAAGTTAGTTTTCCATGTGCAGCACTGAAACAACCTAAAGTGCCATGCAAATGTGGTCATATTAGCATGTTTTAGCATGGGCAGTACTGTAAAGAGTGTTTACTGCACCATTTATGACAGATTCTAGATGATTACTCTCTAAAGCCCTGGTTTCCATAGCATGACTCAATCATTCCTGAGAAGCATCAGCCACTTTGATTCCACTCCAGAAGCCTAGTGTAATTAATATTTTGTTGCGAAAGAGGGTCCCTCTGGAGTTGCCCACGCACAATTAGTGGACTCATTCACCCAGCTATTATTATGATGATGATCAGCGACAGCAGGCAAATGAATTTGTAGCCTCAAAATTCACAGAAAACTGTTAAAATGTAACAGACAATGACACTGCATGGACTAATGCAGCCTCATGATTATCCTCACTTCTAATAATACTGAGACAGCACAAAATCCAAAAATATCCATTTGTTTTCTCTGCCTGAGTTTTCAACAAGGCTTGTCTTCATGGGCATCATCCTTCTCCATGTCGGTTCATTGACAATAAATGTGCTGCAGCTTCATTTAAAATAAATTGTACATTATGATTACATAAATAGAATAAATATTTGAGGTGGTCCTGCATTAAAAATTAAACTTCATTGCAAAATCAAATGGAATTGCAGGTTTCAGCACATTTTCAGCCTTGATCCTGATCTCAGCAAACCATGCAACACATAGACGAATGTGACCGGGTCTTTTACTTAGAGGTTTGGAATGGCCAGCACCCAAACGCTAAAGCTTCAGCCAGTCAGGCTCTGCCTTCCTCTCTGTGATGTTACAGTCTGCTAGAGAGCATCAGGTTTCCTTGTAAAATCAGTAAAGCAAATACGACTGGTTATATTTCAACAGGTGGAACCTGGGCGCCTGAATAGACTCACTGTTCACATTTTAATGAAATTTTTACCTATTCCGTGAAAAAGCACAGTGAAGGCACAGTAGATCACTTGTACTGTATCGTAGAAGAATATAAAAACATAAGTCGGAAGGAAGCGTGCAAAAACAGTACAGAGACAGAAAGTGAGACTGGATGCTTTTCTGCACACTAAATCAAAGCCTTGAAACTAGATCTTGTCTATGCACACCGATTCCATGGGGTTCACTCAAAATCCCCTTGGAAAAAAAGGAACACTGGAGTCATTTTAACAGTTGCTAAAAGGAAGCTTGTTCTGTTAAGAAAAACGGAGAAGGTTCTATGTGTTTTTTGGCCAAGAGACTTGCTGATATTTAGAGTGAGAGCTAGATATAGGTGAAGTGAACCTTATCACATGCATTCTGCTTCTCTGTGCAAGCAAGCTGCGAAAAGCTATAGATCCTACATCTCGAACGAAAAAAAAAAATAGCTGACAGACGAGTAATTTAAATAAGTGGCTCAGAAACGATTCCAGTTTAGGCAGCCCATAATTGACTGTACAAAACATTGCACAACGTCAGCACAAATCATGTTTACCTCCGTCACAAGTTTACCCATATTTATTGTAGTCTGGGTCATGTTTTCTTTTACATTTGTTAACTGTTTTTCAAGGGTGAGGGCATATTACAACCTGTCCATGTTGTCATCTACCTAATTTGTCTAGCAGTAGCATTTGTATAAACAACAAAGATTTCACTTACTTTTTTTAAGCCTACTCATCTTGCTATCCAACTATGCACAATTATACATTTAGTTAGGTTTTATTATATGCATTTAGATTTTTTACCCAGAACAGACCTGTGAACCATTTACTGGGTTGAGAAACCACTGGTAAAAGTTAGGCTTTTAGAATAATTTTATAAAAGCACTGCAAAATACTTTCTCTACAGACAAAAAGAATGAAAAAAAGTGCTGCACGGGGTGTGAATTCGTTATCTCGGTGCTCTTTGGATGTAAGGGGTGGTTCAGCTCATAAAATAAAGATATTCCAAGGCACTCGAATAATGTTGAAAAAGATAAAAAGCTTATTTTTTTCATCATGGCTTTATTATTTAAAAACTGGTGACAAGTACACATCTGCGCGTTGCGGCTCACAAGCCTTCGTCAGGGTGTGAACACCCTTCTCACACCCTGACGAAGGCTTGTAAGCCGCAACGTGTAGGTGTGTACTTGTCAAATGATAAAGCCATGATGAAATAAAGACTTTTTAACTTTTTCAACATTATTCGAGTGCCTTCGAATATCTTTATTTTTTAATAGACACATATACTGTATACTCTTTGTGAAGTACATGTCATGCACATATAAATGACAGATGGGTGATTCCGAACATAATTAGAGAGCAGAGCATCATCTTTTCATTGTATGGTGTAAAAGAGAGTTCACTATGAAGTACACTTCATGCTTCAGACCTTTTGACCGGATGTGCCCACCAGGATCTGGGTCTCCACAGGTTGTTGTTTCCTGTCTCTGTGACATTTAATGAACTGAGCTGAGGCGATAGTAAAAGCGAGCACTGGAGACTGCAGGGTCTCCACGCTTGTCTAATTGGTTCCTGAAATGTCTATAACAGTGCCTAGGCATAAAAGAAAGGTTTTTTTTTCCACAGCTTCCTGCTCCCCTTTTGAGGAGACCTATAAATTCAGCCTTTTGAACTGATGAGAATACAGTGGCTTTAGTACAAAAGGTCACTAAAAATGTGTTGCTAATGCCACACAAACAAAAGAACTCAAAACCAATCAAAGTATAAAAATCTTTAGGACTTAACTTACCGTTTCCAACTGATCCATTAGTTTCACAAGAAACTTCCGGCACTCTGGAGTTTTGCTATCTAGTTTCATTCCTGTCTGCATGGCGTAAAGTCGACCTGGAACACATTAAAACCAACGAGAAGAGCATTTTATTTATTTATTAAGTGTTTAACTACTGAACTGATGTCATGTTAGCATGGCATTTAGTATGCAGTACTAGGGTTGTCACGGTACCCAAATTTCAGCAGTCGGTACAAACAGTCAAATTTCACTACCAAGGCAAAAACTGTTGGATTAGGTACTTAAAAAAATTATGTCCAGTTTTGTTTCATCGATTGGTTATCACTGTCTATCATCACAGTTTCCGATTCAATTGTGCATTTAAATATGGTTGTCAGTCCTGAATCTTTGCAGTGCACCTGGCAGCATGAAAAACTAAACATGTATTCAGACAATAAAGGGTAATAAACAGAAAGAGAAGACCCGTCCCTTTATAATCACCAAGGCTGTGTCGATATGTAAATCACAAGCTCACTGAATTCTGCACTCTTGCGAAAACTCCTGTTATGATAAAATAGTGTTAGTAGTACATTGAATCTCTTATTTACATTGTGTTTACACTTTGTTGGTTATAATGAAAGGGTTTGCAAGTGTGCTGCTCGCATTGAACAAAGCCTTGTGCGCTTTCAGTGGTGTTAAGCAGATTCCAACTAACTTACTGACTAGCACCTCTGATAGCCCATTGCGTTCATATGCTCAAAATATATAATTGTGATTGGCTGCAATGCTCAACACTTGTAAAAACATGTAGGTAGAAAACTTTGACACTCAGAGAGAAAACAAACAAGAACGTGAGCGATTGAAGGCAGCGTCTATCAGCAGGTACCGAATATACCCGGTACTCGATACTACCTGTTCTGCAGAAAAAACCAAAACATTTTTTTAGTACCGACTGGTAGGCTATGTCTACAATGTCTAGACACACCAAACTGAATATGTGCTTTAATAACCTTAAAGCTTATGCTAAAATGACAACAATTTTGTAGAATGATTTTGTGTGCATTTCTTTCCAAAAAAATAAAACAAAATAATTTTTAGTTGGCCCATGACAAAAGTGAAAAAAAAAAAAAAAAACAAGGCAGCAACATGTGTTCAATATATCAGAATTCCTTCAGCATGGTCCAAGACTGGAAGAGCATTCCAGACTAGCTAATGAAGTTGGTTGAGAGAATGCCAAGAGTGTGCAAAACTGTTATCAATGCAAAGAAGTGCTCTACTAAAGTTAACCAGTTGTTTACATGTTAATTTTAATTTTCACTGAATCATTTTCATAGAATTCATAAATACATTTGTGTTTTCACATTTTTGCTGAAGTAAAATGTCGAAGATGTAAAATAAGTAAAATAAAACACTATAACTAAATACAAACAAATACTTTGCATTTTAAATGTAAAGGATTTTCTTACATTTCTGAAATTTTAAACTCGTTCTTTGCTATCAAATTCCCTTTTCTTGCCAGCAAACTGCATCCTTTACTGTTATGTGTCTTTGGACCACTGGAGTACAGTTGTCAGTAAATGTGGTTACAAAACATGGTTAAGCCCACACATCTGGCAAAAGTTTTCAATGTATTTTACAGGCCATATGTGATGAGTACAATGGCATTTTTACTGGCTCTTGCTCTTTTAGTATAATATACAATAGTGGCACATGGTCCTACTGAGTTAGAAAGGGTGAAAAAGTCCCATGAGCCATTGATGCACACTGTATGGGTCATTTCTGGATGCACACTGTAAATAGAAGAGCTACAGCTGCCAGGGCAAACTCCAAAGACGCAGATGTTGCGGCTGTGAAAGCATAAAAGCTACACTTAAATGCAAAGTTAAGTGAATTACCTTCATGTCACACATGAATATGGAGTATTATCCTGAGGGTCTATTTTAATGAATTAAATTGCAGTTCTTGATCAATCAATAGACATTAATAGAAGAAGAAAGTGTGATCTACAATGTATTCAACAGAGGTGAAGCATGAAACAGGAAGCGCCCAGAGTTTGTTCATTAGAATTCATGAAGGATCGCAAACAAGGTCTTCAATTATGGAGTGCCTGGAAGAAGACAACAATCAATTGCTATTGCACAAGTTCAAAGTCATTAAGTTAAGAGGGATTGTTAAGAGGGACATTTGGAAAAAAGGCAGTAAGCTCCGAGCCTTAGGGATATGCTCCCCTAATGAAGATAATATCTGGTCCCACCCACACTTTTACCAATTTAAAATCTCACCTAGGTGAACCTATGCTGTCCCAAAGGAAATTAAAAAGATGAGGGCTTACAAAGTTTTCCACAGCTTGCTATCGCATTTTATGTGATGAAGAGGGATGAAACGATCCCCTCGCGGCCAAACATGAGCCAAAATATTCTTGCACTAAATATTAAGATACATCTGTGTGGACCTCTTACTTAATGTAACAAAATTAAATGTCACTAGTCACTACTTATAATATATATATATATATATATATATATATATATATATATATATATATATATATATTATTGTATTAAGGAGAGGATGACCGGGGCCATGTATTGCGAGATTTCAGGGAACAACCTCCTTCCCTCAGTTAGAGCATTGAAGATGGGTCGAGACTGGGTCTTTCAACATGACAATGACCCGAAGCACACAGCCAGGATAACCACGGAGTGGCTCTGCAAGAAGCATATCAAGGTTCTGGCATGACGGCCCCGGTCATCCTCTCCTTAATACAGTGCAGTCGCACTGTCCCATGTGCAGAAAAACACCCCCAAAGCATGATGCCACCACCCCCATGCTTCACAGTAGGAATGGTGTTCTTGGGATGGTACTCATCATTCTTCTTCCTCCAAACACGGCGAGTGGAATTATGACCAAAAAGTTCTATTTTGGTCTCATCTGACCACATGACTTTCTCCCATGACTCTGGATCATCCAAATGGTCATTGGCAAACTTAAAGGTGCAGTGTGTAACATTTTTGAGTATTTATTAACAGAAATGCAATATGACATCCATAACTATGTGTTCAGTGGTGTATAAAGAACTTACTTAATAAACCGTAATGTTTTTATTACCTTAGAATGAGGCATTTATATCTACATAGGCGCGGGAATCCCCTTCTATGAAGGTCGCCATATTGTGACGTCATGTTTCTACCGTAGCCGACAGCGATCAAACAGCGTTACAGAGCGCGTTTCGTCACTACCTTGAAAGAGAAGCCGCAGAAAGCTAGAAGAAGCTAGTCATAAACACCGTGAGTAGTGACTTTTCCCTTGTCAGTGGTGTAAATATGTAGTTGGATTGTTTCATGTAACTTAATTCTTCTCCCTCGCTGTGTTATGGCTTTGCTATGTGGGGATAAATGTGCTGGTTGCGCTCGTGAGACAGCTGATTAGTAGGCTACTCTTGTCATTGACCGGAAAACAGTTACAGGAATCACCAACCCGTCGATCTTGGAAGCATTTAAGTCGATCGAGTTTCCAAAATCAGAAAAAAAAGCCTATTGTGTGTAGTAAGTGGTGTCTATGGGATGCGGAGGCACGCGCGCTGTTACAATCACGTCATTTTTGCCGCGCGCACCTTTGGGCTCATGCGGACGCGTCGAGTATAAACAAGGCTTAACGCTTTAACCAGCTCAGCCACAGTAACAGCTCATATTAGCCAGCTAAACTTTTACTACCCTGTTAGAAAAAAATATATAACGTTAGTTGCATAGTTTCATGTGGTTCTTCTCCCTCGCTGTATTATGGGTTTGCTATGTGGGGAGAAATGTGCTGGTTACGTTCGTGAGACAATCAGCTGATTACTATTATTATATTATGTATTAATACCCTTGATCCTTACCTGACTATGGCTTTGTAAACTTTATCCATGATGTGGTTTATAATGGACTGTGGTACAAACGCTTGTTTTACTCTGGCTATTCTCTGCTGTCTCAGATGACGATGTTTGTCCCGTTTTAGCCACCGTAGCTTCTTCGAAAGGGAGGGGTGAGCGGTGGGCTGAGCCCTTAGTGTAAACTCGCAAACGAACCGCTATATGTCGCCAAAAGCTACACACTGCACCTTTAAGACGGGACCTGACATGTGCTGGTTTAAGCAGGGGAACCTTCCGTGCCATGCATGATTTCAAACCATGACGTCTTAGTGTATTGCCAACAGTAACCTTGGAAACAGTGGTCCCAGCTCTTTTCAGGTCATTGACCAGCTCCTCCCGTGTAGTTCTGGGCTGATTTCTCACCTTTCTTAGGATCAATGAGACCCCACGAGGTGAGATCTTGCATGGAGCCCCAGTCCGCGGGAGATTGACAGTCATGTTTAGCTTCTTCCATTTTCAAATGATTGCTCCAACAGTGGACCTTTTTTCACCAAGCTGCTTAGCAATTTCCCCGTAGCCCTTTCCAGCCTAGTGGAGGTGTACAATTTTGTCTCTAGTGTCTTTGGACAGCTTTTTGGTCTTGGCCATGTTAGTAGTTGGATTCTTACTGATTGTATGGGGTGGACAGGTGTCTTTATGCAGCTAACGACCTCAAACAGGTGCATCTAATTTAGGATAATAAGTGGAGTGGAGGTGGACATTTTAAAGGCAGACTAACAGGTCTTTGAGGGTCAGAATGCTAGCTGATAGACAGGTGTTCAAATACTTATTTGCAGCTGTATCATACAAATAAATAATTAAAAAAAATCATATATTGTGATTTATGGATTTTTTTTTTTAGATTGTCTCTCACAGTGGGCATGCACCTACGATGACAATTTCAGACCCCTCCATGATTTCTAAGTGGGAGAACTTGCAAAATAGCAGGGTGTTCAAATACTTATTTTCCTCACTGTATATATATATATATATATATATATATATATATATATATACAGGTCCTTTTCAAAAAAATTGCATATTGTGATAAAGTTCATTATTTGGAAATACTAAGATAAAAGATAAATAATAATGAGGGAAAACACGTACGCATAAATGTTGCACAATTATAATATTGAATTAAAAAACCTGGATAATTACATGGAAAGATACACTGTACAAAAAATGTATTAACTGGTTAATAGTTACATTACGGTCCTTACCATATATGGTGAAAAACTGTAAATGATTTACCATCACATTATATGTGATTTTACTATAAAATACTGTCAAATTTCTGTTTTTTGAAAATATAAATTGAATTATGAATTAACATATAATTTACGATTAAAAAAACTCTAAGGATTTAACCAAAAGTATCTCGTTACACAGCACATATGCTTACTTTTTTTATAAATAACTTTGATTTAATATGTACAATAATGTGTTTTGTGTTGCATTTTATGTCATTTAGTTAATGTTTATTGCATTATTTTAGTGTCATGTGTGTTACCATGATGGTAATTTGTCTTTTGAGTGTATGACCCTGTGCACCGTCTATACAGTATTGATGTTTTACAAACAGGCTGCTTACGATTAACTAATTTATCATGTGGGATGTGGATGTGATCTATTGTGCCAACTGTATTCTTGTGGTGGTTATAGATACATTTTAAGATAAACGGGCAGGTATTGGTAGCTAAACTACTAGGTATATAATTAGACATTATGACTCAAGTAAAATATACATGTATCCTGCCAGTTTTTCTCCCATACATTTTAGTGTAAAAGGATTTTTTTTTTTTTTTTTACAGTGTAAGGAAACTATAAATTGAATCAAATTCAGTGAAATACTTATTTAGACTTATCGATCATCTTTGTTGTAAACACACACTGGAAAAGGTTGGAAACATTTTCTCTACTACTGTGTTTTTAGCGATACAAAAATATCCAAACAAAATAACCAATTCTACATGCTTTGTTTAAGTGACACTTGTCAAGCCGAGACAGGACTTTGAATAACACTTTGTGTGCTAGGCAGACTTTGAAATCAGTTATCTTATTTTAAACACATTAGCCAGTAAAACACTGAACTCACAATTACAATTTCCTGAAGGAAACAAGGAAAAGCAAATACACCTAAGCATGTGCTCAGGCCAGGGCAATGTTAGATAAAGGTGCCTCTATGCTGCTGTTTTTCTTGAGAAACAAAACACTATACAGAATGCATTGCAATTGAATATCTGAAACAGAAATAACTTTAAACGGTTTAGACTGCTTTTAAATGCAAAAACTTAGCTTCAAACAAGTGGCCTATTAGCATCTAATAAGTTGTGTATGGTACCTTAGTTAAAATAAGCATATAGTAAGCAAGCATAGTAAGTTTGAATAAGTTTGGTTAAATAAAACCGAGAGAAAGATGAAGAGAAAAAGCATAATTTCAGACAAATACAAGAAAAAACAATAGACTTGTGAAATGAACATGGAAAGACCACGGGAGACGCAAATACCAGCACAAACATCTCAACAATTTATCAGCCATATCACCAAGTACATCCAAATACCCAAGTAAAATACGGGATATTATGAAATTACAAGTCAAATGTTATCAGTTAGATAACCCTAAGTAAACAAAATAAATAGGATTTCAGAAGATTGATGACCGCTGAAAGGAAAGGCTCATACAGTATGATATATTTTTGTCAAGTACTTCCTGTCTTTGTTTCTTTAAGAACAGTACATTTCCTCTTCCATGAGGCCCAATTTGCAGAGATCTGATGTCTATCACAATAGATCATAGCATACAGTCACAAAGTCCTCCTTTGTAACTGTATTACGCCCATACTTCTCAACATCCAATATTCCTCATCTGAAACAATGCAACACTGAGGGCATTCACATTTGTAAATCAAGAAAATAAAATAAAACTATCAACAATTTGCATTATTCGCTTCATCTGTTTTAATGAAAGCAAGTGAAATAAAGAGTATGAATAAATGTTCGAATAGTGTTTTTATTGAAAGCATCAAACAACAAATGAAGATATTTTAGTGAAATCCGAGAGCTTTCTGTCCGTCCATTGACAGATGCAACTACTTTGACGCTTCAAAAAGTTCATAAAGAGATCGTAAAATTAATCCATATGCATCGACAGTCCAAATTTTCTGAAGAGACACGATCGCTTTATATGATAAACAGATTTAATGTAGGCTTTTATGCACATATAAACATTGATCAGCTGACATAAATAGAAGCTCAACCAAACCTGCTTGACACGCGAGAACAAACCTTTTGGGGAAGTTCAAATGTGCTGTGTAACACAAGAACGAACCTCATTGGTTCTCGCACGTCAAGCGAACATGCTTCAGTTTCTGTTTATCACAACTGATGTGCAAGTTGATGAATGCTTATACGCAAATAAGAGCCTAAATTCAATCTGCTCATCATATAAAGCGATTGTGTAAAATTTGGACTAAACCGCTCAATAAATATGGATTAGTTTTATGATCTCTAACTTTTTGAAGTGTCAGTGCCAGTGGTAGTTGTGTAGCTGTCTATAGAGGGACAGAAAGCTCTCTGATTTCATCAAAAAGATCTTCATTTGTGTTCTGAAGATGAACAAGTCTTACGAATTTGAAAAGACATGAGCGTGAGGGTAATTTATGACAGAATTTAAATTTTTGGGTGAACCATCCCTTTAATTCAGAAGACCTCAATGTAAATTCATATAGAAAGACTGGGCTAAACACCAGATTGCACCCATTCAATGGCCACTGCACAACAAAGCGTACAATATCTCAGATGCTCATTATGGCAGAGTAAGCATCAACGCAAGCTTGACGTTTGACAGACGAAAGACAGCGTGACTCTTCAGTTGAGGACATGCCCGAGTATTTCACTGACATCTGCAGTAAGAACTGAATTTTATATTCAGGAATGTCAGCCCGCGCACTCTGCTTTCCCTACTACAAGGATGTTATTATGTAGCTGCTGCTCAGTCTGAAGACTGGATAAGGTCCAGCAAGAAGGAAGGAAAACAATGTCAAAGAGGGTCTTTTCCATAGGTTTACAGCATGGTGCCAATCAGAGAACTGGAGCTCTGTCAAAGAGACAGAAGCCAAAGCAGAACCGCATCAGAAGAGCATTCTGCTTCAAAAACCACAAACAACTGAAGACTGCCACACATTAATCTGGCACCACACACGGCTGTTGCACATTATGACGTCCTCATAGAAAACATCAATCCTTATAATCCAGAAAAACAGAAGAAAAAATGAAATCACTAATCGTGATTAATAAAGCGAGCTTAACTTTCAAGCCAAGAATATTTAAACTTTTAGGATAATGAAGAAAAATAAGATAACCGAGACTGCTAGATCATCATCTAGATTCTAGGTATTAAAGAGACCATGATCAACTGCAATTTTAAAACTCTGAGTATTTGCAAACAACAGATAAAGTCTCAAGTAAAAGGATACAGTAGGCTAACAACAGAAACAATTCCAGCAAGTCCTGATTCTCTCACTTAAAAGTCAATGCTGACCTCCAGTGGCATAATGCATTCACCCTCTATTAAGAAAATTCTTATCTAGATTTAATAGGAAAAAATCTCTATAAGTACAAAACAATCAGATCTTTAAACAGCTTTCAGAAACCTCACTGAATGTTCCATTCTGTGTTTTTAAAAAACTATACTTAATAGCCTAGTGTTTTACACTATGAACTGGTAAAAACAACACAATTACACACAAAGTAACTGATCTGTCCAGAATAAATACACAGCCTAAAAAATATGAATTGAAAATGTATTCATTGAAATGATGAAAAGGTTCAAAATCTTCCAAAATGTGATTTAAAAAAGAAAACTCTTAATAAAAATATGTTGTGAGTGGGTGTTGACATTGCTAAACTGTGCATATAGTCATATGATGTTTAGTGGGTACTTCATACACAGAGCAACATGCTACACTTAGTTGCTCAAAGCCATAACTTTAACAAGTGATAGTTCACAGATCCGATCGTCGTGAAACCCCGTGGTTTGTACCTTTTTTAAAAGATATATCTGGCAGACTATCCTAATTTCTCATAAGCAACACTATAATTCTAAATACACTAATTTTCTATAATTTCATCATTTGATCAAAACACAGTAATATTAATAATAATAATATAGAAATATTTACAACTTAAAAATAGCTGTATACTGATATATATATTTTAAAATCAGGGTACCCCCAGGATCCTCCAACTTAAATTCAAGGCTTTTTAAGACCTTTTTAATACCATTTCAAATGAAATTCAATGCCAACTTCGTACCCATTCCGACAGAAGTATGAGGGGAAAATGTCAAATCTGTGTACATTTTAAACCCTAGAAAATAATTATGTACAAGAAGGTTACTTGAATTAAATATATATTGAATTATATATCAGTCATATTTAATACATACGCAACAGCATTGTAGCGCGCACGTGTGTGTAGGCCAGTGTTAATTTTGGCAGCCATTTTTGATTTAGTCTTAGTCTTCAGACGAAAATGCTTATTGGTCTTAATCACATTTGAGTCATCCTGTTTTTTATAGTTGTAGTTGACGAAAAGTCTTTGCATTTTTTGTCAACTTTTAGTCAAACTGCAGTTACTTTACTTTTGGTAAAAACTAAATAAGACCTTTGTAGCGAAATCCAAGACTTTGTATACTAAATTCAAGGCTTTTAAGGCCTTAATTTGAGATGATCAAATTCAAGACTTTTTCAAGGCTTTTAAGACCCGCGGGTACCCTGAAAATGTAATATATTCTTGTGATGGCAAAGCTGAATTTTCAGCAGTCATTACTCCACAGTCACATGATCCATTAGAAATCATTCTAATATCCTGATTTGCTGCTCAAGAAACATTTATTATTATCAATGTTAAAAACAGCTGTGTTTTATGTTAATGTAAAATGTGATACATTTCATCAGGATTGTTTGACTAAAGTTTAAAAGAACAGCATTTATTTGAAATGGAAATCTTCAGCAACATTACTCATGTCTTTGCTGCAACTCTTAATCAATTTAATACATCCTTAATAAAGCTTGCTTTGTTTCTGGCTGTTTATTAGTACTTATAAAGCACATAATTTCTTATTCTGAATGACCATATTCTACATCCCTAATCATACCCAATACCTAATAGTAACACCTACCTTGATAACTATTAATTAGCAGTAATAAGGAGTTTATTGAGGCAAAATTCATAGTTAATAGTTAGTTAATAGTGAGAACTGGACAGTAATCTAAAGTGTGACCAAACTGTTGAACCATAGTGAACATTCAGAAAAGAATCAGATTCATCAGTCAACAGAGGGCTAGATGCAAGCTATAAAAACATAGAAACTAAAGTCCAAAAATTGTGACAAACCATCTCTAGAGTATTCTGCCCTGAAACATCATGATGGCAGTATAGTCTGGAGCCCAACAAAAAGAGAGATTACGTCTAAAATTGCCCCTTTGCCTTCATGGATTGCTCAGGTCATAAAACAAATATGAAGCTTGACATTTAGACTCAGCAAAGAAAGGACATAATATCTCCCTACTCAGAAATGGAAAATTGCAGGAGCAGTGGGAGGTCCTCCATTGATGAGGTTAGACTCCAAAAGTGCAGTCTACCTGAAATGGTTGCCATGACAATAAGAAAGCAAGACAAAAAAAATCTTGATTGCGTTCAGTGGGCAAACTGGGATAATGTCAGAAGCCATTTCAAGGTATTTGATAGAAAATGACTGTTCTCGTGTGAAATAAGATGCATAACTATGAGTCATTCAAACATTTGGTACCCTTCCAGGAGCATCCAGTCAACTTATTAAATGTACATGAATTCTTAACTCTCAGGCAAATTGGCACACAAATAACAATGTCTTCATTCAAGATACTCCTGTGATAATCAAATAACCCAACTATTCATGAGCAAGAACTTTCCCCGAGTAGGATGCCAATAAAAATACATGAGGAAGGTTGTTTGTGCCCCAGACATAAAATACTGAAGATGTACAATCTGTCTACTAACATTAAAAAACATTATACAAAGTTTAACAGATCATTAGTTAAAATTCAAAAAATGGTTGTCATAAATATTTGATTTATATAATTTAAAGGGGTCATCATGAACTGAGAAATCAAATTTTCCATGTCATATAAGAATATCCTGTAATTTTCAGAACTGAAAACTTCCTTGTTAGTCCAAAAACAGCTTTTATTGTTACCAAGCCCAGCGAGCGACTCGTCCTGGCATGTGCCAATTTATAACGTAATAGATGAAAGAAGAAAATCAACGCCTTCTTCACCATTGCAACTTAGGCCCCGCCCACTGACGTGTTGAGATGACAGGAGAGAAGAGCAATACAAGATGGACTACAAATAACATTACCTTCCAAAGGATCCTAATGCTAGGAATGTGGTTATTTTGTTTTTTTTTCAACAATGTGAATGTCTCAGTTGAGAATTACTTATTTATATGTGCCTGCGGTTACATTTCACTGATCTTTTGGTAAATCAGTCGCAATTTTGGAGCAGAGCAGACTTTGCAAACAGACTTCGAATTGAATTTCATGCCAAATCTACCTCACACCACACTCTGCAAAAACCATCAAGCTTCTAAGACATCTGACTCTGTGAGCATGCAGACTAAACGGCTTAAATGATGTTAAGCAGCCATAACAAGCAGGTTTTATTAAACATTCAAAAATGTTACTAATTATTTTTATAAAAGTATTATTGAAGTTCTTCAGTATTCCCCAGAACTTCACATTCTGTTGAAATGCAATCTGGTACCTTTCAACTGCAACAGCACTGTCTTTCAATAATATCAGTTACCATCACATCACAATAATTTGCCTATAAATTAGGCCTATATGAAATTCAACCCACCAAAGTGGCTAGTAGGAGTGACTGCGTTACACACCACTGCTGAAATCCAAATAATGTCAAGCCCTGTAATATATATATATATATATATATATTCATTCATTGACCAAGAAGCGTAATGCAGACGGGAAAAGGAAAAGTTTCTAAAAGATTGTGAGAGGGATTTAATAGATTATAATAATAACTTGATATAAAACAAAAAGTATTCAGGAAAACAAACAAAAAAAACACTGCAGAGTTTTATGACATCACTAGAAGCATATGGCTACAAAATATGCATGTGTCATGACTCATGCATCACATGACGTGAGCCCAGACTTACGGGAAACTGGGAAAAAGGGGACCATCTAGAGGCTCAAGGCCTGCAGATGGTCCCTAGTGGACCCTGAGCATCCGGGCTGGTCACCTTCCTGTGATGTAAAGAGCCATAATTCATCTCAGTCTGTCAGACTAAAGTCTGTACAAAACGATTACAGTATTGCTAAAAATAGATGTACATGCAAAATCTGACACACCTACACCTAGATGATGATTCATCTCTTGCGCTGTGCCAAAGTCCTTCAAGCCCTGGGGGGAACAGTCTTTACAACACAGATACCCTCCCTTATGCAGACTGAAAAGACTGTCAAAATATACTGTATACGGGGTTGTTGAAATTTTTCCATAGTCAGTTCACATTTCATCCCAACACACCTCAATATGGACGCACAAGGAACTTGTTTTTCCAGCATTGCGGGATGAGATTGGCAGCAACTGTCAGTATCCCTTGCATGATTCAGCATATATCTAACCACTTACTTTGACTTGCCTTAAATAAACAAACAACTGCTTAATGAATGAATACCTCTCAACTACATATCTCAGAACAGCATTAAATTAAATCTAGAACATGAAAGTCTCTGTGATGTAACTTAGTGACGCAGTGAAGTTTCAGCCAAACCTTTCAAAGCAAACCAGTTAGCCAGTCCTGCTACATTGCTAGCTAAACTTGCTGCGTTTGTGGAGAACTACAACTATCCAGCTGGGAAACAATCTTTACACAAACGCAAGACATTAAAACCTATAAATATTCTACACTAACATATTGGGCAATTTAAAATAAACATGATCAAAACAGCAGATGTTAGCTTAGCAAAGAAACTGAAGATAACTTCCACAACAGACCGATTTAAAAACATGCCAAACTACTGCATGTAAGAAAAAATTTTTTTTTAAAATTAATCAAAACCATTTTATTCTAATTTCCTAGGATAATCTGAAAAATGGCAAGTTTCATAAACCATGAATGAGAAGGGAGGGAAGGCTAGCAAAACAAAGCGATATTTTATAGGCTTACAGTAATAAGCGACCACCGGTTCTCTTTTCTCGTGTTCCTGTGCTGTTCTTAAATGGTGCTGGATCGCTTTCAGCTGCGTTGGGAGAGCCATCCTGAAGAGAAGTCGCTGTTACAAACTTCTACAAGAGCCAAAAAATGACTTAAAAACAAAGACGACCAGCGCTCGCGAAGGAGCTGCTTCCGCGTCTAACACGTGACCGCGCAACCACGCCTTTACTGACCTCCATAGGCGAGGGGGAGCAAATGGCCCACACGAATCTGCGATTATTTTCATTCGGCATAAAAAAATACATAATTGACTTATATACAGAGAAATCTGTAAAAATTGTATTTAGTAATCATATATTTGAAGGTGTCATTTATAATTTATTTGACATATTATATTATTAGTTTTAATTAATTAAGCTAGGGTAGCCTATTACATGAATAAAAAGGTCCAAATGGTTTGCTTTTCTGTTTTGTTCTTTTTTTATATATTTGAGCTATATATTTACATTAATAAAGAGTTATAATCAACAGTGTTCTTTTGTTCAAATGTTGTACAATGGAGAACCTATAGGGCCTGGTTCACCATTGTACAACATTTGAACAAAAGAATATAGTATATTATCGGCTATAGGTTTACTGCAGAGGTTAATGCTACTGTACAATAAAATAATTTAAGAGCCCCTCATAAAGTTTTAGTTCCTGTTAGTCAATAGATTCAGCTTTTATTGTATTCCCCTTCTAGTACGTGTAAATATCACTCATATGTACACAAAAAGAGTGACACAACTATTTTAAACATTTTTACTTGATTGAATCTTCACAAACATTATGAAAGCATTGTATCAGAAAGAGTGTCGTGGATTCAAAAGCAGTTCTGTTTATTCTGACTATGAGTTACTTAACACTAAATATTTCCCTAGACTGATAACATTATGGCAGTCATAATATATTTACCAATTATGTTAGATACAGTATATGAAGATTTTCATGCATAATCATATCATAAATCCCATAGACACTGGTGATCCAAAAAAAAATTTAGATGATCAATTCTCTAAACATAATACAAAAGCTATTACTCCAACAGCTTAGGTGTTGAAACAGTGGGAAGGCAAATGCGAGAAGATGTGAAGGCCAAAACTGCTGTCAGATGTTTCTGTAATGAATAAATCATATTCTTATAATAAATTGTTACCTGCTGACACAAAATAAGATTTCACAATATGCCATGTTGTACCTGAGATGAAACACTTAGCTGAGAAAAATAACAAAAAGTTGGATGGATGCCTGATGAAAATCTAGATACAAATACTACAAAACACACAAGATATTTCTGAAATGGAATGAAAACTATAATGGAAATCAACACCATGATAAATATACTATCAATGTGCATAATCGTGACTTAGTACGCAGTACCACTGACCAATCAATAATGTTTTTAAAACTGTGTGCTATGTTGCATGCATTTATTCTTCCTTATTCCCTTTTAAGAATGAATCAATGTTGAAATTTAAATCAAAGAATATTTGTCAAAATAGTACTCGCAATTTGTGTAGTAATTCAATATAATGTAGAAATCTAAATAATATTGCAGAGAGAATTACTAAATACTTATTCTTTCGTATTAATATTTATGCCTTTAAATACTTCAATACTTTAACTTTTTTACTTTAAATACTCTAAATACTTTGGGATTAGATTATCTTATATAAAACAATAATTGAAAAAAAAAAAAAAAAAAAAAAAAAATATATATATATATATATATATATATATATATATATAAGTTTCTCCTGCAAGAGAGGTGACTTATTTAGGCTTAGTATTCAGTACTCCTTAGTATTTAGGCTTTAACTAAAAATATTATTGAGTCCCTTGTCATTAGGCTTGGTTTTTTTTCCAGAAAAGGATTTATAAATTGTCTAGTTAAAAAAATAAGTATTATTGTATCTACCACCAGAAAGTCTAGAGGTGTGTGTGTTTATGTCTTGTCTGTCATTCAGAGACCCATAGAAGACATAAAACTAACACCGTTGAAGCAAACTTTCTAAATTCTCAAGACACTGGCTGGTTTAAAAAGCCAATTCTTCGGAACAGAATCTCGAAAATCTCAGCGATACAGAGGAGTATGGTGATGACTGTAAAGGTGTACATGGCACTGAGGAAGATAGTCTTCTCAAAGTGTTCAGGGACCATACACTTTGAGATGTTGAAGATCTTCGCAAGGGCACTAGCATCGCACATATAGATAGGATCAACCAGGAACCCAAAGAGGTGGCTCTGAAGCCAAAATGCTAACACTTCCAGAATTATTCTCAGAAGGACAGAGATGATGTAGAAGACTGTGGACATCGGTCGCTGAAGGATCTCCTCCTGGTCTATATTTTTACAGGCAGCATAAAGATGGAACACAGCTCCAGGTACCAAGACAGAGACTAGCTGCAACGCCCAGAATACCTACAAGAAAAGAAAAAAAATGTATGTTACTTTGCTGTCTTTGAATTATCATGAAACGGACATTGCGATAGTCTTTTCTATTGTGACGTATATATGAGGGAAGCAGCTTCTCGGACAAGAAAAGTTTTTTTCCATCAGGAATTGATTGGATTGTTGGATCGTTATGGTTTGGTATTGCTGTGATGTGAGTGACAGGTTGTCCCGCCCTCACGCCAGTAAACACATCATCAGAGAAGAGACGAGGTGTCGCTGCAAGAGGAGGGGAAGATATTTTGATTGAAGATTATGAGGGCACGTGAATAAAAAAAAAAAACATTATGTGCACAGAAAAATCATTTATAATAAATAATGTAATATATTCCATTAAAAAAATATCATGGTGACTTTAAGCTTGTTTTTGTTTTTTCATCTTGTCATTTTGCCCTCAAATATGTTTTTTATTCAAGTTTCCACCCAAAAATGAAAAGTTATTATAGGCCATAATAATACCATCTTCACAATCAGCTTCTCATATTCACTGAAACAGTTTTACAGTTTTACATCCATGTTTTGATTATCTGCTTTCTAAAATTGTTTTTAAGATATAATAGAATAGAGTAGTAAACTTCATTTATTCCATGCAGTGAAAATGACAGATTAAAGCCACGTTCACACCAAAAGCGATAACTATAAAGATAACTATATTAGCGTCCACACCAGCGGGAGATAACGTTCTGTTTATTCAAAGCGCATGCATGTCTGTCACTTTAAAGGCTCGTACTTAAAGTGACTCCAACGATATTGTGAACTCTGCTATTCTTTCATATTTAGAATGATTTTTAGAACTATAACTTTATCATTATCTTTATAGTTATCGTCCTTGGTGTGCTCTAAGTTAAATAAGTTCCAACTTAGTTACATGGCTTGATTAGCAAAATCTGTTAGAATTTCTCTTTCTTATTACTTCCATAAATCCATGTTCACGTTTGGCTGTCATTTCATGTATATTTTCATTAAATTACAATACCAGATAATTAAATTCATATAGTTTCATGCACGTTTACCTGTGGTGTTATAGGCCTGAACTGGTTGTAACAGTAAAGGTTTAATTCCCTTTTGTCTGGATCACAGCTGAAATGGAGGGCCTCATTGCCATAGACTGCGAATCCAAGGACTCCAAGGAAGAACGTACGCACAGAGCCGAAAAACAGCGTGTGGAACTGGCCTATCACCGTCGGAGGCCTGAGCTGAAAAATGCAATGAAGAGATCTTAACACGCATTCACTAAAACCATTTTCAAACACAATATATCTGTAATTTTGCATACAAGGTCAAACTTTAGACTGCATACTTACACATCCTTCATAAAAGTTTTTGATGTAGTTTAATGACATGATTTGGCTTCACAGCTCTGCACCATTCTATGGTTGCTTGTCACCATCATTGCCAGTCTTCTGGCCTCAGGCAGAGGCAGATAGCAATTCTGAACCTCAAAATGACCTGTCGCTTTAGAAACCCCTTTGTCAATGCAGTCTATTTTATCCGCAGTGCCTTCATCAATTTACTCACTCAGTGCAAACAAAACAAACAAAAAAAACAAAACGAGGAAAATAACAAAGGCCACAGGACATGTGATCAGCTCATAGGCTAATCCCTATTCAACCATGTCAGCGAAAAAAAAAAAAAAAACTCTTGCATCTCACAATAGACCAGAGCAAACATGACAATTGCAACAAAAATGCAATTGTATCACAGGGCAAATCCCATAATAGAAAACAACAATTAACGGGTTAACAAATATATTCATAATTCCTGAGAAGTCCTTAAACAGACAACTGAATGACTGCCATAGTGCCTTTTGTAAAACAATTTGAAAACTGCTTAAGTAGTGATGAAAACTGCTTAAGTACTGGTATCCTGGGATTTTGAGATCCTTATAAGGGCTTCCAGACACTTCTAACTTATATTTATGTAAATAGTTGTTTAAATAAGACCTGTTTTTATTTACAACGTATCTATACTACATTATCTATCTCTGATAACAGTTAACAGGCCTACTGAAAGTTTCTCTAGAATTCCCAGTAGTGTCTCTTTTATAAAATAGCACGAGAAATGTTCACACGGTTATGTTCAAACGTGTTAAATCGTCTATTAAAAGTCCACACACCAACCGTAATCCTGGCGGAGTGTTGTTCATCCCCCTTCTAAATCAGAACCGAGGTCCTGCTCTTATGTCACTGCGTCCCGAGGGAAAGAAGGACCTGCTGGAACAGCAGCATGTTGAAGGTGCCTTTCTGACGGCAAGCTTTTTCGAGTCATAAACCAAAGAGCAAACAGACAGGCAAGAAATCAAAGAAACGTAGCAAAGAATAGATCATTATGGCCACAGAGAAGCTAATTACCGAAATAAGAGTACTGGGGTCTGGCGGTCATACGCTCATTACGCACGTGGTGCACATGCAAGCATAGCTGTCAATCAAAGTGATGCTTCACATATGACCGTGCTTGATTGTTTGTTTGCTCATAGAGCTAAATGGCATGATGGAGGAGGACTCCATTATATGAGTTTATATTATTGGTATGTTGCCGTTCAATAGATGTTGTGATGTTTGGGATGGGTTTGTCTATTTACATCGTTTTATGCATTATATCCGAGAATAAAAAGTCATTGAAATCAAACCTATTCAATAAATAAATATAAATTAAGAAAAAACTTGGATACATATCTAATGAAAACGTTTTCAATTTCTGTATTAAGTTATTTTCCATCTCTGGAAAAAAATGTCTCATTAAAAGGAATCCTGAATCCTTGAAAAAGTTAGCATAAAGATTTTTTCATTAAAACGTGAAAATGTTTCAGTGCTGATTATGGATAATGGTGAAGGAAAGCCGTAAAAGGCCACCTGTTCATTTACTGCAGAAAAATAGCTCAATACATTCTTCTGTAATTAATTTAGTCTCTATATTACCATTGTTGCATCAAAAGCGTCATTAAAGCCAGCAGATGTCACTAACTCAACATGACATCACCACATGCAACCCAAGTGAGTGGCGAATTATATTCATTTAGCCTATTACCAGAGGCCACATTTACATCAGGAAACATCTGTGTTGTGGTAAACACACACACACACACACACACACACACACACACACACACACACACACACACACACACACACACACGCACGCACGCACGCACACACACACACACTCGCGCGCGCGCATAGACATAACGATTTTTATTCTGTTCAAACAGTGTATTACACTAACCACACCCCTAAACCTACCCATCACAGAAAACTTTCTGATTTTTACATTTTCAAAATACATCACTTGATTTATAAGCTGTTTGGATTTGGACCAAATGGGGACCTCATGGGGACCAAAATGTCTGTGTATGGATTATCAAATCCAATTTCAAGATCTTTCTGGACAGAGAACCTTTATCATCAGCACTTAATGCATATATGTTTGCTGTGTGTGTTTATTTTATCCCTATAAGGATGAGAAAGCAAACCTAACATGAAGGTTAGAATAAAAAAAATATATCTTTAGGCTATGTAATTCTTGGTTTCAATCTCCAGTGAAACGGAACACAAGCAAATAAAGTCTTCGATTTTGTAAAGGAGTGGAGTAAAGTCTCTCTCTCTCTCTCTCTCTCTCTCTCTCTCTCTCTCTCTCTCTCTCTCTCTCTCTCTCTCTCTCTCTCTCAAATACCTGTTTTTCTACTCTAGTTGTCCAGACCCAGTTGGTTTTCTGATTAAGTATTTATTGCCATTCTTCCCTCGGTAAATCCCCCCTGCGAGTCATAGAAAGAGCATGAAAGAGCTCCAGTCTAAAGCCCAATTTATACTTCTGCGTCGAACTCACGCCGTAGCCACGCCGCAGGCTGTGTGTAGCGCGCTTACCCTACTGCGTACCCTGACGTGCACCTCTCCAAAAATTGAACAACGCGTCAATTCTACGCGGACGAAGGCGCTGTGATTGGTCTGCTAGAACCCCTCCCTCGGGTTTCACACGCTCCCTCTGCATGTGTAGGCCTAATTGCGCGAAAACGCGGACAACGACGCAGAAGTATAAATGAAAACCAACGCGTAGTCTGTAGCGTTGAGGCACCGGCGTAGGTCCGACGCAGAAGTATAAATCAGCCTTAACTCCGATAAGGGGGGCGTGGACAAAAGCTGCACCTGACGAGTCCAGAAAGCACAATTCCAGTTTGCGCTACAGACGAGCGACTGTCCAACATTGTTCTTTCGTATATGGGGATTTGGGGGTTTTAGTTTATTTATTTATTTATTTTGGCATGAAAACAGTTTAAAAACAAGAAGGGTGTTTTTTTTGTGGAATATTGGGAATTAACACATTTAGATGGTAGACAGACAGACAGACAGACAGACAGACAGACAGATAGATAGATAGATAGATAGATAGATAGATAGATAGATAGATAGATAGATAGATAGATAGATAGATAGATAGATAGATAGATAGATAGATAGATAGATAGATAGATAGATAGATAGATAGATAGATAGATAATGCAAAACTGTTTGGTGCTGCTCTCTGCAATGCTGTTCTTATGGCAAGCCGATTTAACGTATTCCATTTGGCTATATTTTCGTTCCAGTAGTTTTCTAATGAATCCAATCATTAATAATAAAACCGGAATAGTTACCATGAATCAACTCGAATATACACTAGTTGGAAGTGTATAGTGATGACTAGTGGCAAAGAATGAATTAATAGTGGCTTATAGATTAACTAAATGAGAAATTGAACGATACTAGTAACTATTGGATTTATTAGTAGTCTAAAATAGTTACATTAGTAGTCTATAATAGGTAATACATAATAGTTAATTTAAAGGATTAAATGTTAAGATGGTTTGCCATAGGCTCCCCCTTTACTTGTTCCTGCCTTTCAAAGAAGCCACTCAACTTTTAGGGACGTGGCTAAAGACATCGCTCATTTCAGCACTAAGTTTTGCGGAGAGCACCTCTCTCTCTCTCTCTCTCTCTCTCTCTCTGTCTCTCTCTCTCTCTCTCTTCCAAACTTTTTACATCCATTTATTAATTTGAACTCCTTTGCTTTCTAACCACTAAATCGAAATATGGATCACACTTTCTCTGAGGATACCTCAGCCTATGAGAACTTCACAGATGACTGGACATCCGATGGAGGGGAAACGGTGCATTTCATCATTCGCTGCGTTATCCCATCGGTCTATATACTTATCATAACGGTTGGTTTACTGGGCAACATCACTCTTGTTAAAATATTCATCACTACCAGCGCGATGCGAAGTGTACCAAACATTTTCATTTCCAGCTTGGCTGTGGGAGATCTTTTGCTTTTGGTCACTTGTGTACCAGTGGACGCGTTTAGGTATTTCTATGAAGAGTGGATTTTTGGAATTGTGGCTTGTAAGATGATCCCGGTGATCCAGCTCACCTCGGTCGGAGTCTCCGTGTTCACTCTTACGGCACTGAGCGCAGACAGGTAAGGGGGAAAACATTCATGAATGAACTGCGATCACTACCACATTCACTACTGTGAAAATGAGGACAATGTCTGAAACAACCACTTAAACAAACAAGAGAAATTAGCAATAAACGACGTTTGTGTGTGTGTGTGTGTGTGTGTGTGTGTGTGTGTGTGTGTGTGTGTGTGTGTGTGTGTGTGTGTGTGTGTGTGTGTGTGTGTGTGTGTGTGTGTGTGTGTGTGTGTGTGTGTGTGTGTGTGTGTGTGTGTGTGTATTTCGTTGTAGCTCATCCATTTGTAAACACATGTATATATTGACATACATTATATAACTGTATATATATATATATATATATAAATGTACTGCAAAGCCAATAGATTAAGTCTGTAGTTGCTGTCTTATCCTATTCAGTTGCTCATTAAGCACCTGTAGCTGAGAGCAAAATTAATACAAATACATTGATTTTCAGAGGAATTAATCTTGATGCTGATATCATGTCCCATTTGGCATACTGTCTGAAGGGATTCTGTACTACATTTGATTCATGACTCAACAGAGATATATTTCTCAACAACAAAAATGCAGTTCATTTATCTGACATGTGATGGGATTAGGTGTGCTCAGAGCACAGATTTGAACAGATAATGAAAGATTTATTTAGGCAGTTTGTTTTCATACTTTCTGTACACATAAATATTCTTTTGAAGGCTCGAAGTCATCTGTACAGCCTATACCCCTGACATTATTATTC
Source organism: Meda fulgida (assembly GCA_030578275.1). Taxonomy (NCBI): domain Eukaryota; kingdom Metazoa; phylum Chordata; class Actinopteri; order Cypriniformes; family Leuciscidae; genus Meda; species Meda fulgida. The sequence continues at coordinate 9,192,447 of CM060635.1, forward strand.
TGATTTACTCACACCACAGTGCATTTTATTATTGAAATGCAGCGTTCTCATAACCAAATTGGACCAAGGCTGCAGTTAATAATAGAGACATCATTATAGCCAAAAAGGTAGATTTCGGATAAAGCTTAGAAAAAATTATTGTCCATTCAAGAAAACCTGCATATAGCTACATTGTGACCATAATTAACAAATATTCCTTTACATAAACTTCAACTGAAAGGAGTATCTTCAGAATTCAATGTTCTCATTAGTAGATTACAGTGCTTCAAATCCTAAATGATGACTGACAACATAATATTACTGTTTTATTAATTGACAAGTTCTGGCTGCATTAGAGCATTAGTCTGTGAAAGAGTTTTAAAAAATGTGGACGAAGATCTGTGGTGAAGATGACAAATGTCTGCTCTGTTTCACTCTGCCTTATCCTTCACTTTTGTCTCAGTGCTTGGGGGCCTCAGCTAAAGGTGATGACCTTTCCAAACCTGATTTGTTGCTCAGTCTGTTTGTTGTTTGGAGCACCTGAAAGTTCATTTGCGCCACAGTGATTATGCCACCACCCTGGGGTCCAAGCAGTGCTCATTTATTGCTATTGATTTGTAGGCAGCATTAAGAGTTCCGTTCCCCAAAACGACAATCGTGATGCAAAATGTAGTCAATGTACAGTTACTTGGGATAATGAATCTCTAGGCCAAAGGAATTACGTATAAAATTATAGATTTGACAAGCTTCTGCCCGAGGAAGGAGGACAAGTGCATTGGCTGGCTTGCCGTGATATAAGAGCAACAGAAAAGAGACTATTTGCATCGTCACACAAATGATTGTTTTGAAGACTCAATCTGATTAGCACTTACTCAAGATTCCCAGTAATGCGTGAAATAAAATCAAGTTCATTTGCATGTTATTCGGTTCATATATTCTCAACTCATACTTGTTTACTCAGGGAGAATTCAAGCTGTGATCGTGGCGCTCCCCAGCTAACCCATACCTCAGGCAGGGCAGTCTGTGTTCATTGAGAGAGGAAAAAGCAAGCCCGGGGCAATAAAACCTGGTGGAGGAGAGAAGTTAGGGCGAGGATACTGTCATATGAGATTTTCATTTACCTGAGAGATGAGGGCAGCAGAATGTCTACAGGACACTGTCGAATAGATCAAACCTGCCGGTTTGTCAATAGGAGAAAATTGACAATTTCCTTGGAACAAAAGCAACCAATTTTCCACCATGAATTTTCTCTATTGTTTTTTGTTTACTTTATTCCGTCTGTGGGCTTTGCAGCCGGAGCAGAATATCGGAAAGATGTGCATAGGAAATATCGTATTTCGTATAGGACAGCTTTTCTTTTGGGAGAAAATCCTTAGATGAATCATTTATAAGTTTGATCATGTAGTTTTAGACTTAGTACTGCTAAAGGTTTTTTAGGTTCAAGAAGAGAAGAAAATATCTGATAAATATATCAGATATTTTCGTCTTATATATATAACTAGTCTTTTATGGCTTGAAAAGGATCATTTGTCGCAACCTTTGAAAATATTGCCATATTTTAATGTTTTGATCTTAATGTTATTTTAATTATACAATTTAATTATACACTATTGTATGTGTGTGTGTGTGTGTGTGTGTGTGTGTGTGTGTGTGTGTGTGTGTGTGTGTGTGTGTGTGTGTGTGTGTGTGTGTGTGTGTGTGTGTAATTTCTGATTATGACTGTGCTGATGTGTAATCAAACTGTCACATAATAAGCTAATCCAATAAGAGAAATGTTTCTCTGAATGACGACATACATCAATAATTTCATTAACATAGAACAGTCACGGAATGAAACTGAATAGAAAATGTTTCAATAATAACAGCAGGTAGTATAAACAGTCACACATCCTGCTGAGGAATAACCATAAACCTTAGCACAGAATCAAATCTGACTTCAGATAAGAACAGTGTTTTCCCTCAAGCTATGATAAAGTGATGATAAACAAGGCAATTTTCTCTTTCATCAATTCTCAACAATTCTGATAGTCACAGCAATCTGTGTGCTGACAATTCTTCACATATGTTTCTCTTAGACACAAAGCTATTGTGAATCCCATGGATATCCAGACCTCCAGCGCAGTGTTCTGGACCTGCTTGAAGGCCATAACTATATGGGTTGTCTCAGTGCTGCTGGCTATCCCTGAGGCAGTCTTTTCACAGGTGGTTCATATGCCAGACAAGAACATGACGTTCACCGCTTGTGTGCCGTATCCACTCTCCAACGAGATGCATCCCAAGATTCATTCGATTATGATATTCCTCGTCTACTTCCTCATCCCTCTGAGCATTATCTCTGTTTACTACTACCACATCGCGAAGACACTTGTCAAGAGTGCTCATGATATCCCAGGTGAAATTAGTGAGCACTCCAAAAGACAGGTAAGAGGTTCCAGGGGAAGAGCTTAAAGCTCACATGCATGGTTGAATGCCAGTCTTATGTGTTTGTCAAAATAAGTTATTCTTCAGGCTCAGGGGATTGTTGCTTCAATAAATCATAGATATCACAGTTCAGATAAGAGCACAGATATTTCGGATTTGTCATTGTAAGCACACTGGAAAAAGGTTAACCTGAAATGTGCTTTATGTGGTATTTGGTTGGGTTGTGCAAATGTCAAAATTTAAGAATGAGTGTGTATTTCAGTTCATTTAGCCACAACACAGGAAGTAGTATTAGAATTTGGAACAACAGAATTTTTGTTTATTTTTACTGAACTGCAATCCAAAGAAATGTTGCACAGGTAATGCATTATCCAAAATGATCTATTCCAAAAGTTATATGCCATTCTATCTATCTATCTATCTATCTATCTATCTATCTATCTATCTATCTATCTATCTATCTATCTATCTATCTATCTATCTATCTATCTATCTATCTATCTATCTATCTATCTATCTATCTATCTATCAATAATTACAAAGAAATGACAAGTAACACTGACAGGTAAAATTTAAAGTAAAAAGAGAGTATTCTCTTGTAAAACGTGGTCCAATCATTTCTGTTTTATTTACAACTTAAAAAAATATGTTTTTACAGGATATTTAAAAATCACAGTTATATGACTTTCAATACATTTTAACCCTGCGTGCAGTGTGCTACCTTAATTCAAATTCAATTCAAATTCAGGAATTGAATCGGAATGCATACAACCCTTACTCAGTATTTGCAATTAAATGTCGATTTGCAGTAACAGCTGTTCTAAATGGAATTGGCCGTTTTATGATGATCCAAGACAATATTTCTTCCCCAAGAGCCGAACCATAAACATTTTTAGAGAAAGTATAAAATGAGCCTCTGCTGAACTGAGGGACACCCTTCACAAGATGCTCCCTTGACAGTTTTTTGAGACAGGACATTTTATCTTTCTCTGCATGGGCTATGAATCATCAGTTAAGCGTTGTTCCAAGGGTCCTTATGGATGACAGATATCCTCGTTAATATTCTCTTTTAGCAGCTGTTTCAAGGCAGCTAACATTCTTTGCTCCCTCTTGCCCTTGATAATACAGTGTATCATCCGATGAAGTTTACCGTTGGTTTTATAATCTTTTGGTTATGAGTAATCATGCATTTCATGAGACAAAACATCAGTCTAGTTCATCCATCTATCATTCATTTCTCTGAAAGGCATGAATAGCTTATTGAGATATAATCTCTTGTATTGCACTGTATGTACTTCATTGAACAGTGTAAATTATGCATTATCAGTACTGCAGAATCTCAGGAGCCAACTGATATATATATATATATATATATATATATATATATATATATATATATATATATATATATATATATTTAAAGGGATAGTTCTGACATTATGTACTCACTCACATTGTTCCAAACCTGTATTTACTTTCCTTATTCTTTGGAAAACAAAAGAAGATATTTTATTTTAAATGAATAAGATTAATTTAAAGCAAAAACCAACATACACTACCAGTCAAACCTTTGGAATGATTGTAATATGTATGTATATATATATATATATATATATATATATATATATATATATATATATATATATATATTTTTTTTTTTTTTTTTTTTTTTTAAATATAAATATAAGTCTCCATATTTGATAAAAAAAAATACAGTATAACAGTAATATTGTAAAATATTATTACATTTTAAAATAACTTACATTCAAAAGTGTGGGATATAATATTTTTTTAAGAAAAGAAAACTAATACTTAGCAAAAGACACATTAAATCAAAAGTGACAGTAAAAACATTTATAATATTACAAAAGATTTATATTTTAAATAAAATCTTTTGAACTTTCTATTCATCAAAGATATGCATCACAGTTTCCACAGACATATTGCGCAGGACAACTTTTCTCAATATTGATAATAATAATAAATGTTTCTTGAGCAGCAAATCAGCATATTTTAGAATGATTTCTGAAGGATCATGTGACACTGAAGACCGGAGTAATGATGCTGAAAATACAGCTTTTTAAATTGTAATAATATTTACAATATCACTGTTTTTACTGTTATCAAATAAATGCAGCCTTGCAGAGCACAAGAGACATCTTTCAAAACCAATAAAAAAATCTTAATGATCCCGACCTTTTGACCGATAGTGTAGCTAAACCACAAACACCCAGCTGCAAGAACTAAAATCGGTTGCGGCAAATGACAATTACCGGATTCAGAATCAGGCTAGAGGAAGCAGTACTGAACTTACATGCATTTTTATTGACCTTATCCTCATCTAAAATGCACCTCATACTTTATTGAGTGGTCTTATCTGTCAACTTTTCTCCTTCCCTCTTTTGAGACGGAAACAAGGAAGCGTCTAGCCAAGATCGTTCTGGTGTTCGTGGGCCTCTTTGCGCTGTGCTGGTTCCCCAACCATGTTCTCTACATGTACCGCTCCTTCAACTACCGGCAGATCGACTCTTCGCTGTCACACCTCATCATCACGCTTGTGGCGCGAGTGTTGAGCTTCTCCAGCTCCTGCATGAACCCATTCGCCCTGTACCTGCTGAGCGAGAGCTTCAGAAGGCATTTCAATAACCAGCTACTGTGCAGACAGCGCAAATACCAAGAGCGCAACACGAGCTACCTTCAGAGCACTTCTGCTATCCGCATGACCTCCATCAGGAAGAGCGCACCTGCCGTGGCCAACGGGCATGGCCAAAAACCAGGAGTCTGCATTTAGCAGCTGTTCTCTTAAGGCTTGGGGACTCAGATTTAGGTTCAATTGAAGTGTTTTGTGACCCAGTTGGGTAAATGGGTGTTTGTTGAAGCAGGAAATACAGAAGGATTGCTGTTGTAAATATTGCATGTATGTTTTTCCCAAAGGTTGCAGCGTCGCTTGAGCCCAGAATTAAATTTGCTTTATTTTTTGAAACATTATTCTTATTGCAAACAGAAAGGAACGATATCCCGCTGATAACTGAAGGCTAATTCTATTTCACCTCAAGCAAAACACAATTCTGCCTGTATAAAATATCAGCTCTGTACAAAAGATTGGACTAGAGTTTCCATTACTGTATAATGGCAGGTTTGCTTTTCAGCTCAATCATATTTTCTTTTTCATCCAGTCAAATGATGAAAATTCAACTTTAATCGATGGAAAGTGCACTTAACACAGTAAATGAATGTTTGGAAAAGCAGTTTTGATTTCACCATGAGGAAAAGCGTATTACAGAGATATCACTTAAATCATTTACATTGCCTACGGTCGCATTCTATTTCTCAGACATAGACAATATATTCCCTATATATTTAATTTAGGAGCAATGACATGGGTCTTTCCAGTGAATGTTACTGATGGATCACAGGTCACACACTCAAGGGTAAACTGTGGTAATTAGATTATTATATGCATAAACTGATTACGATTCAACATGAATATAAATTTCTGAGACACGTTCCCCTGTAGCTTTCGATATATTAGTCAAAGGAACGCCAAGATCATCATGGCAGACTGATATGAATAACGCATGCTGTGTATCATTCTCAGATTCACCAGAAAATGTTATCAAAATCACTGCATTGCAATATATTTTGGAGTGCTTTGTTTCCACATCTAATGGTGTGGAATAATCATACAGTTGTGAGGTGGAAATATTACCTATAAACTGTAGCGACTGTCTTCGGAAAACTGACCTGAAACAGGAAGTCATGTTTCAAGCCTTTCATGAGGTCCCAAACCTGCAAAAATGAAGCATCAATGTCATGACATGATTTTGTGCCCTAAACAAAGTTCAATGAGCTTTTTTTTTTTGATCTTGTGGTCCTTGAGGCATTATTTTGGAAAATGTGTACTTTACTAAAGTCCTGTTAAAACTGAATGCTTGCACTTTTACTTAAAACATAGACACTTACACACTTTTACTGCTCATAATTTCATTAAGACCTTTAAATCTATAGGTCATACTAATTATAGGCCTACATTTTTTTTTCTAAAAAAATTAATACATTTTTCTTCAAAACAATGAAATCCATTTTAATGGAAATGTAATTAGTGACTAATTACAATAATTCGTCCTTGTGAAGAGACCCCTCAACAGAGAATCTTTGACAATTGAATCTTTGACAAAGCAATTTGTTTTAATTTTCCTGAAAATTATTATGACTTGCCTGACACTTGAATTTAACATGCAACAATTTCAAGTATACATATCTGGTGTCCTACATACATCCATTCAAAGTAAATACATAAAAGAAAGATGAAAAAGTTTGATTTGCTCAGACTGGGCATCAAAGTTACTTTGATGAGAAAATGTTCATTGGCTCCACACAGGTCTGTTTCAAAAGTTTTTTTTTTTATTTTATTTTTTTTACTTTTACATGTAGGGCCCTAAGGGGCTTTCGCACCGGAGGAACCTTTTCATAGTTCCAGAACTATTGGCGGAAGTACCCAAATTTTGGCGCGTTCGCACCGCAGGAACTAGGAACGATTTTAGTTTTAGGAACTCCATTTGGAGGAACTAATTTAGCTCCTACTTCAGAGTAGGGTTTAAACCAGCACAATAGGAACTACAAGAAAATTATTTTTTAAGGCTATTGACAGTAGGCCTATATTCTGATTTACAGGATAACAGAAGATATCCATAAATCCCTCAGTAATTTTCCCCCATCTAATATGTGAACAAAATGAAAAATGAAATTTGAACCTGGCTTTATGCAATACTCAGATTTCGTCTTTTAAAATATATGCAAATTAGTGCATATTTAATTAGAGAATGCATAATTTGCATATTTAAACATACAATTACAGAAACTTGTAATACATTTTTTCTCATCTTAATCTAGGTAAAGAGAAAGTTTCATGGTGATATCTGCTAGTTAAAATGTTTACCTTATTCCCCTGTATTGTCTCCCCTTAAAAGATAATTATGAAAGTCAAGAAAGTTGCAGTTTGTCATAAACAGAAGAGTAACATTTAGCTTTATGTGAATATCGCTCAATGAACTACATCTCTCGTCTCGCACTATGTAGCCTACGTCACCAAGCTCGAATGTGTTCAGTCTGGTACAAAAAACACAGGCACGACGGCGTAGCGTTACGATTATAACGTTAGACAATAGAAAAAATTAGACTTTAGCTTAAGTAAAGTTAGCTTAGTTCATTGAAAGAAAAGGCATGACGTCACATGTGTGCCTTTTGGGTTTGTAGTCTTTGTAAATATAGGCTACATATTTTCACAGTCTTATAGGCCTACCTCAACAGTTTTACATCAAACTGCGACTTTCTTGACTTTAAAATGTTTCTTTTAAATTGAGAAACATCATTATGTGTAATTCAGGGCACAATTCAAACGGGATCAAAATATTTGTTGTCTCTAGCCATTAACTAACATATAATATTTTTCCGAAATAAGGTCCCATGGTGGTCCACCGAAAGGGGAGGGAGGGACTTAGGCTCTCTATAGAAGTTGACCAAACTATGACGCCTTCCATTTCCCGGAAAAATGAACAGGGTCAATAAGTCACATCATGTGATTTTCTTGCATCCAACCATAAACTGTGATTTGGTAGCCTCGTCCTATTCTTATTTTACAACTTACAAAATATTCAAAAGTAATTAAATATGTATTTTAAATACATGTAATTAAAATACTGCCCATCTCTGATTGTGCAGCCAATATTTACCTATATTTAGATCGTAAACGAAGGAACACCGAGAATGCGCGTCAAAATAAAAGTCCCATGCGCCATCAAAATAAGTCACAACAACAAGCGGCTTCTTTAGAGTTCGTTCTGGCGTTGCGAATGCAACCAGGAAAACGTTCCTAAGGGAACCATTAGTTCTCGGGGAACCCCCTGGTGGCTAGTTCTGAGAACTAAGTTCCTAGAACTACCCGGTGCAAAAGCCCCTTATATACCCGGTGCAATGCAGCTCCAGGCATGACACAAGTGTTTTTTGTTAGTTTCAGCCCGATGCAGTTATCATTTTCACGTCCTGCGCCACGTTGTTTAAATAGCAAATGCATTTGCGCCCATTTGTGCTCGTCTGAAAACGAGGTGTGCTCAATGGCGCAGTATTTTGTTTTTGTTTTTTAAAGAGCGCATTAATGTGAGCCTAAAGGCGGGTCCACAATGCGCGTACACTCTGGGACACGCAGCAGCACACAAACATGCCAAATATTAAAAATAAAAGGATTACAATGTAAAAGATTATTATTGTCTACATAAAGATATTGGAATCCGGCTTATCCTGGTAGTTGGTCTGCTTGCGCGCTTTAACCTCGCCATGAGTAGATCCGTTTCCTCTCTGGAAAAAGCGTTCATTCTTTCTGCTTGCAAATTCCGCCATGTAAATAGCGAATCTGCCATGGCGTGAGCGCAATGGCTTTTAAAGGGTATGGGAGATGAGACTCTCTGGGAGATGTATTTCTGCTCAGCTAGCAACACTGGACATCAACCACACACTTGTGCATGCACTTTAGACCATGCATGCCCTTAGATCGTTAAAATAGGGCCCAGAGTACAATCAAATGTGGAATATTTTCACTCGAGTATGTTTCTGGCTAGAGACTTTGACTTTTAAGCATAGTACACTGTAAAAATTATTGTTGGTTTAGGGTTAGGGTTAGGTTTAGAAATTTTGGTTGCCTTAAAATTTTGAGTTAATTCAAATAAAAAAAATGAAGGAGATTGTTTACAGAAACTCAAAATATTATGCTATCTGAACCACATTAATTATCTAAGTTGATTTGGCAAAATAAAAAAGCTGTGATTTTTTACAGTTTATAAATATAATAAAACGGCAGCACACAAAAACAGTAAATAGCTTATTTACAGCATCATGAAGTGGACTGAAAAGACACATCAAATTTACCTCCTCAGGAATCGATTGTGACTGTTCCACAGAGGCAGGATCTAAATGTAATACGGAAAGATTGATTAAACAGGCACACTACCCTTTCCCATCTACTTTATTGAGATTTCACTCTGAGAGTAAATTAAACACAGATTAAATTAAAAACATTGGATCAAGAAAATTTCAACCAAATTGGTTAATTATATCTTTAAGGACATATGTAAAAAATAAGAATAATCCACAAAATCAGTAATTCTATAACACCACTGCGCTACAGTGTACGGTCTGCTACTTACTGTTCATTCATTACTTTGCCATTTTCTGCTTACAGAGATTAATGTGATTCTTTTTCATTTGGAATTCAACATTACAAAAAGCAATTAGTACGAAACTTATTGACTGTAAACTTATAAACAGTACTATTTGCAGTAATTTATATATGTATCACAGTCATCAACTAAAAACAGGAAAACAATGTATGTTATTGTAACACTTATTGTGTGAATGACTCAACATATAGCCACAGGGCCTCCTCTGCTCTTGAATTGAAAAGTGTTTCATGTTGTTATATATAGATGAATGCACATGTCTTCTACCAGCCTAGCGCTATATAATGCTATAACGACAATTCAGAGATGCATGTTGACCACAACAAGGTGATGGATTCTTAATCAAGAACTTTGAATTAAAAATATCAATGGCTAAAACTCGACTCGATCAAGCTGGGATTGATCACATCCTTATTGAATTAACAAGAATGTATTTACTTCAGTATATTTTAAATTGTTAATTTGATTAAGCAGGTCAATTTTCAATTAAGAGTTTATATTTTAATCAGGGATGTTAATCTCCAGCATATGACAAAATCTCAGTTGTTCTCACAATGTGCATGTTCCATTTCCACATTACAACATTTTCCACAATATTTATTCCACAATTTTCATCATGGGACCATACTTGAATAAGAATGAATTCATGGTTCTATGTGTTGAAATATTACTAGTCAGTTTTATGTAACTTGTATGCGTTCATTGCAAATATGTATTTTAGTGTTTTCTTGAGATTATTTCAATGTATTTGTGAGATTTTCTTACTGTATTATTTGTGAGAAATAAATTGTTTAATAATGTCAGTCAAGATGTGTTAAAAATACTGCTAAATTATTAAAGAATTAAAAATTTTGGAATTATTAAGTCTACAAATGTTTTATGAACTGGAAGATGCAAAACAAGTTTTTATTTATTTATAGGTTCTATTAATTTCCCTAAGCAACTTGTCACGGTGTGGGTTTTGTGTTTGTGTATCTTGTTCTTGTCTGTCATGTGTTCCCCTGTCCTTTCATGTTTCAGCTGTTCCCTGTTTTGTTGATTAGTCTCCCCATATGTTTCTGATTAGCCACACCCCCTTGTTATCTTATTTAGCTTGTTTGCCTGTGTATTTATACCCATGTTCATCAGTTGGTGTTTGTCGGTCGTTGATGTTGTTTCTTCAGTGTTTCTGTCCTGAGTTCTGTATTCCTTTGTTTCACCTGTTATTTTATTAAATTAGCTGCATTTGGATTCTCTCTCTGCTTCGTCCTTGCTGCATCATAACACAACTGCAGTGCAAATTCTGTCTATTTTTAAAGACCATAATCTGTTTATTCAGATAAAGTTAACCTTATTATCATCATAACATTACTGGATGAGTCACAGTGAAAAACATTTGAAAGTCAGATGTAGCTAAAGAAGTTTTTTTTTTTTTTTACATTTTATCGCTGTCTCCCAGAATCCTAATGCATTTTTTATTTTATTTGTCACAGAAAAAAATGGAAAGAAAATAACCGTCAATAATTATATATTAAATATAAATCAGGACTGGTGTTGAAAAACCCTCATAAGGCTGTAAGAAGTGGAGGTTTTCCATATTATTGTGCATCGTCATTCAAAGCAAGAAAACAAGGTGCTACATATTAACAGAAATGATCATTAATAAAACTAATAAATTATCAGATTAACAGAGTACTGACAAGGATTTTCTTTCACATATTTGTAAGCATACTCATAAAGTACTGTCTGACTGGACTAATATTTTAGGTCTTGCTCATACATAATAGAAAATGTCCTTTATGAAATAGTAATGAAAGTATATGAACAGCCTCATTCTATATGTATACAGTTTAAAGAACAAGGTTCATCCATGGAAATAAGATCACCTGTTGTGTGTTTTTCACTTCCCAAGATGCTTTTCCTCTTTTTTTTTTGTGAAGGGAGCTTTTCACGGCTTACATTTCCTTTGCAATGTGACAGGAAGCGTGTCAGATCAGTCGCTGAGGAGCAGTGAGAAAGGCTTTGTGAGTCTTGGCATTGTGCTAGCAAAAATCTATGTATTTAAAATGTATTTAGCAAAAAGCACTAATGCAAAACAACCGTCAGTGAAAGGCTGAACACTAGACGGTTAATTACACTTTTCTTTTGAATGTTGCAGAGCCTAATTCCAATTGTTATGGTGGCTTGTGGTCCTGATTGGAAACAGCATGTAAATAGTTTGCTATTATTCCCTCTATGAAAAGTCTTCTAGTGAGCCTAAATAAATGCATTAATCGGCAAGTTTAAAAATGGCTTTAAAGTCGACATGAAATGAAAGTTGCGATGGCTTTTCTTCCCTATTGTGGCATACGAGTGAAAGTTTTTTCGAACAAGAAAAAATACTTTATTTTGTCCATCGGGAATTGATTGGATGGTTGTGGTTTGCCATTGCTGTAACGTCATGTGAGTGACAGGGGAAGTTATTCTGATGAAAGATTACGAGGGCACATGAGATTTAAAAATGAATAATGTGCACGGATAAATCATTTATAATAAATACTGCAATATTACATACAAAATAAGAATTTTGATTTAGGAAAAATAAAAAGATTTTTATTTAGAGCCAAATTCACTTTTTCATCAGTATTGTGATAACTGAAATGGGCGCACATTTAATTCTCTTCTGATCATCTGCCAGTTGATCAATTGTGACCCAAGAGTAACTTTTTCTCTTCTACCTTTGCTTTATCATATACCATTAAATGTCAAAGCCTCAAATGTCACATTACATCTAATAAAAAGTGATTTGAAATATCATATTATCAGCTTTTTGCAATAACGTGTGCAAAATAGCATGTTAAAACATCATTTGGGTATATACCCTCAAGGAAACATGAGGGTAACCCTTGTTAAATGTATTTTTTTTTAAATGTAACTCCCCCATGTTCTGCTGAACTTTGTCTGTTAATGAATATGGAGGTCATTCTTCTGCCGTCGTTCTGATAAGGCCAATGCTCAATCAAGGAAAATAATTGGCAGTCAACCCATCATTGTGTGTGAGAATTCCATTTGACACTGCCATGTCTTTTGTTTGCACCCATGCTGTTACTTTTCACACATTTATTAGCTCACATCTGAACGGTGGCCGAATGCTGATGGCACTGATCAGTTTTAGACAGGGCACAAGCCCTTACATCTTCCACATGTGGCACTTAGTTAATAGAATGATTTCATTAACCAAGAACTGATCTAGAAGATACAGTGGCATCAATAAATCTCATCTTAAAGGAACAGTACACCCCAAAATGAAAGTTCTCTCTATAGTGTGTTTCTTTTGGGGGGATTTATATTATTATATGGGAATATCATGCATTATTGGATGAGCAATTCCTTTAAAGTCTGCAATGCATTCATGAATATTGCACAGAAATTATATATTTATTACAAAAACATACATATTTCTAAATGACAATAACAACAATACTGAAACAGTCGGTGTAGTCTCCAAAAGAACACACAAACCTTTAAACATAAACTTTATCAAAGTGACCAAAAGGATGTTAGGTTAATATTTACTGATTCAACAATTCTTTTATCATAACCTTTCTGTTAAGATCAGGATTCTTCAACAGGGGGTCCGTTATGGTACTTTTGGAGTCCACCAATTTTTTGGATCTCAAAATAATTTTTCTTAAAGGAAAAAAAGTGTGAAATAAAAAATGTGATTATTTAAAAAGTTAAATAAATAAAAAAAGGCATTTAGAAATAAAACAAAAACTTAAAAGTTAGATGAAACTTCTGCTAAAGGTTGTTTGTCCTTCCCATTAAAATGTTTTTTTTAAAAGAACAAATAATAATACATTTATTACTAAAAATTAAATAACACTGTACAAATATTATTTTAATGACTCTGCAATATCAGCATCATAACACACTACATTGAAATATATACCAACAGTACATTAATATGGTACTAAACACATAGACCAGACTTACTTAAATGGCAAAGCCTTACCAAATGTCACTGAATAATGTACTATGTCATGACCGGCTTTGCCGTGTTATTGGGCAGCTTGTGTTTGTCTATGTTTTATGGTTGCCATCTATTTGTCTGTCTTAGTCCTACAGGTGGAGCTGTAGGCTGGCCGTGAATGTAGTGATGGATGACTGGTTAAAAGAGGCTTTCCGGGAGCTGGCGTGTCTCTTTTCTCTTTGGGCCGTCGGTAGGTGCGGCTGGTGGTTGCCTCGCTCGTCGCACTTACCTCCTCTCCCCACCCGTTTCATCTACTGATCTACACTACACTTTTGGTTAACCATGGCATTTACTGATACACTTCTATTTTATGTTAAATAAACATTCTTTGTTAAATGTAGTGATCAGTGTGGTCTCCCCTTTTATGTTGCGATCACTGTATGAGCCCAGTGGTCGTAACATATGGGGGCTCGTCTGATTAGTCTCTGAGTTTAATAAGTAACGTTAGGCTGCTTTAATTCCTAGTAGTGGGCTACTAGCGTGTGTAGTGCTGCGTTATGTAATTCTGCCGGTTTAAGAATAAGGGAAGTAAGTTGAGTTTGTTAACGTTATCAGCTCGTGGATTGTTTTGGGGAGAGCCGCACTGATTTTGGTGTGTGTGTGTAGGAGGGAGAGTTAGAAAGGGGGACGTTGTTTTTTCAGCCGTTCGGTGAGTAAGGTTCGGTAGCAGTTTGAGTGGCTGGACGGGAAATTTTGTGTAGCTTTGTTTTGTCCCCAATTAGTGCGCCGTGGCGTTGTGGGCCTAGCTTACTGTCACTGAGGTCTGAACGAGGGCACCGCCGTGGAGCACCGGCTGGAGTGACTTTGTCGGGACAGTACGACTCCAGCGGTATGGGTGAGTGAATTATCCTTGTTCTTGGACCTTGGTGTGAAGATAGGTTAGGATAGTAGGGGGGTAAATGTTAGGGGGATGCTACAGCATTAGTCTGTCTGGTTACCTGAACTGTATCGACTTTAGAACCGGGTTGGCTGGATTTGTGGTGGATTGAAAGGGGTCATGTTAGAGGAGTTTTTAGCAGCTCCGTCTGAGCGTTTGTTGGTGGGGTTAACTAGGGAACAATTGTTAAAGGTGGCCGAGTATTACGCGATCGAGTTGCCAGCCATAATTAAATCTGCTAAGAAGAAGGAATTTGTGGGTTTTATTCGCGAGTTCTTAAAGGAGAAGCAGGTTTTACCAGAATTAACCCCAGTCCTAGTCCAGAAATACAAATAAACGAGATTCCTGATATTTCTGAGTCTGTCGTTAAGCCGAAAATGCAGCTTAAGTCCAGCGATTTAACCTTTGAACAACAAAAACAACTTTTGAGAATAGAAATGGATATAGAATTGGAGAAAAAGAAGTTAGAGTTGGAGCAAAAGAAATTAGAATTTGAGCAATTTAAATTGGTGAAGGAACAGGAGATGCTGGAGAAGCGTTTAGAGCAGGAAAATGAGCAAAAACGTTTGGAAGGATACGAAAAAGAGAAAGACCGTTTGTTGGAATTAGAAAAACTTAGAAGTGGAGAAGAGGAACGAGAGGTGGAAAGAACTAGACTGAGACTACTTTCTGATGGGAGAATTGATCGAAATTCTACCGGTAAGTCAGATCTAGCTGGGATGATAAGGTTCCTGCCAAAATTTAACGAACAGGAACCGGATATATTTTTTTCGTTATTCGAGAACATAGCCACAGATCGTGATTGGGATGATGAGGACAAAACAGTACTTTTGCAAACTGTATTAGTGGGTCGCGATCAAGAGGCGTTTGTGGCTTTGGCACCGGCCGAGAGAAAGAAATATAACAGCGTAAAGCAGGCAGTCTTAAAAGGTTATGAACTCGTTCCAGAAGCTTATCGGCAACGTTTCAGAAATTGCCGAAAGGGTGAGAGACAAACCCATACCGAAGTGGCAAGGGATTTGAGTAGTTTTTTCAATCGTTGGCTTGCCGCTGAGGGTGTGGAAACATTTGATGCGCTGCGAGATTTGCTGATTCTGGAACAGTTTAAAAATATCTTGCCTGAGAGAATAGCTATTTATATGAATGAGCATGAAGTTAAGACTGTTGTGGAGGCTGCTGTTCTCGCCGACGGTTTTGTGTTGACGCACAAAAATAAAGTACGTGAGTATTTTCCACGTAATGAATAGGACCATAGGGAATATCGATCAGGACGGGTTAAATTTGATCATCTAATGAAGAATAAAACACGAGAGACTGAGGTTGTTGGTGAGAACTGCAATTATTGTTTGGAAAGAGGACATTGGAAGCGAGAGTGTCCAGTGTTGGGAGCGCGAAATAAGATTAGAACTGCGAATGGAAAAGCTATTGGTTGCGTGTCTTCCGTTGTGCGTTCAGATGAGCCTGTGGTGTTTCATGGGGATCAGTTCTTTAGTTCGGAAGTTAAAAAGGTCGTTCGGCCTGACGTTGGTGAGGAGAAAAATCTTGGAGCTGGGGGTGAGTATGGAATTTCTGGGGTGTCTGATGTGTCTAACTATGCGCCATTCATAAGTGACGGTTTTGTCTCGTGGGTAGGGGATGCGCACAGGGTCCAAGTGAAAATCTTGAGGGACACAGGAGCCTCAGAGAGCTTTATTTGTGCTTCTGTTTTGCCATTTTCTTCGGTATCAGATACTGGGAAGTGTTTTAATTCGGGGAATAGGCCTTTAGTCTTTCCCGATGCCTTTGCACAGAGTTCAATTATTTTCTTGATTTGTGAAGGGCGAGGTTACAATTGCCGTGAGACCTTCTTTACCAGTAGATGGCATTGATATCATTTTGGGCAATAATTTGGGGGGGGGGGGGTTACTGTCCCCACCGCCTGTGGTTACAGTTGCGCCTTTGCCATTTGAGGAGCCGGATAAGTTTTTGCAAGATTTTCCAGAGGTTTTTACTGCCTGTGCTGTGACGCGTGCAATGGCTCGGGCGCAGATAGGTTTACCATCTGATGTGTCTAAAATGTCTGTGTCTGGTTTGTTTATTCCAGAATTACCCGCGCCGTTGTCTTATGATGAGCTGGTGAAAGCTCAAGGAAAAGAGCAGAGTCTGGAATTTTTTTTGTCTCTAGCTGCAGCTGACCCAGGTAAAGGTTATCTGGTGCAAAATGGTCTCTTGCTCCGAAAGTGGTCATCTTGTGTTGATCCTGATGTGGCAGATCAGGTGTTGCAGGTCATGGTACCTGACAAGTATTGCGATTTAGTTTTAAAAACAGCACTTTCGGTAGAATCTGGACATTTTGGGGTTAAAAAGACCTATAGTCATATACTGCAGCATTTTTATTAGCCACGGATCAAGCGGGACGTAAGGAGGTTTGTGAGAACTTTTTTTTGGGGGACATTTTTGTCAAGTGGCAGGGAAGCCAAATGCTACAATCAAGCCTGCTCCCTTACAGCCCATTCAGTCCGTAGGCATGCCGTTTGAGCACATCATTATTGATTGTGAAGGTCCTTTAACTCCATCAAAAACTGGATGTACATATCTGTTTACGGTAATGTGCCAGGCGACACGGTATCCGGCTGCATATGCATTAAGGGCAATAACCACGAAGTCCATTATGAAGTGTTTTTCGAAGTTTATTTCTGTTTTTGGGATCCCAAAGGTAATTCAAAGCAACCGAGGTTCGAACTTCACCTCCATGACGTTTGCGGCTGCGCTGAGATTGTTACGTGTGAAGCACAATTTGAGCAGTGCCTATCATGCTCAAAGCCAGGGGGCGTTGGAACGTTTTCATGCAACCTTGAAGTCTCTGTTACGCGCATATTGCATTGAAATGAGGAAGGATTGGGAAGAGGCTTTACCATGGCTTTTGTTGGCGGCCCGTGGAGTGGTTCAAGAGAGCACAGGGTTTTGTCCTAATGACTTAGTTTTTGGTCACAAAGTACGAACATCTTTGTCTGTGTTGAGCACTGAATTGGACCAGTCAAAAACCCCTGCTAGTTTGGTGGAATATGTGAATTATTTTTGTCTTGGAAGTTGGCTAGGGAACATCTGAGTGCGGCTCAGGACAAAATTAAACAGCGGTATGATCGTAAGGCGGAGGCCAGGGTGTTTAATCCTGGTGATCAGGTGGTAGCGTTGCTTCCAATCGCAGGTTCGACTTTTACAGCAAAGTACTCTGGCCCTTTTACGATCATGCGGAAAGTCTCTGAGACAAATTATTTGGTGTCTACTCCTGAACGTCGGAGATTAACGCAGCTTTGTCATATTAATTTGCTGAAGCCGTACTATTCCACATCTTCGGGGGTAGTGGGTGGTCACACGGACAGTCCTGTGGGATTGGCTGTGGTGGAGGAGCTGACGAACGTCGCTCAGGTGGCAGCTGAGGATGGGGTGCAGTTTCTGGACGATGCAGTTTTACATGGGTTCTTGAATAACACGCAGAATCTGGCTGAACTGGATAGTATGTTGGGGCATTTAAGTGGGAAACAGCGCGATGAGTTAAAGGTTTTAGTTTCGGAATTTTTGTCTTTATTTTTTGACATTTCGACCTGTACAAGTTGGATCGAGCATGATATTGATACACAGGGTGCCCGTCCGGTTAAGCAGAGGTTTTATCGATTGCCTCTAGAGAAGCGTAAAAGTATGGAGGCCAGTGTTCAATATCTTCTCGATAATGGTCTGGCAAAACCATCCTATTCCAGCTGGGCATCACCGTGTTTGTTGGTTAAGAAATCGGATCAAACATATAGGTTTTGTACAGATTATAGGAAGGTTAATGCATTGACAAAGCCCGATTCCTTTCCATTACCTCGTATAGAGGATTGTGTGGACCAGGTTGGTAGTGCACGGTACGTTAGTAAGTTTGATTTGTTAAAAGGGTATTACCAAGTACCACTAACATCGAGAGCGCAGGAAGTGTCTGCATTTGTTACATCCTCTGGGTTGTACTCTTATTCTAGGATGAGTTTTGGCCTTCGGAACGCCCCCCTCAATCTTTCAACGTCTCATGAATAGGGTAGTTGCTGGGTTGGAGGGATGTGCCGTTTATTTAGACGACGTGGTCTGTTACGCCGATACGTGGGATGACCATCTGGCACGTATTCGTGCACTGTTCCAGAGGTTGGAGGCAGCAACTCTTACAGTTAATCTTGCTAAATGTGAGTTTGCTCAGGCCACTGTCGTTTATTTAGGTAAGGTAGTGGGCCAAGGTAAAGTGCGCCTAGTCAATGCGAAGGTCGTGGCCGCAGAGAATTTTTCCCCGCCGGCCACAAGGAAGGAATTGATGGGTTTTTTGGGTATGATCGGTTATTATCGTAGTTTTTGTTGTCATTTTTCTACTGTAGTTTCCCCGTTGACCAATTTATTATAGGGTACGGCCAAGTTTGTTTGGTCGGCCAAGTGCAGGCAAACAAACGTTAATTTGGGCACTGCAACACTTCGAGGTTTATGTGGGTGGGGGTTTACATCCAATTGTGGTTTATTCTGACCATAATCCCCTCACTTTCCTGCAGTCATTAAAGAGTTCTACCAACCAACGGCTCTTACGTTGGGCACTATTTTTACAACCTTTTCGTTTATTCATTCGGCACATCCGCGGCGTGGAGAATGTGTTAGCTGACGCACTTGCGGGTTCCCCGGATGGGTCAGTTTAATGATGTCTGTTTTTCCCGCTCAGTCTGTGTCTGTTCTGTTTGCCTTAAATAGCTGTCCATGGTACCGGGATTTGCTGGTTGCAGGATGTGGTAAGGGTGGTGTGGGTAAGAATGGTCACTGTTGGTCCAGTTGTTCTGTTAGGAATGAAATGCACTTGGGGAAGGTGGTATGAGTGAATTTTCTGTGTGTGAGTGTTAGTTAAAGTTAGTTAATTTATTTATTTTTTGTATAATTTTATTAGCGATTGTGGGAGCTTGGTGGGTTTTTCAGAGTCCCATTAAAATTGGTCTCTGTCATCAAGGGGGGTCATGACCGGCTTTGCCGTGTTAATGGGCAGCTAGTGTTTGTCTGTGTTTTATGGTTGCCATCTGTTTTTCTGTCTTAGTCCTACAGGTGGAGCTGTTGGCTGGCCGTGAATGTAGTGATGGATGACTTGTTAAAAGAGGCTTTCCGGGAGCTGGCGCGTCTCTTTTCTCTTCGGGCCGTCGGTCGGTGCGGCTGGTGGTTGCCTCGCTCGTCGCACTTACCTCCTCTCCCCACCCGTTTCATCTACTTATCTACACTACACTTTTGGTTAACCATGGCATTTACTGATACACTTCTATTTTATGTTAAATAAACATTCTTTGTTAAATGTAGTGATCAGTGTGGTCTCCCCTTTTATGTTGCGATCACTGTATGAGCACAGTGATCGTAACAACTATCAACCAAGAGGTTGAAGCCTCCTGGTTAAGATCTGTCTGTCTGTCCCTTTGTATTAGCACTTACAGGACAAATATTGCCCTTCAGATTATTTATGGGTAACTAAATTCACCTCCCCTGCAGCACGACTTCATGCTCGCGAAACACATACAGACACATGTGTGCTAACATGCACACAGATAGACAAGCTTTCAGATTCCACGTATATATCAAAATTTTCACCTCTGACAGCTCATGAGTGGCCTCGCTGTTTTATTTCAACATGACAGGTCGGTCTTGGTAGGGGATTCGCCAGAAGTCTTCTGTTACTAACAATGCAGGAAAGTGATGACAGTTCAGCAGGACCATTTCATATTTTGCGACAGGTGCTAACGAAGTAGCGCTGACAAGTTATGATTATCTTCTTCTCAGCTCTGATAATAATTTTATCTGAATGGTTATGTGACAATCAGATTAATATAAGGTAATTGAAACATTAACTCGGAGGGTGTGTGGATTTCTAGACCAGTCTTTCATCAGGACTCATTCAGGCACATTGGAAAATTAGCTCTCAGAATATATTGCTATTCCCTACCAGCAGTGTAAAAATCAAACTCTGATCTCATAGTAAAGATATAATGTTATTAATGACCAGTTTTGAGGAAAGTTACTTTCAAAACTAATGCATTATTTACAATAGTGCTTCGCTAAAATTAACTAATTGAGGTAGTTTCTTTTTATGTTTAGTAATGCTTTACATTACTTTTGCGTTACTTTTTCTCACCTGGGCTTGCTTGCTTTTTTGTTTTTTTAATAACTAAAAAGTTATATTTTTGGCCAATGTAAAGGCCCTTTCACACCAAAAGTGAAATGAATAAGCAAAGGAATGAAGAAAATGCAAATTTACACCTGTACAGTAGAGGGCGCAGCTCAAACAAACCTTTCAGCGGTGCAGCTATTCTGGACTGCAGAAGAATAGGATGCAGTCGAAAGTTCAATGCTGCGTCTCAATTCGTCCTCTTTTTGTGAAGAAAAAGTACATCATTTTGAGTGTGTAGCAGAAGAGTAGACAAGCTTTTGGACATACTATCACGTCATAAAATGGCGTCTTTAACGGTTGTTCTCTGTCACTTCGTTACACGCATCCTGTCACGTAAACTGACCTGTCAATCATCTTATCAAAGATAAAATCCTCCACATTCAATTTAATTTTCAACTGGATCGGAGAGAAATGCAGTAGCATGTCGATCTGCCAGTCACGGGTCTTTCATGCGGAGACTCTTCTCATATTAATGCATAATGATGCATTTAAAAGTTAATGGCCAAACGGATCTTTATAAAAGTTTACGTTGTTGTGGTAATATAACATGGATAACATTACATAAATATTTTTTATCAGCTTAAATGTTGATTATTAGTTACTCAAACCCGCACTTAACTAAACACACACTAAACCGTCGGTCGCGCACATCCGCCATGTTGTGTAGTTTTCTGAACACTTTTTACTCGTTTATAATTCTGAACAGGATCCTCCTCCAAAGCGCAATGGGTTGTGGGAAATATTAGCTGTTATAATGAGCACGGATCCACACTTTTTAAAATCCACCAGAAATAGTAGATCATCCGGGGACTTCTGGCATATTCTTTTCACTTTGGGACACACTCATTTTAATCTCACATACTATTTAGGATGGATACTATGGACATTGAGACGTAGGGTATCACTCTGGCTGCATCCAAAATCGCATACTTCCCTAAAGTAGGTGAAAAACAGTATGTGACAAAAGAAGTATGTGTGTTGTATGATAGTGTTGTATGATAATTGTTCACATTAAACCATATAGATTTTTGATGACCTCAGCATGAGGGAGAGAAGGAACAGGGGAACGGGCAGTCAAGGGAAAGAGATGTAGATTAGGATGATACTGAGGTGAGACTTGCGTCTCGAATGGTGATGCTAATTTCACAAGAGAGAGTTCAAATGTTAATTTCCTTTGTTTTCTCAGAGAGATATTTGTCCTCTCTTCCAGTCTTACACTATCCCATGAGGCCACGGAAGAGGATTTGTGAGTGGCAGTGAAGCGAAGTAACTAACGCTGGTAGGTCACATGATAATAACTACATACCGAATGAAGTACGTCCAGATTACATTCATACGTATACACACTCATACTATATAGAACATACTTTATTAGCAGTTGTGAAGTTACTTATTCTAAATTAGAACTTAGAAGAGAGTATACGATTTTGGATGAAGCCTGTTACTTCAGCAATAAAAACAACTAAATGAAACAGAAATGTAATTTTAATGTTAAGTCAATTTTGCTTATTATTATGGTTGAATTGGATAATTGAAAGAAAGCAGCAAAGACACTGGTTAATAAAGTGAGATTAAATACATAACCTTTATTTGTATTAATTAACGTTTAATTATTGCAGGTTTGAATAATATTTTGAGTTTGCATTTCACTGTTTTTAATAATTTTGTGGAATACTGAATCTGTTTTTGGTGCAGTTGAGATGAGTAAATAAATGCATGTTCACTTAGTCTAGAACTACAATAACCAGTGTTTACACAGCGCACATAACACCTCTGCACTTACTCACGATTTCTCTCTACATGGGGACAGACAGGAGAGCTCTCAGTTAATTAATGGGAAAACAAATTAAGTTGAGTTACTTGTTTGGAAAATTATCGCAGATATTTTGTTGTAAATTTAAAAAGTAATGCATCACTTTACTAGTTCTGTATCTTTATAAATAAGTCTAATGAGGCTTTTGTGTGATAGCATTGGCCTGTGATGATTTACTCACCAAATGTCACATAAAGCAAATCCCCACGGTGTGTTTGCGTTTTCTTCCTTCTCCACACACTCACATTCTCATCTTCCTCCCTGCTTTGTTTAATCAAAACTGACACAAATATAGGCTGGTAAATAACATAGCGGAGCAGCTGGATGGAAGTTTCATCAGATCCTCCAAATCTTTGGGTAACGATCTCTCAAAAATGATCACTGGTAGAAAATATAAAAACAAAAATAATGGGAGAGTAGGGGACACAAGACACAGCAATTGAAGAATTTAAGTTTTGACTTGAAAAATGAAATGCTTTGTGGTTTTGAAATCTTTAAATAATCTTATTTATAATACAAATCAATGTAAAAAGCACTAGCTTGTCCATGTTTAGTCAAGTCTATGTGAGAATGAATAGATGATTTTATCATCAAAGCATGTTATTTTTCCTTTAATTCAAATCACCTCCACAGTGAATAGAAGATACATTTAAATGGCCTTGGATGATGCTACACAAAAAGCCATTATTACCATTGGGATAGTCCATTTATGGTAATTTAATACATTATTATGATCACAAGCAGGCAGGAAATAATTTGTGATTAAGCAGCTTACCAGAACAGAATGAAACGAATCAACTGCTGTTTACTTTTGCCAGACCCTTGAAATTATTGTAGCAAAAATGAATTTACCGAAATTGCCTGTACAGGAAATATGGTCATATATATATATATATATATATATATATATATATATATATATATATATATATATATATATATATATATATCATATTATAATCTCATTATTTTTGCAATTCTGATTTGGTGACAGAAATTAAACATTTAAACATAAAATTGCCACCTTTAAATGTTTTTTTTTTTAAATCAAGGATACAGTCAGGTCTCACTGTCCACACAACTCAGAAGAAATACTGTATATTGATTCCAGCTCACACAATAATTTAGACAAAAAGACGTCAATTGTTCTTCATTTTGTTATGTGTTGCTGTTTCTCCACCTCCATACTACACGATTCCCACAGACATTGATGTATGGAAGCCATTACCGAGAGATCAACTCCTGACCTCATATGTCTCAACAAGTTGTGTGCTTTTGCTATCTGGTTCACCCAGAGACCTTTGTGATTGGTCAAACTGGACACTACTGTTTATCATGGTTATTGATTCGAGAACGATAAGGTCAGTATTGTTTAATTGAATGGGATGAGGCTTTTTTGAGGCAAGATAGAGGAGTGACCGATAACATAAACCTTAATCTAAGTGTGTTTTCATTATATTGTGGTCCTAAAGCAACCACTCACGACTCAATCTTGGCAATATAGAGCTGTGCTGTTCTGAACAGGTAATCAAACAAAAGATCATTGCGATTGCTAGTGCAAACAAAGAAAAAAAATGAAAGGAGGGTTCTAATAAAGAATATACCAGTCATGTAGAAGAAGAAAACACAAGTATGGTAATGAATAGAACATTTTAGCCAATTAGTACTGTACATATTATCTTGATGTCTTTTGTTACACCGTCTATATAGGGCAAACAACGGAAGTGACATAAAACTTTTTCACTTTTTTAAATTGTAGCACAAGTGCCCAAAAGACAGGATGTAATGAAAAAGAGAATTACATCAACCCATGTTGTTATTGTTAACTTAAAGTAAACGTTTTTTCAAAAAGTTAATTGAAATAAAGCTGAAATAAAATATAAATATTATATGAAAAACTTAAATGAAAAAATAGAGATAGAACTAGAAAAAATAGAAAAGAAAAATAAGTTTAAGTACTAAAATTACTAAAACAAACTGAAATGCAAAAAAGGCTAAATAAAATTTAAAAACAGAATTTTGAAATAGAAAATAAAAGCACAAATGTTATAAGTGTAGATGAATACTGTCTGATTAGGTACATCTGAATATGATCTATTTTGCGACCGTTGAAATTCGGACATACTATCCGCCATGTTGTTACTGTTACGTGATCCGTCAGTTGTGTCGCTTTACTGCCATTAAATCCTCTCCTGGGGCACCATGGAATAGTAAAGTGGCCATCGAAAGCGCACTTCAGAAAAGCGGAGGAAGTAGGTCACCTGGGGACTTTTTGTATTTGGACTAACTACTCTTTTGGCACATTGTTTTTCGCATTCTTTATAGTAGGGAAGTATTCAGTTTCAGACAAAATGATCATCTTAAACCTCCTTGAGGCACAGTTGTCTATTAAGAGAGAGCAAGACAAAAAAGAAAAACAACAGGGCAATCAATACAACATAAATGCAAAAAATCTCACATTATATCTCACAATGTATAGCTTTTATTATTATTTTAAATGCACAATTCTCTTAATTAGTTTTTACTGTGAGGCAAAAATTATCTTCTATTTTTTAGTTATAATATATTCAAATTAAATTAAATTTAATTTAATAAAGAGAAAAAGAAAACCAGCAGAAAAATAACTGCTGACAAGAGTTTAAGTTATTTTACCTGCCTACCAGAGAAAATAATTATGGTTGTCTGAACAAATATCGAAACCTAGTGCTGAAAGCTTAATAAAGGATATATTGGTGTGTTTGCAAGGTCGGATTGGACAAGAGCTGCTTCCTAAGGGTCAATTCAAGTTGTTGTGAAGGGCTGTAGATAAGCGAATGGTTGCCTTTATTCTATTAGCTGTTGCTGTAGAATGAAAAGGATAGCTGTTGTTGGTGTACCTATAAGATGCCCATTAAACTCCATTCCAGTCTCTCTCTATGCTTGGAATTCATTTTCCATAGGGTATCCTCCGGGTCATTTTGGCTGTTCCCATGGTGACAAGAAGCTTTAAAGCTGCAAGCAAAACCAAAGGAAATCCAACAAGTCTCCACATATGCATTCAAGTTATTTTGCAGGCAACCTAAATATTTATTTAGGCCTATTTATTATTTTTGTATTTGTTGAGTGATATGTTTACAGAAAAGTTTAATTGATTTAAAAAGAGCTATAGTTTGTTACCCCCAAACTATACTGTTGAGAATTAATGTGTGTACATGAATAGACTATGAATTCATTAATTTGTGACACACGATACCAATGGTTTTCTAACAAAGAAAGCCGCATGAAAGCACATTCTGATAATCTCACCACTCGACTGGAAGTTCAGCTCAGGGAAACAACGCAGGCTACAGTTCACAGAGGGTAATGTGAATGGGGGACGGTAATGAAGCATAATGGGTACAACCACAATGCAGAGAGTTACAGCTATCACTGTCATTACTAGTAATAACAAATTACTGTCCTTAGCATGCTCTGTCTTTACTTTCCTGAGCTTTTGTCCGTAATAGATCAATATGAATCAAATGCACTGCTAACATACTACATGCTGCATCTTCAACTCACTGACAGACTGCTTTCTGCTAGTTCACTGATAAACATACACCTTGTCCCCTAAGCCTTGTAGCATGTGGTGTGGCATCTGGGCAAGCATGACATTAAGGCATGAGTTGGAAGCTCTGAAGATTAGCCTCCTGAATGTCTCTACAGCATCTCTTCCTCTGTGTAGTGTTGAAGCAGCTTTAGAAGTCTACTCGGTGGGGAGGAGGTTTGAACAGAATTCAATTCTTACTCGGATCAATGGTAAGGCTGAGGTTTCTAACAGGATTTACCGAAGGCTTTCTTCACAATAACGATCTATCCAACTTTAAAACATCCTCAGAGACTACTGGGAATTATCAGCCACAGTAAGATGTCATCACTGCTGTCAAGCTTTTTAACTTACTGTGTGGCAAAAGTCGAGAATTGTAATTGTCTCATCTAGTTGAAAATGGTCTGTTAAAGCATTTAGAGTAGTAACTGTGTTAAGTACTGTGGCAGACGAGCAATGTATTTTCCTTCACTCCAGGGCCTAAACATCTGTACACCAAAAGACTATCTGTGTTAATGATTAGGCTGTGTGATTACCTTCTCCACTTCAATCTTCAAAGTAGTTAAATTGATTATAAAACTCAGATTTGAGTAAATGTCATGTTTTAAATGCTCAGTTCAGCCAATGACATCAATAACCTTGCCAAGGGGAATAGAACTACAAATCATTAAGGGAAACCTTTCAGCAAAATACATTGGACAAACATCATAGGCAGTATAACAAATATTTCCATTAATATTAGGCAGACATTCTCCTACCACAGCGACTTCTCTATGGACATAATTGTAAGTATTACTGAGTGGTGCTTGTGCACCATTTCAATGCATCAATACATCTCACCTCCTCCAGCCTTTATGGAATACAGTGAAATGACACTGAAAAATACCAGGTCAAAATGCACATGTGGCACATGTATTGAGCATTGTTTTTTCATGTGAACAAAGAATCCAAAAAAAAAGTGTTTCCACAAAAATATTAAGCATCACAACTGTTTTCAATATTGATAATTATAAGAAATGTTACGTGAGCAGCAAATCAGGAATACATTACATTTCAACATATAATAAAATAGAAAACAGCTATTTTCAATTGTAGTAATATTTCACAACATTACTGTTTTTATTGTGTTTTTGCTCAAGTTCTGACCCTTTTGAATACCCCTTTCGTAGAATGGTAGTGCACATTATACCGCTTTAATGTAGGGGACATTACCAATTTAATGTCATATAATAATTCTAATCTGTGCCAACTTTGAAATCTAGCTTTGTATATTAATACTTTGTAAATAATTGAGGGATTACTAAAACACCCTGTTTTCAAGCTTAACCCAATTCTAATAAGATTTCCAAATCAGTGCAAGGAGTTACACTTCATTAACCAATACTGTGAAGTCTTTAGAACATAAAGTTATAAATATGAAACATAGCAGAGCTCAATGATGTCTGTTTTCCAGCAGCAGTCAGTTACAGACATTGCACAGACAAGCACATACATTGTTTTTGAGAGCTATCTTAATAAACAATGCTTTACATCTTCTGTTTGAAGTAATAACTATTTTCATCTCAGAGTTTCTGGAAGTAAAGAGATCAGAAACGGAATATATTACCCAGTCTTATCTCAGTTAACAGACACAGACACACTCAGACACACACAGACACACACAGACACAGACGCACGCACGCACGCACGCACGCACGCACGCACGCACACACGCACACACACACACACACACACACACACATCACTCTTTCGTGACCTAAATGGTAATGGGACAAAAAAAATTACCAGATGCAATGTTCAAACACAAATCGGGATGCATATTTTTAATTAATTAAAGTAATGTTAATTAAGCTTTGATAGCAGCTTCTGTTGCATATTAAAATGCAAATCGTATCCTGTTAAGTATGCAAAAATATTAATATCTCCAAGATTAAACATTTAATTATATTTTCATACTCTTCTAAAATATCCAAAGAACTGAACAATATTTCTTCTATTTATTTGCAAAAGTAAGTGGGAGAATTATGCTGATGTCATGGCAAATTTATAACATTTTGCATGAGATATGAAGACATAACAGTTTGGTGAATCTCCTTTACAGAGAACTAGAAAGCAACAAAAGATTCTCAGTTGTTAAAGTTCCTGTTGGTACAGGATACAAATAAACAATATAATTTAGTGGTCTTCATATTCATTTCCAAATGTGATCAAGTTGTAAGGTGTGAATGTACAGCTTTAAATTACTTCTTCCAATGGAAGTTGATGTCTACTGCAACCACAACTTCTTGGTCATTTATAATTGCAATTAACAACATCGTGAAAGATTGGCACATTGAACAACCAATTGACCAACAGACTGAAATGTAACAGCTAATGCCTTCATCTTGCATCATCATTGTCCAAATATTTTTAAGGATACACAGTTAGTTGTTTTGGCTGTCCAAAAAAAATCCTCACCCAATTTGTTTCAGTGTTGGTTTGAATAAAACGTTCTGCATTTGATGTGAATGGGCTTTTAAAGTCAATTGACCTTTTTTTACCTAATCTAGATTTATGGGTCAGACAATATGGGTATCCACTACATATTGAAACCTGGGATATCACAAAGGCACTTTTGAGAACCGTGCACACAGGTAGGGATTAGTGGATTCACTCTTGCGCATTAAAATGGAACACAGCTGACATCTTGTAAGGTCATTTCTAGTTTGCTGTGAAAAAGAACAACCTGTATACATTAAGCATGAGCCCTGAGGCGATCCCATCTGCACACCAAAATCTACAACAGGAAACGACTCATGTCGACACTGGTGCTAAAACTAATCTTTCTAGTTCTGATGTACTGATCATATCCAGGTTTTCCAAAAACACATTCACCAGAAGAAAAGGTAACACAAAAAACTCTTGCATTAAACTTTGAGGAAGTACCTCAACGAATTGCTTAACGAGATGGTGTGGACATGTGCTAGTCTGCGACTAGCATTTTTATGTGCACCATTCATATTTACCTTCTGTCTACTTACCATAGTATATTTTCTTAAATTAGATGTGGTGTCAACATTTTATGACAGTAAAGTGATATCTAAACACCTCAGCGAAAATGGAAGGATGAAAATTATGTATTTTTCATAAACATGCTTAAGATACATAACAACTTTTCAGCAGGTGATGCTCTCAATCTCTCTAAGCAGGGAGCGAACCTTTGCCGGTGTCATTTTAACAAAATAATGTGAAGCAGTGAGTTTAGTTTGAAGAGACAGAATGGACTATTCAGCAAACTTGTGCATAAACTTATCCAAAAAGGAATGAAGAATATGTTATGCAAAGCTCACTGAGGCATTCAGAGCTACTCCAATGAATATATCTCAGATAAGCGATTCATTGGGTTGAAATTATTTCAATCTTCAATCTTATTAATGGGATTCCATTAGGGCAAGATCCACTTTCCTGCAGTTTAGCTCCAACCCTGATCAAACTCAACTGCCGGTATATGTCTAGGGTTGCATCCGAAAAATCATGCAGCTGACTTGTTGCCTTGCTTCCTTATCAGGCAGTAACTTTGCAGTCAGCATTTGCGCACAAATGTTAATTACTATGGTAGTCATTTCCTGCCTGAAATAACACAGAAAACGTTGGTCAAAACGTACATGTACACAAAAACTTACAATCAAACACTATAGACGCCATCTATATTTTTAAGCTCAACTTTCACGGAATGGAACGCACAGGATTGTAGGATCAAAGGCAGTAAACTTGGGATACAGTACATCTATGCTGCCCTCAAAAATCAATCAGGTATCTCAGGAGACAGGAAGTGAAGTTAACCGGATGTGCCTTGATACTTCATATGTTGAAATGTATTCTCCAAAGTAAGCATTTTTCAGCTTTCGGATGCAGCCTATTAATCCTGAAGACCTTGGTTAGCTTGTCCAGGTGTGCTTGATTAGGGTTGGAGAAAAACTCTACAGTGGATCTCAAAGACCAGAAATGATAGAAATCCTGACGGATCCAGTCCTTACTACTTTTTTGATATTCATTAACACTGAAATACAGGTAAATCAGTCAGCATTTTGTAAAGATCTGATTTTAAAAAAAAATCATTCATTCATGCAAAAAGTAATGCAGGCCAAAACTGTTGGAGTGACATGCATCTAACATCTTTATTTGGCTGTCGTAAATATGGAAAGCTTTGACAGTCAATTGGAAGGAAATTCAGAGACAAATTTAGAAGGAAATTAACTTCACAGTGGATCCTGACATAAAGTGATTACACTTCAGAGGGTGTTTGGAGCGATGGAGTGCTTCATATATTTTCCGTTTACAAAAACACTCACACAAAGCCTTCAGGAAGACTTCCTGGGGTGCTTTCCACAGCCTCACTGACACATTATACTGTATGTGGGACACATGTTATACAGTGGCCAAATGGCACATCCAAACTCAATCAATTCAGCTCAGTTCTGACAAAACGCTAATGAATGTGTTTATAATAATTAAACAAACAACCTTAGGGCTCCGAAGTCCAATGATGATGTGTAGACTATGGAAATCCAACTCTGCTTTTAAATGATTTCATCCTCCAATCCAATACTTCTACATTTGTCTCTTTTTGAGGCAGCTATTATGGCTGAAGGCACAAGCTAATATCTATACCGTCTTCCTCAAAATGCCATTAGATATTCTGGTGTAGTCTATGACTTGAATATTGAACAGTGATTATTCCAGCTGCTCTGCCTGTTAGTCTGATGAGGCTTCCACGGTTGTGCTGAAGAAATCAGACAGGGGTGAATTGACATGCCGATACTGCAAAAGGAGCCTCAATGTCATTAGCTATATACTTAGAAAAGGTTACAGCTTTTATAAAAAAAAAGGACACAAACCTTCATCTGAAGTGAAGATTAAATCTCATTCACTTCGGTTCACTTATATTCTTTATATAGAGATCTTCATGCTGACTTGACAGCATCCCAATACTGCCTATATAGGGAATGCCTCTGAGTTGATTACTCTATTGATTTGGTATTCACAGATTCACCCAATAGACCAGAGGTTCTTAAAGTGCCCCTATTATGCCATTTTAAACGTTCCTAATTTTGTTTTGGAGGTCTTATACAATAGATTTACATGCATCAAGGTCAAAAAACACTTTACTTTTCTCATAATACACTGCACATACCTGATTGGTCAGACGGCCCAGTCTGTAGTGATTGGTCTACCGCTTACAGTGCGTGAAACGAAAGCAAAATGTCCATTACCATATCCAAATTTCAGCTCTGAAGGATTCCTCAGCACTTTTATACACAGTGACACGAATGATGGTGTTGGTTTTATCGTATAATTACATGCAAGTGCATCCAAAGTGGATCTGCAGCGCAGAACAGCATCTTGACTTATCAGCAACATAACATGTTGGTACAGTGTTGCTTCTCAGCTACAACTACAGTGTTTGAGGGAAGGTCAAAGTACTAAGTAGACATTGTTCAATGAAGACCATTGGCTGCCATTATGCAAATTTGTAACAAACCTGTGTAGATATGTTACGGAAAGGAGAATGAAATTGCTGACTACTCGTTTCAACAATTCAGAATCGATTCTTTCTTTTAGGAGACAATAACTTTATCTGTCATGCACTTTGATCTTTAAAACTTTGCAGACCTTTTAGATTCACAAACAGCTATATTACACACTGCATAAAAACTTTATGCTAAGGCACTTTAAACTTCTCAAGACCCATTAAAAACATTTTGTGAAACATTCTTTTAGTTTACTTTTTTATAATATTCCTTGTCATATTATTACATTGTGCATGCCTACTCATCAATCCTATTACTTTTTGCTTTCATAAGAACAACCAAATCCTTTATTGGAGCAATGATACATTGAGATTGAACTTGCCTTCATATGTAGGTTCAGTAGCCAGATTCATCTAATTCAATCCAAAAATGTATGAGTTTGTGAGTCTTTTGAACAATTGATTTAATTGATTAAACTGAGTACCGACTCCTTTGACCGATTCATTAACAACTCATTCTGTTTGCGATTTAGACTACACATTTGATTCTGCGTAGTGCAGGAAACACTGCAGTGATCTGCAATACACTTGTGGTGCCTCATGTCATAAATATATAAAAACAAGTTATGCCCATTCAAGTTAACTGAACATCAGGACTTATATTTTCATATTTCTGCCATGGTATGAACTCTCCACCATTCTCAAACTTTGTGTGACCCACTTATTTCCACTCTGTAACCCAAAGTAAAAAAAAAAGCTGCAAAATACAAACTGGCAAAACCAAATTTATGCCTTGGCTGCTCTGGATCTACTTCACTTGTTCTCAAGATATCAAGCAGAATTTCAAGTCTAAAGATTTTAAATGACCTTAGAACTTTTTCTATTTCTGAATGACTACAAAGCACAATAAACTTTCAAAAGAACAATTTCAGTAAAATAAGAGAGACTAATAATGACAATAATCTATAAAGTTTTTGGGAACTGTTAATGTACAGGACATTAAGTTTAAGACCAAGCTCAAAATTGTGTTTTATGTTGTTACCTGTGCAGTACATAAAGTAATCCACAGTGCTAATGAAAAAGTCACATTGCTATATAGATATAATTGACAGTGATAACTTTCAGGGAAGGTGTCCAAGTCAAAATGTCACTAGTACTGTAAGTCCCTTCTAACATCAGTAGGAAGCATGTTCCACAACTGAAGTGAGAGGACGGACAAAATGTATCTAGATATGCAGGCCCGTCTCATGTAGCGACACAAATGAATTAGACAGCTGGCGATGGCAGCTGGGCAGGGGTGTGTGGTTTGATAATGCAGCGCAGGTAATGGGGGGTCAGAAATGGCAGGTGGAGGACTCTCTGTTGGCTAAATATAGGCCAAGCAGTGGCATTTCAGGGGGAGGAAATGGTAGAAATTGAAAAATTATATGCATGTAACTATACACAGATTACATAAGGAGAAGAAACATCTGGAGTCATCTAGCGGAGAGCAGTTCAAAAATAAGCTAAATGTTTTTGAAAACTGGTTTGCTAGTTTGATAGATGGTTTTATGACAAGTAGTTTACCCAAAAATGAAGGTGCAACTATTCCTTTAATAATAAGTGATCTAATAGACCCTTTACATCACATCTAAGGACACATCAGTTTAGTTTTCAATATAAACTTTTGTGTGAGATGAAATACAAGGCGGTATAATTCTAAAGATATTGATCGGTTAGTTGAGCTAATGATCTGATAGAAAAGTGTACATTTCCAAAAATACAGACACTTCCAAGACACTTCCTTTCTGCTCTCTCTGGCCGCCTTAAAACCAGGTAGGGCTTGATCTCTGAGCTCAAGCAGTGTAAAGGACATAAGGGAAAAAAATCAATTTTCTCTGCTTCAGCTTTTCCCCCACAGTGATATTTGTAAATGCGTTTCTGTTAATCACAGCTGGTGGACATGAATATTGGGATTGTTGCAAGCCTTCAAAGAAGATAATATATGCCAAATATCCCATGATGGTTTATCAGACCTCATTAACCATCATGACAGATGGCACCAGGCCAGATTTTCTCATTCTGACAAGGTAATCACACAAACTGTCAAAGTTCTCAGAGAAATAAATGCAGTACAAAGATTGCTGATTGGTTTGTGGTCTGGCCCTTCACAAAGCACTGAACACATCTGAAATTGATTGTGATACTTAAGGTTGGTTGCAAGTGTCTGTGTGATTCTCTCAGACCGTTGCCATACAGAGAAACACAACTTTGCCACAAACTTGCAAAGTTTGTAACTTTGCCACAATTCGTTCCCCCTCATATAGCCTGGAATATCCTCACATTGACATAATTCAAGTTGCTGCAAAAAGAACACACTATTTGAGTTTCCTTTTCCAATTCCAATTTCAAGTGTCACAATTTAGCCTACCCACAAATTGCTCAAATAGGTCTTATTTACTGTGCATGGTCTCAAATTTGAAAAGGTTATTTTAATATTTGCTAAATGAGACATTACAATATATTAAATCTTTCTTAGCTGCTCGCTTGTTTAGTGAAGTTGGGGGATTTTCAACATCCATCTTACACAGTTAGTGTCAAAACACATGACCAATCTTGTTACTCTGAAGGTTTGCTGATGGGCCCTGCATTTTCATGAGATGTTTTGCTAAGACGTTGGATGACAATATAAAAAAAAAACACTTTCTTGTTTTAAATGAGAGAATGAAGCCCTTTTTCATTCAGACTGATAATTAAGTGTGTGAATACATTTGCAGTTACTTATCTCCTTTAGCTAGTGCTGCTTTAGTTTCCCAAATGCGATTTTTTGCAACAAATCCTTAAAGTCTTTCTATATCTATATTCTTATATATATATATATATATATATATACTACTAAACCTACCCTAACCAACCCATGCGTATATCCTATGCACGTAAAAACTCATTTTCGCGTATAAATTACACGATAATACACACTGCGTGCTATAGAGATGCATTAAGTGTGCTCGGGTTCAATAATTCTAATGGCAGTTGGCACAAATGACGGTATGTGGTACAGAGCTCTGACTGTTAAAGCAAAGCAGAAATTGTCTAGGGTTAATGTAGTGCAATTGTAGGTGAGACACAAAGACAACTTTTTATCAAAAGTTAGACAAAAAGCAATGGTTATTTTAGAGGATTCTTCTCATCCCTTACATTCTAAATTTGTTACCATGAAGGAGACGTTTTAGACAACCTCAAGCGAGTGAAAATGTGTACCAGATGTAATTTGTGCCAACTGCCATTAGAATTTTAAATGTTGAGAAGATATGAATATGAGTAGGGGTGGATATGTATGCATAGGAATGTCATTGTTTTATATCTTTTATGTATATTGTCATGTTGTGTTGGTGTCCTTGTGTGTGCTGTATAGTGAAGCCAAAGACAAATGTTCACTTGTGGACAATAAAGGAACTATATAGCTTAGTTTAGTTCATCCACAAGTGGAAATGTATATGTATATATTGTATATAATAAAATTATAATTTGCTTGCAATATTATAAAAATAAGTCTTTTTTCAGGTTAAGGATGCTTTTTTTTTTCTGGAAAGCAAGACAAAAAAATCTGATTAAAAATGTTTTTAGTGCAAGGTTTAAAAAGGTTACAGGGTTATAGTTCACCCAAAAATGAAATTTCTGTCAATAATTACTCACTGTCATGTCGTTCTAAACCTTCGTTCATCTTCGCAACACAAATGAAGATCTTTTTGACGAAATCTGAGAGCTTTCTGAGAGCTTTTTAATTTCTTGATTGCAGTTGTTTACCCCAGTGAAAAGGCATGTCAGTCTCCATTTACACCAGGAGTTCTCTAGAAAGGCTTTCCATGTACTCTAGTTACATTGTGTTTTATATTGTGTCATCTAAATATTTTAGATAGTGACATTTGCAATGTGGACAACTCAAGTTGTAACAACTCAAAAATATAGAGCTTATTTGACACTTCTTTTCCTTTAGTATTCTCCACAGCACTTCTGATAATCAGACTGAAACCTATAATATCATATCTATACCTAAAGAGCAAACTCAAGTAAATGTCAAAAAACAAGATGAGAGTTGACTGTTTGGATACATGGTTGTGAGATATCTGACCTTTCGAGTGAAGGTGGGCCCATGCCAGCAGCACTGTCATGTCTAACGTCTCAAAGCGTCTTAAAGAAAAATAAAACAAACATAAGAAGAATTTACTTTACGAGGCCTCTATGCAGTGTCTTTGCTTTGTTTGTTATTGCTCATGTGTCATTCATTCAGCACTGACAATGTACATGTAACTTCATTTGTTATTTTCATTTGATGA
The DNA here is from genome assembly GCA_030578275.1 of Meda fulgida. Taxonomy (NCBI): domain Eukaryota; kingdom Metazoa; phylum Chordata; class Actinopteri; order Cypriniformes; family Leuciscidae; genus Meda; species Meda fulgida. Next base: position 9,228,340 of record CM060635.1, read on the forward strand.
TTTACTTGCTTGGTAAAAAATTAATTGAGTAAGTAATGATGTCAAAAGATATGATCATGTACACCTAGACAAATGCAAAGAACATATAGCCCAACGATGCCCCCAAAAAGACGGTGCCGTGCACCTCCTACTGCCAAAATGTAACCTCCAGAAAAAGTAATTGAAAATCCCTATGTCTTTGTATTTCTTCAATAGAACACCATATATAGTGATACATGTACAAGAATTCTTGCTTTTGTTACTACATCATTTTGGATCATTCTTGGAATATTTCAGTCTTTCTTGGAATGCTAACATAAACTTCTTGAACTGTGTGTAGTGGGATTTTACCACCCATCAAGAAATAGAGATTTAAGCTCTTTGAGGGGTAAAAAACTGTGGAAAAAAACACTGTGATATGTTTCTATGAAAACGCTCCTAAAAATCTATGGGCTTTAGATTGGTGAGAGGGAATAGTCTCATCACACCACATAACCTTTTATTACCTAGAAGTCATTATGCTCTTTGCTCGGTTGTGCATTATTGTGGTTTAGCCTTGGATACAAGAACTGATAAAATGGCAGCCCAAAAATAAAGTTCAGTTTTATGAATGATTCACACCTGTTCAGTAGTTACTGTTTTTTAAGTCTCAGTCACAAAAGTTCTGATTCAGGTTAATTTTAAAGCAGTTTTTTTTCCCCTCCATGTCAAGTTTGCTGATATTTTACAAGACTGTTACAGCTGTAAAATGAGCATTAATAACATGTTTCAATGCACATATCAAAGTGCCAATTGCCAGACCACCTGATAACTGCAGTTCTCAATCTGTAATGCACCCTCAACAATTATAGTTGTGATTACTTTAAAAGTTAGATGCCATTTACATGAAGTGCTTCCATTAATATAAAGAGGACTGTGTAATGCACTTTCAAAATGACATGCATTTACTATGTTAGATTTAGAAGTGGAATTCAAATATATATATATATATATATGATGTGCTTTTGAAAGCAATATATTCTGTCTAGCTGAGGGATAAACCTTGTCATGCAAGGTCTCTCTAGAGACTACATAAATAGAAAGAAAGATTAGCATACAGCCAAATTCACCCCATTTGTGTCCAGAGACATGATGGCCTCGGCCTCATCCTCAGCAATCCCACAAAGCTACAACAGAGAGGCACAGAGATAAGGTCAGAGTGTTCACTTCACTCCCAATGTCATTATAATGCATGTACAAGCCAAAGACCGTTTTCACACATAACCTTATCTTCTCCTGAAGCCCACCATGCAGTCCACTCTCACGTCACCTTACAGCAATGAATAAAATAAAATAATACACAACAAAACACTGCTAGAGTTCAAAGACTGTCAATCTCAAAACTGACATCCATGAGAAAAGAACTCATTCTGTGCAATTTTTAAATCAATGCAACAATTTATGTATGAATGATTTAATGTAAGGCTGTTTACCACTGCTGTTTCAACAGGCATTCCTTAAATCATAGGGTGGCTTAGATATTACTAGTTATTTCAGTATTTTTATTATTATTATTATTTTATAAGCACATACGCCACTCAGTTTAAGGAACTTTTACTATTCAATTAGCAGCACTGAGAAGGGCAGAGGGCCGGAGGGCAGTTTTACCGCTAATACACTCTTTACATTTGTTTTCTGTACACACTTATCTTAAAACATTTCATGTCCATTTGGAGCACAAAAAACATGCAGGTCAGAAAAGCTACAAATGGACATGATAATTATAGCTCTGTTGTTCTGATAATTGGGTGCTTTATTTATTTAATTTTTGAATGACACTTCACTAGCGACATGCATGAATGTACCTTAGACATTAGACATTAATAGAAGCGGCAGATTTTAAACACCTAATCATTTTATTATGGTGTAAATCCCTTACTGTCTGTAATATGAAATTGCACAAACATTACAAAACAAATGCACAAAGGGGGATTTGTTGATGCATTTGATGCCCAATGACCCAAAACCATGAGCACTTCAGCAGGGAAACAAGGAAAGCAAATGTTTTTGCCTAATAAATTGTACATGGGGTCAAATGGATGGTGTTAAACAGCATGGAACATACTTCAGAATGTTTCATGATATTAATAATCCATCACACCATCATTTTATTTTTAAGCTACTGAATACATACAGATCATTCCAACAGTGTTTTTTTTTTATCCCTATGGATTCCTCATTGAAATTGAATATTGAAATGGATGTCAAATTGGCCAAATAAATTCTGAAATGATTAAAAATTATTCGTCACAATGGCAATAATTGTGCAACAACTGATTCTGTAATGAGAAATGTGGATGGTCTGAAGGTTGTGAGGACAAACCTTTTACACACCTGTCGACGTCGCCGTGGGCAATGATGTACACATAAAGCAGTGGACATGCAGGGTGGAATAATTGCCAACAGCACCTGCCACTATTGAGTAATTCATAGGCGTTCCAGTAAGGTGAGCACTGTCTCCAGCAGCAGACTCCTTGTCCGCTGTGAAAGAAAGTGATATACTGGCTGAGCTGCCAATAGCCCTGACACTGACTGCCCCATCTGCATGCCAACATTTGAACTGATGAGGTAATACACAAGGACGGAGTAGATTCCTAAAAGCAAGGTAATTGTATTTATTTGGAGTTGAGCAAAATGAGTGACAGAATCCATCATTCATATAGGAATTTATTAGATTGCAAACCCACATAACAAGTCATCACAGACTTTCTAATTCAATTTAAACATCTCAATTACTGTACAGATAGTGTCTCTAAATGTCACTGTGGCAGAATGCCACATACTGTATGTTTTAAGTAAGGTGAAGCACAAGATCCAAACTAAAAATAAATCCCAAACCCACTGGAAAGAAATGAGGGTACAAATGAGTGCACTAAATGGAAGTCTCTATGCCGGATATACAGTGTGTGTGTGTGTGTGTTCACTTCTAGGTGTATTTTATAGAAAAAATTGCTTCTAATATATACATATACATATAGATATATATATGTGTGTATGTATGCATGTATGTATGTCAGCACTTCAACTAAATTCTCAATTTTGCTCACAAAACAGTGTTCAATTAAAAAAAGTGTCGGGAAAGGAAATAAATGTAAATGTAAGTGCTTAAACCAAGCCATTATTCCACAAATGCTGAGATGTGCTCATATTCATGGTTAACCAAGTGAGAAAACGTCTATTCACAGTCTATTCACATCCATTCTGTTTTCAAAGTCTTACTGAAGCAAGGCAGAGGGTAAAAAAAAATCCATGCCAGATACGATGCAATTCTTGAAATGAATTGTTTGGCAATATATTTATTTCAAGTATAACAACAACTGTCTTAAAACCTCATACAATGAATTGGAGTGATTGTAAGTGGTTCTACAAAAGCTGGTCCATCTAAGTTAATCCCTCTGAATAAATTAATTTACAGAAGATGCTATAATGTTAGTTGTAGAGGATGCAAATATACACATATTTTATCTGTGTGTGTGTGTGTGTGTGTATACATAGTGTGTATAAATACCACTCTCTATACAGATCTACAGTAGATCTGTATACCTTTGCCAATTATTATTTGTAATGTTCATGATTATTATTTAGATTTTTTTCTTCATATTTCCCTATTCACATGGAAAAAGTAATGTCTTTTAATATATTTTCATTCCCCCCTGACACTTACATTTTGTTCTTAATTTTATGTTGACACTGTTCACATTAATCAGGTATTCAAGGAGCAGAAGCCAATGTTTCATAAAAAAAGAAGAAAAAAAAGAAAAGAAAGTCTCAAATAGAGATGAAGCTGAAAGTGTAACAGCTTGAGCTAAATCAGTGAGAAATGATTAAAAGCAATTCAAATGTAATAAATACCAGGCCAGAATTATAAAGGGATAGGCCTACATAGGGCGAGTTTCCAAAATAAGGCATACTTAGCTTTTTTTATTAATTCATTTATACTTTTTTCCTTACATCAAGACACCAATTAAATGTAAAAATCAGACAGTATTCATTACAACACAAAAAGATTCATACAGTAATTCACCAACAGAGGTCTCTGTCTCTGCTCTACTAATGATGTGTTAGGCTTCATCTCATAATGCCTGCTCCTTAGTTACTTCATTGGTTCATTTGTTTCCATGCTTTTCTACACTATTTCCTTAGCTCTGTTAATCTCTGTAATGAATTCCTGTTCTGTTGAATTTCTTTTTCGAGGGCATACAGTAATTATTATTTTATTTGTCTGCACTAAAAAAAATCATCACATACAAAACTGTTGTATAGTCTTAGAATACTTGGAATATATACTGCAACAGTTATATGGATTGCATTTAAGGATCTTTGTTTTCCTGGAGCTTGAAATTCTTAAAACAACAACCCTCAATTCAAGTTGATTAGTATTTATTGCACCAAACAATTGTCACCCATTCATTCGGTTATTTAACTGCCGACTATAAACACACTGAAAAAAGAAATTGGTGTAGAAACACTTTTCACTCAGAAATTGCTAGTAAAATTCACATATACAAAGAAATGACAAGTAACACTTTGAATTAAATGAGAAATTTTGAAATAGGGAAATTGAACTCCAATAATCTTTTGTTTTATTAACAACTTTGACAAATCTTTTGTATTAGTCTATTGTAAGAGACATCCGCTGTAAACCTTCCAACGACACTATTCTGCCATCTTCATGCTTTATTACACCAGTTCTACTCTACTGTAAATATTGTAGCATTCCAGTTCATTTAGACATCCTTAATTAATACTCCAGGGCACAATATTGCTTGCAACATTTAAAATCGACTAAGTTTATCCTTATCCAGGAGCTGCTGTTCACTGATCGATTGCTCCTGTCTGCCTCCCTGCCTGCTGTGAGTTTGTTTGCGTCGAGGCTGTAAGCTCTACGCCTCGTATTAGCTTTGTATTTCTTTCTGTTTTGAACCATCATTTACTATCATTCCTAGTTGTTTATATTACTAAATATAGTTTACCCACCATCTCAGATTAACCTTACATCGCTAGCTTCCGTTATTGTTAGCACAGAACGCGTGTTTACGCGCCACCCGCGCTCATTTATTTATTATTTATTTTCTCTCGCGCGCCCGCGCCTTTGAGTTAATAAAAGCCCAGGTAAGTAAGAATCAGTCAACACAAACGGTGAGTAATGTCTTGTCCTGTTATTGTCACCTGTGTCACATGTCATATGTTTAGTGTAGCCTTCTCCGATGGCAATATAGGATTTATTTGTGATAAATGCAAGGAGACAGTCAGGCTGACGGAGAAGATTTCAGAGCTAGAGACACGCATCCAAACTTTAATTGAGGATAGTAAGGATAGTACTAGAGCTTTAGATACTATTTTGGATGCGCCTAGCATAGTGAACTCTGTACATGATTCGGTTCCGGCTGAAGTAGAGCCCAGGCAGCAGGGCAGATGGGTGACCGTGAGAGATCGCTCTAGTCGCGGATTAAAAAACCACCCTTCCGTTCCGATTACCATAACAAATCGATTTGCCCCACTCAGTGAAACACCCACTGAGAATTCTGTTGATTGTGCCCTGGTAATTGGTGATTCGATCACACGGAACGTGAAAATAGAGACACCAGCCACCATAGTCACTTGTTTGCCGGGAGCCAGAGCGCCTGACATCAAAGCAAATTTAAAAGTGCTGGCTAATGCTAATCGTAAATTCTCTAAGATCATTATTCATGTCGGCACTAATGATGTTCGACTCCGCCAGTCGGAGATCACCAAAATTAATATTAAAGAGGTGTGTAAACTCGCAAGTACGATGTCAGGCACTGTAATTTTCTCTGGCCCCCTTCCTGTTCGCAGGAGTGATGAGATAGTTAGCAGATTGGCCTCACTCAATGGTTGGTTGTCTAAGTGGTGTCCGTTGAATAATATAGAATTCATAGACAATTGGAAAAGTTTTTGGGGCAAGCCTGACCTGTTGAAAAGAGATGGTGTTCATCCCTCCTGGGATGGTGCTGCTCTTCTCTCTAGTAATATGGCACATAGTCTTAGAGCTAAAACATGACAATCTGGGGCTCAGGTCAGGAAGCAGACAGACTGGCTAAACCGACCGTCTGCTAGCGGCCTCGCGTCACCAAGGTCAGATAAATCCCATCACATAGAGCCTCTTTCACCAAGATATCATCATATAGAGACTGTGTCTGTTCCCCCGAATTTGGAAATCCAAAAAACGTCAGGTAAAAAATTTAATTGATGTTCAACAAATAAAAAACAGATATAATACAGATGAACAAATGATAAAGCTTGGGTTGCTGAATATTCGATCCCTTACTTCAAAATCGCTCATAGTTAATGATATGATTTCAAGTTATAATCTAGATGTGCTGTGTTTGACAGAAACCTGGCTAAAACCAAACGATTACATTACTTTAAATGAGTCAACCCCACAAGATTACTGTTATAAACATGAACCTCGTCTAAAACGCAAAGGGGGAGGTGTTGCTGTAATTTATAGTAATATTTTCAAAACCACTAAGAAATCTATTTTTAAATATACTTCTTTTGAAGTGTTGGTGCTTAATGTAAAAATATATAGTGTAAACGATAAATCACGTTTGAGATTTCTGCTGGCTACTGTATACAGGCCACCAGGGCACCATAAAGATTTTATCAAAGAATTTGCGGACTTTCTATCAGAGTTAGTATTGGCTAACGATAAAGTACTAATTGTTGGTGATTTTAATATACATGTAGATAATGAAAAAGATGCATTGGGATTGGCACTTAAAGACATTGTAAACTCAATTGGAGTTAGACAACACGTGTCAGGACCCACTCATTGTCGTAATCATACTCTAGATCTAATATTATCACATGGAATAGATGTTGATGCCGTTGAAATTCTGCAGCAGAGCGATGACATCTCAGACCATTATCTAGTCTCATGTAAATTACATTTAGCCAAGGCTGCAAAGCCGACTCCGTGTTATAAATATGTTAGACCAATAACTTCTGCCACTAAAGATTGCTTTATCAATAATCTTCCTAATAAGTTTCATCATCTCAGCATCCCGGATAGCTTAGAAGAACTCGATATTGCAACAGAAACTTTTAACTCTCTCTTTTCCAGCACTTTAGACGCAGTTGCTCCGTTGCGCTTAAAGAAGATTAAAGAAAATAGTCCAACGCCGTGGTACAACGAGCACACTCAGGCCCTTAAGAGAGCAGCCAGAAAAATGGAGCGCAACTGGAAGAAAACAAAACTAGAAGTATTTCGGATTTCATGGAAAGAGAGCTCGATTGCTTACAGAGAGGCTTTAAAAGCTGCTAGATCTGCTTATTTTTCAACCCTATTAGAAGAAAATAAACATAATCCTAGGTATTTATTTGAAACAGTGGCTAAACTAACGAAAAAGAAAGCTTTAAGCACAGAAGTTTCCAAGCAACACAGCAGTAATGACTTTATGAACTTCTTCACTTATAAGATTGATAATATCAGGGACAAAATTATAACTATGCAACCGTCTACTACAGTATCGCATCAGGGAGTGCATTGTAGTCTCCCTGAGGAAAAATTGTTTTCATTTGTTGCTATAGGAGAGGAAGATTTCTGCAAACTCGTTAATTCATCTAAATCGACAACTTGTATGTTAGACCCTATACCGACTAAGCTACTGAAAGAGATGCTTCCACAGATCATAGATCCTCTTCTTAATATCATTAATTCGTCTTTGTCTCTAGGATATGTACCAAAAATCTTTAAGCTGGCTATGATAAAACCGCTTGTTAAAAAACCGCAACTTGATCCTTCAGAATTAGTCAATTACAGGCCGATCTCAAATCTGCCTTTTCTGTCAAAGATATTAGAAAAAGCAGTATCCTCACAACTGTGTTCCTTTCTTGAAAGAAATGATATCTGCGAGGATTTTCAGTCAGGATTTAGACCGCACCATAGTACTGAGACAGCTCTCATTAGAGTTACAAATGATTTACTTTTATCATCCGATCGTGGTTGTATCTCTCTATTAGTGTTACTTGATCTTAGTGCTGCATTTGACACAATTGACCACAACATTCTTTTAAATAGACTGGAAAACTATGTTGGCATTAGTGGAATTGCACTAGCATGGTTTAAATCATACTTATCTGACCGTTATCAGTTTGTAGCAGTAAATGAAGAGATGTCTTATCGATCACAAGTTCAGTATGGCGTACCACAAGGCTCAGTACTAGGACCGCTGCTGTTCACTCTGTACATGCTACCATTAGGACATATCATTAGGAAACATGGAATTAGCTTTCATTGTTATGCCGATGATACTCAGCTGTATATTTCTTCAAAACCTAACGAAACTTACCAATTCACAAAATTAACGGAATGCATAGCTGATATAAAAAATTGGATGACTAGTAATTTCCTACTACTAAACTCTGAAAAAACAGAGATTCTAATTATTGGACAAAAAACTTCCACACGTAATAACCTAGAATACTGTCTAACACTTGATGGCTGCTCTGTTAAGTCTTCGTCGTCGGTTAGGAACCTGGGTGTGCTCTTTGATAGCAATCTTTCATTTGAAAGTCACGTGTCTATTATCTGTAAAACCGCATTTTTCCATCTTAAAAATATATCTAAATTACGACATATGCTCTCATTAACAAATGCGGAACAATTAGTTCATGCTTTCATGACAACAAGACTAGATTATTGTAATGCTCTACTGGGTGGTTGCCCTGCACGCTTAATAAATAAACTACAGCTGGTCCAAAACGCAGCCGCTCGAGTTCTTACTAGAACCAGGAAATATGACCATATTAGCCCGGTTCTGTCAACACTGCATTGGCTGCCTATTAAACATCGTATAAATTTTAAAATATTGTTGATTACTTACAAAGCACTAAATGGTTTAGCTCCGCAGTACTTGAGCGAGCTCTTAACGCATTATAGTCCTTCACGTCTATTGCGATCTCAAAATTCGGGCCAGTTGATAATACCTAGAATTTCAAAATCGACTGCGGGCGGTAGATCCTTTTCCTATTTAGCACCAAAACTTTGGAACAGTCTTCCTACCATTGTCCGGGAAGCAGACACACTCTGTCAGTTCAAAGCTAGACTAAAAACACATCTCTTTGACCTAGCATACACATAATATATTATAGACTTCTATAATTCAATATTAGGCTGCATAGATTAGGTCAGCCGGAACTGGGAACACTTCCCTTAAATCCTGATGTACTCGTTACATCATCATAAGAAGAATGGCATCTACGCTAATTTTAGTGTCTTTGTTTATCCCGAGGTTTTCCCGCAGCCGACCGGATCCAGGCCGTATCCAGATCTGACTAGGAGCTTTGCCTGGACCCGATGACAACGCAGTGCTGAAGTGCCAACTAGCCTCTCCCTATGGAGGATCCCTTTCCCACTCTACAGATAAAATGTTGTGATTCCGGTTCGCGTACCCACCCCGAAGTGATAAAATAAAACAAAATTCTGTATCAAATTACAGTTACTGAAAATCCGGCCTCTAGTTCATAAACGCCAGAGGAGAACTGGCCCCCCGACTGAGCCTGGGTTCTCCCAAGTTTTTTTTTTTCTCCATTAAGTCACCTGATGGAGTTTTAGGACACCAGTAGGTCACTTGATGGAGTTTTTCGGTTCCTTGCCACTGTTGCCTTTGGCTTGTTCAGTTGGGGATATTCAAAATAATTAGCCAAGCATTAATACCATTGATCAGCCCTACCAAACGTGGATGTTTTTTCACTAAGAAACAAACATTATGTTATTTGATTGATATTGTGAAGCTGCTTTGATGCAATTTATATTGTGAAAAGCGCTATATAAATACACTTGACTTGACTTGACTTGACTTGACAGATGCCAAGACCTTATTCTTAAGCTCCCATCAAATCAGCAACTTCTACATCTTCATTCGTCTTGCACACAATCCCAGTCTGGTGATTGCACATCCTGCATTGTAGACTAAGGTTCCCTTGGAATAATCATGGGTCACAGCTGATGATATCTTGGACCCATCACTGATCAGCAATTTTCATCCATACATAAAGTGTAAATGGCTGTAGATTCCTTACATTAATCAACAACATCTATCTGCAGCACCAGGTACTCTGAAACGTGCAGCAGCAAAGTAGATGGATGATTGGAATTATAACTTCATATGTCATTCAGTGACTCACAGCCATTTAGATTGATGGCATTCGAAGTGAATGTAACTTACAATGGCCAAGTATGGTAACCCATATTCGGAATTTGTCCTTGGCATTTAATCCATCCAAGTTATTGTACACATAGGAGCAGTGAGTAGTGAACACGCACGCACGCACGCACGCACGCACGCACGCACGCACGCACGCACGCACGCACGCACGCACGCACGCACGCACGCACACACACACACACACAGAGCAGGGCAGCCATGTTTGCTGTGGTGCCCAGGGAGCAATTGGAGGTTGGAGAATCAAATGGAGAATCGAACCCGCAAACTTCTCTAATCATTAGGCCACAACTGCCCCCCATGGAGACTTCCCATACAGATAATGATTACTTTTATAAAGGATCGGCAAGACACTATTGCTTTCACAGCCTTATGTAGTTGAGAGCTGTAGTCCTCTATCAAGTGTCAAGCAGTCTGACATTTCAGCATTTCTATAGTGCTTCTGGAATATTCTGCTCTATTGTGATTGCATTTTGCAAACACTTTCTCTTACTGAGTTCAAATGATCGGGAGTCTCGTTGACAGCATGTAATGTAGCCCTAATGGTAATATGGGTGTTTTCATAAAACCTTCCATTGAGAACATTAATTCTGCTCTATTACAGAAGACTAAAAGCAGTTTCAATAAATGGAATAATCTACCGGCCTCATATAATGGTTGGATTACCCTCATTGAAATAAGTCCATTGCCTAAATAGGTGTTCTTGTTTTTCTCTCAAGATCTGGCAACATGAACGTACGTCAAGGCTCGTAGTTACCGCTTTATTTCTTGCACCGCTCATAAAGAAGAGAGAAACATTACTGATGCATAAAATAATGTATGTCATTAACAACTAGTTGTTCAGTTGTTTTTCGTACACACTGCGTAGAATTTTTGTAAATGCGGTTGTCATTCCTGTAAATTGCTGAACTGTGTGTGTACTGTAAGTGGTATACAGTCAAAGACCCAGAAACAGATATGAAGAATGAAGACCAAGAGTCAGATATTATAATAAATTAAAGAGAAGTTTACAGAAGATAGTTTGCAGTTTCCTCAGCAGAAGTCAGCTTGAAGACTCTCACAGGAGTTCGTTGGCCGCCCCGCTTACAGTTACAAAGATCACAGCAGTTATACCATTTTCAAGGTCTAAGCTACGTCATTGTTTACAGGTTGAATGATTCTCATTGGCTAAGAAATAGGTAAACACAGTAATTTTCCACACATATACAGATAGACAGAAGCATATCTCCATCGATTATGCAGCTGACACATTCGGACCCTGAAGTTAGGCACGTCATGACCTTCCAGGTCGCAGATTTGGGTTGCGGGGCGCCAGCATGTCTCGAACAACAATTCACTCTATCTCCAATAATGCCAGTGGTTCCTTACCCTGCAACCAAGAAGACTAACACACACACACACACCAACCCACAGCTACTCCAAGGTTGGATTTGGCCAGTCCTCTCAAAACATCAAGATAATGCGTTCTTTCTCTCAACTTTAGTCTAACTGAAAAGTAAAGCTTTAACAAAGAAATGATCCCTTAAACTATTGGCTTCAATGACCCCTATATGTTTTAACACGTTGAAGACCTTTCTCAAATACAAAACAAGTCCCTATTTCATTTCTGGAAGCCGGGCTAAATAAGCAAGCACTGTTACTGCATTCAGAGATCAAATACTGACATTAAAGAATACATGAAAAGCACATTTCAGTAATCACACTGGTAACTTAGAAACAAAGTAAAATCTCACAAGCTCAGAGAAGTCATTCAACTCATTTAATATTTAGAAGGAAAAATATTGATTAATACCTTGATTATAATTACTCATCATTACATATACATTGAAGCAGCAGTGGATTCCAATCCACCCCCTTCAGTACAAAGCAGGATTAAGAACTAAAAGGTGAACTGACAAACCAAATTTAGTTGCATTGTGTACATGGCCAGAACAATTCATGTCGAGAAATCTGGAAAAGGTGTTTTCTATCAGCAAGGCCATTGCAAATGCAATACTTTTTAAACTCTATAGGCTAAAGTAAGAAAATATGATGTTTGTACTGTAACAAATTCCATGGTTATATGGAAATTAAAAAGGCTGTAAATATTTGATATTTAACAAAATAACTTTTATTTAAATGACACTAAATGTATAAAACCGTATGTGCAATATATATTGGCTCATTGGGCTGGTTGAGCTCTTTGACTTCTTGCTGTTTGTGATAATTGTTGAAAGTAATTTACAATAATTAATTTCGCAATGGGCCCTTTTTTTACTTTTTTGTAAAGAACATTCACATTCATGAAACTAAATATGAAACAATTTTGGATCCCATATCCTGTCTTTTGAATGACAAGTTGAACATTGAGACCTTCAGAAATTGGTGATAAATGCTGCCTTATTCAGTTCCATGCACATGTGAGCTTCATCTACTACTAAATATTCAATAACTTTTTTCAATTTTCTTCTCGGTCTCGATACATCTGTTCATCAGCAAATACCGTGTTTGCCATACGCACTCAGGAAATGACATGAATCCAACTTCATCCCTCAAGACCATTAAGGTGCCGTTCCCAGGCCAGGAAGCAATCCGAATCTTCACCGAAAGCGGATCATTTCATACAGGAAGACCTTCAAGATCATTCTCATCACAGGATGTACACAGTGCAGGCTCCTAAAAGATCGCAATATGCCTCCCTGTAATGAAACATAATGCTGAGTTGAAACATATCATCCTGTGGCACGATTTGAGTTTCAGAAGTCAGCTCTTGATTTCAAGAGTGTATTTTTCCAGATGTTACCAAGCTGTTTAGACACGGGGATGTTGCACAAATCATTGCCATACACAAAGAATACACAAATATAGATAGAGAAAAGATTGTCTCAGATTAGTATCCAATGCCATTAAACTGAAGAAAAGTGACCTTGTAATCCTAACAACCATCAAATTCAGATGGGGCAGGATGCTGAATAATTTGGGATCAATTTTTAATTTCACACGAATGTAAAGTTTGGCACCACCCAGGGCTCAGCAGTCCTTGGCAGTCTCGATTCTCTCACCTAGAGATTACGCTGCACAAACTAAAAATGAAAAGTTAATTTACATAATTGCCATAAGACAAATATTAAGTGATGCTGTCTCCTAAGGATATGCTGGAACTCTTGCATCTCCCACTTGCGTTTTTTTTTTTTATCTCTGAACTGCAGACACAAATTAAAAACCCACAGCGATGCAACACTGCAATGAAAAAAAATGGGGTTCTCACAGGATTTACACTTTAAATAAGACACTTAATGATGAGCAGAGACACTCTTTTAGACCTGTGACACGGATGATTTATTCATCAAATTCAGAAGAATCGGTTGAAATTCTGTATTATTAGGTGCATGGCTGAGACTAAATTCTACCTATCCTTATCAAGAAAAGCACTGTAAAAATTGGACATGTCTCTGATTATTTTACATTTATCATCATCATCATCATCATCTCACGAGCTGAATGTCATTATTCATTCATTCTAAATCATTCGGTTTTCAATTTCCATTCATGCTGTGTTTTAGAGATGGAATTGCAAAGGTGTTTTCAGAAGATTTAGATGCATTGCCTTTTAACACTGGAAAGATTTGCATGGAAATATAATTGTAGGGTTGAGCATCCAACATCTGAAAGAACATCAATTTGCATACAAGAGCTTTTGAATATAAATGAAAGCTGAATTTACACTGTAAATATTAATATGACAGCATCAACTGCATTAGGTTACAGCAGCACCACAGTTTTAAAGTCATTTTTACGGGTCAGATCAGGTCAAATCTGCCTGTTGTTGCTTTTTTACAGCATGGGAAAATGAAGTACCTAAACAATAGTCTTAAAATAGATGCATTGTTAGACACCCCATAAGCATTTTTTTAAGGTAAGATGATTTCACTTTGTAAACTTTATTAATGCCTTCAGGTTCAGTACATGAATCATGGTAAACACAATCCAGCTGGCATTCTCAGTGTAGGTTTTATTTCACAATAACATTTTGACAAGCACCTGATTTGCAAGTACTTTATTATACCTATTATAAAGTGTTACCGGTTCGGTATTCCCGCCTATTTGTTTTTTGAATCTGTAACTGTCACAAAAAAAAAAAAAATCTTTCAAAGCCACCTCATCACTAATTTTTGGGAGCTCAACTCCACCTGTCACCCTGAACACGGAATTCATATCTTTCTTAAAATGTCTATAAATGTTTACTTTCAAAACTGTAATTTTTCACCGTTTTAACAGAATATGTAGGTAAGTGTGACCAGCTCTGTTCAATTGAAGATACTTCTCTCCTCCTCTCCTCAACTTTTGATTATTACTTGGTTTTATGCATATAAATGGGTTTATTAAAACGATTTGGAGATCAAATGTGAGTTTTAAGGGATATAATTATTGACTACAGTGGGGCTTTAAGGTTCAATTTAGTACTTTCAAAGCATGGTTCTTAATGAAACCGTTCTATTTAGCACCAAAAAAATATTCTGCTATTGTTACAAGCCAAAGAACCCTAATCTGGTACTGTTTAGAACCATTTTTTCTTAAGACTGTTAGACTGTAATAGTCGCAAATGGAACCCAGTCAATCAAAAGAAACACTATTTCCACAGTGCAGTGGTTTAAATTGTATTTCTCTTCTTAAGGAATGCAAGTGCACACTCTGGGGAAACTTTTTTTTATCACCCATTTGTATGGATGTCAGGCTTTCATTTCATTCTCTCTCAAGGGGTTTATGGACACAAAAAACAGCACAAAAAAAAAAAAGTTTTTCCCATAAGGTTTTAAGGGTGTAAAGAATTCCCCTCAGCTACTGGCAAATATGATAAAATAATGAAAAACACTATCACAGCTTGCCACAAGATGTGTGCACACTGTCAAATCTGTTTATCATCTCTTTGCAGCTTAGATGATGACCTCAATACATGGGAAGGCACTGGGAAAAAAACCCCACAAAGGCTTCAGTTTCTGAAGATGTCAATCTACCTGACACCAAAATGATTCCTCTGCCCACATGAGTATATGAATTCTGTCAGGGTCCACAAAAAAACACGTGATTTTAGTTGTTGGAGAAATGAAAACTCCAGAATGATATCCTCAAAAATGTGTTTGCCTCTGGAACTCGCCATGTTTGTGGAACTGCCATTTTTGATAACAGCTCTCACTGGTGCAAAGACTCATGACAGCTATGTACCATAACAAACCTAGCAACCATGGGGGTTAAAGGTCATATGAGTAGAGGAAACCAAGTAGGTCAGGAGAAAACTAAGCAATTTTTTCCTCACAATTTTTCAGAATTGCAAATTTATATCTCACAAATTTCCTTGGAATTCTGAGCTGTTTTTTCACAATTCTTTTTTCCCCTCCAAGTGTTTAGATACCTGACCTGAGCGCATACACATGCGGAATTCTGAGGGGACAAAATCAGATTGCAAGATCAGATTTAAACTCACAATTGTGAGACAAAAAGTCCGAATTGTGAGATTGGCCAAAAAAATAGCAATTACCTTTAATATATTAATATATATTAATTCCGTGGCGGAAATAAGCTTCCACAGAAAGTAGTTTTTAACATTTTATTTTACAATAATATTTTAGATAAAAAAAAAACATAAAAAAAACAATGTAAATGGCTGAATGGCTTCCTGGAATAGTCGATTCTAATCGCTTAACTTTGCATCATTTCACTTAAAATACACAGGTAAAGCATATAAACCTCTATTGACTTCTATTGAAAGGTATTGTTTTACAATCCACAGTAGTCTACATTGTGGACTCAATGAAACACCTATTATGAACAGTTGAAGCACTCCCATTACAGCTCAAGTGTCCATCAAGAACATGTTTCCACGTTTCCTCCTGTTCTAGCCGAAGTGACAGCATTAATAATGGGGTGAAGGTCCCCTTCACAAACTTGGAACGGCAGTAACCCCAATTGCAGCGTCTTTCTGTGCGGTTGGTACGCAAGATGGTGGAACACATCAGTCAGTCCTCGAATAGAATGCTAGCGAAATCACCCCATCCCATCGGAGTGCCCTTTAGGGCTTTGCAATTGCTTTTTTCCTCACAGAGCACTCGTTTGTCCTTCATGGAGCTATGTTAAGCCAGAGTGATCATGCATCCTCATGTAAACACCTGCTTCTTTGCTCGGAGGAATTCACTTTCTTTCAGTGCAAAACATTCCAGATTCATTCATTCCTTAATGTGGATAATCTCTTAAAGCGCCCACCACATTGCATGTATTTTATGTTACGTTCTTACATCCAGTGCGTTTTAAAGATGCCCTAATTAATTCTTAATACACAGAGAAATAGAAAAAAGACCAATTTACTCAAGATTTAGAGAAAGCTATTTTATTGTACAGTTTCATATCCACACATTTAATAACTAAATCATGAAGCCAAACTTCACTCTAGAGCCTTTTGATATCTTTTTAGACTGTTTCACAATGTCAGGCTGTAAAAGTAAATGAGCTATTAAACATTTTTTTCTGGCTGATTTAACATCAGAATCACTGAATCCAGCAACTGCATATATCTATAAAAATAAAGCAGCGAAGATGCCAGATTCATTAAGGTTTGATGTAGTGAGAAAGTATCAATGCAGCTTACTCACTGTAAAACTGTCAGGACTGTTCCCACTTTTTAAAAAAAGTCCAAAACGAGTAGGTTTGGAAGACAGACCTTTCTACTGTATGAAGAGATGGGTGGCTAGTGAGATACAGTTTAACGTCAAGATCCATTATATATAAAAGAAGAAAAGCTGTCAAAAGTATGAGAGGGTTACTTGAAAGTCAGCTTTGAGGATCCATTCTATGAGTCATGAAAATGAAATTGGTTCAAAATGGAAAGGAGAGAGTGCAGATTATGGAGAATTCAAAATGGGTTGCACTTTATTTCAATGGGCCACTTGAGACATTCTACTAACTATAATTAACTTTGCAATTACATGTCAACTAACTTATAGAACAAGTTGACATGTAGTTGCAAAGTATAACTTATAGTCAGTAGAATGTCTGTTGGGGGAGCATCAGAAATTATAAAGTGATAGCAGATATTAAGTGGATTACTATTACTCTAAATAACATTTAGTTGACCTGTTGTTGCAGTTCCTTATAGTTATCAGAATGTCTCAAGTGAACCATCAAAATAAAGTGTTAGGCTACCAAAAACATTATGATCGGATTATGTGGAATAATATTTTTGATATGTACTGTAATAACATTTTTGGTGGAAGGTGGAAAATGCTATTTTGGGATAAACAATTCCCCTTGTGATATATATATATATATATATATATATATATATATATATATATATAAATATATATATATGTTTCAATTTATATTTCAATGACAATTTTTTCATTTAGGAAAATTTTGACAATGGTGTTGTGGAATGCGTGTACAAAATTTCTTACGATTTTGATGTTCGTGTGTCAGTTTGACCCGCAATTTCATGGTTAACCGCAGCTGCACCAAAAAAAAAAATATTATGTATTTTTTATGTCAGTTCCTCAACTATACTCTGAGGGTATTTAAATGTACATTTATGCATTTGACAGACTCTTTTATTAAAAAAAATTTACACTGCGTTGAAGGATACATTTTTATCAGTTCAAGAATCATTTTGCTGGGAATCGAACGCATGACCTTGCTCTACTTTTATAGCTTCAGGAAAGCAAACAAGAATAAAACAATTATTATTATTTTTTTTATCAAAATGATACAATACTGTTTATAATATTCATATTTTGTTAAACAAATGGTTAAAAAATAATTGTTAAATACAGTTTTACATTTGCTGTAATGTATGAGAAGTATTAATATTAATAAAAGGTTTACTGTTTTTTTTACCTGATTTTTTTTTTCTTCATAGTTTGATTTGTCAAGAGTTGCATTGAATCCAATTAGGGTCAATTTGAACCACAAAATAAAAGTCATTCCCAGAATTCGAACATAGGCTAACAGAAGGGTAAAGTCAGGAATTGGTGTCACTATACGTTAAAAGCAAGTTTCTGTGAGGCACAACCTTTTTACATCATGGCCTTTTTGCATCTGATGGCCTTTTCTTGTTCAGGGTCATGATATTTGGGTATGTCAAAACTGTTATAAACTATAAAATCAACAATCATCATATTGGACTGAGTTACTGTCATAGTTGCTGTATCCAGCCATTTACTCACCAGATTTTATTTCTTGTCAGAATAGAGTTGTGAAGTGCACCAGTTTAACAGATGGTATTTTGCTCACCTCTGCCGGGGATGCTGCAGATCCACAGTAAAAAAGAAACAATCCTTGAAGGTCTCTGCTGACATCAAATGGCAAATCTGAAGAATGCAACAAAAGTTTTTGACATTTCAAGACCTTTATTTGCTTTGATGAAGCTAGTATTCAAGAAATTAGGGATTAGGACTAATGTGTTGGTTTCTAGTTAAAATGGCACCCATTGATGTTTACAAAACAGCTTAACATTAGTGTATGAATGCATCATAGGAACATGTCAATAAGCATTATCAAGATCATTTGAAGAACTAAATGCTTGATTAAATATATATATGTATGATAACTTATATGCAAATTATACACAATGCATGGCAACTGTTAATGAATAATGCAACTTATCATTGTCATGATAAATAAATGGAGTATTAATTGGGCAGAAATAAAACATCTTGTCTTCAATATATATATATATATATATATATATATATATATATATATATATATATATATATATAGTACCGCTAGGGGGCACTGTTGAAACGTCCATTATTTAAGCACACCAGAAGTCTCATTAAACTCCAAAATAGTTTTCTGTGATGAACTGCATAGATGGGGGATGGTGACAGCTAAATAAACTGGTGAATATGAGTGTGTTTTAGATTTCAGGGGGAGAAATACATCTAAACTTCACTGGTCCTTAACAGATCTACACCAAGTCTGGAAACAAACAACACTATACAAATTCTAAAAGGAACTTATTCTGACATACTTATTTACATTTCTGTGACAACCATATTTTAGAACAACCTCAAATTTGAACATTACAACAGATTGATTATCAAATACCCTAGCAGACGAAAAACTGGCTTTTGAACAAACAAACCAAAAAATGAAGATACGAGTCATGTCAGTGAGGTATATCTGTATGTTCTCATCACTTTTGACTGACCCGAGTGTGATCTGAGTGTATATGGAGATACTGAGCAGGGGACATCAACAAGCTTTATTCTTTTGTATCCTTGAACTCTGATTCCAAAGTTGCCTAGCAACAGTGACAGTAACAGCTGAGACAGCCTTGATCTTGTTGTTTAAACCATTACAACTAGGTGATGTGAGAAGTGGTACCATGGTAACAACAGCAGTGCGTTTGAAGCAGGTGTTCACATTGGCACTTGTCAGAAAAAGCCATGAAGACTCAGTCTAAACATTCAAGCTGAGTTAGTTACCGATACGCCTTTTCAAAATCAAAGGAAAATAACTTCAGTCATAACATGTTAACCATCATACCATTTCACTTCATTAAACATAGTTAAACATTAAACATCAACTGTTTTGCAGAACATTAATTTGGACCATTGTTACACTATATTTCTACAGCAAATGCTATGTAATATATATATCTATACACACATGCTGTCAAATCGATTAATCACGATTAATTGTTTAGATTTTGAATCAAAAAGGTTTGTGAATGGAGTATATATACAAACTTTTGTTATATATAGGGGTTTGTATGTGTTAATAATCCTCAAATTAATACTCCATCTGACAATGAGAAGTTGCATTGTTCATTAATAGTTGAACGTTTCTTATTGTTATTGCACTAAATTATTATTATGCTGGGCTATCACCATCAAGGAAATAATAGAGACTGACAAATTGACCCAAGAGAAGATAAACTAGCATCAATATGACAATAAACATGTATAAAAGTTTATTACTTGTACAAAGCTCAGGTTTGATTTGGCAAATGTAGCTGTCGCAGTTGCTGTGTCTACACTCAGCTCAAAGGGAAAGCCAAAGGCGTTTGCCCTTCAGACTTGTTTGTTTGGGATGAGATGTGCGCTGTGTGTATTCTGAGAGAGAGAGAGAGCATCCATGCAGCTATGATCAGAACCCGCCGCTTTCTTCCACCCTGCCAGGTTGAAGCACACACTTCTGCTTGATAGTACACCTTGACACCTCGAGTCTGATTCGTTTAGCCCGCGCGTAACAGCCATGAAGCATTGCTCTCCGATACGAGATCATCCTTTGTGGCACTTTCAATTCAATTTCACCAACAGCCCCTTGACCAGGCATCATTACTGAGTCATTTCTCATGGGATTAGGTGCTAATGATTGCGGAAAACCAATATATATACTCTTCCATCAGTTCCTGTCATGTTTTCATGACATTTCATAATTGCTTTGGCAAGAGAAATCTAGTTCAAGTGCTGTATTGGGTTTTCTTTAACACCATTTATCCAAAACACTTTTTTCAATTATTGTCTATCTGTGCATGTGTTTGCTTTTGTTGTTATACGTGAAAATCAGGCCCAAACAGAATCTGTGGCTGCAGAATTCAGTAGAATCAGAATTTACAGAGTTTCACAAATCTCCATTCCCTTAAAGAGATAGTTTACCCTAAAATGAAAATTCTGTCATTATTTATTTAAACACTCTTATGCTGTTTCAAACCTGGATAACTTACTTTGTTCTGTGGAACAAAAAAGTCATATATGTGTATATCTATATATATGTGTGTATATATATATATATATATATATATATATATACAAATTTCATATATATATATATATATATATATAAACAAATTTTTAAATAATGTGACATTACAATTTAATATTACTGTTTTCTAATTTAATATATTTTAAAATGTAATTTATTCATGTGATGGCAAAGCTGAATTTTCAGCATCATTACTCCAGTCTTCAGTGTCACATGATCCTTCAGAAATCATTCTAATATGCTGATTTTCAGTTGTGCTGCTTCATTTTTTAAATAAACCATGACAGATTTTTTTCTTCAGATTTCTTTGATTAACATAGCTCAAAAGAACTTAATTTATTTAAAAAAAAAATTATAGTTATGTCCTGACCTTATTCCCTCTTCATGAGGATGATTAAATGATGGCAAAATTGTTTATAAAATATTCTGGCTAATCTGATTATGATTTTCTGTTTAAAACATTTCAGCACGTGTAAATCCATTATGCATGTTTTCCACCAAAATTAGCATAGGAAAAAAAAAACCTGGTACAGATAATATACAAAGCCAGCAGGTAACATGACTGTTTCCAGTGAATGTTCCCAATAATCATATTAAGACTGACATCAATAGCTGATTCTGTCCAAAAGCAAGCAAACAATTATGCAACGACCCCATCAAAATACAGAGACCTCCAAAAGCAATATTCCATCTTGCTTACATTACAAAGTTCAAGTCTCATGGTGCGCTTTCATTTCTTCTGTAAATAGACGACACGATGATTCACATCATCAATCTCATTTGTGGAACAATGTGAGATGGCTGACATATGTCAGCATATATTCTGGCTGCTGGTGCTAGTTAGTCACCAGGGCCCAGATGATCTCTCTGCTGGCTGCCCGCTCCTCTCTACGGGATGTAATACTGTTAAAGCCATAGCAGGTCTGTTTCCAACACGTGCCTCTGACCACAGGATGCAAACAGACCCCAGCTGTGTGAGGGATCGTCTCTGCAGTCCTGGACACAATACAGTAACGGCTCTCCTCATGTGTCCATGCCTTGCTTGAAGCCAAGTCAGCATTTTAATGCAGATGGCGGACCACTGAGAGCGCAGTGAACCTTCCAGCAGGTTCGGTGCGTTGTGCTTGTAACAGTGAGGCCTCTTCATTAAGCTGTTGGAGGAAATTAAGGCCCAACTTTGATCATGTCCCAGCCCACCAGGACCCAACAAGCAAATCTCCAGACTATAAGCTCTCAAGGAGCTGGAATGCAGGCACGCCAAAGTGAGAGGAGAACAAAGGCACTTGGCCGTGCTGTGGACTTAGACATTCTGTTCACCACGAGGAGAGCGGTGAGGACTTATGTCACAAATTGCCTCCATGAGGCATGCAATTCGTTTGCTGTAGGTCTTACAAAACAAAGTAAAGTAAAAATAAATAAAATGAAACAATAAGATAAAATAAAAAGATAAACAAAACAATAAAATAAAAAATAAAATGAAACAATCAAATAAAAATAAACTAAATGAAACAATCAAATAAAATGTAATTAATTAAAATGAAAATAAAATAAAAAGAAATTAATTAAAAAAGGAAAATATTAAATAATAAAAATAACAAACATTGTTAATTAAAAACAAACATAATTCAAATAACAAAAACGCAAAGCAAAGAATTTTTTAATATACAAAAACAAAACAAAAATAAAACAAAACAAAGCAAAATAAATAAACATTTAAAACAATAAAACACAACTTACAACAAAAAATAAATAAATTATAATTCTAAATAAGTCAATACAAAACAACACAACACGTTTCAATTCGTTAACGTTAGGTATCATGAACAATAACATTTTTAAAGCATTTTTAATCTATGAAATGTTAATTAATTGCATTAATAAATGCACTACAAACTATATAAATATTGAAATATTCCTAAATCAAGAAACAAACTAAATAACATAAGATGTTAAGTCTTATTTTCTGAAACATTTATCAAAATTAAGTGAGTTTAAGCTTAAAACAACAATAATACCTGTAAATGGAGTAAAAAAACAACAACACTTAATTTAAAGGAAAAACAAGATTATTTTTCTGAACCCTGGGATAGACATTTGTTTTCTTGTTTTAAACTTAAATTCACAAAATTGTGATAGATTTTGCAGATAACAAGTCTTAAAGGTACAATATGTAGGATTTGTGCAGTAAAATATCCAAAAACCACTAGGCCAAATGTTATATATTTTTAGTTGATTACTTACAATATCCCAAATGTTTCCAACTATTTGTAAATCGTGAGAAAATTGCGATTTTAACGGGACGTGTGAGCAGGGGTGAGGGAGTCGCCAGTCAATGTCTGTGTCACCCTCGGTTTCCGCTCGTACTGCCATAGTAACCATGGCGACAGACGTGGACAACTAGGTTATGCCTAGCAGGACGCTCACACTGTTGTTGTTTTGTTCAAACATTATGGACCATGGCAAGCAGACTTTGAGACAAAAAGAGGACTAAAACAAAGATCAACATATTTCGAGATGTCGAGAGCTCCATGTCCGCGACTAACTTCGACTTGACAGAGACGTGAGTGTTGCATGTACTTTATTAGACAGGTGAGCAAATGTACATAACTAATCAATGTTATTTAGTTCAACCTGATGAAATGTTAGAATATGATCTGTATGTTATTTTAATGTTGATCTAGCTTACTGCTAGTCTCATATAGCCAACAAACAACCTAACTAACAATATTCAACACACTCAAATGCAGTTTAGTGTGATAGTGTGACTGTTAGAGGAAGTGAAATAGCGCAGCATTACCTCACAAGTTTCATTCATCTCATAGACCTGTGTGAGTAGTAATTCAGCACTTGCGTGTAGTTCGGTAGAAAGAAATGTCCATATTCCTGTAACATTATATCCGCGGGACTCGCGTTGCGTGTGGCGCTGGTAACTGTATACGTCTCTCATTAGCAATCGTGCTCTGCTTCATACCACAGTCATGTAAAAACATCAATGTATTCACTCATCCATAAAAGATCCATCAGCTTGACGACAAGATCCATCATTCCGCTTAATGCTTTGCGTCATCAATATACGCCTTTGTTATTGTAAGAGGTTAGCGACCCCTGGAGGCGAAAATTCCTACATATTGTAGCTTTAATATCGTTTGTCATTTTGCTTCTCAGCTTATATCTTGATTTGAGGAAGTTTATATATTACTGAAAAACAGGACAGAAGTACAAAGTAAGAAAATCCCTTTTGCAGTGATGATAATAAGATCAACTCTTCTGTCACACATACTGTACACTGACGTCATGCTCACACGCACTATGGTGGAGTATTACTGTTTAGGGCCAAACGAAAGCTGAGATCTGAGTCAAGTAGAGGAAGAAACACTGTGGGCTTTCTTCTGTCTTGAAGTGCTCTGCGTTCTTTACCTCTGACACTGGCACTTGAACCAATCAGATGTTTCTGTGCCGGTCCTTCTTCACTTCTCTTTGGTGTGACCTGTGGGGTATTTGAAGACAAATCCTTTGAAGACACCCTAAGCACACTGATCTCAAGGTTTTCTTCTCGACAAGCCATTCAGCACACTCATATTTACATTCTTTCTTAGCCCTTTCTATAGTTGGTGACACTGTAGAAGTGATGGTGAAAGCCTCCATGAGTTTGTATTGTTCTGTGGTAACCAAACACCTCTTCTTTAATGCTGCTCCCTTACAGCCTGTCATGTGGAAGGAATTTACACACCTGGCCTCAAAGAAAGTTATTTGTATCACTGGTGTTAGATTTTCAAGGTAGGAGTGCTACACCGGTCGCAATCTCTAAATGTTGAGAGCGCATCCACTCGATCGCGAAAGGCTGTAAACATGGCAAAATGTAATTTTGGGCAGATTGAAAGCTCATTCGCTCAATTCACTCTTTTTCATCTGTACTCAAAGGCACATGATTGAACTTTCAGACATAAGAGTGATCTCATTGTTCAGTCTGCTGATCTGTGACACAAATGTAATGTCCCTATTCAGCAAATCACACAAGCGTTGTATTCACAAATGAACAAGTAACAAGGCCGTAAGCGCTGGTGTACAGTTGAACTGAAGAACAGAGGAGCTAAACTTGGATTCATGTGTGGCTTTCTTCAGTACATTAGAACAATTGGTCAATATCATTCCAGACAAAAACGGACTATTCTGTGTCTTTTTGGAGCTCAGATTCCAAAAGCAGCATGTATGTTGTCTTGTATTGTGTTTGAAGCTACTGTGTGACGTTTCTGTGCCTCTAGTGGTGGCGAGAGGAAATGCTAATAATAACTGTTTCCGAAAAGGTTTCTCAAAGACTTGCCCTGTCTGCCATGCTTAAACAGGTTGTCCAGCTCTTAAAATCACACCACTGGTTGGAATGCCAAGAAAATATCCCCCACACCATAACACCATCAGACTGAACCATTGATACAAGGCAGGATGGATCCATGCTTTAATGTTGTTTACTCCAAATTCTGACCCTTCCATCTGAATGTCACAGCAGAAATTGAGACTTATGAGAGCAGGCAACGTATTTCCAATCTTCTATTGTCCAATTTTGGTGAGCCTGTGGGAATTGTACCCTCAGTTTCCTGTTCTTATCTGACAGGAGTGTCACCCGGTGTGTCTTCTGCTGCTGTAGCCCTCCTGCTTCAAGGTTTCGACATGTTGAGTGTTCACTGTTCAGTGATGCTCTTCTGCAGACCTTGGTTGTAACAAGTGTTTATTTGAGTTACTGTTGCCTTTCTATCAGCTCGAACCAGTCTGACCATTCTCCACTGACCTCTGGCATCAACAAGGCATTTTTGCCCACAGAACTTCCTCTCACTGGATATTTTCTCTTTTTCTGACCATTCTCTGTAAATCCTAGGTTGTATGAGAAAATCCCAGCAGATCATCATTTTTTTTTAAATACTCTGACCAGCCCCTCTGGCACTAACAACCATCACCTTTCTTCCCCATTCTGATGTTCAGCAGATCGTCTTGACTATATCTATGCCTATATACATTGACTTTCTGCCTTGTGATTGAATGATTAGATATTTACATGGTGAATATATTATTAAAGTTTTATTTAATCAGATTATTTTGAATGGCCTTCAATGGAGAATAAAGCTTGCAAGCTCTAAAAAGGATACAAAATAACTATTAAAGCATGATTTTTTTTTTGAAAAAGTATACTATTCCTTTAACATCCAAAAACCACACACAGAAGCGTTAAATAGAAAAAGATGAATCAAGAAAGAAAAATAGAAAGAGAGAGGCTAACAGAGATGCTCATATATATATATATATATATATGAGCATCTCTGTTAGCCTCTCTCTTTCTATTTTTCTATATATATAAAAGGATCTACCAGCAGTTAATCCCATAATAGTCCATTAGGTCTTAAGAGACACAAATGCCCCATTATGGCCTGAGCTGGAGTAAAGAAGCCATCCATCAGACGGACAATAAGAGCAAACTGATCAGTGATCAGGGAGTGCTGCCTGCTGCCATCTCTCTCCCAAAAGCTTTCACTGTTTATGAAAGTCCAATTACGTCCTCTGACAAGTTGCTGTGACAGCACGCCTGCCCCATTTAAGCATTAGCCTACATGTTATCAATGAATTAGTTATTCATTTGGGCAGAGAAAGACTTTATAATGAGCTCAGCAGAGATGGGCTCCAGAAGTCTCCAATGTTGCTTCAGATCAACAAGCCTTAAAGGTTCAGACAAAAATAAAAAGTCTGTCATTATTTACTCACCCTAATGTAATTTCAAACCAGTATGCTGTTATAAGACCATGAGAATATTTTAAAAACACAAAGATTCTTTAAAAAATCTATTTGTTTCTTCCACAGAAAAAAAAAGAAAATCTAATTATGTTAAGGGCAGACTGAGTAAATAAGGCAGAATCTATGTATTTTTTTAAATAAATTAAGCCCAGCTTTCAACCATCACCTAACTTCTGACTGTCAGTGTTTCAGATGAATAATACATTAGCTCTCACAAACACATTGAGAGGGTGAATTCAGTTTGTTGTTTCCCTTCTCTGACAGTTCTCACCCGTCACTCAGTTCACATGAAGACTGGCCCGTTTCAGAGAACTGATTGGCACCGTCTGACTGCCCCAAGCACCCTATGTTACTGTCAGACATATTCAACAGAATAATTCCAGCTGTTCGCATTTTAATCCCACTGTGAGCATGAAATTAGTCAGGTCATAGTATGCACATTCAGAAATCACAGTCACGCCATATTGCACTTTGCACCAGCTTCAACGCAAATTTTTATCTTAACCTGCTATGGGAAACATTAAGGAATAGATACACTGCTATGAATGGTATTTTATGGTAAAATATTCCTTAAAGTCAAATAAATTTACTTGAGAAGCAAGATTATAAGACTTGTTTACTTTTCACAGAATATATCTTGAATTAAGTTAATTTATTAACACACTGAATGTGTTAAAGTGAATCCTCATGTCCCATTCAGGTCCCAAGCTTCTTTTAAGTGCAAACATTTTTTACATTTACTAATTTTATGATAATTAGATTACTTTTGTTTGGTGGTGTCAAATAACACAGTAAAAAAAAATTGTTGGTTTAACTTGGCTGCTTTGAAATTTTGAATTCATTGAAATTAAAAATTTGAGGTAGTACAATGGAGATTGGTTTAATGGTTTTGTATTATGAAAATATTAATAATAATAATAATAATTCATTACATTTATATAGCGCTTTTCTTGGCACTCAAAGCTCTTTTACATAGAAGGAGGGATCTCCCCAACCACCACCAATGTGCAGCATCCACCTGGATGATGCGACGGCAGCCATACTGCGCCAGAACGTCCACCACACACCAGCTTACTGGTGGAGAGGAGACAGTGATGAAGCCAATTAGTATATATATATATATATATATATACAGGTCCTTCTAAAAAAATTAGCATATTGTGATAAAGTTCATTATTTTCCATAATGTAATGATAAAAATTAAACTTTCATATATTTTAGATTCATTGCACACCAACTGAAATATTTCAGGTCTTTTATTGTTTTAATACTGATGATTTTGGCATACAGCTCATGAAAACCCAAAATTCCTGTCTCAAAAAATTAGCATATTTCATCCGACCAATAAAAGAAGTGTTTTTAAATACAAAAAAAAGGTCAAATAATTATTACCTTCAAATAATTATGTTCAGTTATGCACTCAATACTTGGTCTGGAATCCTTTTGCAGAAATGACTGCTTCAATGTGGCGTGGCATGGAGGCAATCAGCCTGTGGCACTGCTGAGGTGTTATGGAGGCCCAGGATGCTTCGATAGCGGCCTTAAGCTCATCCAGAGTGTTGGGTCTTGCGTCTCTCAACTTTGTCTTCACAATATCCCACAGATTCTCTATGGAGTTCAGGTCAGGAGAGTTGGCAGGCCAATTGAGCACAGTAATACCATGGTCAGTAAACCATTTACCAGTGGTTTTGGCACTGTGAGCAGGTGCCAGGTCGTGCTGAAAAATGAAATCGTCATCTCCATAAAGCTTTTCAGCAGGTGGAAGCATGACGTGCTCCAAAATCTCCTGATAGCTAGCTGCATTGACCCTGCCCTTGATAAAACACAGTGGACCAACACCAGCAGCTGACATGGCACCCCAGACCATCACTGACTGTGGGTACTTGACACTTGACTTCAGGCATTTTGGCATTTCCTTCTCCCCAGTCTTCCTCCAGACTCTGGCACCTTGATTTCCGAATGACATGCAACCACTGAGCAACAGTCCAGTGCTGCTTCTCTGTAGCCCAGGTCAGGCGCTTCTGCCGCTGTTTCTGGTTCAAAAGTGGCTGGACCTGGGGAATGCGGCACCTGTAGCCCATTTCCTGCACACGCCTGTGCACGGTGGCTCTGGATGTTTCTACTCCAGACTCAGTCCACTGCTTCCGCAGGTCCCCCAAGGTCTGGAATCGGTCCTTCTCCACAATCTTCCTCAGGGTCCGGTCACCTCTTCTCGTTGTGCAGCGTTTTTTGCCACACTTTTTCCTTCCCACAGACTTCCCACTGAGGTGCCTTGATACAGCACTCTGGGAACAGCCTATTTGTTCAGAAATTTCTTTCTGTCTTGTCTTTCTTTCTTCTTTCTGTTGATTCAGATGATAAGGTTAATAGCTCGTTTAGAGAACCTTTTCATGGTATGCTAATTTTTTGAGACCGGAATTTTGGGTTTTCATGAGCTGTATGCCAAAATCATCAGTATTAAAACAATAAAACACCTGAAATATTTCAGTTGGTGTGCAATGAATCTAAAACATATGAAAGTTTAATTTTTATCATTACATTATGGAAAATAATGAACTTTATCACAATATGCTAATTTTTTTGAGAAGGACCTGTATATATATATATAGGGATTATTAGGAGGCCATGATGGACAGAGGCCACTGGGCAAATTTGACCAGGATGCCGGGGTTATACCCCTACTCTTTCGAAAGACATCCTGGGATGTTTTGTGACCACAGAGAGTCAGGGCCTCGGTTCAACGTCTCATCCGAAGGATGCTGCTCTTTAACAGTATAGTGTCCCCATTACTATACTGGGGCGTTAAGACCCACACAGACCACAGGGTGAGCACCCCCTGCTGGCCTCACTAACACCTCTTCCAGCAGCAACCTGGTTTTCTCATGAGGTCTCCCATCCAGGTACTAAACAGGCTCAGCCCTGCTTAGATTCAGTGGGCAACCAGTCTTGGGCTACAGGGTGATATGGCTTAATTCTGGCATAATTCTCTTATAGTGTATAAATAATATTTTATTTATTTAACCAGGAAGGTCCCATTGAGACAAAAATATTAATATGAATTAATGCACAGATTTGTTTCTTTCTTTTTGTGTTATTTCTGGGTCATACTGACCTAAAACAGAAACAATCAAAATAGCAAAACAAAGGGTAAAATGTTCAATATGGATGCGATCCATATGTCCTTGGAAGTGGAAAATTCCTAGTTCCAGGTAGGAACTTATAATGCAAAACAGCATCAAATCTAACCAGTTTAAAGTAAAATGTGGGCATAATCAGACACCTAAACACATTTATCATTAATCAACTCATCAACTATACATTCAGTTAAACAAATAACGAGTATTAATGAGTATTATGAATGTAACATTGGCTTTTGTGTACTTCTAGCTTAATTGTATCCAACTTGATTAAGTTATTAATTTAATTGACGCTTGTAATTTAGGCTTAATATTTTCCCTGAAGATCCTGTTCTGCCTTCCGTATTTTCTGTTTAAGCTGAATCAGCCAGAGATACTGTACCTCTACTGTATCCTAAATAAACTCTAATCTGCATTGACTCCTCACAATCCTTTTCTCTTAGAATCCGTCTTCAAATATTGTCCACTCAGTTTACAGACTCTTCTGTTAAAATGCTGTGTAAACAGAAAGTGTTGATTTGGGAAGTAGTAATTATTCGCTTTTCAATTACTCTGAGGACTCAGGAGGACTCCAGTCTGGACCAATCCCAACATCCAACATTGCTTATTCAACACAGAGACTTAACCCTTTTCTAGTTTATTCAGCATTTTTGAGTGGCTGTACTGCCAAAAAAAAATGACCATTACCAAAATGCAAAGATGGAGAAACACGCAACAACTTCCTCTAGCAAAACTTCAAAACGCCCGGAAATCAGTTTTATAACATTAGCCGAGCCTACCACACATCCTGAAACTGAATCAAAGCCGACTGATCATGAGTAATTAATATATGATTAGACAGTTGCAGACGACAGCCGTTTCCCAGCAGCAGACGGGGGAAGCGGGAGAGCGGGTATTCGGACAGGGTGCCCGTGGACAGCTGTGAGGCAGAGATGACCCCTGTCTCACTGCTCCGCTGGCACGCCACACACGCCATGCATGGCTGCTCCCAGGAAGAGGGAAGTAGGGCTGCTTTTGATGGCCACAAACCTTTAATTAGCCATCAGGGCTGAATCTGGACCAGCCGCTGAGACCCACCCCCTGCCCGCCCGCTACTCAACAGCTGTTTCTCCATCTATGGGCTGCTAAAACAAGAGCTCATCACTGAGCCTTCCTGATGCCACTCTAACTGTTGTTAATGAAGGTGCTGGCACACAGTCAGCTTTGATGTCTGACTGCACACTTAGTGCGCTTTTGTTCTTTTCATAATGCACAGTTATTTGTCTTTTGATTCATAGTCTGCTTTAACGATCATCTGTATTGTGGTGAACACAACAATTACTGATAAACTAGCAGGATTATGCTAAATGAATCCATTTGACTGCTGTCAAAATATCTCATTATAATAAAGAATAATAATTTTACTCATCAAAATAGAATCATTTATGGCTTAGACCAGGGTTTTTCAATCTTTTAGATGATACGGACTCCCAAATATGATCATCCTCATGTGAGGGACCACCATCCTGAAATTTAAAAGGCAGCTCTATATTTTATATAATACTGTGAACATTTATTTATAAATAAAGTGTAAGATTTTTAGTTTCTATTACATTGTATCATTCCATATTTTTCCTACTCACAGTAGTACTGTACAGTTTGATGCAAGTTTTATTCATACATTTATTTATATAAAATTATTTAAAATGTATTAATTCATAATTGTATTAATGTTAGGGGTGTAACGATACCCTCAAGTCACGATTCGATACATATCACGATACTGAACTCACGATACGATATTATTGTGATACTCCAAGACATATGATAAAAGGTTAACAAAAAATGTACTGTTGATTAAAATGCTAACTTTGATATTACATTGTGTGTGTAAATGAATAGGCTTGAACTCTGTGCTTTTAACCCAAGGACAGTGTTGACACCAGAATAAAAATATTCAGAAGCTGAAAATACAGAACTATTTTAGAATATTCTTGCACTTTTTCACTGACTAGATATATTTAAAATAATGTTGGACACTTTTTACTGGTCAGGTGACATAAGACATTTGGTATTATCAGGACCCCCAAATATTCCCCCATTGCATTATTATACATTATAATCAACATTATACAGTATATAGTAGTTTAATGTAGTACTGACACTAAAACTCTGAAAACTTGAATTATTTTCTCACAGTGTCAATTTTCTTCGGGGGGGGAACTATCCATGATACATATTGTCACTATCCACGATACGCATTGTTGCATTTTTGTATTGCGATATATTGTGGCACGATATATTGTTACACCCCTAATTAATGTATTACTTATTATTTTTACACTTTTTTCACAGCTTTATTAGTATGCAATTAAATCAATACGTTTTATCATATTTTAGTGAAGTTGAAAATTAAATTTCATTTTATTTAAAAAAAATATTTTAACCAAATGTTTACATCCAATTTTATGTATTTATTATAATCTATTTATTAAAATAAATAGATTTAAATACATTTTATGTATTTATTATAATCTATTTATTTTAATCTAATATATTAATTTATAATTTATTTAAATACAATTTTATTTATTTTAATATTTTACTTCAATCAAATATATTTATTTATTTAGTTTAATCTTATTTTTATTCATTTCTTTTAACATTTTTAACACTTTTTTTTTCTAATCTTTACCACGGATCCCCTAGCACTCCCTTACGGCAAAAATGGGGGTCCCCTGACCCCAGTTGAAAACTGTTTCAAAACAGTTTTATTCTATATTAAAATGATAATAATAAAAAAGTTACTATTACCTTATTTCATTCAAAACTAAAAGAAGAATTCATTTCATTCTTAAGTGAGATACAAAATGTGAATTTTTAAGAATTCTGGCCACCTCATTTAATATAATGAAATAAAAGGACACAAGGCCTATCAAACTCTAAAATGATAAGCACAATATAAGTAGCATAAAAATGTTTTATTTAGACCGCAGGGTGTCCCATTTGTCATTTTAGGTTCTTACGGTGTGCACTTTCACTGAAGCGAGCTCCGCAGCAGACTTCTTCCCGACAGTCAAAGTGGCATTACATCACGAAAGTGCGCACTCGTAAGACCACAAGTGTTTAGGGTGCCATTTGAGACAGGGCCCAAGTCTTTTTGTGTGATACAATAGTTTTGTGTGAGTAACCAATGGAAATGAAAGTTATTAACTGAAAATCTTGATATCAGCCCTATAGTTTTCCTTGGCGCGTGAGAGTCCATGAGTCTGATGTGTGAACAACTCATTGATTTGAGTTGGCTCTTTTCAGTTAACTCAGTTTTATAAACCAGTCTGAATGATTTGTTCTCAAACTTGAGTTCACCTCACTGACTCAGTTTATAGCGCACTGAAACAGAAACTTAGCAATAAATTATAACTTAAATCTGTTTGTGGTCCAAGAAATCATTTCACCTAAAGTACTTTAAGAAAATCAATATATTTTAAGAACCATATATTTAGCAGCCATAACAAGGCAAAACTGTTGCGTTGCCTCTTTAAGTCCACAGTATGGGAACACAAAGCAATACAATGATTTGTACCTCTATACACACTTGCTGTTCTTTGTGAACAATAACTTTGAGAAAAAAATGACTTCATTCCATAATACAGTTTTCTGACAGAGCTGTTTTTTTTTCTGAACTGACCTACTTTGCTGTTTATTCCTGTCTTTTCATGCTTTTTTTTTTTCCCTGAGAGAACAGTATGGCAGAATCTCCTCCCTGACTTCTCAATCTCCAGGAGCTTCTCTATCTCCAGGAGTCCGTGAGCAGCCGCAACATGATAAATGACTATTGGAGTGTTTATTATTCTACTTTCCAGGAACATGGCATGTCGAAAAAATTGACTTAGAACCCCTGCCATCATCACACCCTGTCTGTTCCAACAGTCTATCCTGTTTTGCATATTGCATAACCATCAATTGGCATTATACAAGAGCTGTTAATACTGCAGATTTATATATTAACCTCTCCTTGCAGGTCATTTGAAAACTTTAGACTTTAACACAGATGTACTGAAAACTAATGTCAACTTTTCAAAGGATTCTTAGGTCTTGCCCAGGACCCTCTTCTCTAGATTTCAAAATGAGCATGAAGTTTTAGCCTGACAGTGCTGGTGAATGTGAAGCGAGTTTAAAAAAAAGTTTATTCAAGTGTGCTATTAGCATACTTCTTTTAAACTAAAATAAGAAAATATACCTTCAGTCTACTTTGTATGTACTTCTCAGAAATATAGTTAAAATTACACTTAAGAATACTTGACATACTGCAGAAAAGTCTAAGTATATGGTCTATACTATATATGGTCAATCTACTTAAAAGTATAATTAAGTATTTTAAGTATACTTGGCTTGTAGTCGTTTACTCTTGATTGAGTAGCCTATTAAATACTTTTTTCACAGTTTTATAAACTTACATTGTTAGAAAAAATTGATTTATAAAGAAAGATTCTAAAGTGTTCATACAATCATGACCACTTTACTATCCCATGAGGCCACAGGAGAGGACACACTGTTAGGTCACATGATAATGTTAACATGTACATACACACATTCATACTAGAACATACTTTTTAGTGGTCACAAACAAAAAATGTATTCAAAATAAGAACCTACTCAAGAGAGTATGAGATTTCGGACACAGCCTATGACTTATAAACAGTCATGAATTTAAATAAACCTTGCAAAATCTGCAAAATGTAATTTTTTTTAAAGGGGGATCATAAAAATTGCATGTTTTTTTTATTTAATACTGCCCTGAATAAGCTATTCCACAAAACAGATGTTTACATATAGGCCACAAGACAGAATAATAGTTGAATTTACACAAATCAAGCAGTTCAGTAGTTTATACGCTTGGTTCTTAATACAGTGTGTTATTATTCATGACTCCCTTGTTAATCCTGAGCAGTTAAACTGTCCTCTGTTCTTCCGAAAATCCTCCACATTATTTGTTTGTCCAGCAACTTCTGCCTATTTAACCCCTTTCCAACAAGGGTTACACGATGTTGAGATGTACATCTTTTCCCATTGAGGACAACTGAGGGACTGATATGTAGGGTTGCACAATTCTGGGAATTTTCAAAAATGGAAACTTTCCATGGGAATTAATGGGAATTTAAGGGAATTAACAGGAATTTATGGGAATAAACGGGAATAAAGTGGGAATTTTCAAAGTTGAGGGTTGGCTCTTCATAGGGAACTTAAATGTAGTTGATGAAAGTATATTTTAGTATAATCTTGACTAAAACAAACAGATGCCATTCAAATACACTTGAATATCCATGCCATTCCTCAATCACAAGCACATAGAACACTGCTTACACTGGCACTGTGCATGCCTTCATCACATGTACAGTGTCACGGTGTGGGTTTTGTGTTTGTGTATCTTGTTCTTGTCTGTCATGTGTTCCCCTGTCCTTTCATGTTTCAGCTGTTCCCTGTTTTGTTGATTAGTCTCCCCATGTGTTTCTGATTAGCCATGCCCCCTTGTTATCTTGTTTAGCTTGCTTGCCTGTCTTTTTATACCTCTGTGTTTCAGTTGTGGTTTGTCGGTCGTTGTATTTGCTTCAGTGTTCCTGTGTTCCTTGTTTCTCCTGTTATTTTTATTAAATTAGCTGCACTTGGATTCTCTCTCTCTGCTTCGTCCTTCCGGCATCATAACAGAACGACCGACCAACACTGAATCCAGCAGCATGTTTGCCAGTGTCTCTTCTCCAGCCACCGAGCGGAGGAGAGGCCACTCTTTTGAGGGGACCCAGTTGGTCAAGTTTCGTGGGACACGTGGAGGCCTCAGTAGAGGAGGTGGTCGAGAGGAGCCCTCGTCCAGCCAGAGCTTCACGTCAGCCACGTCCAGCCAGAGCTTCACGTCAGCCACGTCCAGCCAGAGCTTCACGTCAGCCACGTCCAGCCAGAGCTTCACGTCAGCCACGTCCAGCCAGACGTCAGCGCCTGCCGAGCCAGAGCTTCACGTCGCGCCTGCCGAGCCAGAGCTTCACGTCGCGCCTGCCGAGCCAGAGCTTCACGTCGCGCCTGCCGAGCCAGAGCTTCACGTCGCGCCTGCCGAGCCAGAGCTGGAGCCCTCTTCCCCGCTGGTTCCGTCCAGCCCAGAGCTCCCTTCGCCGCTGGTCCCGTCCAGCCCAGAGCTCCCTTCGCCGCTAGTCCCGTCCAGCCCAGAGCTCCCTTCGCCGCTGGTCCCGTCCAGCCCAGAGTTTCCTTTGCCGCTGGTCCCGTCCTGTCCAGCACCCTCTCAGAGACGGAGGAGGAGGAAGAGGACTTCCTGCATCCTGCAATGCCCGGAGGCCCTTCCTGAGCCTCCGGTCAATCCAGAGACTGTCCACTTCACTTCTGCCCAGTCAGAGACTGTCCACGTCACTTCTGCCCAGTCAGAGACGGTTCACGTCACTCCTGCCGATCCAGAGACGGTTCACGTCACTCCTGCCGATCCAGAGACGGTTCACGTCACTCCTGCCGATCCAGAGACGGTTCACGTCACTCCTGCCGATCCAGAGACGGTTCACGTCACTCCTGCCGATCCAGAGACGGTTCACGTCACGTCTGCCCAGTCAGAGCCTGTTCACGTCACGTCTGCCATGTCAGACACTGTTCACGTCACTTTTGCCAAGCCAGAGACGCTTCATATCTCTTCTACAGAGCCAGTGTCTACGGACAAGATGGCCGATCCAGAGTCGGTTCAGGTCACTTCCTCCGAGCCAGTGTCTACGGACAAGATGGCCGATTCCGAGACTGTTCAAGTCACTTCCTCCGAGCCAGTGTCTACGGACAAAATGGCTGATTCCGAGACTGTTCAAGTCACTTCCTCCGAGCCAGTGTCTACGGACAAGATGGCCGATTCCGAGACTGTTCACGTCACTTCCTCCGAGCCAGTGTCTACGGACAAGATGGCCGATTCCGAGACTGTTCACGTCACTTCCTCCGAGCCAGTGCCTACGGACAAGATGGCCGATTCCGAGACTGTTCACGTCACTTCCTCCGAGCCAGTGTCTACGGACAAGATGGCCGATTCCGAGACTGTTCACGTCACTTCCTCCGAGCCAGTGTCTACGGACAAGATGGCCGCCTCAGAGCCAGTGTCTACGGACAAGATGGCCGCCTCCGAGCCATTGTCTACGGACAAGATGGCCGCCTCCGAGCCAGTGTCTACGGACAAGATGGCCGCCTCCGAGCCAGTGTCTACGGACAAGATGGCCGCCTCCGAGCCAGTGTCTACGGACAAGATGGCCGCCTCCGAGCCAGTGTCTACGGACAAGATGGCCGCCTCCGAGCCAGTGTCTACGGACAAGATGGCCGCCTCCGAGACTGTTCACGTCACTTCCTCCGAGCCAGTGTCTACGGACAAGATGGCCGATTCCGAGACTGTTCACGTCACTTCCTCCGAGCCAGTGTCTACGGACAAGATGGCCGATTCCGAGACTGTTCACGTCACTTCCTCCGAGCCAGTCTACGGACAAGATGGCCGATTCCGAGACTGTTCACGTCACTTCCTCCGAGCCAGTGTCTACGGACAAGATGGCCGATTCCGAGACTGTTCACGTCACTTCCTCCGAGCCAGTGTCTACGGACAAGATGGCCGATTCCGAGACTGTTCACGTCACTTCCTCCGAGCCAGTGTCTACGGACAAGATGGCCGCCTCCGAGCCAGTGTCTACGGACAAGATGGCCGTTTCAGAGCCAATGTGTGTGCTGTCTGCTCCCGAGCCAGTTTGTGTGCTGTCTGCTCCCGAGCCAGTGTGTGTGCTGTCTGCTCCCGAGCCAGTGTGTGTGCTGTCTGCTCCCGAGCCAGTGTGTGTGCTGTCTGCTCCCGAGCCAGTGTGTGTGCTGTCTGCTCCCGAGCCAGTGTGTGTGCTGTCTGCTCCCGAGCCAGTGTGTGTGCTGTCTGCTCCCGAGCCAGTGTGTGTGCTGTCTGCTCCCGAGCCAGTGTGTGTGCTGTCTGCTCCCGAGCCAGTGTGTGTGCTGTCTGCTCCCGAGCCAGTGTGTGTGCTGTCTGCTCCCGAGCCAGTGTGTGTGCTGTCTGCTCCCGAGCCAGTGTGTGTGCTGTCTGCTCCCGAGCCAGTGTGTGTGCTGTCTGCTCCCGAGCCAGTGTGTGTGCTGTCTGCTCCCGAGCCAGTGTGTGTGCTGTCTGCTCCCGAGCCAGTGTGTGTGCTGTCTGCTCCCGAGCCAGTGTGTGTGCTGTCTGCTCCCGAGCCAGTGTGTGTGCTGTCTGCTCCCGAGCCAGTGTGTGTGCTGTCTGCTCCCGAGCCAGTGTGTGTGCTGTCAGCTCCCGAGCCAGTGTGTGAGTTGTCTGTTCCCGAGCCAGTTCCCGAGCTAGTTCCCGAGCCAGTGTGTGTGTTGTCAGCTCCCGAGCCAGTGTGTGTGTTGTCAGCTCCCGAGCCGGTGTCTGCTGTTCCC
This sequence comes from Meda fulgida, assembly GCA_030578275.1. Taxonomy (NCBI): domain Eukaryota; kingdom Metazoa; phylum Chordata; class Actinopteri; order Cypriniformes; family Leuciscidae; genus Meda; species Meda fulgida. The sequence goes on from CM060635.1 coordinate 9,266,630, forward strand.
GAGCCGGTGTCTGCTGTTCCCGAGCCGGTGTCTGCTGTTCCCGAGCCGGTGTCTGCTGTTCCCGAGCCGGTGTCTGCTGTTCCCGAGCCGGTGTCTGCTGTTCCCGAGCCGGTGTCTGCTGTTCCCGAGCCGGTGTCTGCTGTTCCCGAGCCGGTGTCTGCTGTTCCCGAGCCGGTGTCTGCTGTTCCCGAGACGGTGTCTGCTGTTCCCGAGCCGGTGTCGTCACCGCCCTGGCCTCCCGAGGGTTCTTCTCCGCCCTGGCCGCCCGAGGGGTCGTCTCCGCCCTGGCCGCCCGAGGGGTCGTCTCCGCCCTGGCCGCCCGAGGGGTCGTCTCCGCCCTGGCCGCCCGAGGGGTCGTCTCCGCCCTGGCCGCCCGAGGGGTCGTCTCCGCCCTGGCCGCCGCCTGCGCGTCATGCTCCGCCCAGGTTCCATGGCCCATGCCCGCCATTGCAAGGCCCTGGTTCTGTTCCCTGCACGGGCCTGGCTCTCCGTCCCTCCCCCAGGACCGCCTCCACTTCACCACCCTCCTGGACTTTAGTGTTTTGTTTCGAGGGGCGTCGGGAGCCGCCCATGGGGGGGGGCTATGTCACGGTGTGGGTTTTGTGTTTGTGTATCTTGTTCTTGTCTGTCATGTGTTCCCCTGTCCTTTCATGTTTCAGCTGTTCCCTGTTTTGTTGATTAGTCTCCCCATGTGTTTCTGATTAGCCATACCCCCTTGTTATCTTGTTTAGCTTGTTTGCCTGTCTTTTTATACCTCTGTGTTTCAGTTGTGGTTTGTCGGTCGTTGTATTTGCTTCAGTGTTCCTGTGTTTCTTGTTTCTCCTGTTATTTTTATTAAATTAGCTGCACTTGGATTCTCTCTCTCTGCTTCGTCCTTCCGGCATCATAACATACAGAAGCCCAAAGCACAAGACTATTGAAGGCACACATTTGAGCCTGTGGACTAAACAAAGTGAAGTAAGTTTTGATGATATTATGGGGAAATATATTTATTAAATGTTTAAATTGCAAATATCACATACAAATGTATTCATCTAGTAGCAATGCTGATAAGTTAGATGCTAAATAAGCTAGCATAACTTTTTTTTTTACCACATAAGGCAGATGCTAGCTATCCCATGTGGCTGTTTTTCTCTGCCTCCTGCAATATGTTTTCAAGATCATTCCAGTTGTTTAGCTAGCCTTACTATTTATGTATCTGTTCATGCCATTCCATTAGTATTCTTATTAGGGTTGGGCCGATATTAGCCGACATCGCCATTATTCCCATGGAAAGTTTCTAATATGGAATATTTCCAAAATTCCCCAGCTTAACTTCCCATGGAAATTTACCAGAAACTTTCTGGAAATTTACCGGAAACTTTCTGGAAATTTACCGGAAATGTTCCGCCCCTTTGCAACCCTAATCATATGCAACTATTACAAAAGCTGCAAACATTTATTAATGCTCAAGAAAACAACTTTTGAAAAGGATGATTATTTTATTTAAATTTGACTTTATAGGGCTTGCGGTACATATAATTATAAAATCTTACAGTTGAGAATTAGAAATATCTTGATTTTTGATGGGAGATCAATTGACCGTTCGCAAAGAACAAAATGGTGGAATCGTCAGATGGCAGATTATGATTGGTCAGATCACCTGTCAATCAAACTCCCTGCGAAGGGTCAATTTTCAGGGACAAAATGTGTAAACCCTGAGCATGAAAGGGTCAATACGGCAAATGCTCCTATTGACTCGCATGGATGTTTGTTTGTTTTCCTTCATGTAAAATTCTAGATAATTGTGAGTGGTTGCTCATTATCATCATTGCTTTGTAGATTACTAGTTTGAGTGGTAACATTTGAGTGTTTCAGAAACAGATGAATAACACTGCTTATACACAAAAGTAAATCCGCACCTTCTGCCTGGGCATATTACAGCAATACATGTGATGATGAGAAGTTCAGGAACACAGGAAAAGCTAAACAAATATTTCAGTTTCCAATTTAAGCAATCACTCATGTGCACCGATTATCTCAAAAGATTCTTCTGTCATCTCTCACATCTGAACGGTGCATTAGACAATGTGAGAGTCAGATGGAGTGTATGTAAATCTGCTATTGTAATTAGCTAACAAGATTCAGCACTGGAATGGAAGCAGAGAAAAGATCTCACAGTGCCACGCAAAAAAAAAATTGTTTATTTGACTGTAAACCAAACCTATATAGACTAGCGTATTGTAAGACACATGATGTTTATGTTATTAATAAGCCCCGCCTTAAAAAGTTACTGACCACTCCTGCCTTAGCAACCGTTGTCAGGTTACATCGGCATAAGGTATTCTAGCAAGCGTGTATGTGTTTAGACGTCTGCTAGAACCTCTCCTCTCCCATGAAATCCAAAGTCCTTACTGTCTTTTTCCGGTGAAAATCTGTTGTTTATGAGTTTCAAACAGGGATGCTCCACAATGCCAATGTCAGTCTAAAAGCAAAGCTTCTTCCACGGGTGACCACCATATGTTAGGACAGCTGGTTAATCTGGGCACACTGGGTGTCATGGAAAGGCTTCTCAGCCAGCATGGTCCAGCTCAGGAAACCGCAAAGGCCAGCACCAAAAACACGTGTTTCTGACAAAGTCTGTTAATGTCACTTCAGTTGGCTTCTTTCTCAGAGAACATTCTTATTTTGGATGTGTTTTCATCAGTTTGTATGTGATAAGGAACTTGATACCTAACCTTTTTTGCTATAACAAAGTCTGCGGCATTGCTGAAATGATTTTAGAGATGTAAGAAACAAGACTTTTAACTGGAATGATTATAAGATGAACGTTTATCCTAAATGCAGAATTTGGGTACACATTTTGCACTTGTAATGCAATTCTTGCAACTGACAACTTTTAATGATTTGATAAAAAATAAATAAAAAAATAAATACAATTAAATACAAAAAATCTTCAGGCAGAAAATAATATTGACTTCTTGCGACTGACAACTTTGTAGTGTTTGATAAATATAAATAAAATAAAATAAAATAAAAAGATTATAAAAATATATATATATATATATTTTACTGCAGAAAATAGAAAATATGATTTTTTTTGCAACTGACAACTTTGCAGTGGTTAATTTGATAAAAAAAAAAAAAAAAAAAACATTATGCCACAAATGCTATTGAGGAAATTAGTTGAAGTTTAATTAAGTTGAATTCTGGGACGAGTTCTGTTAGAAGATTCCCTCATTTTACTGCTATTTCCTTACAGAATGACTTGCTCTTTTTGTGGCGAACTGTGAAGTAATGCTGAGCTGACACATAAATACAGTTTGTAAATTGCCCCCTGGATCCAAAATGAAGATAAAAACCACATATCACTGCTGCAAAGAATTATTTGCAGCACATTTCTGTCTGAGTCAGACCCATTTGAACACAGACAACCCACTGATCACAGAGGATGAGAACTGGGGAAAAGGGAAAAAACTGGGTTGTCACAGGGGAGTCATGTAGGCTACTGTGGAGTAATTCAGACTTGGTGTCAGCTTGGGGATAGATGCCTCTGAGCAACACAGATAGGGCCCCCCTGCAGTACGCCATCCTCCATCAAGTCATTTATTTTACAGTGGTAGAGACAAAGTGATAAGTCCAAAAGCAATCTTTTAACAGATTCATAACAACCAACAGATTCTCCAATGATTCCTAGACTAATTTATGAAATCTGCCATGAAAATATCTTTCAAACTCAATACACTCTCAGCATGAGACTGTAAAGATGATTCAATTGATTAGTCCAGTAAGAAAAAATAATATATCTGTACATTTATAGTTATTATTTTTTATATATTCCATTTCCTATAAATGTTTGAAAAATGTGTTTCCGTATCTTAGCTCTTTGTTTCTCTTGGCCAAACCCTTAAAGCTTTTTAATGCATATGAAACCGCCTTAAAATGTAAAGCTGTCTGGGAAATTGTCTCCTTGAGAAAGTCAAGGAGCCCATTACGATCATTCACTCCATGCTGAAAGTGTATAATGTATGGCAAATTGTCATTGTCTACTTCCACGTGAGACTGTAAAAGAGATGTAGTACTACACATACATTCAGTAGCACGGTTTGGCATAAATTCCCTTATGTTTGAATTGGCAATTTTCATGTTTGACACTTGTAGCAGCATATCTTTAAATATATGTTTTACATATCCTCATAACCACTGGCGATGTATTTCAATTATAGGTGATATTTCGTAATTATAAAACTTTGATGACACATAGATTCCACAATGCAAGACTGCAAATGATATTGAATGTCGCATCTGGTTAGTACATAGATTTTCTTGGAGAATGTTTCTTGACAAAAAAAACTTGACAAACAAACTCAGGTGTCTCTTTAACGGAAAGGAAATCACTTGGTTAATCTGTTCTTTATCACAAGTAGAAACTGTGTTTGTTTAAACATGATTAATTTGTCAAATGCAAAAAAGGCTGAGAAACACTGCACTATGGTATTTCCCTTTCAAGGGAACTTCGAGCTGCGTCAAACGATGTGGGAACGTCCCTGCGTTGTGCGTCATGAAGCACGTATGGAATCAGTCCAATAGAGAGATGAAACGTCATAGGCGGGTGACGTCATTGACCAGGAACTATAAAAGCACCCCAAAACACAAGCGCATTAGCTTCTGTGCCTTCAGTCGCGCTACATGTGAATCTGTCCCTGTGTAATATTGTCTGTGTGTTACTCCCTGCCCGCGCTATTTAACGGGTGGGGATACACACGTTCTTTGTGTTGTTTGTTTGGGAGTGCAGCATGCCCAGTCTGCTCTCGAGGGAGCTGACTGTGAGCATTGCAAGCGTCTGCCGTTAAGGACGCTCCGCTCCCGCCGAGCGCTCTTTGAGGAGGGCGGTTCGGTGCGCGCTCCCCACGATTCGGGTCCCGCTTCTGTTGAGGCAGAGCAGCGGCGCTTATCGTGGGGATCTCACATGGATCTCTCAGCGAGGGTTGAGACGGGCGCTGCCTTATCTCTCCCTTCACCTGTGAGATCCAGTGCCTCAGTCCTGAGTTCGGAAGCACGCGCTGCGGTTTCTTCCGCTCGGGTTGAGGCACCAACACTGCAACTATCCAGTTCTGAGGAGCTGGATGTTGTTAGTGTTGAGGTGAGATGTGGAGGATTCGCCACCCGAAAGTGATGAGTTAATGGAGGTATTAACAAGAGCTGTTGATAAACTCAGTATTGAGTGGCCAGTGACTAGACAGGAGTCAGTTTCTAAATCTAAATTAGATGAGAGATTTTTGCCGTCACGTGTGCAGCCTCCACGCCGGTGTCTGCCGTTCTTTAACGATCTCCACACTGAGGTGTCGAGATCGTGGAAGAAACCGGTTTCATATAGAATATTTAGTCCCCAGACATCTACATATTCTAATATAATGGGGGCTAAATCATATGGTTATGGCGCTTTGCCTCGAGTGGAAGAGTCGCTCGCGAGCCATCTCTCCCCCGTGGCGGCGTCACACTGGTATTACCCACCAAGCCCCTCAGAAATACATCTGCTTTGGTGGGTAAAGCGTATTCGGCTGCAGGTCAGGCAGCGTCATGTCTGCATACAATGTCAATCTTGCAGGCATACCAGGCTGACCTGCTAAGGGACGTGAGTGAGAGTGAGGAAGTTAGTACTGACGTAGTTCGAGAACTGCGTCAGGCTGCTGATTTATCCCTGCGCGCCACCAGAGAATCGGCCAAGCTAGTGGGTCGATCTATGGCAGCTCTGGTGGCCGCAGAAAGACATATTTGGTTAAATCAAACAAATATGAAAGAGAAAGAAAAAACTTTTCTTTTAGATGCTCCTCTCTCTCCTTCGGGGTTATTTGGCGAAGCTGTTAATTCTGTTATGGACAAATTCCAGGAAGAGAAAAAAAAAGCTGCAGCTTTCAAAAAATGTCTTCCTTTAAAAATTCACGTCTCTGGGGCTGCTGGGCGGGAGCAGCATATCGTTTACAAGCTCATCCCATAGGGCGCAGAAGAAGCAGAGTGTCGCGTCTCGTCCTCCCCCTGCTGGACAGTGGGCTCAGGTGCGGCACTCTCAGCCGAAGACTTCTAGCAATAGACCTGATCTGAGGACAGTGTTATTTTCTAAGAAGGCTTCGGCTAAGAAGAAGTCCTGACGCCGAGGCGTTCAGGATGCTGCGGGTGGTCCCCACCGAGGCAGAAAGGAGTTCACCTCTCTTTACGGTGCCCATTCTTCCTCGGTGCCCTCAGGGGGCCGTTCTGCCAACCCCGCCTTTATGCCGGGGCGTAGACGGTCCCAGCGAGCGCTTTCCCGAGGGACGCTCGCTCCCTCTGAGGAGGGTTTCAGAGCAGTCGAACCAGTCGTTCCCTGCCGGTGCGCCGTTACAGGGCGCTGTGTTTGCTGCTCAAGTTACACCAGAGGCCAGTCTCGAGAGACTGGTACCCTTAGTAGATTTTCTGGCAGAGTGGAAAAGCCTTCCAAGAATTGCTATCCAGTTCAGGTGCCGTCCACCGAAATTCAGAGGGGTTCTGCACACAATGGTGGGCACCGAGCAGGCTCTGGTAATGGAACAAGAGGTGAAAACGCTCCTTCAAAAGGAGGCTATAGAACGGGTTCCTCCTCCCAGTTTGGAGTCAGGTTATTACAGACGATATTTCATCGTTCCGAAGAAGGATGGGGGGTTGCGTCCAAGTTTAGACCTGCACCTTTTGAATCGCTCGGTAGGGAAGCTAAAATTCAAGATGCTCACTATCAAGCAGATCGTGTCTCAAATCAGATCCGAGGACTGGTTTGTCACGATAGATCTAAAGGACGCGTACTTCCAAATTTCCATCCTTCCGCAACACAGGAAGTTCCTGAGGTTCGCCTTCGGGGGCAAGGCGTACCAATACAAGGTTCTTCCGTTTGGCCTAGCCTTATCTCCCCGCACTTTCACGAAATGCATGGATGCGGCACTAGTGCCTCTGAGGCTTCAGGGCATTCGTATTCTCAATTATATCGACGATTGGTTGATTTTAGCTCAGACGGAGCAAATGGCGGTTCGGCATTGAGATGTCGTCCTTGCTCATATCAGAAAGTTGGGGTTGAGGCTGAACGCAAAGAAAAGTGTATTATCTCCTTCTCAGATGACCACTTTTCTGGGTGTCGTTTGGGATTCGGCCTCGATGCGGGCGCGACTCTCTCTGACCCGCATCGCTTCGATTCTCTCAGCTGTGAAACAAGTAAGGCTAGGCTAGCTACTCACTGTGAAGCAGTTACAGAGTCTGATGGCAGCGACGTCCAACGTTATACCTTGCGGCCTGTTGTACGTGAGACCGCTGCAGTGGTGGCTCAGGACCAAGGGATTTTCCCCGAGGGGAAATCCGCTCCGCACGATCAAAGTCACGCGGCGCTGCCTTCGTGCTCTGATCATGTGGAAAGAAACTTGCAGAGGCGGACAGAGTACACAGCTTCATTACTTGAGTAAAAGTACAGATACCCCTTGCTAAATTTTACTCAAGTACAAGTAAAAGTACTAGTCAGATGTCTACTTAAGTAAAAGTACTGAGGTACTTGTTTTTAAAAGTACTTGAGTATCAAGAGTACAAGAGTACATTTTCTAAATATTGCATTACTGCTGCCACAGTGCTTACATTTATGTACAGAAACGTCCTACATGGAGTTATGAAAAATGTTAATGTTAATACTGGAGAATGTAAAAGGAATTGAAAGTAAAATCAAGTCATTTTCATCTTTTTACCATGTTGCTTTATTTAACATATGAGAAAATTTCAGAAAATGTAAATAGTCTGGTGAGGAGGGGCCACGGATGGCACATTCCCGGGATGGACCTGCTGCGTCTTCTTACATTTTTTGTCCATGGTTTAGTCTCTTATAATGCTGCATTCCAGGCAGGTTTTTGAGCACGTAAATCACGACTACAAACCACGACTCACGACTTTGTAGCGTTCCAGGCCAGTCACGCCAAACTAAGTTACCTGAGCGCAAGGAAATGTTTTTTTTTTCATAAGCATGATCAATGCTGTCAAGTTCAGGTTTACGTCACCTTAACATTTCCATGCGGCAATACACTTTCACGACATACTTATTGTTAGTTTCAGACACATAACATTGTAATACATAATCGTGTGTATTATTATTATCATTATCATATTATTATTAATTTGACTGCAACGTTATATTGTCCTAAAGTGTATTCTCACCGTGTACCGCCTGCAGAAACACTGCATCTGTAGGGGCTGCCATTGTTGTTTTGTATGGTTTTGCGGGCTATGTGAGCTCGTAACTGGGAGTACATCGATCTAGTACGAGTTCACGGGTGGGAAGTCACGGTTTCGGCTGCCGTTCCAGTGCACTTTCACGGGTATAAGGTTGGAAAAACACAGGTTACAGGTTGCCTGGCATAAATCTGACCATGAGTTGACTTTGGCGGAAAGCTGAAGGTGATTGCTGATAGGCTGTCTCAATCAGTGGCGCCTGCACAATCCAATCAAGTTTGAGAGCGAAACAACAAATTGAGGGTTTCCGAGATTTTTCTTTTTTCCTTCCTTTTTTTTTTTTTTTAGAAGTAGTAACGGGTACTCACGGTTATGGATAGAAATGTAGTGGAGTAAAGAGTACAATATTTGCCTCTCAAATGTACTTGAGTAAAGTCATGAGTACTCCCCAAAAATGATACTCAAGTAAAGTACAGATCCCTCAAAATTGTACTTAAGTACTGTACTCAAGTAAATGTACTCCGTTACTGTCCGGCTCTGCAAACTTGGTTCCTATCCAAAGGTCCTGTGCTGGGGGCTCTTTGTCGTCGCGTAACGCTAACGACGGATGCTTCCCTCACAGGGTGGGGGGCGGTCATGAGTGGTCGTCCAGCCCAAGGTCTGTGGCAGGACCATCATCTTTCGTGGCATATAAACTGTCTGGAGATGTTGGCGGTGTTTCAGGCTCTGAAGCACTTCCTAGCAGACCTGAGAGGTCATCATGTGTTAGTTCAGTCAGATAACACGTCGGTGGTCTCTTATATCAATCATCAGAGGGGCCTGCGGTCTTGCCAGCTTTACAAGCTGGCCCGTCAGATCCCCCTGTGGTCCCATGGGAAGCTACTATCACTGAGAGCAATTTATCTTCCCGGGTATTTAAATGTGGTAGCGGACTCCCTGTCGAGGCAGGGGCCGAGGCCGGGGGAATGGAGACTCCACCCCGAGGTGGTGGAGCTCCTTTCGTTGAGTTTCGGTCGCACCGAGGTGGACCTATTCGCTTCCAAGGAGACCACGCATTGTCATCTGTGGTTCTCCATCAGTCTTCCAGCCCCTCTGGGGTTGGACGCTATGGTGCAGCCGTGGCCGAGGTCACGCCTGTACGCTTTTCCCCCGATTGCTCTGCTACCAGGAGTTCTGGAGAGGGTTCGCCGGGACGGGGTCAGCCTACTATTAGTAGCCCCGTTCTGGCCGGCCCGAGTATGGTTCTCGGAACTGAATACTCTCCTGGACGGCTCTCCTTTGGAGCTCCCGGTCAGGAGGGATCTACTCTCTCAGGCGGGCAGCACGATATTTCACCCCCGCCCAGAGCTGTGGAAACCGTGGCCTTGGCCTCTGAGGGGGCCCAGCTCATAGATTCTGGTCTCTCAACTGAGGTTGTTGAGACCATTCTTCACTCCAGAGCTCCATCCACGAGGAAGCTTTATGCCTTGAAGTGGAAACCTTTCACTTCTTGGTGTGGAAAACACCTCCAGGACCCAGTTAACTGCCCAGTGGGTGCAGTGCTGGATTTCCTGCAGGAACGTTTCTCCACAGGGTTATCCCCCTCCACACTAAAGGTGTATGTGGCGGCACTAACTACTTACCATGTCCCTTTCAGTGGAGTTTCTCTTGGGAGACACCCACTTATAACTCGTTTCCTCCGTGGCACTTTGTTCGTACGAGGCTGCCGACCTGGGATCTGGCCATTGTATTGGAAGGTCTTTCTTTAGCTCCTTTTGAACCTATCGAAGAAGTTCCTGAGAAGTTTCTCACTTTTAAAACAATTTTTCATCTTGCTATCTCCTCTCTAAAAAGAATCGGAGATTTGCATGCTCTGTCGGTTTCACCCTCTTGCCTGGAGTTTTCGCCTGGCATGGTTAAGGCTTTTCTGCATCCTAGACCAGGGTACGTTCCCAAGGTCCCTACTAATGTTGTTAGACCTACGGTTCTGCAGGCTTTCTGTCCTCCTCCGTTTATGTCATCGGAAAAGGAGAAGCTTAATTTACTCTCCCCTGTTAGGGCATTAGACGCTTATGTCCACAGAGCTGCCCTGTGGAGGAAATCAGAACAACTATTTGTTTCGGGCCACCCAGGAAAGGGTGTCCTGCGTCTAAACAGAGAATGAGCAAGTGGGTGGTTGGTGCTATCTCACTTGCTTATGAGTCGGCTGGCCAGCCTTCACCTTTGGCTGTTCGAGCCCACTCTACCAGGAGTATGGCTGCTTCTAAAGCTCTATTGTCGGGAGTTTCCCTGAGTGATGTTTGTGATGCGGCTGGATGGTCTTCACCGCATTCTTTTATTAGGTTCTATGACCTAGACCTAAGCTCTACCTAGGGTTGGGCGATATGGCCAAAAAAAATTATCACGATAATTTTTTTTATATCAGTCGATATCGATAATTATCACGATAAACGTCAAATCTTTATTTCTTTCAAGCAGATTTTTGCTCCTAAGTGAAAGTTGTAGAAACCAGAGTGTTAATTGTGGTTTTAAACTACTCCTTATTGTCAGAACATATCATGACAAACAAATCTGAGGTAGAACATTCAAACATTTGTAATTTTTCCTTAACAAAATAAATATCTTAATAGAAAAAAATGTTTCTTAGTTTCTGCATGTGCTCATTTTTATTTGGTAAAATGTAATATTCTGACTGTTTGAGTTTAATTAAAATTAGCCATTGGTCATCCAGCATCATGCATTTAGATCATGATAACCACAGATAAAAGCACCTCACTATGTTGGCTAAATGTTACTTTATGGTTTCTACGGTATTTGTATGAAAAACAGTAGCCTAAATACATTATTAAATACTGTAATTATATTCCATTAGTCCTTTAATACATTGTCTACAATAATAATATAATACAATTCAATATGTATATCCCACATTTCATAGTGCAGTTAATATTAGTAGGCTAACGTTACAGTAAATCCATGGTAAATGATGGGAGTTTGTAGCCGGAAAAGCTTCTGACTGTATCGTTGCGCGCAGTGTTCCTCCTGTTCGTCAGCGCTGTTTCATCTGCCTTTAAACTGGTTTAAATCACTGAGACATTTGTGTTCTTCGCTGAACTCAAGCGCTTCTCACTGGATCTCGTGACGAGACGATCAGAGTAAACGCGTCTGCTAGTGAGCTCGCGCTGCCGTTTGGACTTTGAGCCGAGCAGATAAACGGTCCGTGAGGCGCGCGGTTCAGATGAGTTTCGTTCCGCTTTTGGCGCACAAACATTATCGAACATTTATCAAACTCTTGATATCGTTTTATCGAGAAAAATGATATAGCGATAACTATCGTTATCGTTTTATCGCCCAGCCCTAGCTCTACCCCTGGGGCACAGGTGCTCTCGTCCTCTGTGCGCTAGTTCTCACATGGCGGTCATTTGGTCCTATGGCGACGAGGGTATTCGCGTTCCCACAGCGTTTGACGCAGCTCGAAGTACCCTTGAAAGGGAACGTCTCGGTTACGTATGTAACCCTAGTTCCCTGATAGGGAACGAGACGCTGCGTCGTTCCGCCATACTCCCTACACTCCCGTTAGCGCTTCCTTCAGGCCTATCAGAAGCTAATGCGCTTGTGTTTTGGGGTGCTTTTATAGTTCCTGGTCGATGACGTCACCCGCCTATGACGTTTCATCTCTCTATTGGACTGATTCCATACGTGCTTCATGACGCACAACGCAGGGGCGTTCCTACAGCGTTTGACGCAGCGTCTCGTTCCCTATCAGGGAACTTGGGTTATATATGTAACCGAGACGTTCTTACACTTCTGGTTTGAGGGAGAGGGGACAACCCATAACAACTGAATGCAAAAATCCATGGATAATATGCATTTGCATGTCAAAGATGTTAAGTATGGCCTAAAAATGTAATTCAATTAGATTTTTTTACAGATAACAACTTAAGACTTGGTTCTGTGTTCATTGTTGTTTATCTGTTATTGTAATCTCTAGCTCTTGACATCTTATTAAATTGGCTATTTCAAACTAATTTGCTTACCTTTATCATTTTAATAAGCTATGATTTCATTCTAACTAAAAGATGACCCCTGTAATAGGGGGTAAGAGCACGACTATAATTTGTTTTTTTACATAATTCGGCAAGCAGTAGGCTCTGCCTTCTCTTTGACAGCACAGAGTGAGCCTATTATGAAAACAGAGACAACATTAGCTCAAAATCATACTCTCGCTGTAGACCTGATGCTGTCAAGCTCCAAAATGGTCAAAAAAACATAACTCATGGACTATATTTTGAAGACTTCTAAAACAATACCATAGTGATCATGTGAGAACACCACCCCAAAAGCTTGTACACTCATTTATTTCTTTGGGTGATCAACATGTTATTTGGTAACGTTTGGCAGTTTTTATTTATATGCTGTTTAATGTTTGATGATCACGTCTCTATCGCTTGTTTATACTTCTACTTCGCTTGTTTTTGGATCTGTAGTAGGTCATCCAGATACTTTCATTTATTTTTTCATGAATATTATGAATTCAGACGTACTACTTGATCACATACTGTTTTTCGGCTGATTAATAGTATGGAAATAGGCATATTCGGACACAGTGATGAATTGCCGGAAAAACTCATCAACGGTGGGGAAGAGTTGTGTCATAAATTATAGAAAATCTCTTCAATGACGGGGAAAGAGTTAAGTCATTCCATGAAAATCAGAAAAATTGACACATCTGTGAGAGAAGTACTGCTTTTGAGTTGTATCTTTTCAATAAATCAAATTATATTACAATGATTAATTCACAAACTTTACTAAAGTTTTACAAAGTTTTAGTAGTCAACATCCCACTGGACATGAAGATTATCAGTAAATATATGAAGAGTTCAGATGCAAAAGCCTCTAAGTGCCATCTGAAATTTTCTTCTAGAATGATCATTTTTATCAAGCTCGTATATTTAAGTTCAGTAATTTCACTTAAATGGCAATGAAAATGACCCATTAATTGTTAGTTAAGTGAAATTACTGAACTTAAATATATGAATCTTTGAATCATCAAAAATGAGTCAAAGAAATCGAGTTGCCATTTAAAGCATGCATGCGCAGACCTGAAACACTTGTTAATCACTTCACATTACATCATCCCACGAGTCTTAATTTTGTGGGATCAATTACTCTACAGAAATATGCAGCCGCAAATATGCAAATTATGAGTGGCAATCAATGAATGTCTCCAGCAGAGCCCTCAAGAATGTTCTCATTTCCCATTCAGCTGCGTATGTCTAGTGACCAAAGTCATTTATCAGTGCAAAGTACCGATGACTGAACAGATAATGTGTTGTCACATGAAATTACAGAGAGAAGTGAAAGGCTGCCTTTCACATATCTCAATGTGAATGAGCTCAGGCCTGAATGTGATTGATATACAATATGTAAGGGCTAAGTACAGTCAGCGAGTCATTATGTAAGGCGTAATGTACAGCCAGTAGGTCATTACAACAATATTTATATTATTGCACGGCTTCTCGCCAATTAAATAAATATGTGGAAATATTGATTTGAGTTGAAATTATAATTTTAGCTGTACAGGTATATTATCTTTAAGCTAAGAAACAGAATACTGCATTATAATGTATAAAATACAATCAACCTAGCAACAATATAACAGTAACATTAATGCTGAAGTCCTCTGATATAATTTTCCCTACAATTGATAACTGACACCCTGCTCAGAACGATCCTGGCATGAGAAAACATAGATCCCCTGACTTTCATCAAACTAAGATAAGAATGCAATGCAAATTACTGTAAATGAAGTGGAATAACCTGATTGTTGACGTGACAAAATTGCATAAATTTGAATTGGCTTTCAATGAATAAAATGTTGGTAGCACTTTACAATAAGGTTCATTAGTTAACATTAGTTACTGTATTTGTTAATCTTTGTTAATGTTAATTAAAAAAAATTCAGCTGTTCATTGTTTGTTCATGTTAGTTAACAGTGCATTAATTAATGTTAACAAATGCAACCTTTGATTTTTTAAATAATGTATTAGTAAATGTTGAAATTAATATGAACTAAGACTAATAAATGCTGTAGAAGTATTGTTGATTCTTAGTTCATGTTAAACAAAGGTAGTTAACTAATGTTAACTAATTAACCTCATTGTAAATTGTTACCAAATTGTTCAAGATCCCTATAGTTTCCATAGTTCAAGATAGTTATTTTAGTTTCCATCCTAAAACTTATATTATGTGTAGAAGATGAATGTTCATGTTTTGTTGACGTGTATTTGTAAGAAGTATTTGTACACACGGTAATGATTAAACTAACAAATGGGTGCAAATCTCCACATCAGAAGAAAAACAGCAAGACTTCCGCTGTCTATCACTTCTGTTGCATGAAGACAGCAATTATCTCTCTCCAGTCTCACACACATGCATATTTAATGCTGAATAGCTCATATATTGCAGTGTATCCATGTGTTTTTCCAACATTGTTCATGACAGATTTAATAAACAACATATGGCATACGTCCAAAACACACACCAAAGAACATCAGTTCTTGATTCATGACATGAAATTGATTTGTTCCCAGCATTTCTGCTATCTCTATACAAAGGACAATGTGTTTCATTCAGTGAATACACGTTTTAAAAACCTTTGTGTGAATGCTAGTACTTAAAATTATTTTTTTTTAAATTATGAAAAAAACGTGACCGAAAACCAAATAAAAAAACATGCAAAAAAACACCAAAAAATGAACCTCAATGGTTCTCGCACATCAAGTGAACATGCTTGAGCTTCTGTTTAGCATAACTGATGCGTGAGTTGATGAATGTTTATGTGAATAAAAGCCTAACTTCAATCTGTTCATCATTTAAAGTGAACGAGTCTCATATGGATTAGTTTAATATCTCTTTATGAACTTTTTGAAGCATCAAAGTGTCAATTGCGTAACTGCCAATGGAGGGACAGAAAGCTCTCAGATTATTTGTTGTAATAGCAGCACTAGAGTGTCATGAAGTGTTAACAGTTAAAATAATGCTCCAGTTAATTACTAAAATGATCACTCTATTATCTTCTGCAAACAAAACTGCATTAAAATATGTTTAATAAGCATCTGAAAAGCAGTGTGGTAAACAGCTAGCCAAGAGCATTACCGTGCCAACTGCACAAATCATCCACACACAAACATACACGCATACACACACACTTTGCTGATACCATCTACTGTACCCATTGCACTGCAGAGTCCAGGCACAGAGCCACACAATGGCAACTGATCATCTGGGCTTTCCAAAAAGATAATCCAAGTAATCATCAACTAAAGGGATATTAGCAATGTAATATTCTCACACTCACCAGCAAAGCACATTACCCTGTGTGTGCAACAATGGAAAATAAACCATGTGGCCAAGTAAACCGAGATGTCATCATCGTTTCATGCATGCATGCCGCAGTTTTCATGCATCGCTAAGCACAGAACAAGTTCCTCGTGGAATTTTGACAGGATGGTTCTCACATCCTCAAATATGTGCATAGCATTAATATCATTCTAACCTGGTCATTAAATTAGCATAAAATAATACATTGTGAAAAAATGCCTAGCATTTTTAATTTGTATGCGGTGAGCTTGCTGGAAAATTACTTGAATAAATCTGGAGGTGATGCCATTTTGAGAGCAAGTCTCAGGCATGAATAAAATCCTTAAGCATTTACCATAACTAGAGTGTCTTCGCTCCCTGGGGCGGCGGTGCTTGTAAACACCTCACTAATCAGAACACTCAGTGCTCACAGGCTTATTGTCTCATGCTTCTTTGACCCAGAGCATTCCTTAACATGATTAAAACAACACTATTAGCATTATTTCCAGAGAAAAGATACAGCAGGGAAAACATGAAAACTCCTTAACCTGTGACGTTATCGCTCTGCTATGAGATCTGCAAATATAAAAAACTTCTCGTTCACGCCAAGAACGATAACTGTAAAGATAACTATATTAGCATCCACACCAGAGGACGATAAAAAACTTAAAGACCCCCTGTGGTGAAAATCAAGTTTTTAATGTTGTTTATGTCCATGTGGTGTTTTTAATATGTTTTAAGACAAACCATGTGCAAATTCATAAGTCAACACCATATTTTTTTCTCCTTAAAACTGCAGTGAATAAAAGACTGTCTCAAAAACGAGGTTTGAAATAGCTGGTGTTTCTTACATCACAAACTACCATGTAATCAATCACGTCAGGGGAGTCTCAAAAGATGCCAGGTTATCCCAGTATATTTTTCTGTATGCCATTTTGGTGATCAAAGATGAGTTTTAAGGGATACAATTATTGACTACAGGGGGACTTTAAAAAATGCCAGTTATGTCCAGCTATACGGATTTAATTTAAAAATATATATGTAAAAACAAATATATGTAAATACATAAAATACAACACAAATACATATCAATAAAATACGTTAAATAATTTAAAAATGTTTTTTTAATATAGATAGTTTAAAAATATAATTTAATATAATTATAAATATAATTTATAATAATTATAAATCTATTTTATTATTTAATTTATATAGGATATAGTAGACGGTCTTTAACAAAATTAAGTTATCATAGCTGATTCTCTCAGAGATTCTCTTTTTTGTTAGACTCGCCATATGCAATAGCGTGCAAATCACTGACCATGTCCAAAAATCATTTCCAGTGCTATAAAGAGTAACACTGCAGCTCTTTCCTTTTTTGTCGACAATGTGCCCTTTTTGATCTATTATGAACCATTCACAGTTTAAATCACACACTTTATGAGCTATTGTGTTTGATCTTACAGCTGAATGCACTGGGTATAACCCCACACAATGTTCAACTACTTTAAAAATCACATCTTCCATCACAGACTTTTCAGGAGAGAAAACAGGATGGCAAAGAAATGGTAAAACTCGGTGCAAAAACGGCAACAATTACACTGACTAATCAAATACTTTACACTTGGGAATAATTAATTTGTTTATTCAAATAAGCTGCTTGACTCTCAAGTGTAAAATGACAAGACAGGAAAAGTGTCAGGGCTCTAAATGTATTTAAATACTTATTTATAGAAGTGCCAAATAAATTCATAATAATTGGTTTGATTAATTTGAAAGGAAAATGTTGTCCCCGTTGTTTGGTGGGTTGAGGTGAAATGAAACAAATTACCCCTCAGGATGCAAATCTTTTTTTCTTCTTTTTTTTAAAAAGTAAACTAACAGAGTTGACAAGAAGCTATTGGTTACTCTAATTTGTCACCTTTAACTGCTTATATATTTAAAAGAAATATGCTGAACTGAATTGTTAATGTAAAAGCCTGAACAGAATTCAGCATACATATTCACATGAATCTCAAGCTTCAGCGTAAATTAGAGCAAATGACAGCATGATGGTGAAACTAAGAATTTTTTCAGGTGGCAAATATTCAAGTTTGAATTAGAGAATCAAGAGGACTTCCAAATTGTCTGAATCACTAATCAAGTTGAGTTTCCGTTAACAAAACATTAGCAGGATCAAATGAACGCATCCAGCGATACTTCATCAACATCAGAGCATTCATGGTGTGAGGGCCATCCTTCAAAAGCAATATCAAGTCATGTGACACACTGGATCTGCTCAGAGGGTCTGGTCTGATGGGATTAAGATCTCTCTTTAAATGCATAGAGTTCTTCACAACCTGCTCCAAATATGCTGACTGCTCATGTTTTCAGAAGCCCAAATGCTCTGGGAAATGGTGTTTAAAAAGTGCTTAAGGATGCAGAGAAGAAATTTATAGGTTATTGCAGCGCAGAGATATGGAGTAGCAAATCTACTATAAATGCAGTAGGTAACTTTTCTTATTTATTAAATTTGAGTGTAACTACTGGCTTTATTAAATTATGCATATGAATTAGACTCAAATATGTGGTCTTAAGAGAAAGTATCAACTTTTACACACATTACCTTTATCACAGCTTAATATTTGAATAGTAATAGCTGAATGGGTGCAGAGTATAAAAACCTACCACTCAAAAGTAAGATTTTTGTTTAAAAGAAATTTTAAAAAGACCTTTACAAAAAATATTCTATTACCAATAAATGCAGTTCTCTTGAACCTCTATTCATCAAAAAATCCTGAAAAAATGCATCACAAAAGTATTAAGCAGCACAACTGTTTTCAACATTGTTTCAATTCTTAACGACCTCAAAAAAAGTGCCGACCTCAAACTTTTGAAGGGTACTGTATGTTAGTATAATAAGTATAAAGTATAATTATACTGTATAATTAAGGAATTGCCAACATTCAAGAAGAGGTGAGTATATAATGACAGAATTTTTGGGTGAACTATCACATTAGTTCTTGCATGGATTCTTGTCCATATACTCCTTAAGCATTCACACCATTTTGTCTTTCAAATGTGGGACAAATGTATACAAATCCAAGCTACACCAGATCCAACACTGATATCATTTTATCCGAAGTGTTTAATATGATCACCAATTATCTGCAAGTATCAGCGTGCGTTAAGAAGGGAAGAATGTGCAGAAAGCAGCTCTCGCTGAGATTCCTGGCCTTGAGAACAGTCTTGCTAAATTCCAAACATATTAGCACAAGCTCTTCGTGCCTCATGCCACTTGGTGCGGCTGCACTTCTCTGGATCTCCAACTCTCCCAAGACCTTGTAAGGCAGTAGGCAAAACAGCTCTGTCCAGGCGTGCCTTCACTGGTTGGAATGGTGAGATATTTGTGATGCGCAGACAAATAACAAAATGCTTTGGCAGACAGTCAGGTTTGCTCCGCCTTGCCAAGACGAATAAAAGAAAAAGCTCACATTCCTTTCAGATATACGGCTTTGTACAACCTAGTTTACTCACTTAAAACAAATAGCTGAACACATGAAGATGTGTATGTCATACTAATATATGACAAATAGAAATGAAAATGTTTTTTTTTTGATGAAAACAGAAAAATACTTATTTATTGGTTGCACTCTATAAAGCAGCAATATAAGAGTGCTCTATGCAAGTGCATTTGACTTTTTTATTTTAATGTGTTTAACTGTTTTGCATTTTCATATCTTTGAGGCATAACATTTAGAAAACTATAGTATACAGATGGTAATTTATGACGCACAGTCAGAAAATATAGGCAACAATTCACATCACCCTTTTACTGTAAAAAAAATATTTTACAATGAATCCACAAAGCTGAAATGAGCTGCAAGTTCCCATAATCAAACTTTTCCAAATCTATATATCAATTATCGCAAAGAGCATATACAGTATTCTCATTGCTCAATGGTCTTTAGCTTTTAAAAGCATATTTTAATATGCTTTGTGGTCCTTATAAAGACTTGCAGTTTGTTGTAAGACATTCTAAAAGACTTTATGAATCTTTCAGCCGAAGAATTCTCTGCAGTTTATCTTAGAAACTTCCCATGGCATGTCTTCTGGATCTTAATTAATGGTCTTGTAGAACAGTTGAGCAGTGAATATATTGGTTAACATATGCATGATGAAAAGACTAAAATTAACTCACTCTTTTTCTGGTGAGATTAACTTTACCATTTTGTTTGGGGTCCCATAGACCCCAATAATGTGCCTTATTAAAAAATAATAATAGTGATTTCAAATGTATTGAAATCCTTATTTTCCATTCAAATTATTTAAAAATGTTCCTCTGAACTAACCAAACCCCAGTAGGCAGATAAATGTTAAGTTTTAACCGACTTTTCTATCTTGGTGTGATAACTCAGTAAGGACTTGTGATCACACCTGGGTTTTTTCCTCCAGTTGTTATATATAGACAGTGACCAAGAAAAAAAAAAGCTACTAAGCCAGCATGAGTGATAAATACTAAAGCCCTTTGTTGAAAGGTTTAACTTGCAGACATATCAACCTGTGAACCGCCAAAGCCAATGTGTTGATGGTAGGCAGATAGGGCATGAAAACAACCCAGTCAAATGTGTTTACAACTACCTTTGAAAGTGGTCGAAAGTGGACAAGCTCGAACCTTTCTGGAGCCCCTTTAAACCTGTATTTAGTGTTGTCCATAGAGTTGTCGATACTAGTACTTCTACCCATGTACCGATTCGATACCATTTTCTTAAACAATACCTAGTTATGCACGCTAGCTTTGCTTAACGCTGCAAAACGGAGATCAATTCTTCTTCACTGCTCTAAGAAGAAGAAAACGAGCGCGCGCTAACAGTATGTCTGCTGTTAGGCAGTATTTCAGACTGGACCAGTCTTTGGGACCAACCAGCCAGTAAAACAGCGACATGTCTCCTATGCCATACTGCAATTTCGAGGGATGGAACAAGTATTAGCTACTTCAACACGAGTAACTTAAAGCATTTAAAGACGCGTCACACCGTAGAACACGATGGTTACACAAAGGCAAGGGCAGAGAAGAATGAGCCGCGCCAGAATCAACAATCTCTGGAAACTTCATTCAAACAAAGAGAAAAGTTTTCAAAAGACAGTCAACGAGCGATAAATATAACTGACAAAATTATCGAGTTTATTGTTCTGGATGACCAGTTTATTTAACAAAATTGTTTCTGGACTTTAAGTTATAAAGAGATTATTTTCTTATATTATTTATACATCATTTTTTGATTCCTAGATTTATTTGTTGCACTTTTTTTATACAGTTATATTGTAAAACTAAAATACCCTTTTTCAGTTTACAGTATTAGATGTGTCTACATTTGAAGTTCTTTTTCACTTAAGAAACATAAATAATATATTGCTGTGAAATGTCAGTCAGATAGTAAAAATATTCTAGTTCACTGTATTTGTTCATGTTTAATTAAGGGATAAGTCTGAAGCACACCATAAAATAATTCGATCAATTCATACAGGGCTAGTATGAATTGCAGCTGTATACACACCCAGGTATCGGATCAGTACTTGGTATCCGCCAATACCCTGAGTCCAGGTATCGGAATCGGTATCTGGACGGGAAAAAGGGTATCGGAACATCTCTAGTTGTCCACTTGTGATCGGATCGACCAAAAACGCATCTTAATTTCAAGTGTAAACACCATAGATGGACGGAGTGTACGGCCTGAACGAACTCGGAACCGCACACTCACAACGACAAGACAGTAGGAGTGTCAGGGCTCTGTCACCAAACTTTGGATGGATGCTTCCCTATACTGTATATAATCAACAGTAATAGATAATTGCAAAGCAAAAATCCTTTTCCTTTTCCCTTCTCCATTGCAATTGCCGAGAAATAGCTTATACACTTGCCAAGTTGTTTTGTCTAAAAAACTAGCTCTCATCAGCAACTCTGTGGGGGTAACTGCTATGTTGAGTCAAAATTGGACCTAAGCTCTGTAATTAAGGGTCAAGAGGTTATTTATATCATACAGCTGAGAATACAACATTTGGCTGTGTGTACATGTAACCATATCCCACAGAGATTGCATAACTTCCAAAGTCAGAACAAGTACCAGTACCAGTTTATCAAGCTTGTCTGACAAGAGAAAAGAAAGACTATATCACACCACACCATGCCGGATTCAAATCTCTCTCCCGACTTTCTCTTGTGTTAGAAAATGATAGATTCAGATGATTTAATCTTGTAGGAGCGAATGACCAGGCTGCAGTTTATCATTTCTTGAGTATAAACAGCGTAAATAAATTAATGAATAAAACTATTCCTTCATTTACAAAAATGTCTTATTTTATTTTACTCTGCATTGATGACTTCTCAACAGGATAGAGGAACCGTCACTATAGTCGTCACTACAAAGTGGAAATAATGAGCCATATTTTTCCATTGCGTAATTAATGCATGACTTTTTAAATAACTGAAGCGCAAAATGAATGTTATAATTGGTTTCAGTGCACCCTTGCCTGGGCCTCCTCTCTTCTTAGCAAGGACGGTTACAGTGTTATGGAAGGGTTTCAATGAGGCTGAGGTGCAATTAATCCTGCATGCTGCGTATATCATTATCACCGGGCTTCTGTACAATTTCTGTCTCTTCTCCTCTGAGGAGACATACTGTGAATACTCTCACAGCCCAGCTTATTATGTGAAGGCGGATGGCATTTTGATAAGTACTGAGTTAAAAGAGATAGCTGTGTTTCAGGAAGGATGATGAGTGTATTCCTGCAGTGTGAATGATCTGATTATTATTACAATTATCTTGCAATTTGCTCAGTACACTTTAGACATCATAAGCAAAGGCATTATTTTAAAGAAGAAATCTATAACAAGTCTCTTTAACATGCATAATTAAAAAGATGAACATTTAATCGTTTATGTGATATAGATTTTGCTAATCGGTTTTTAATTTTATTCCGGCTAAATGAAGGCTAGCACTGCCAGGATATTCTTATATAAACATTATAGTAGAACAATAAACATTATTGCCTGGATTGCACAAAACACACACGCATGCACGCACGCACACACACACGTTATAATATAATATATAAATGTTGTGATGTTATTTCCAGCAAGAGGTGCATACATTTTTGTATTGACAATGCAAGAGTCCAGTACTCTGTAAAGTCCACTCCAGCACATCCCAAAGGCTTTCAATGAATTTAAGGTCTGGACTCAGTCAGAGGTGCCAATTCATATGTGAAAATGATTCTTTGTGCTCCCTCCCAACTATTCTTTCACAATTTGAGCCTGATGAAACTAGAAATTGTCATCCTAGAAAATAGGCAAGATGTGTCTTACATGGTTGTTTAAGAAATGAAAAGCTACACACTCCATCAAAATAGGGTTAGAAGAACTGTTGCCAAACATATAACATGCTAGAAACATAATTATCACTGCGATAATGATCCAATAGACTCTTAAGCATTTGCTTATTTAAATCCAAACAGCGACTTGTATTTGGCCGGGCAGTATACGCACACACACACAATGTGTTTTCATGTTTTATGGGGACTTTTTATTCTGTACAGACTGTGTATTCTATCCCTTTACACTAACCCTACCCCTAAACTTAGCCTACCTATCAAAGAAAAAATTCTGCATTTTTACATGTTCAAAAAACATCACTAGTATGATTTAAAAGCTGTTTTCCTCATAGGGACCAAAAAATCTCCCCACAAGGACAAGGTTTTCGGATATTACCATCTTTATGGGGATATTTTGTCCCCATAATAATGTAGGGTTTACAGGGCCAAACAAACATTTACAAACTTTTATGTTAGATGTGAATAATTGCAATAATTGATTTCACAATACTAGTAATTACTTTTCAAATGTCTCAGAATTATTTTCAAATGCATAAAAATAGACTTAATTTGGGTCAGCAACCATTCATTTTACTTATAAAGCACTTTTAAACACAACCATAGGTTGACCAAAGTGCTGTACAAAGTTAAAACTATCAAGCAATCCCCTTGTAACATACAAAATACCCTATAGCAACCAACCATATAAGCCTGACAAATGCTTAGCAATGCCCTAACCAACCCAAAACCCTATCAGTTGCCTAGCAATGGCCTCATCCATTCACTATTTGTTCACCTGGCGGATGATAAAACAGACATAAAAATCCCATAGACAAGAGTGTAACGACTCTGAACCCATGGGGGCTTAGCCATATCTTGGCACCAGCATATCATAGACATATGGAGATGGGTACTTTTGACTGGGGGCAGACATCAGTAGTGTGGCACACCGCAAATAACACTCACATTTTCTTCAGAAATGTAAATGTTTATCTGATCTTTCTGCCTAAAGCTTTTGGTGTGTAACTCAACCCACACCCTTTGTGCTATGGATATGAATTTTACCTTAAATTCTGTGTCTTATCGTAAGCAACATCATCTTAGCCACTGCACAGCAACACCCTAGCGATCCCACTGAAACCACTCTGAACACCTACTCTCACATCAACATACTCCCACAAATACCCCTTTTCCACTGACTAGAGCGCCCAGCGAACGACGCCGTTATGTCACTGTGTACGTTGCCATACGTCTTAGCTTTCGCCAACTTCAAGCATAACAATTACAATGGCAGACTACATCGTCTTTCTTCAAATGTTTCTCCTGGCTTTGCAATCCTTAATTGGGGTCAGAAGAAGACGTTTAGAACACATGTGTGCTGCTCGTCTGGATTACTATAATATAGACGGAGGTTACGTTCAAGAAGAAGTTCAACAATAGCCCTTCCCCAAGCCCCCGACGTTAGCATGACGTGATAAAAGAACGGTTCTAGTCCAGCAAAGAGTTGGTGCCGCTTTGGAACCAATTTTCCTGGCCGAGAACCGGTTCTTTGGCTGTCGAAACACAAAGAACTGGTTCGCGAGTAGGCACCGGCTCCGAACCGCCACCAGCACTGCCTTGGTGGAAAAGGGGTAACAAAGACACTGACATTTTAATGAAAAATCTAGTTTGATTTGTAAAAGACTTTCAATAATGAACTTATTTCATTACATTCTTTTGTGCAACTAAGAACACTATGTAAATGAGAGTCCTTGGGATTTGCATGAACAAGAATATAAACTGGATCATGAAGGGCAGGCAAATGTTCTCCATGTGAGTGGCATGCGAGAGCAACGTTAGAGAAAGAGGCTTGTATAACAGCATGTGGTCTCTCTCTTTCTCTCCCATGCACTTTCCCTCAGCATGTGGGGGATGGGCTGCCAGCTGTTTCCCCCAGTACTATCATGTTAAAAACTGTTTTTGCTGAGACTCCCGAAAAGAGATCACACATTAATTTTCTGCTGATCTCCAGAAACCATACACAGGGCATGTTCGCATGTGTTTGTTTATTTATTTATTTTAGGGTGGTCCATCGATCAAAAAATTTAATCATATTAATTACACGCTATACCAATTAATTAATTAAATTACTGCGGCAGATGAAAGCACTGAGTAGACATTAAATGTGGCTTTAGACTATTATTGTTTAATGAAGTTATTATTGAAGTACTGCAGTGAACATAAGCCTATCACTATCCACCGTAATCCATGTGCAATCTGAAGTCAAATTATTCAAGTATTCTTTCTGTAATAATTGTTTAATTATCTGCAATTATTGTTAAATTGGTATGGTAAGTTGCAAACATAGACATATTGGAAAACATGTCAATGTACATTTTTGCAAAACTCCAGAAACCTATACATACAATCCAAAGCAATTCCCATTAGATTGTTTTCACATGGTTCTTTGCACATTGCTATGTAAGACCTCAAAACACTTTTACCATAGTGAATGATTTGGACACTATTCCATTTTTGGACACAGCTCCAACCAGTTCCATATGTATAGCTTTTCTGCCATTGCTTTTCATCAGCACTCACTGGACATTTAATTTCTGAACTGCCACGATGCGTACAATTTGCAACGCAATATACCATTACCACGTACGTTTATCTGTAATGGAGGAACTTGAATGCACTTTTATTTTGCATAATTCTCATAGTCATGGTTCCTGTTTTTCATGTGACTCCTTGCCCTCATGTGATCACTTCATGTGCTTCCCTAATGTGTCATGTTCTGATTGGTTCCTTGTTTCATGTGTCATGTTTTCATTGGTTGATTTAGTAATGTGGCTCTCTGTTCTGTTTGGTAAAAATGGAATAGTGTCCAAATCATTCACTATGGTAAAAGTGTTTTTAGGTCTTACATAGCTATGTGCAAAGAACCATGTGAAAACAATCTAATGGGAATTGCTTTGGATTGTATGTATAGGTTTCTGGAGTTTTGCAAAAATGTACATAGACATGTTTTCCAATATGTCTATGTTTGCAACTTACCATACCAATTTAACAATAATTGCAGATAATTAAACAATTATTACAGAAAGAATACTTGAATAATTTGACTTCAGATTTGACTTGGTTTATTGCTTTCAGGTGTGTCTAATGTCATTAATCCTCATACTACCATTGTCTCTTTTCTAGCTTTGTTTCGTGTAACCGCTGATTGGTGAGTTTATGTCCAGGTTAAAGTTTAGTTCATTGCTCTGTGTCCAGTCAAGTCTTTGTTTATTTTTGTATTTGTTCAAGTTTTTATAATAAAATCTGCACATTGTTCGGAATACTCACCTACAATGGAGTTTATTACAGTTTGCTTCCTCAATTCAATTTAAATGCAGGAACTAAATAGAAATTTTAAAAACATAAATTTAATTCTGATCAGACAAGCAACAATTGATAGTTACAGAACAGCAGTTGAAAGCGTTTTTCTCAAATAGTACAAATGATCCCCATGTCCTATTTTAAATCTGCATATAATGTCTCCAGTACAAAACAACACTTGAGAGAGTACCGGAGTGGAACTAATTAGCCCTTATGCAATTGGATTACCCTATATTGTCAGTTTTTACTCAGCACAGGCCCTTTAAAAGGCTTTTACGTCACCTCATTATACTTCACCAAATTACACCAATAAAGTTTCAAACCGAATCTCTTAGATCAACAACTCTGCTCAGATTTCACCCTGGTGACATTTTCACTGCAGAAGCCCCCTATTTCCTTTGCTGGCCAATTTGTTCAGATATCCTCTGAATCTTAATACTATAGAGAAAGGTGACGCAGGTCTCAAGACTCTGGAATGGTCTGTAAGATCCCATTAATCACTCACTCACACCTCCTCCAACTACAAGCACACACAAACACAAGCACACACCCCAGCCGATCGCTCAACCTCATCGTTGCTCATCTCTTCCCTTACTTTTAAAACAGAAAGAGGAATAGCAGTGTCACTGCTGCTTTAGCACAAATGCCCTTTCAGCAGACCCTCTGTAGACACCTCCTCTAATGACCAACACAATGAGCCTGGAATGTGACCACTACCTATTAGCCCATTCTAAATGCTTTAAGAAAGAAATGGTCTTACAAAGGCAAGGGCAAATCCACAAATCCATGGCTGTTAAGCCATGTGGTAGTTAATTTAGGAGAGGAGGGATGGGATGCAATAAATTGAGGACCATTTTAGGTAGTATACCGTTTTCCTGGATTGTCTTGGAATACAAACGTTCTCACTAATGGCCTTTTATCAAAGCAAATGTCTAGTGTTTTGCATTTATCGATATGGACATAAAGTAAAAAAAAAAAAACATTGACCCTTTAAAGGCACTTTTTGTAACATCTATTCAATTATTTACCTGTCTAACACAATGTAATGTCTCAGCAAATACTGATATATGTGATTAATTGGAATGAAATTGATTAATTAACTAGTAGTTCAGGTAATTATGTTAATTTATTACATTGCTAATCAATTGATAGCCTTAATTAATAATTAAGCACTTACGGTTTGGTGTCTGTATTGACGTTGCTACCTTTACCACTGTAATAAAGCGATCTGAAAAGGAAGACAAAGGAAACTGGCATCTGTGTATCTTCATCTTTTAACTTGCTGTAAAGCAAGCCCACTCTCAGCTTTTTAAATGAATCACAGGAGTGCACTTTTGGAGATTTCCCATGAATACTTTGATTGCAGCCACGCTTTATTCTAATGATTCAGACAATCTGGCAATCATGTATTGCCCAGAGCACATGGAAGCGTAACAGAATAACATCTCAACGGATCAAATATGTCACTATAAGGTTTAGAGTCCAGTGTGTACGCATTTTTGGATATGTATGCTGGTTTCAAAGTTCTACAGTACTTCAAAATATTTTAAATAATGTTAAATAAAGTCCTTCCCTTTAAATACCGAAATGTACTTAAAAGAAAAACCCTGAGAAATATTCAATGGAGTAAAAATTGTGGCAATTAGTCCTGCTCTCCCCTATCAAAACATCTATGCTCATTCCTCAGTGTGCTGGGAACACTGCTTCATAACTATAAGGCAGATCAGCACTTAATTTGGATTCATGGATCATCATTATTCAACAGCCTGACTCATGCCGCCTATACTAGTTGACAAACTGGAGGTGTCAAATTTCCAGACAAAGGTCATTAGCTCGACCCATTCACTGTTGTAAAAACATCCTGTGTGTGTTTGATTAAAAATGCACTGTTGCTCTCGCAGGTTTCGCAACTTAGAAATAGGCTGTCGAATAATCACTGAAGCATTGCCTCTACCTCTTTATCTGGTGTGTGACCTACTTAATGATGAATCTATAATAACTCAGTGGAGGAAAACATGTATTGGCTCGTGCATAAAAATGTGTTAATAAATTAGAAAAAAAATAAAGAAAGAAAGTGATACTAGAGCAGTCTTGCTCGACGGGAGATTGGGCCGTTATTAATTAGGAAACAATGTCAGCAAAAAAGCATTATAAATCATCTTGGCCTTTCTGTATTAATATCAGGCATAATAGATGGGTTTAGTTTGTTGTGACCAGTGCATTGAGACTGTGCAACACAAAAGCAACTGGAGGTGATTAATGGACATCGCTGGATATAGACGCCAGATCTTCTGTTCTTTTTCGGTCAAGGGAAAATCCAGAAGCCTTCACATTCTGATATCTTCCCTATTAAAGCTCTCTTCCTTGATTTCAGCCTTGTAATAGTATTACGGATGACATTGTGGTCATTGATTTGTGGCCTTGAGCAGTGGAGATTACCATCTTCTGTCAGTTATTGTCTGTCTGAGATAATGAATGACTCATTTTTGATTTTGACACAGAGATGGCAACTGAATGTCAGGACTATTGAGAGATAACTGAACTGTGCACTAGAAGCGTCCGATGGATAGTTTCAGTATCAATCTGTGTCCTTTTGTTACAGGGATCAATTTGAGCTCAGGTTCTGTTTGAGGAGAGGTTTAATAAAATGTTTATATTGAACATGAGGATTAACCTCATTTTTAACACACTGTAAAAACAGGCCATTTATATAACGTAAAAAAAAATTAAGGCAACAGTTTGCATGCCTTTTTAGTTTTTGTACTTAATTAGAAGTTATCATGACTTAAAATCTGACAATTATCTTATTCAGACTTAAATGAACAGTTCACCTGAAAAGAAAAACTAATTTAACCTCATGTCCTTTAGGCACCCTTTTGAATTTCTTTCTACTGTGGAACACAAAATAATTAATTTAATAACTTTTCAGCTTTAATTTCATATATAGGCCTATGTGTAATGAAGGCCATCTAGTAAAGGGCTGTGCAAGAAAAACTTCACTCCACTGACTTCAAGAGGTGCACTAGAGGCTGCGGTCCTTAGTGTTCTTGTTAGCGCCCGCCTCTCATGCAGGTTCGAATCCTGCTCGGAGCGGTGCAAGTCCAACTAGAGGGGTTACATTGGTGCCATGATCTGGATGGGAGTGAGGTTTAGGGCGTTGAGTGCAAAGGCCGGGACACACCGAGCTGACGGTTGGCCATTGTGGAACGTCGGGCTGTTTTTGAGAATCGATCAACATCGTTTTTCCGGTGTATTCCGCACCAATGGCTCTGGTTGGACGGCGTCAGGTTTTTTGTGCTGATTCAGCATGTTGAATCGGCGTCAGGCTATTGGTGAGAGAGAGAACTCTGATTGGCTGTTCAGCTTAGTCGAGTCGGTGCACAAGAATAAAAGTAAAAGTGATAAAAGCGAAAGTGATGAAAGCAAGCAAAGATGGTACAGACAGAAGGCTGTTGTAATATTACATCATCTTACCTGAGTATATGAAATTCGAATGCACAAATATTTTCATAACAACATGAATTTCATAGCCGAATTGAGTAAATAAAGTGATCAGCGTGATTGATATTAAAAATGGTAAGCAAGCGCTGCTTTGTTTACGGTTTGTATATCTGCTATATCACAACATCCTCCCCCCTCCTACCATTATAAAAGAAATATATTATAGCTACTATTAAATTCATTTGCATGAGCCACCTAGCACGGGTTTGTTCATTCAATAGTATTTGTATGCCTAAAATGAAAGTGATATAGTTGAGTGTGATGAAAATAGAAGCCAGGGTCTCCACAAAATCCGTCACAGAAGACGCACGATAATACCAGGTGTACTATAATGTGTCTTGGCTGACCACTTGTTCACCAAAAATGCATCTTAATTCCAGGTGGAAACTGGCTTTCCCTCTCTCTTGCTCGATTTCAGGGATATTATAATTTGCCGGCATCAGGGAGCCACTATATGCGAGAGACAAGGTGGGATGTCTATAAAGATATAATTATGAAAGGTGATACGTCAATCACTAATCAGTGGGGTTTTGCAAGTTTGGAACGACACAGAATTTTGGGTGAACTATCCCTTATTTTGTACACACTATAGACTAAACCATAATTAGCATGATTCTTCAATCATTAAAAGTAATACCAACATTCAGATAACAAATTTCTTAAGGTCTTCCTATTTGATTCAGATTTACTCTGCAAAATTCCACCATTATCAGAAGCATCATTAAAAATAGTATTTTAACATTACACTGTTCCTGAGCTCTGAATGAAATGGGGGGGGGGGGGGGACAAACACTTCAGGGCTAATCTGTGAGACTTGGCAGCAATTGATACTTCGCGTCTCTTCAGGTAGTCAGATCTGACAGCATTAAAAACATGCAGTACTCAGACATGAGTGCTCTATAATGCCAGCACTGTAAATCATCTGTCTGTTAGTCCAAAGAGCTGTTACCATGGCAACCTGTCAGGACAGGAAGTGGCAACCAAAATTATTCTGAAGGTCATACCTGTGCACTCAAAAAACAGAAGGGAGAGAGATAAAAATGCAATTTGCTCAAATGACAATTTGCAGTGTTGATTACCTGTAATTTGTAGTTACATGTATATGACAATCGATATGAGCACATGATTTATAATAAATGTTATTCATCTCTGTTATTTTGGGGTTATGTAACTGCAGCCCTAAACAGCTTGAATAATTGATTTCACAATATTTAACAAGAGCAAAAATTATCTGCCAAAGTAATTTTCTCAAATACAGGGGTTATTTTTCATATGAGCCACAGTGTTGAATTTTGAGTTAAATCTACAATGATACAAAACATCCCAGATGATCCAGCAGCCAGTGTGAGGAGCATTAGGTCTGCTCCATTAGTTCAGCGCTGCATGATGAACTGCACAGTACTCTGAGATACGCTAATGAGCTAAGCATTCTCAGCATACCATGTGTTTGTGTGTGAATGTGTGTGTGGGAAAGAGAACGAGAGAGATGTAATAAAAAAAAATGTGCATACATAATTTCCACTTACTTTGCTGTGTGTGTGTTTGTACATGTCATGTATTTTGCATGTAATATATTTAGGCTTACCACAAAGGGTTAGGGGATTCTGCACCATTCTTATTCACCAATCATTTCCCTCTGATTTTAGGGGTAAGTTAGGTAGGGTTAGGTTTAGGGGTAGGGATTGGGCAAATATATACAGGTCCTTCTCAAAAAATTAGCATATTGTGATAAAGTTCATTATTTTCCATAATGTAATGATAAAAATTAAATTTTCACATATTTTAGATTCATTGCACACCAACTGAAATATTTCAGGTCTTTTATTGTTTTAATACTGATGATTTTGGCATACAGCTCATGAAAACCCAAAATTCCTATCTCAAAAAATTAGCATATTTCATCCGACCAATAAAAGAAGTGTTTTTAATACAAAAAAAAGTCAACCTTCAAATAATTATGTTCAGTTATGCACTCAATACTTGGTCGGGAATCCTTTTGCAGAAATGACTGCTTCAATGTGGCGTGGCATGGAGGCAATCAGCCTGTGGCACTGCTGAGGTGTTATGGAGGCCCAGGATGCTTCGAGAGCGGCCTTAAGCTCATCCAGAGTGTTGGGTCTTGCGTCTCTCAACTTTCTCTTCACAATATCCTACAGATTCTCTATGGGGTTCAGGTCAGGAGAGTTGGCAGGCCAATTGAGCACAGTATGGTCAGTGAACCATTTACCAGTGGTTTTGGCACTGTGAGCAGGTGCCAGGTCGTGCTGAAAAATGAAATCGTTATCTCCATAAAGCTTTTCAGGAGATGGAAACATAAAGTGCTCCAAAATCTCCTGATAGTTACCTGCATTGACCCTGCCCTTGATAAAACACAGTGGACCAACACCAGCAGCTGACATGGCACCCCAGACCATCACTGACTGTGGGTACTTGACACTGGACTTCAGGCATTTTGGCATTTCCTTCTCCCCAGTCTTCCTCCAGACTCTGGCACCTTGATTTCCGAATGACATGCAACCACTGAGCAACAGTCCAGTGCTGCTACTCTGTAGCGCAGGTCAGGCGCTTCTGCCGCTGTTTCTGGTTCAAAAATAGGGCTGGGTATCGAGTTCGATACTTTTTAGGTATCGATCGATTTGTCTCGGTACTATCGAGAATCGAAACATGTCTTGTTTTTCGGTACCACATTTCGATACCTAAGGGATTAATCTAGTCAACGTCACTGAAACAATGAATAAGCATGCCGCATGATTGGCTGTGGCGGAAAAACACTAACGTTAGTTTAAGCGGTTGCCCAGAGAAAAGATAAACAGTGTATCTACCTATGTACCACACTCGATGCCAAAAGCACGCGATGCAATATTTTCGGCAAGATAATTGCTGCCAAGACCGGCAACACTTGAGAGTGTTTATCAGTCTTCGACTGCAATGGAGAGCGTCACAAATTAACCGAAACTCAGCGTACAGGATACTTGACTCACAGACACGAGAAGGCATATAGACTTAAATATAAGTTCAAATATGTCTACTTTTAAACGAAACAATTAGAAATAAATAGTTTGCTTATGCAATCCATAGGCGCGCATGCGTGTTCACTAGCCTATACTGCAGGAATGATGATTGAGGCAACATCGCCATATTCATCTTTGCAGACAACACAATCAGTAAACACTTGTTTATTAATAAAAAGTTTAAATATATCCTTGCTATTTTTCCCGACACATCCATAATCATTAGGTTACTTTCGCTACTGCTTTGCGGCAAGCTTTATGCAGGTTTTTTTTATAAGCTTTGAGCGCGTATAGTTCGCACGCACCCCAGTATTTAATTCAATTCACATTTATTTGTATAGCATTTTCACAAAACATAGTTTCAAAGCAGCTTTACAGAAAATGCATGTGTCTAGACACTAAATTACAATTAAGAGTGATCTATTAGAGGTGACTGTGTGTAATGCATTTCAATTAATTTTCATTGTTTCATTGTTAAACAATGCATTAAGGCAGAAACAATAAGTTTATTGAAGTAAAGAATATGTTGTTAAATGATTAGGAAACATAGAAAACTTTAGCATTGGTGCTTTTTTACTGACTCAAAATATGAGTGTAAAAAAGTCAACAAACTGAAAAAAAGGTAATGTAATATTGTTAAAATAGGATTTTAGGATTTTCATAAAATTGGTATCGAAAAAGGTATCGTTCAAGAACCGTATCGAAGTCAAGGTATCGGTATCGAAAATTTTGTTACGATACCCAGCCCTATTCAAATGTGGCTTGACCTGGGGAATGCGGCACCTGTAGCCCATTTCCTGCACACGCCTGTGCACGGTGGCTCTGGATGTTTCTACTCCAGACTCAGTCCACTGCTTCCGCAGGTCCCCCAAGGTCTGGAATCGGTCCTTCTCCACAATCTTCCTCAGGGTCCGGTCACCTCTTCTCGTTGTGCAGCGTTTTTTGCCACACTTTTTCCTTCCCACAGACTTCCCACTGAGGTGCCTTGATACAGCACTCTGGCAACAGCCTATTTGTTCAGAAATTTCTTTCTGTGTCTTACCCTCTTGCTTGAGGGTGTCAATGATGGCCTTCTGGACAGCAGTCAGGTCGGCAGTCTTACCCATGATTGCGGTTTTGAGTAATGAAACAGGCTGGGAGTTTTAAAAAGCCTCAGGAATCTTTTGCAGGTGTTTAGAGTTACCTAGTTGATTCAGATGATAAGGTTAATAGCTCGTTTAGAGAACCTTTTCATGATATGCTAATTTTTTGAGACAGGAATTTTGGGTTTTCATGAGCTGTATGCCAAAATCATCAGTATTAAAACAATAAAAGACCTCAAATATTTCAGTTGGTGTGCAATGAATCTAAAATATATGAAAGTTTAATTTTTATCATTACATTATGGAAAATAATGAACTTTATCACAATATGCAAATTTTTTGAGAAGGACCTGTATATTCACTCATATTGTCCTGCTAAGTTATGATTTTCAATTAATAAGAAACAAAAATAACGTGTTATTTTGAATATACACACTAATGCTCAAAAGTTTAGGATCATTAAGATTTAATATTTTTTTAAAGAAATCAAAGGATCAGAGGGAGAGTGAAAACTTTTACAGACTAAAAAAATAAAGGAATGCTGTTCTTTTTAACTTTCTATTTCTTAAAGAATCCTGAAAAAGCTCCAAATCAGCATATTAGAATGATTTCTGAAGGATCATATAATACTGAATCAGCTTTATTACTGCTTTTACTGTATTTTAGATTTAAAAAAAAAACTTTGAACAGTGTATATTATTCTTATTTTATATCATATATCATAATTTATTGTTTAATTTTATTTGTTAAGTTTTAGGGTGTGTTCAAACCTCCATCACAAAGCATTTTGCAGGCAAATGTAAGACCATCTGCCTGTGAACTTGGGTGATGCAACAGGACAACATCCCAAAGCTTAGGAGTAAATCAACAACCGAATGGCTTCAACACAAGAAAATAATCCTTCAGGAGTGGCCCAGTCAAGACAACTGACCTCGGCCCGGTTGAGATGCTTGGGCATGACCTCAAGAGAGCGAGTCACACCAGAAATCAAAAATACTGCTGATCTGGAACAGTTCTGTAAAGATCACTGGTGCAGAATTCCTACTGACCGTTGTCCACGTCTGATCCGCAATTACAGGAAATGGTTTGGTGGAGGTTATTGCTGCCGAAGAAGGGTCAACCGGTTATTAAATTCAAGAGTTCACATACTTGGATAGGTTCTTTTACAGAACAGACATACCAAAAATGTTCCGGTGTTCACAACAATATTACATCAGTGTACAATGTTTTTTTTTCTTTCTTCAAGAGTTCATTTTTAATTCAAAATATAGTCAGGTAACAAATATCTAGGATGTTTTTTTTTTTATGTAGAAGCAAAAATAAATGTTTTTGTATAGTTTGATATAAGAAATCAATCATGGATCAATGAATGGTAATCAATTGATCTCGTTTTATCTCTGACACTGTCATTAAACAAATGTAAAAATCACCCAAAATCTGTGTGTGTGTGTGTGTGTGTGTGTGTGTGTGTGTGTGTGTGTGTGTGTGTGTGTGTGTGTGTGTGTGTGTGTGTGTGTGTGTGTGTGTGTGTGTGTGAAGTCATCATCATTTATATAGCGCTTTTAACAATGTAGATTTACAGAGACAAACATATAATTTAAAGGGCACCTATTACGCAAAATTCACTTTTACAAGGTGTTTGAACATAAATGTGTGTTGGCAGTGTGTGAACAAAACCACCCTAGAATGATAAAAATCCACCGAGTGTTTTTTTTTTTTTTACAATCTCAATAAATCATAAGCACTGTCTCGGAACGAGCTGTTCTAAGATTCGGTGCAATGTGACGTAGAATTGCGCAAGCCCCACCGACGTGGTTTGATTGACACTGTGGTTTTGGCATAGACCCGGCCCTCGGTGATCTGTACACCATCCTCCATTGTTTCAACGACAGCCGGTGTTCTGACGATTTGTGCTGCCTTGTCGAAAATGTCTCCTAAGAAACATAAGTGTTCTGTTGTGGGATGTAATAATGTACATAGTTGTTTTCACTTACTTCTGACATCAGAGCCACTGAAAACGCAGTGGATGGATTTTATTTACGAAGGAAAGGCGTCACTTAAACTACCGAAATACGTTTATGTTTGCGCGAATCATTTTCTGACTGACTGTTTTGTGAACGAGGGTCAATTCAAAGCAGGTCTTGCTTCAAAGTTAATCCTCAAGTGTGGATCGTTGCCTACTGTTCGCGATCCAACGTCACCTCCAGTAGAAGTAAGTGTATTTTATGATTTTTGAGCATAGTCATTTCAGTCGATGTCAGCCAATTCAACAACAAATGCGTCTGAAGTTGTTGTCGTCGACATAGGATGTCTGTGTATATAATTTAAACCTTGTTTGTATAGTGTGTAACCACGGTTCAAACATGTACGGCTGAATGCCAAACAGAACAGCGCGTCTCTCACTCCCAGCCATTCTGCTTCTGCCGACTGTTTAATGTCATAGGTATGTAAGGTACGCCCTCATCCAAAGGCAGGGCGGGGATATGCAGCTCATTTACATTTAAGGTGTTACACACCAAAACAGCTCTTTTTAAAACAGGCCCCAAAAATGACATTTTCAAATGGTTATAATAAATGAACTGTGGGGTATTTTGTGCTGAAACTTCACAAATACATTCTAAGGGACACCCGAGACCAATATTACATCTTGTAAATAGGGGTATAATAGGTGCCCTTTAAGGTAGGCTAACAGAGATTGTTTTGGCTTTATAGCGGTTCTTGAATAATGTTTTTTTCCAGCTAAAGTTAGTTTTGATTGATTCACTTCCGTTGAAATTATAATTTGTTATTAAATTTGGGGTCGCTATGACGACACTGTTCTCTCTAAACAGACTTTGAACGCGAACCTGTGATAAACGCTGATGGTGTTTACGTACACACTAAAAAATGCTGGGTTATTTTTTCAACCCAACCGCTTGGTTGAGACTGTTGGGTCATTTTTATTGGGTTATTTTCTCAATGTTGGGTAGTTTTTTGTGTAACCCAACGCTGGGTTACCGGTTGTGACCGTTAGAAACAGTGAACTCACCCCTCCCCCATCGACGCCTCAAACAAGGCGTCAGACCTGCTTCAGACCAACAACTCTACCTTCGCGGGCATTTTGGATCACCTCAGAAGATCGTTTTTCAGCAAGGACAGCTGTTATTCGGCGAAAAAAGGTATGTTTATGAGTATTTAATCTAGAAAGTTATTACTGTACCCCCGAAAATGTAAAAGTATGCAAAAAAGGGCGATTCACACGACACACGACGAAAGTCTTGAAGTAACCCCTAGCTTCGTTCTTTTGTTTGTTAACGTTAGGCCTAACGTTATACTTTGCTATAACGTTAACGTTACAGCTTTTCCCTGCCTTTTGAATAAGTCAGATACCTCTTTTGGCCAACATTTCCCCTGAAATATGTGACTTATGTGAGTCATTTAGTTCGCTCACGTTATGTGTCTTTATATTGGTTTTTTTTAAGGTCGATTGTCGTTTGCTTTATGATACGACACTCGCGTCAGGCGTTTATAAACTATCGCCTTTTTTGTTTAAAATTATCAAAATTAGAGAGTACTTAATGAGTTTATCTTCCAAACCGTGTTTTTGTCCAGTCATGAAACCCTAGATTGAGTCTTGAATAAGTGTTTATAGTCGGACTTGTTGGACCTAACGTTATCTCTACTGCAGAGTATTAGCTGAGTAAGTTAAGTTACCTAAAGCTAACGTATTTAATATATTCATATCTATAAACAGAGACAAGTAGCCCAGGCTACAATGTTCTTCAGACATAATAATATGCAGTTTTACTGATAAACCACTAGACTATAACAAGCTTTAAACAAGCTACAACACACACACATTTAATATAAGATGTTGAGACATGGCTTTATGAGTGAGTTCATGTGTGACATATCTGTAATGTTAGAAGGTGCACTTACGTGGACATTTAAAACCATAGTCATATGGTCATATTTACGCAGATATAACAAAGTGATAATACCCTGCGTCCCAATGAGAATACTATCCACCCCATCTGCCCTAAATAGTATTGACAATTACTAATGTCACATACTATTTAGGATGGATAGTAGCAGCTTTGCACATTGGGACGCAGTTTTTTTTTTTTGCAAAAATTATTAGAATTATAGGCTACTAGATGTTTTACATGAACTAAATGACTGATATTCAAATGTATAACTTATTGTATAGCCAAGACTTTATATTTGTTATCCCCATCTCTCTTTCTTTAGCCCATGTTTAACAAATAAACTAATGATTTGGGAATTAAATCATTTCAATTGCGGGGCCAGGAATAGAACCTTGCAGGTGCGGTACGGAAAAAAAGTCCTGTGCAGCCCTTTCACTGTAAACATTGTCTGATGTCAGTTTGATAGACATTGCACAACCTTAGTTTATTTGTTAAACTTTTGTGAGCAAAAGCATCAACTTAATTTCTCCTCCTATCTCAAATTTGTTTCATCACCATGTCCCTTTAGGAGCTCCATAGAATGTGTTATTCATTTTATGTGCCTTTGCAAATAAAGTATTTAGTTTTGGTCACATTCCTACAGGATACAATCTTATTTTGTGTTTTTAGGAAGCATGGTTTAGCCCAGGACGAAGCCATCGTCCAGCTACTGGATTCCTGGAGGAACGCCTAAGAAATATCAGAAAGAGATCACGCCGTGAAAACTACTCAAGCCGTAAAATCTGCGCAAGCCGTGAAAACTCTGCAGGCCGTGAGAAGGATTCTCAAGCCATGAGCAGCATCTTGGATATACCAGGTAAATGTTTAAATTTATCTTTTACTAAAACCAAGTGTTTATTATTTTAGCAAATGCTCTTAATTTCATTGTTGTTCAAATTATTTTTACTTGCAGAGCCAAGTATTTCACCGGACAGGGCAATGCAAATTTCTGAATGGCTCAAAAATAATATGTGGCCAGCTGACAAAGTAGCTGAATACATGAAAGAAACAGCCATCCATAGGGCTCAGTGGATAAGAGCTAATGGGACAAAATCGATTGAGGACATAAATACTCCAGGCATGGTAGGTCCAAATCTGTGCTCTTTTTTTTTTTTTCTTCTTCAGAAAGTCAAAATTCCTTTTGGTTGTCATTTAAGCTGGTTGATGGCAAAAAAACAAAAACAAAAAAAAATGATCACGATACTTTTCCATATTGTTCATAACAATATTTATCATGATATATAATTTGATGCTGTCAACTTAAAGAGTATCCCAACAATAACTGAAGCCTGGAAAAAACAGAGGGTTTATTAATTAAATTAAACTATAAAAATATAGTTTATATATAAAAGTAAGATAATGTAAACTTAACTGTGCAAACATGCTTAAACATGCCTTAAAACAATAAAAGTTAGATTGCCTCAAATAGTGTCAGCAAAGATCAATGAAATGATCCATAAAAACAATTACATTTTTAAAAATGTGATTAAATTGGCCTATCATGCATATTAATGAAAATAAACTACCATTGTTATATTAATCATTTTAAATCGATCTATATTAAGCTCTCATATTTTAAAATGAGATATCAGGTAAAAGTGCTTTCCTTTAGAAGCACATACGCAACGTTTTCCATATGTCCTTCGAAAGGGAATCACGTCTCATGTTAGCCTGGGAAAACCCAGACAACTTCCGGCAAATTTAGATTTGCTCTGCAAGTAGTCTGGCAAAGAGCTCATTCAAGCCCATTTCTAATCCGGCAAAATAGCAGCACCAATCAGAAACGTTGAGGCCGGCATTACACGATGACGATCGCTCTGATTGGTTTTAGGTCTATCCAATTGCGCCCAGAGGCATTTGAGCGACGTCCGTTGGTGACGTCCCTTTGGAAATGAGTTATTAATGAAGCTTTGCCAGACCATAACTCAGTTACTACTGAGAATGGTCTGGTTTTTACCAAGTTAGTCTTATGTTTCAGTTTTTACAAAAATAACTTGAATGAGAAAATAAAGTGTGGGTCATGCTTGATGTTAAAAAGAGTTGTCAAGTGCAATAAGCCACAGAAAAAGATCTCAGTGTGTTACTCGCACTGACTGACTTACACCCAGAGCGCGTGCTTAGAAAGCCTCATATCTTTGTCACCATGTGATCCTCAGTTCAGTTTTTTTAGCAGTATTCGGAACTACGCTTGAACATCAGATACACAAGTTTTCACAAAAATGAACAGCAGTTTAAACATTTTTTTTTTTTTTTTTTTAATTTTTTTAATTTTTATATACAGTATAATTGTGCTTCAAATAAAAAAATATTTACCTACACCTTATTCTTGTTTAAAAGCATTTACATAATATATATGAATGTATCTGGAGCGTGATAAAAAGTTAGGCGCACCAGTGCAACCAAGGCAAAGGTGTGTTCCGGGCTTTAAAGGGATAGTTCACCCAAAAATGAAAAGTCTGTAATTATTTACTCACCCTCATGTTATCATTTAGTCACAGTCTGAAGCCCTGTAACATATGTATTTTTTTTTTTTTAAAGGTTTGAAATGGGTTAAACACTCTCAATAAAGACGGAAGACAGGGCATTGCCTTTGAAGTGATTAAAATAAGCTAATGCACTATTGATTTGTCACTTTCAGATTTCTCAAGACTTCTCTATATTATTCCCCGACCATGCAGAGAGACTTTGTCAAAATTGGAAATTGAGTTTCAAAGACAAAATCCTTGACTTCGCCAGCCAGGAGAAAAAGGCTCAGGAGCTTCTCCACAATGTAGAAAATTTGTCTCCAGGTACAGTTGTGAATGCAAGTTCAGCTCCAACCCAAACTTTATAATAATAGAGTCTCTGCCTAAGAATAATGACAATAAAATAATTAATTGATACAAATTATTAATCTGCACAGAAGTCCAAAGTGACATTGCACTCAGGCTGCTACCTGTGATACTGCCCACCCCTGTCTACAAAAACGGGATGAAAATGTTCAAACCAAGCTTGGAAGAAAATATCAAGTCTT
This sequence comes from Meda fulgida, assembly GCA_030578275.1. Taxonomy (NCBI): domain Eukaryota; kingdom Metazoa; phylum Chordata; class Actinopteri; order Cypriniformes; family Leuciscidae; genus Meda; species Meda fulgida. The sequence goes on from CM060635.1 coordinate 9,307,425, forward strand.
TCATTGAATTCAAGAATGTAAGTAATGTAGCATTGCACACATCACTTTAGGCCATACTAAGAGCAACTTAAAATGCCTAAACATATCAACAGTCATTTCAAAGTTTGATACAAAAAAGCAGAAAAATGCTGGGAGTGCTTCTTGGGTGTAAAAGTGTGTAAATACCTCTGGTGCTCTTCAGTGAAGGGATCCACATATATCTTAAGAATATAAGATTCTTACCTGCTCAACCGAAGCAGCTGTTATTGATTGTTATTGGTTATTGATTGGTCTTAACAAGGAAGTGAGCTGTTTGTCAAACACTTCAAGCCCTGACGAAGGTCTTGCTGGCTGAAACGCATAGGCATGTTTTTATTTTGTTAGACTAGCCATGGATTAATAAAGGCTTTTTAACCTTCATCCTCCTGAGTGGCTCAGGCCCCTCTTAAGTCATTTCAAAGTATCGATTCTCGTATCGCACGGAGAAGGACAACAATATATCGCCATATCGATACTTTGTCCCACCCCTAATTTTGTATATAATGCTGCATTGTGCATTGTGTTGTGAGTTATGTTTTTAACATTCTTCTGTTTTTAACAGGTTGGGATCAACATAGTTGAATACTTGCAGGTGGCTGGGCTCACTAAACCCTTCCCCTTCGTCCTTGGTCTTGGGGATGACAGTCAGTGCCATCAGGCCTTTGTAATTGTTGGCAAACAGGCACTACAGCAAAACACTCTCCTTGGTGCTGTGGACACATGTTTTAAACTTTTTTATGTTTTGGACATCCATTTCCTAAAGCAGTGCGCGCCAGTGTGGGAATTTTTGCAGACTGTTGTCCACAAACTTCCAGGAACAGAATCCCCTTCAGTAAGACTGCTCCGTGGATGTTTGTCATGTTAAGCAGTACTGGAACCAAAACAACTAACCCTCTCTAAAATTTTATGAGTTTATATGAAGAGGAAAATTGTCCGACTAATGCATATATCTAAAGCATTTTACTTGTGCCACTGTGTTCTTGTGCCACTTTGTTAACCTTACTCTCTAAAAAGCTGAGTTTAAATTAAGGGGTGTCAAACTAATTTATAAAGCACTTGTGCCACTTTGATAACCTTATGTAAATTTTAAAAGTGAAGCTAATGTAATTCAATGTTAAAAATAAAGCTAATGTAATTTAATGTTAAAAGTGAAGCTAATGTAATTTATTTATGTTATTTATTTTTTAAATATTTTTATTATTATTTAAATATTTTTTAAATATTTCTAAACAAATTGGAATGAAATGTTTTATATGCTGTTTTATTGTTAATTGAGCATGAAAAATTGCCTTTTTTCTATGAATTTCTTTTTATATTACATTTGGATGTTCTTTCTTATTAATAAATATTCTCCTTTTGATTATTACTGTTTCCTCTTGTAATTCTCTGCACTCAGTATTTTCAAACCTATTTCAGGTTTGTTTTTAACCAGCAATGTAGTAATTTTTAATCAATAGTTGAGTTAAATTAAACAACCCAGCATGTTGGGTCAAAGATTTAACCCAACCAACTGGGTTAAAATAACCCACCGCTGGGTTAGTCCATATTTGACCCAGCGTTGGGTTGCCAAAATAACCCACATTGGGTTGTTTTAACCCAGCAATTTTTTAGAGTGTACGCATTAAGAATTAATTATATTGTTATGTGCGTTTTAATTTATGAGCGCCGGTTTGTAATTCCCTACAAACCATGCCCAAACAAACTACTTGTCTTGCCTATAAATTTGTTACAGAATTTCATTTAATTTTATCACTTTGCGTTAGGGAAGGGAACCGAAATTCCCCACAACGTGAGACGTGTGTGTGTTTGTGTGCGCGCGTGCATGCGTGCGTGTGTGTGAAAGCATGATTACAAGTAGATTGCTACAGAAGACACCTTTTAATGAGAACTGTATATATTACAGGCTTCCTTTGAGATTTTAATCTAGGGTGCTCCTCAGAGGAACGCCCATTATATTCTTTTCAATTAAGTTATGACTTAAATTCTCAAGTACACTAGATAACATAATAACAGATAAAAATAGAGTATTATTAATAACTGGTATATAAAATGGGTGACAGCTCTATGACACTATTTTCCTGCTAGGCTGTTCAATTGATATGAAAACTGAAATGGAATAATATCAGCAGAAACACATATACACATACATACACATGTATATATTAATCTTTGATTTCGTTAGTTAATAAAAAATACCACTGTTCGTTCACGTTAGCTCAGGTCCATTAACTAATATTAACAGATCTTAATAATGTATTAGTAAATGTTAAAATGAACATTAACTAAGATTTATATATTTGAAGTATTTTTACACTGATGTGTTGTTTACTGATGATAACAGATTGTAAAGTGTTACTAAAGGTCAATATTTTCAGTATAAACTGATAAACTGAAATGACTGAATATTAGCATGGCTTCACTCTTACTCATGTGATACTGCACAGCATTAAAAGCTTGATATAGAAAGTGTTCCTTGTTTTAGTTTTGACGAGTCATTTTGAACATGGTCAAACAGACAAAAAAGAGCAGAAACTGTAAAATGCGATAATGGTGGCATTATGCAATAGAATGTTTTGAGTGACAATTCATGTAAAACAAAACAAAAAGCCAGAGAATCGACACTTTAATCTCATCCCATGTTATATCTGCAGTCACACTGTATGCATGACAAGGCAATGGGATAAGCCTGAGACATTTCAGTCCTCTTATTACCACAGGGTTTCCTTTCTCTTTAAAAAGAGCATGTTTGGGCTGAGATTTACTCTTGTAGAAAACAGGATTATATACCGCAGATCTTATCAGATACTGACCCGAGCAGCGGAGGTGGTATTTTAAAATAACGCTTCTGCCTCCTTGTTCTAAAGAACAGCCTTCACCTTCTCGTGTGACAACTTGACTAAAGCTCCACCGCCTCTTCCTGAGAAAAGGGAGAGGGGATGAGACGTTCCAGCCAACTCAAAAATTCCCCAGGTCTCCAGCTCTCTGCGGCTCCCCGGGATGTCACCTTGAGAAAGATGAGGCCGGTGTGCAAGCTCTCTGCCGCACTCTGTGTCAGGGCTCCTTAATAAATCATTAACGGCTTATGAAAAAGGTAAACTTCCTTCAGGCCACAGGAGCCATTTGCACCAAAAGCATGGCACAGGGCCAGCACACTATCTCTTTTTCTCATCCATTCACAGAATAATAACTGAGACATGTTTTTGAGGTGACTTATGGAATGTATACTGTGCAAAAAGTCCCATTAGACCAGGACAGAGTCATGTTTCAGTCTGATGCCAGAAAACATTGTGAGCACCACAAATCAGACCAAAATGTGATCTTATTTACAACATGATCATAATGCATTGATTTTGTTAATACAAATTCTATAAAATTATATTTAAATGTGTCATTAAACTACTTTCGAGCAGTTACAAATATGGCCTGATGATGCTGTACTGTAAAAAAAAAAAAAAAAAGTTGCTGCCTCAAATTTCTAAGTACAATCAACTTGGATGTTTAAGTCGTTTCAACTTAAATTACAATAAACTGACTTTAAAAAATGAATTGAATCTTGTATAAAGTTAGTTTAAAGTTAAAGCAATGTAAAAACATATGTTGTCATAACTTAATGATTATATAATTTTTTACATGTGAAAAGTCATTCAAAAGACTAGGGTCATTAAAAAAAATTAATTAGAAGTTTTTTTTATGAAGCAAATTAATACTCTCATTCAGCAAGGATGCAAATTTGTTGAAAGTGACAGTAAAGACATTTATAATGTGACCAAATATTTATTTTTCAAATAAATGCAGTTCTTTTGATATATTCATCAAATAATCTTGAAAAAATTGTATTGCGGTTTCCACAAAAATAGAAGTACATCTTGTTTTCAACTTTCATAATAATAAGAAATGAGGATCATGCGACACTTAAGACTGTAATAAAATATATTAAAATGGAAAACACTTATTTATTACATTATTAACAATATTAATTCTATTTATATTGTATTTCTATATAAATGCAGCCTGGATGAGCATAACAGATTTCTTTCAAAAACATTTTAAAAAATCTTTGACCGATAGGGTACATTTGTCCGATAGTGTACACAAGTTATTTACTCTTCTGCATAATTTACTATCCAATTATTTTCAGTGATAAAAAGAAAATAAAACAAATAATATACAGATTCTAAAGTCATGTTTGGCAATATTTTTTCAATGGTTTTATCTGCCACAATAATGTCTTGTAAAATTATTAATTACCTGATATGTTATGCAATTAATTAGATCCGTTTTTTTGGCTAGAAAATGTAAGCATGTAGGAGAGGTGATGACTAAATTATAGAAAAACTGAAAGAAAAAAACCCTCTTTTAGCAAAAACAATAAATAAATGAATAAATAAAACAAAGATGCATAATCGCATTCGATCACACGGTGTTTGCAGCACAATATCAAATGGTTGATCTTTTAATCCAGCCAATTTGGCTCAACAACTGCCAAATTCAGGGGTTTAAATATTCTATTAATGTGGAGCCCCCTCTCTGAGAGAATGCTGATTCATAAACAGCAGATGTCCTTGTTTTCTTAGCGAATTTACATAACAGTACAAAGTGCTCCTTTTTTGTGTCTATTTTCCATTGCTCACCTTCTTGAGGTAGACATCTCATTTTCAGGGGATTAATGTCTTGACAAATGGTCTTGTATGACAACATGTGACGGGAAAACTTTTGCAATCATAATTAGAGTCTCAAGGCACAGCTGCAGAGAATCTGTCTTCCTCTGCCAAAACTATTCAACCACTACCTGCTCAAAGTGAAAGCCATAATTAAACTACCTTATTATAATCATCATCATCATCATCACTGTTGACAGAATCGTTATACACTTTAAACTAATGTGGGTCGTGTACATCACTTATGCTCCGCGCCTTTTTCCGGCTTGTCGTACACACTGCCTATTACTGTGCCAAATGAACTATTTGCACACAGATCAAACTGCATCAGCGTCACTGAAAAATGTATTTTCAGGGAAATTTCAATTTAGCTGTTGCAGAACAGAAAACAAACTGGCAATATTCTTCCCGATGAGAGTGGTATGTGTGCGATGCAAAATATGAGTGTGATTATTTTGGGCTAATTGCTTTTGTATAATGCAAAATGATTACAACTATACGGAGGGGGGGGGGGGGGGGGGGGGAGTGCAAAACAGGAAAGAGACAAAGCAAAAAATGCAGACACTACCTGATCACTGCTCCTCTTTCATTACTGGCCTAATAATACTGCACTGCAGGGGGCTATACTTTAACTGTATTTTTAGAGTAGTGGTTCTACATTTTACAATAAGTGATGCATGAAAACTATGACTTGGGAAAAATAAAGTGATTATGGTGTATAAAGTCATCGAACTAACGTTTAAAAGTTCGGGGTCAGTACTTTTTTTATTTTAAATAATAGGCTACTTTTAGCCATGAAATGTGATGGTAAAGATATTTAATTATACCAATAATTATGGCCAGAGTGTTTTGGAGAAAAGCATTTATTTCATAATGTGATTTACACCCCACTTTCAATTCTTTTACTTCAATGAAAGGTTCGATGTATGCGATTTTTTGAATGAAAGATCAAAAGTATAAACAATGCAGATTTATTTTTTTACAGCCATTTTTGATCATATTTACCAGGGGTGCCATTAATTCTGACAACTGTAAATATAATGTGCTTTGAATTTCAGCTATTCATTTCCGATTTAAATTTAGTTTAAAATTAATTGGAATCTAAAAGCAATTCCTCAATTCAGTTCTGATTGGCTGATAAGTCTGGTGACAGAGTTACAAAATGACCTACCCTGCAATGCTGATTTCATGGTTTAAACTCTGAATACAGTTTTAAATTACTGTTAAATCCTGAAAAATCACATCAATACCACAATAGACTGTTCAGGATCATTTGGAAATGTTCTTGGCCTTCTGAATGTCTTTGTTGGGTTTCAATTGGATTGACAGAGAATGGGGCAATGAATGTTGCAGTGCTTATCGCCATGAGCCCCCAGATCTCGCTCAGCGCTGGTTAGATCAGACAGATGGTGTTCTGCTGTCTGAAGAGGAGCAAAACATTTTGCAAGTGCTCTCAAGCAAAACTGTCGTATGATAAGTTGGTCTGAACAAGATGTTTTGGACAACTGTTACATTCATAAAGCTGTGGAGCGGTAGGACGTTCATTCTCCCTAAAGAGGACCTGATGTTTTTAAGGAACAGAAATGATTTTTCAAAGCTTTGAAGCTGAAGTGTGTATTTTCTGCACAACTATCAACACTGGAATGGAACTGAAAAAATAATGGTGTTTTAAAACAGGTCACATTTGAGGTTTGTTCTCGTGCATCAAACAGATTCGGTTGAGCTTCTGTTTATGTTCACTGATCAATGTTTATATGTGAAGAAAACCCTACATCTCATCTGTTCATCATATAAAGTGTTCAAGAAAAATTCAGAAAATGTGGATAAACAGCTCAATTCATATGGATTAGTTTTACGATCTCTTGATGAACTTTTTGAAGCATCAAGGTGGTTGTTGCATAGCTGTCAGTGGAGGGACAGAAATCTCTCGGTTTTGCTGAAAAATATCTTCATCTGTCTTCCGAAGATGAACGAACGTCTTACAGGTTTGAAACGAGGGTGAGTCATTAATGACAGAATTCAATTTTTGGGGGGTGAACTAACCCTTTAAAGTCGGCATGAAATGGAAGTTGCAACAGTCTTTTCTTCCCTACTGTCAAGTGAAACAGCTTCTCAAGCAAAATTAGTTTTTTTTGAAAATGATTGTTGCTATTTGCTATTGCTCTGATCTCATTTGAGTGACAGGTTGTTGAGCAATATACCATAAAAAACAACCATTTTGATATCATAGTGACTTTAAATATGTATTTGTGTTTTTATAATTGACATACAAGACAACAAAATGCTTAAAATAACAAACCAACCACCACTATTTTAACCTATGTTAACCCCTCGCATGAATTTCAGCTTCGATTTCCACCACTTTTCCGTTTTTAATTTCCTTCCTCTCTCCAGGTCCCAAAATGTCACACATTTGACTCCGAAGAAGGAACATCAGCCACCTGGAGCAAGCTAGAATTGGTTTGCTGTTTACTGTATGCCATGATTCACTGTATGACATTACCGGAACAGGGATTTCTATTTTGATAGCATAGCTCAATGAATTTATCTGTCGGAAATGCAGTGTAATTTATGACATTAATCTACCAGGAATAGCCTCTGACCTCCGTCCATGTGTCCTCTCAGACTCACTGATATTGGTGCTGGCCTTCGGCGGCTCCCACCCGTATTTTTACTGATGTTTCCTCACAGAATTCACATGTGAGCTGACCCATGAGCTCTACTAGTGAGTGTAGAAGCAAAACTATTTCAGCCTGCTCAATGGCTTAAATGGAAGAGGCAGATTTGCGGTTTCAAATTTACACTATGAAAAGAAATGTGGTTTGGTCAGATGCAAATTCCCATTGGTTTGTTGGTGTTAATTATTTATATTCCACTCACACAACCAATGTGCACAGCTAGCGATGTACTGAATATTCACGATATATTCACATGATAATCACACGATTTTGCTGCCGTAACAAAAGTAACACGTGCAATGTTTTCAAAATTGTAATTACGCTTCATAAAGAGCATTAGACTACTTTAACAAAAACAGCAAGTTTAAAGCTATTAATTGAATTTCATCAAAAGACTGAAAAATATATTTTTTATAAATCGCCCAGTCAAGGCATAAATAGGATAACAAAAGACTAACACGCTAGCGTAGGAAATTAAAAATACCATATTATAGTAAAGTCAGTGCATTTATATTTATAAAGTGCAAAATGAAAATATTTTCACCAAAACTGCATTTATTTGATCAAAAAGATTTTCTTCAGTATCACATCAATTTAATATCTGTAAAACCTAAATAACTAAGTTCAACCTTGCCTAAACCATAAAAGTTTTAAACAATATTTATGAGAACTGAACACAAAAAAATGTAATACATTAAACAAAAATCTCTGCTCAAATATTTAGTGTAGCTGAAAGTTCACTAAATGAATTGAGTACAACCATTCAAATTAGAAACAAAATGAACTCGATTCTCTCATTTAACTGCTGGCAAAAAGACTGTTTGTTTGTTTGTTTGTTTTTGTTTTTTTATATAAAGCAAGACACAGTAGAAATATAGTCTTGCTTTTCTTTGGTACATGTTTGAACACTACTCTCATGGTGGACCACTATTTTCTACTTTCATTGTAGAAGCTGCATACATTTTACATAAAGCATGCAACCAATATCACAGAATCAACTGAGGAAAGTATGAACACAAAGCTACAGTGCAAAAGAAAAAAACAGCCAGATGAGCCCACTCACTTTTCAACATCAGTTTAGCAGTGACTGGTCTTCCATTCTTTCTTACAATATGACTTTCACTTAACCAGAACGAGAATTAGTCAACATGAAAATGTACTCTATTCACTTTCCTAATGCATGTTCCTGCTCTTAATGTGAATGATTCATTTATTCTCGCTCGATTCACGCTATTCCAAAGAAAAAAACGACTTGTCTTAGTAATCATTAATCATAATGTAATACCTTGCTCTTTATCTGAAATGAATTTCTTCTTCTGCTGGTATTACTTAAGCCATCCCAGCTAACAGGGAACATTCTCAGAACTTTCTACCAAAAACGTTCTTCCAGTTACGTTAATAGAATGTTAAAGTCCCCCCGTGGTGAAAATCAAGCTTTTAAATTTTGTTTTTACGTCTGTATGGTGTTTTTAATGTGCTTTAAGACAAACCATGTGCAAATTCACGTCAACACCATTGTTAAGTATTTTCTCCTTAAAACTGCAGTGAACCGAAGACAGTCTCAAAAACGCAGTTTGAAATCGCTGGTGTTTTTGACGTCACAAACTACCTTGTAACCAATCACGTCAATGTGTGATCGTCAACAAGTGGATCTCTGAGCTGGTGTGAGTGAGTGGAGGCGGGGGAAATTTAAATATTCATAGAATCGCGTATACTAAATGAGGTGTAGTTACATTCAAGCTATTTTAATGAAGAAACTTTTTTCCAAGGAAAACATTTAAATGTAATTTTGGTGATCAAAGATGAGTTTTAAGAGATAAAATTATTGACAACAGGGGGACTTTAACTAATAGCCAAGTAGTTATTTAAGCATTGTGTTTTATCAAACTCGCATATACACACACACACACACACACATATATATATATACACACACATACATACACACACATGTATGATTAATCATTAGAAATGGTTTCTAAAAATAAAATCAAGTCCCACCCCACATTTTGTCTGGCTTTGATTGTGACCATGTGATATAATGGAAGTAAAAATGGGTTGCAAACAGTAATTTACATTGACTTTAACAGTCTTTAACTTGGCATCAAACGATTTCCGCTCAAGAAATCAAAAACAGGCAGCAGATGTCATTAGTCACGGGCAGCATGGTTTATGGAAGAGAGCAGAAGATAGTTGACTTCCCTTTTCAGTCTCCACTATTTCCCTAGTGACAGTGAAATGACTGGTAATCTTTGCCATCGATTGAAATCCAGCTAACCATTTCATGAGTATTGTCAAGCACAGCACAATTGACTTGTCTTTCCACACAGGCAGCTGGAGGAGGCTGGAAATGCTTCCTTACAGTGCGAAATTGATTGATGAAGTGCATGCTCCTGACTGCTGGGCGCATGTTTATATTGGCTTTTATTATCAATCAGACTCTATGGAAGAATTAATTAAGCCTGCCGTTTCCAGAAGGATATGGTTCTTTAGACCAAGACACTGACTGCAGTAACACAGTCTACAACATACGTCTGTAGCAGTAACAAATCCATCAGAAGCGATGTGCTATCAAGGCAGTTATATGATATAAAGCATTTTTGTTGGGGGGAAAAAAAACTTTCCTTGCCACATTTTCTGTAATAAAGCTTGTTTTGCAGAGACAAAAACAATATCAATCATCTCATTCCAAAATTGTGTGCTCTAGAATTTTTAAGGTCAAGCTAAGAGAAAAATAACTTGGTCTAGTATTAAGGCTAGAGAGAGAGAGAGAGAGAGAGAGAGAGAGAGAGAGAGAGAGAGAGAGAGAGAGATCATCAACATGATCACCAGTTTTAACCCTCTAATGCAACTATTATAATAGCAATTATTCACATTTCATGCATAAAACTTCACTACTAATCCAAAAACTAATTAAAAAAATGATATTTGTTGTATTACCTGGAGGTAGTATTGTGCTGTGATGGAAGAGAAAATCTACATTTTCATGTACTTCTATAATGTTCAATAATGGCTTATTATTGAACATCTATTCATTTATAATCTAGAAGAAAATTGATGCAATATTGTGCACTACACCAGAAACAGATTTTAAGTTGGCCACCAGTGAATAAGAAAACCCCTTTTATTTTGTTTATTCAAAGTCTTTCCTTTATTACTAACCATGTAATGCCATTGTATACACATCATAAGGTTTCCAATTAATGACCCAGAGGCAACATCATATAATAGAGATTTCAAATCTTGTTCAATCTCTGAAAATGTGAGTAATGTATTATTGTTTGAGATGTCAATTAAATTTCAGAATGCTAGGGTGATAAAGAAATCATTGTTTCACAGATACCACTGTTATGTTATTTCATCCTTTGTCAAATATAAGGATCTAATGCAAGCAATCTGAATATAACCTTGTTTGAATAGGAGGGTCGTCAAATCATCCTTGATCTAACCGCGGCTTCACACCCACTGGTTACATGGTGCCATTCTCTACAGTCATCATTTAGCTAAACTGCATGAAATTTATGGGTGGACTCAAGGTTAATAGATTTCCACGAGAAATCCCATTAGGATATCATTTGCTCAGGATGTACAGGCAGATTTAACATTGGAGTATGGTCTATCCAAGTCCTGGATTCAAGCTAAGCAATACCCATTCAATTTACTCCGACTGTGCGTTCATAGTCTGCTCACGAAGCGTTTATTTCTACTGGAAACATTCATTTGAAACCTGACACATGCTTTTGAATTTTGAATATCTTTTGTGATGTTTGTTTTAATTCATCTATGGGTTAAATCCGAGAATTTTACTAGTAATATTAGTTGTGTCACCTTAAAAGTTTAAGATTTCAGATTATTATAAGTGGCTAAGAGAGGTAAATCATGAACCTGAATGATGTGGATTTGTAAAAGTGATAGTTTTATTACAATAAATGAGTGGTCTTGTAGAGTCCACCCTTGAGATCTCGATACATTTGCACAGGCTTTAAATCAATTACTATATAAAAATAATAAAAATATAATAACCAATTACTTATTTCAGAATTGCTGCATGTTCGTAATAATTTAATGTTATTTTATAAGGCTGATAATCATTGCGTACTCTTAATCAGTTTCTCTAATGCACACACATACTCAAAGATAAGCAGCACAAACATTTTGAAATTTAATTCAGTAATGGAGAGCTTTATCCCCCCTCATCCATTTGAATATTTCATTAGGCCACTCTGTTCCCCATTGAGAGAATGGCTGGTAATAAGAGTAATCCCTGGAATGTGTGGGCCCTGCGGTAGGAGCCGCACAGCCCGTGCATTCAACAGCTATTACTGCACCATCCCCTCGCTCCACACACCCCTGTGCCTGTAAGAGGTAATGTGGCAGACCTAAAAAGCCCAATGAAAAGGAAAAACAAACAGACAGTACTCAATCAGGCTGTAACCAGTGGCTGCAACGTGATACAAAACCAAATGCCACTTAAAAGGAATCACAACAGATTGTGGTCATCGATAGCATGTGCTAATGAAATGATTTGACCTACAGTACATGTTTCTTTGCCATTTAGTTCTTGCAGATAACCAAAATATAATTGATATATCTGATTTTACTCTGAATGAACTAATGATAGAACAAACTAATAATAGAGCAAACTAACTATAGAATGAACAAACTAATGATAGAACAAATTCATAAAAGAACAAACGATAAGATAAACAAATGATGGATGGATGGATGGATGGATGGAGTCAAAGAGACTTAGAACAGAGGAACATAACCAATTATATTTAAAAAATCTCATGTAAATGCTTAAAAAAATATATATTCGGGCTCAGGCCCTCTTAATCCTTCATCGTATCAGACAAGAACATTTGTACTTTTTCCTAGGTTGGAGACATGTCCATTGAGTGTACTGAAAAAAATAAGTAATACCCCACTTCCCAGGTAGTGTTTTGGCATTATGAACCACCCTCCCTACTAAATGGACTTTAGCCCTTGAGCCATGACTCCAGGTTCCAAAGCTTTTGTGCCCGGGTTGACACAACCTCCGGAGAGGTTAGCCTGGATTTCTACTTGTAGGCGTTGTTATATCCCTCTCTTACTTCCCTTCCGCCTCCTGGGAGGCTCCACTTTAATTTTTCTCCACAAGCACACCAGATTTATTGCTTCAGTAAATTTCTACGAAAGAGAGCGAAGCACATACCCCGGGAGAATTGCTGCGGCAGATCACCTGACCCAAAGATGTGGCCGCAATTGCAACAAAAACACATTCTCCAAGAGCCATTTGTTATTTTTATTCTAATCCAGGAGCAGCGAGGGTTTGGTCAGGGGGGCTCTTTTGCTTTGGGGACTAAACATGGCCCCTATTTATATGACGTACATACAAGGACGTTTTCCAGAAAAACAAGGGTATGATTCTCCTCACATCCCCGACTCTGACATGCAGGGTTGCGCTCACTGAGCAAGCATGCCCTTGTTCTCTATTATTCATTCACTACAGAACATGCAGAGAAGAATCACATAGCACACGGATGCCTGCTTCTTTACCCCAAGACTAGCGGGTGTATATCATCCTTTTGTTTGCTATTGTACACTCACAAGCTCTTTCACATAATCCAATACAAACTATTTGGTTTGTGCTGGCTCAGATATGACATGCTCTTGGAGTTATTCTGGAGAGCGTTGTGCTGGCCGCAGCTGAATTCTGCCGAGAGCTATTTGATGTCTGTTTTATGGACAGCCAAGTGTCCTAGGTTTTCTGTCCATAATTTCCACACAGAACTCGAGTAGAAAGGCCCTTTTGTTAAGTTTTTTTTTTTTTTAACTTGCATTTAGATGTACCAGTTTATTGTGAAGGAAATAAATGATATCCATGAACAGTTTGACATTACATATTTTATCAGCCAATTAATAAACTATCAGTTCTTAGTAGTTTGCACATTCTATTGTTCTCGAATATTAATGGGGTAATTCACCAAAAAATGAAAATTATGTATACACACTTATATCATTCCAAAACTGTATGACGTACACTCTTCTGCAGAACACAACAGATATTTTGAACTTACAACAATTAATTGAACAAATAAAGCTTTTATTGTCACTTAGATCATTTGAGTAGTTTTCTTAATATAGATTTGTAGCGAAAACATTTTTTTCACGATTATATTTAGAATTTATTATCCTGAGTAATCTAGACAAGTCTTTGCATGTGCGTTATCAAGATACTATTTATTCAGAAGATTTACTGCTGGATTTGGCTGATACAGGAACAACATGAGGGTTTAGAACAATGACGGAATTTACATTTTTGAGCGAACAGCTCTTTTAAATCATACTTTGAACTTTACAGTTTACTTTCCATGAAATGTCTTGACTTTATTACAGCAAAGAAAGTCCCAAGTGCAGATTTAATGTTTACAAAACTATATATTTCTATTTAATCAAACAGATTGTCAACGGTTTTCAACAACCCTTCCAATGTAAAAGAAACTTTAATTTGATTACATCAGACTGGGCTGCCAGTATTAGAGTCTATTATAATTATGCTCATGTAAATGCTGCTAGTGAAATAGCAACCTATTTACTATGACACTGCCCTGCGTAGCCCAGTTAGCAAAGCTATGGAAACATGTCCTGACGAGTAATTTCCTCTCATATTCAGACAATGACGGGAGGCAGAACGTGTTGCAACACAGCAGAGAAAGGCATTCCATACCAAAACTAGGAAATGGTTTGTCCTGTCACTCTGAAGAGTCCATAACCCATTCAATGAGATTGACAAGCATAGGTGGAAATAGTTTTAAATGGAAACAGTAATTCTAACAGACTCTATTTCTTTATGTTTAGTTTGTGCAAAGAAAACCATTCAAGTGACATACACTACATTAGAAAAGTAAGTGGAAAATTGGTTTGAGTTCTCACCAACTCATACCGCACATAATAAATCAATTTAAAATTGTATCAAAGAACTTGCATATGAAAAAGGTAAAGAATCCATGCAAACACAACAAATTTAGGTCTCAAGTTAGAAGGACATATGTTTAACAGCTGGTTATTAGACATTTTGTATGTAACTTTATGGATATACTTTAAAATCAATAGTCACTTGCAGTTTCAGACGCACAGAACTTCTCAGAAACGGGTTAAGAAACGACAATGGCGATTGATCTTAAACTTCAAAGAGTCTTAACGGATCTGCTCGTATATTAAAGCAAAAGTTAATTCCGAAACTCTGCGTCTACGGAATTGAAAACAGCTCCTGTCGAATATGGGACAGCCTGCTGGAGACAAGCCAACAAGATTATGTGCTTTCTAAGCGCCCACAGGCATAGTACGGAAAATGTGTGTGTGTGTGTGTGTGTGTGTGTGTTGGGGGGGGGGGGGGTGGACGGTTACTTCCAGCTCACTGGAAACGAGACTCTGATGTAGCCAAAAGCAACAGGAAATAATTTGTACCTGCTATTTTGAGTTTTTCACACTTGGATGGCAAAAATGCACTGGCAGATGGGATAAACTAATGACACTTCATTACATGAACCAGCTTACTGAAAACTGCTGCCTATTATTGAGAGCATTAACACATGATGTGCGTAACAGCCGCATAACCGAAAATGACATAAATTGCCTTACCCTTTTAATCTTCCTGCTGATCATTGTTACACAGATTGAGGCCATTTGATCACAGTTATTTGTTGAATTTGAACACAGTCATGAACTGCTACAATCTAATACAAATTGCCGTGTTTGAAAGTACAATATTATCCTCAAAGATTTTATTTTGGAGGTTTGTTGTGCTTTTCATTTTAACTAATACGATTTGATGACATTTTGGTTTCTGTAAAAACAGGCATGCTTTCACTCTCAATAGAATGTATCTTGTCTCTTAGGGATCTTGGCTTTCTGTCTGCGATTATGACTGCATACCAATATGTTAAATCTTAAGCTAACAGACTTTATGGTTGACTACTTCATGACCATCTCTAGTCTGTGCCAGCTGGCTGAGGCATGCTGGGGGAAATGGTAGAGGTCCTAAACAAGCCTCTTCAACAGACACAACGAATGAATCAGGGTGGGAAATGAGAAAACCACAGAAAAATAATTCTTCTTTTAGCTTCATCCAAGTTGTGTTTGTCATCTGCTTTTGGAGTTATTTTCCATCCAGAAAATTCTCAATGGCCCATTTTGATTCAAGCGTAACATCAGTAAAGATTACCAGGGACAGTTGTGACATGTTTTACTCCAGTGAACCTTTCTTAGTGATTCATCTCTGAAAGTCAAATGTTGTTTTTATGTAGGTTACTGCACAAGAAAAAGTTACAGCTCCTTGAACCCAAGAGCAGTGCATGCTGTCAAACTATATGGGGTAAATTACCACAATGGAATTTGGCAATTGTAAGCTTTTCAAGCTTTCAACTTACCAGCAATGTACTGTAAAACAATATACACCATCTCAAACAATTGGGGGAAAAATAACGTGTGGCAACTTAATCTTCACTATTCATTGAGATTCAAAGATGTTTATCTTAATTGAATAACCACTTGGTGGATCTACTTTATGGAAGCATGCTGAATACCACACTGCAAGTCCTGAGGGAAACTATAATATCACTGTGTCATGTCATATTTTTAATGAATCATACTCTTCTTGCACTGAATATCTTATTTTCCATTTCTACTTAGGCAATTAGCATTAAGTTAATTCTTTAAACAACTGAAATAATGTTTAATTTTTTTTTTTTTAAATTGAGTACCGGTAATCTTTTTTCATTACCAACTATTATTCTCTGAATTCCAAATGAGCTTTCCCTTTACATCTGTGTGTCTGTAGCAAAGCTCTTCCTCCCTGGTATGCCATCATATTCACTGAGTTGAAATGAGTAGTAGTGTTAAAATTATGATGATGTTTAAACATGGTTTACAGGCGAGGATGAGGCCCCGTGGAGAACTACAAGACCAGAGGCTCTTATTTAACTGAGAGAAGGGCTGAGCCGCTGAGTGATTTCCCTTCAGCCATGCATGCATCAGGAATGCCAAGAGAGACCCATTTCCAATATATACACTTGCTAACATCCACAAAGAAATTAAGTTCTAAAGCCTAAAACGCAAAGCATGGGGAGAATTAATACTCTTTTATTATCTTGCTTATTTCAAAAGAATATGATCTCAACAAGATTCTTTCAACAATCTGATTCTGAACACAAGAAACAATTGCACCAATTAACTGAGCAGTATTTTTGCGGAAACACCCGTTTTATTCAAAATGCTCTAGAATAGATCTTATAATAAATTGTTGCACTTAATTATCATTTGTAGAAAGAATATTGAAAGCAAACTATTGAATTTCAAAGGGAATTTACATGCCAGATCAAGGTAGTCTGCAAGTATGTGAAATTATGCAGTGCAAATTGGGCATGTTTGCACATGATTTGCATTATTTCCTTTAGTGATAAAACCCCCAAAATCTTCTCTTTCATATTATGAAACTTATCGCAACATACACTACCATTCAAAAGTTTGGGGTCAGTAAGATTTGATTAATTCTTTTAATAAATACTTTTATTCATCAAGGACAAATTAAATTAATCAGAAGTGACAGTAACAACATTTATAATGACACAAAATATAACATTTCTATTTCAATTATGTTATAATGAACAGTTGTCAAATATTTAACAGTTGTCAAAGAATGAAAACAAAAAATTACGGTTCCCACAAAAATACTAAACTGTTTTCAACATTGATTATAATAATACATATTTATTGAACACAAAATCAGCATATTATTTTAGAATGATTTCTGGAGGATCATGTGACACTGAAGACTGGAGTAATGACAGAAAATTCAGCTTTAAAAATTCAAACACATTTTTTTTTAATTACTAAAATTTTTAAATTTGCAATAATATTTCGCAATATTAATGCTTTTTACTGTATTTTTGATTAAATAAATACAGCCTTCTTTCAAAAACATAAAAAAATATTACCGACCCTAAACTTTTGAATAATAGTTTACACTTGCAGAGAAAATAAGCAGATGAAACTTGTTAAAGTTTACCAATTTAAATGTACACCACTCAGGTTAACAGTCAAGGTAATAATCTGCTAAACTGCAGTGAGAGATCAAGCAGCCATTGTCAGAGAATGTGGGATTTTTGCTTTATCACTTTATTAGCGCTGTAATGATGGTCTGGAGTGCTGTGTGGGCAGACCATGCGGTTCGGAACAGCCTGCTGTAATTCGAATCTTTGAGTTGTGTATGTTTCATTCTCCTTCTCAGTAATCTACAGGGGCAACCAGAGAGCTTCCATCGCCACCCATTTCATCTGGCACACAACTACTTGGCTGGCAGTTAAAATGCAGATGATAGCGCAGTTTACAACCTGTCTTCATAATCATTGCACAGTGTAGGAGGCCCTGCTTTAGTAAAGCTTTTATAATCTTCTGAACAGATCCCAGAATTCAGCAGTGAATGATCTTCAAAGGCAAATGCGTAGTGTGCACAGAGTTTGCTTTGCTAATTGCATGCTGGGTCGCACAGTTACGCTGCAACATTACAAACACATCTCACGTGTTGCCACTGCCGATAAAACATTTTTGAGGAAAAAAAAATCACATCTTTTCAAGACAAAATACTAAAAGAGAGCCAGAGGGGGAAAAAGTTGAATAATGCTTTTAGTTGAATCAGCTGAATGCTTTGTATTAACTTCTATTAGTCTTGTTAATGCATACACACAGGAGTGCAAAATTACTGCTGTTATTTGTGTTATTTGCAGGTTCAATATTTACTATCAACCTTTGACCATTACTTTGAGGGAGGTAAACAGGATTAAAATTTTAATTCAGATGCGAATCAAGATGATAGCCCAGTTTGCAACCTCTATAAATATATATATATATATAGAGAGAGAGAGAGAGAGAGAGAGAGAGAGAGAGAGAGAGAGAGAGAGAGAGAGAGAGAGAGAGTAGTCAACATTTGAAGTGGATCAAACCTTTTAAAGTTATACATAAATTTTGAACTATATTATATACAGATATAGAACATACACGTTAAATATAGAAAACTAGGTTTACACTTTATTTTAATGTGTCGTTGTTACACTGTAAATATATGTTTAAGTACTGGGTAATATTAATTAACTACATGTACTTACTAAAGGGTTAGATTAAAATTTGGTTGAGGGTTAGTTGCATGTAATTATGCCTGATTTACTGTTATTACTATGGTAAGAACATAATTTTAACATAATTATGTAATAAGGACACTGTAAAATAAAGTGTTCACGAAAATGGTTCTAAATACAGAAGCAAACATTTCACCAATGTTTAGGGTGAGTTTGAATATCTAAAATACTGCACCAATGCCATGCCACAAATGTCTCCCTTATTCTGGCTTCGATTAGACCATCAGCTCCAGATGACCAGCATGTTACTGACAGCGACTGACCAACTCCAACTCTACAAAATATTTACTGCTTTTCTTCCCACAGAGTGTGTGAGTTAATGATGTAACACAGTGAAAACCTGACGCTGTCTTCCACCGTGTCAAAAGCTTGAGTGACTTATTTTCCAGACACTCTTTTTAATTGGGTCACATTTCTCCTCAGCACAGAAAAATGATCTGACAAATTTATGTGCGCATAAACAACCTAGCCATTTTGGGAAGTCAAGTGATCATGTTCTGGACTAATAATTGCATTATCATTGATGCGTGGAAGGATATGAATCACCTTTTAATTCCACAGGAGAAAAAGGTTCATTGTATCTGGGCATCTAGCTGTACATCTGCTCCCAGATATATGCATAAAGACAGACTGGCTGCTCCTTCGCAAGGCAATTACCTTACAGCCTGGTTATTATTTACACCGTAGCCTGCCTGGCACACTAATGTAGCTTCACGTTTCCCTTAAGACTGTCCTATCAATAGTTAGGACACCTGCTCTCTGGTATTCGATGATTTTAGCCATTTGAGATGCACTATATTTCCCATCACAGAGTCAATGCTGAGCTCACTTATGAATTATACATGGTGCAACGAGCAATCCGGGGTAGACTGTTCTGTATTAACAGAACGATTTTGATCATTATTGCCGCAAGGTTATATGCTTGATGTCACTCAGAAAAAAAAACTGCTGTTGTTTTGCCTTCATTTGAAAGGTACTCCAAAATACATTTACTTTACTTGCCTAATCTGGGATCACAAAAATGTTTAGTTTTTGGTTGCACTGTCTGGGCTGAAAACCACAGGGTTATCAAAGGGGCATGTCCTGCTTTGCGTGCAGACCTGGAGTTTCTCATTAGAGCAGGCCATCACATAAATAAATACCAGAGGTATTTACTCTCCATTCACTTCCACTTACTGTAATTGCTGATATTTTCTGAATTCTTCAGAACATAATAGTCATGACAAGCCAGATTGTGTGCATTCAAACAGAGATGAACTTAACTGAAATGAGACGACCCTGAGACGAGTTGTTGTCATTGCAGCAATTTTTTTAAAAGTTATGTTTTTGGCCTTTTTGTGGCTTTATTGGATAGGACAGATTTTGACAGGAAAGCATGGGGTAGAGAGAGAGGGGAATGGATTCGGCAAAAGACCTCGAGCTGGGGATCAAACTCGGTTTGCCGGAGGTTATCAGCGCGGACAGCAAATTTTAAACTAGCCGGTCAGTCAAAACATTCAGCGCTGCTAATATTATTATGAAGAAACACAAGTTTCAATCACAGCAGACTTGACTTTTGTTTTTATTGTTTGAAACAAACATTGTTTAGATTGTAAAATTTGAAAGAAAAGATCCTGTGGTTGCCAGGATGTATCTTTTTCTCATAATGTTCTACTGTCCAAGTATACAAAGGTTTGTGAAGTTTTGGACAAGCCAATTAGACATTATAAGCCATCCCTGAAAAATATATTGGCTCATATCTAGGATTGTACTGATATAAAATTCTGTTATCGATAAGCCAATCTTTTTTTCATGTTATGGCCGATAACTGATAAATGGCAGACATTAAAATGTAATACTATTTTTGCAAATAAATAAAACACTTAAAACTAAAGTCCATAATTTTGAATGTGACGGGTGAATTTAGGCATCACAATATATAATATGCAGTATGAAAAATGGATATTCCTTTTGGAATATGCTGAAAATTACATTTTACATTGGTTATTAAATAATTAGTGTTATTAAAGATTACCTTTTAATGAGAATTAGATGACAGTGTAAATGAGCATGCCCAATAAAATATCCAATATTTGCCCCAATATATATATATATATATATATATTTTTTTTTTTTTCTTTTTTTTTATAATGTGGGTCTTTCAAGTGAGTTTCAAAAAGTAATTTTTGCAGAAAATTTTGTTTTTTATAATCAAAATAAAATTTTAATCAAGAGGAGAAAATTATAGGCAACCGCTGTGGAGAACAGATGGGGGGGAATAGTTTTGATTATAGCCTATATGGTTCCAGGGTTGTTTGCAAAAGCATAAATGTAAATATTATAGTGACACTTTAGTGTCAGAGAGATGTCTGCCTAAACCTGGCTAGCTGTGCATGGGATTTGGGACTCTCCTACCAATAATGGGGATAATCTAGATCTCCATAGCAACAAACTGTTTTAGGCCAAAAAAAAAAAAAACTAGTTACGTGTTAAAACGGTTTAAATAATGTGAACGTATGCTTGAAAGAAATAAAAACTCTGCTGGTGGAATGTCCTGGCTAACTCAAGAAACGGCTAAAGATGCACTTGACCTGTTAAAGGGGTAATCGGATGCCCATTCTCCATGAGTTGGTATGATTCTTTAGGGTCTTCATGTAAAGTTTGTAACAGACTTTGGTTAAAATTCCTCAATGGTTGTGCAAAACAACAAATTTTTTACCTCCTCAAAAACAGCTCTGTTCACAGCGACCCGTTTCGGTGCATGTCTCTTTAAATGATAATGAGCAACTGCTCACCCCACCCCTCTATTCCATGGGGGGTGTCGACACAAGACACGTAAAGTGATGCCTTGGAAGACAGTATACAAATGGCTGAGTAGGAAATATGCAGATACAGGAAATATGCTAATACGGGTGGGCGGAGCATGAGTAATATGACATCATATTGCTCAGAAAATCCAAATGGCTTGATTATTGAGAGTGTTTAGGCTTTTTGAGAATAAAAAAAATGTTTCATTGTATGGTGGCTAAGACATTTACATGCAAAAACCATATAAGAGTGAATTTTGCATCCGATGACCCCTTTGATACCAACACTTTCTAATCTATTATATTTCTATTTTATCTATTTATTTATTTTTTGTTTTTGTTTTTTAAACTTGCTACGTCTACTGTGCTAGACTAACTGGGATTCGTCACAGCACTCACATATTGTTGCAGTATTGTTGGTTTGATTGCTTCTGTTGTTCTCCTTATTTGTAAGCCACTTTTGATAAAAGTGTCTGCTAAATGATTAAATGTAAATGTAAAAAGAGTGTTAAGAATGACATTTCCTCAGTTCAAGACGATAATTAAGTATGGGGTAAACAGATGACTGAATTACAAACATGGAACATTGACTATTTCCTCATTTAAATGGTTTATTCCCATCTTAATTGAATCAGATAGTATTTCGTTGATTACTTTGACTGATCTGCTGGGACCAGAAGATGCCTGAGGGTTTGTATGCTCAACAAAGACAATGAGATTAAGATCAATATGTAAAAAGGGGGCTTATCCCATAGGTCAAGACCAGACACTTCCCTAAATTTCACAATTCTTTGCTATAACTAGCCAATCACACATGTGCATTCAACCCTTTACATTCATTTGAACACAGTTAGAAAAAAAAACAAGGATGATTATTTTTTAATCGTTTTAACCTGTGACACACAGGAAAAAGCCAAAATGGCATAATTTTAACTGTTAAATGCTGAAGTGTGTTGAGTTGTCTCCCACCTACTCTTGATCTTGGCTCTTTTTTAAGCAACATGGCAGGGTGCTAGTGCTCTTTGAATGTCAGGGAGTAGCAGCCTAGACCTGCTCCCCTGTGCTCTAAATGGCATGGCTATATTCAATGAGTTATATTACAGATGGCAGGAGGTGACATTTGTGCCCTGTTAAATGCAAAACATTTCTATTGGGGAGTGCAGTTTAGTTACATGTCTTGATCTGTTTTGGCTTTGTCTGGAGGCAGAGTCATCTCCTAAAAAGAGATTTTAAATGGCAACAAAGAAGAAACAATACACAATTTAAATCTGCACCTGTGCATTTGTGTGCAGTTACACGAGTATCATAAAAAATTACATTTTTACCCATGAGTATACCGAGACTAATAGATGTTCCAATCTCTGCATAATATGTAGCACAATTTTAGTTGATCAAGGCAGTATTTCTCAACTAGAACCTGAGCTAACATGAACTAACAATGAGCAGTTGTATTTTTAATAAACACTGAAACATATGTATTACTCATAGTTAATGTCAGTTAAAATGTATTAACTAATGGGGACATTATTGTAAAGTGTTACCATTTTTATTTACATTTATAATTCCATTTTTAATCGTAAATGTATAAGGTTTAGTATGTATAATGTGTGGTATGTATAGTAGTAGTTTCCATTAAAACAGATTTATTCAAACATATACGTAAATAACAGTATTTAAACAATTGGCCAATGTCCAATAATTGCTTATAATAGCTTTTATCCCTTACAGTACATCATCTAATCAATATTCATGTGCAAGGTTTATAATATATCCATCCACCAAGTAGGCCTTGGAGAGCAGTTTTAGGAAAATCATATTGCAATTGTTGGATGACAAAAGGGCAACAAAACCAAAAAATGCACACAAAGGTTTAGAGACTGCGCATGAAAAGAGATGTGAATCACTTAGTGAAGTCGTGTGGTGCAGCATGAACAGCATGCCCTCAAGACCCATTCCTATAGTGTGAACAGGGCTGCCTGACAAGCCATGACAAATTGTAGCCATTGATCTATGTGGTCCATTTCCCTTAGGGTAGAATCTACTAGTTCCCACTGATTATTATTCCAGATGAGTAGAGGGTTATCTTGTTTGCAAGTATAAATACTTCTACTGTAGTCACATGTTTGATGAAGACAGCTACACAAGGGCTGTTATCAGTGACAATGTGACAAATCTCTTGTAAAGATTCAGAGAATGGGAATTTATCACTACGAACAGTAGCCTAAGCAAAGCCATTCATGCAGCGAAATACCAAATTTGAGATGACATTCAGCAGCAGAATAATCTCTGGCACTGTCCAGGTGGCAGGATAGTCTAATGCTAGTCATAAAGGGTTCTCGTGTTCATATCCTAGCATTAATGTTGGTTTGTTTCTGAATAAATTGCTACACTGAATTGAATTCATGTTGTTATGAGCTAATACTATGCCAATTTTGTGCTGTGACTTGATGCCAAAATAATTGCAGTGTAATGACCTAATGTTTTTGCGCCAACCTAAATTTGCGCTGTTTTGAGTTATTGCCAACATCATTTTGAGTTACCAAACAAGGAACAGGAAAGGTTTTGCATTGTATAACAGAATATAAAGTGGTACAAGTTTCTATACACTAGCAATATAACAAGTAATGTCCTGAAGCAACCTCTAGACATGTAGATGGGGGAATTAAAGGGGGGGGGGGGAGAGATTGCTTAAAAACATGCGTTAAAGGGTTAATTCACCCAAAAATGAAAATTATATAATTTACTTACTCTCATGTCATTCCAAATTGTATGTTTTTTTTTTCTTTTGAGGAACAGAATGGAAGATATTTTGAAATTCAATGGTTTCCAAACAACATTATAGGGTTGTACTGGTATATGTATTCGTCCCGAACCGTCAGGGCAGGATTTATGCTTAGGCATTCTAGGCAAGTGCCTATACTCGCATGTCCCAGGGGGACCGAAAATACAATGGGGAGAAATAATATATATTTTTTATAATTATTATTATAATTATTATTATTTCACTCTAATGCTAAAACTATATAATGCAATTACTTTATAAATTAGGCCTAATACAATTTAAAATATCGTCATTTTTTTATGTAACTCATTACTATTTGTACATCTTTACATCTGTCTGTGGGTTTTGCAAATATTTAATCAATGAGAAGTATTAAAAAGAGCTTGAGACCAAATCTCGTAACTCCATTGTCTCCTAAAACTGTCAGTCAAACCTCATAACTCTACCCCATCTCTATTGTCAATGAAGTGCCGCAAGCAGTTTGGAGCGCAAACTGCTTATTTATGACGCAAGGGTAAATAAAAAAACTGGTTCTCTGAATAAATAAGGCATTTTCTTAAGAAAAACTTTATATATATAATCTTTTATGTATTTGAGGAGCGGAGACAAGCGTCTTGCATTTGTCGTTGAGATAGATTTTGGCCAAATGACACCGAAAAAAAACGAACGCCCACATAACTACAATAATTTTCATAAATTTTAAGCTGATGAAAACGTGATGTGATGGACTCACTGCCTCAGATGCAGCCGTTCTAATGACGAAAAACATGACATTCACTACAAACACTTCCTAACTTCATTTGAGCTTGATTTTGGTAAAGTGTTAATAATGACACATGCAAGTATATGATCACATATAAAAGCCACAATATCAAATTTGACATCACAGTTTTTCTTTTCTTTTTTAAGTAGCGGTTTTGGTCATATGGTGTGAGGGGGGCCCAAAATTTGCTTTCGCCTATGTCACAATATGAGGTAAATCCGGCACTGTGAACCGCCACGGTAGAACGTCATGGAGGGGCATGCGCAGTAATGCAATGCTGTTTTCTAACCGTCTCAACAGGAAAAAGAGCAGAAGAAGAGACGATCTATGGACCAACCGAAAACAAGAGTTCAGATGGTATGCAAGAGCTTGCTAGTAGCCTATATGCTGAGCTTCAAATCATTTTTGTGCCGCGCTCCTGCCGCTCCACAAACTTCACGGAAAGGAAACCGGGACGACAGAAAGCGGAATCCGGTTTGTTTTCTTCAAAAGCACAATGTTTTGTTTTTATTATGACTGTACGCAAATAAAAATAGACCCTTTACAGTTTTGAATGATGTTTTTCTCTTATGACCATAAATGAGTATTTGGTCTTGTATTCGGAGGTTATGGTCTTGTGCGGATGGTATGAGCCCAGTGAAATGCGTATAACACAGTTTCATTTCACCACTATTTGGACTACACTCTCCTCTTCAAGAAAATGAGTTATTTTATTAAAAAAAAAAATCACATTGTTGTTTAACATTTAATGAGGTGCATTACTGCAGATAGATGGAATTTATTGCTCTCCCATACACAATAAATGTACCCATGCTGTAATTCGAACTTAACATCCTAACTCTATTCCAAACAAATGATGTTAGGGATGGGTTTAGCCTGAACTGGGGTTATATCCCCATTATCAGATCATCTTCTGACCATAACATTCCACTGGATCAATGTGGCGTCTAATTCTTTGTACTATACATATGTTTTCTGGTGACGTTTCCCTTATACATTAATATTTACCAAACTGTTACTTGAGAATGGTTGATTTAAATCCATGAAAATATTAAAACCTTTTGTTCTTTAGTACAGAAAGTTTACTAGACAGTTCCGTCAAGGCTGATGATTTTGAGCTACAAAACTGATGAAAAAAGACCTTGCAGTAGTGAGAGCTGAGACACTGGAAAAGTGTTTTTGTCCTTGTCAGGATGTATTGCTTACCTCATCGAATAGTTTTGGTAATTAACCAGGAAAACTGAATAGCTGCATGAATGTAGTTTTTGTGTTTAGGGAATATTTGTAGAAAGTTGAACAAGAAATGTTTCTATGTTTATTGGATTGATTCTTATTGCATTTCAACTTTTTGGGGGGATTTTTGTTATATGAAGGTCACAATAAATCCTAACTTGTCTTTCAAATGAAAACCCATCATAAAATGTGTTTAAATATTTACATGTTATGTAAACACATAAAATACGCTAAAAATATAAAATGTGAAATGTCTAGGAAAAAAAAAAGTAAAACAGCATGCTTCAGATGAAACATGACATGGGAAGATACATATCACTTGCTAAAATAAAAATTTTGCGCACTATTTCCAATCAAGCTGTTATTTTGTCAATTAATTCAAAACGTGTGTTAATAGCCTTTAGTGTTTGTGCATGTGTTGAAAAATACAACACACAATTATTATATTGTATTCTTATATTCTATACTCATTCAGAATAGCGATTTTAGAAAAAAAAAGAATAAAATGACTATTAAAAAGAACTGTATTATAATTCCTTTTTATCCACGGTTGTACAGACGATTTTTCTTTTAAACCTCCATGGGGCAAATGACCCATAGTTGAAGAAACACCCATAAATTAATGTTTTACATCTTTTGGAGTAACTACATTGTGCCTGTTATGTAGCAGCTGAAGCAGAGACAAAAGCAGGATCCACATGCAGAAGTGTTTTAATAAAGACAAGGTAACCAGACTCAGGAACAGGACAGCGTGCATACAGCATTACAACAATACAAGAACTCACAAAGACTGGACTGAAACACAGGGCAAACGATCTAAACAGGATAACAAGGGGGCGTGGTTAACGGGAAACACCTGGGAAGACTAATAGACAGACAGGGAACCACTAAACATGACAAGACAAACCCACACCGTGACATAGCCCCCTCCCTTTGGGCGGCTCCTGACGCCCATAACACACCAAAAAGTTCAGGAGGGCGGAGAAGCGGAGGCTGACTTGGGGGAGGGATGGAGGGCCAGGCCCCTACGGGGAACCGGGGCCTGGGCCATGGAACGTGGGCGGACCAGGGCTACGCAGGCGACCAGGGCGGAGCAGGATGCGCAGGCGGCCAGGGCGGAGCAGGATGCGCAGGCGGCCAGGGCGGAGCAGGATGCGCAGGCGGCCAGGGCGGAGCAGGATGCGCAGGCGGCGGCCAGGGCGGAGCAGGATGCGCAGGCGGCGGCCAGGGCGGAGCAGGATGCGCAGGCGGCGGCCAGGGCGGAGACGACCCCTCGGGCGGCCAGGGCGGAGAAGACCCCTCGGGCGGCCAGGGCGGAGAAGACCCCTCGGGCGGCCAGGGCGGAGACGACCCCTCGGGCGGCCAGGGCGGAGAAGACCCCTCGGGCGGCCAGGGCGGCGAAGACCCCTCGGGCGGCCAGGCCGGCGAAGACCCCTCGGGCGGCCAGGGCGGTGACGACACCGGCTCAGGAACTGCAAACACCGGCTCAGGAACAGACAACACACACACTGGCTCGGGAACTGGCTCGGAAACAGACAACACACACACTGGTTCGGGCTCAGGAACAGACAACACACACACTGGCTCGAGAACAGACACAAGAACAGTAACGGCCACAAGGACAGACATAAACACAGGAACAGACTCTGGCTCGGGCTCAGGAACAGACTCTGGCTCGGGCTCAGGAACAGACTCTGGCTCGGGCTCAGGAACAGACTCTGGCTCGGGCTCAGGAACAGACTCTGGCTCGGGCTCAGGAACAGACTCTGGCTCGGGCTCAGGAACAGACTCTGGCTCGGCAGACGTGACGTGAACGGTCTCTGGCTCGGCGGACGTGACGTGAACGGTCTCTGGCTCGGCGGACGTGACGTGAACGGTCTCTGGCTCGGCGGACGTGACGTGAACGGTCTCTGGCTCGGCGGACGTGACGTGAACGGTCTCTGGCTCGGCAGACGTGACGTGAACAGTCTCTGGCTCGGCAGACGTGACGTGAACAGTCTCTGGCTCGGCAGACGTGACGTGAACAGGTCTCTGGCTCGGCAGACGTGACGTGAACAGTCTCTGGCTCGGCAGACGTGACGTGAACAGTCTCTGGCTCGGCAGACGTGACGTGAACAGTCTCTGGCTCGGCAGACGTGACGTGAACAGTCTCTGGCTCGGCAGACGTGACGTGAACAGTCTCTGGCTCGGCAGACGTGACGTGAACAGTCTCTGGCTCGGCAGACGTGACGTGAACAGTCTCTGGCTCGGCAGACGTGACGTGAACAGTCTCTGGCTCGGCAGACGTGACGTGAACAGTCTCTGGCTCGGCAGACGTGACGTGAACAGTCTCTGGCTCGGCAGACGTGACGTGAACAGTCTCTGGATCGGCCGGGACCAGCGGCGAGGACTCTGGGCTGACAGGAAATACAGGGACCAGCGGCGAAGGAAACTCTGGGCTGGACGGGACCAGCTGCGAAAGAAGCTCTGGGCTGGGTTCATGGGCCAGAACTGATGCGTGTGTAGCCCACATACACAGAATCGCCGCAGACATCACCATCAATGCAGTGTCCTCTTGAGTGGACTCACGTGCGATGTGCTTAGTCTCTTGCGGGTAGGCGTGCACCAGCGGTGAAGGCAGCTCTGAACGGACGGTCTCTGGCTGGACGGTCTCTAGCTGGACGGTCTCTGGCTGGACGGTCTCTGGCTGGACGGTCTCTGGCTGACATGAAGCTCTGGCTGGACGTGGTGGACGTGAAGCTCTGGCTGGACGTGGCTGACGTGAAGCTCTGGCTGGACGTGGCTGACGTGAAGCTCTAGGCTGGACGTGGCTGACGTGAAGCTCTAGGCTGGACGGGACCAGCGGCGAATGGGGCCCTGGGCTGGACGGAACCAGCGGCTCTGGGGGTACTGTGGGCTTGCGGGGTGTCTCTGCAGCAAAGCTCACAGTAAATGATGAACCGCTCCAGAAGAGGGCCAGGTTGACATACCCCTCTAGGGTCCAGCCGGTACAGTCATCTGGCATCAACTGGGCAACGTCCTCGTCCAACCCGCTCCAAAACAAGTCCATGAGCTCTAGGTCGTGTAAAGCCCCCAGACGACAGCACGACATAAAGTCCCTCACGTACCTCTCGATGGGCTGGCCCTCCTGAAATAATGAGGCAAGGAAACTTCTGTGGGTCTGGTTGCTTACAACTGCTGGATCCATTTGTGGTGAGTTCTTCTGTTATGTAGCAGCTGAAGCAGAGACAAAAGCAGGATCCACATGCAGCAGTGTTTTAATAAAGACAAGGTAACCAGACTCAGGAACAGGACAGCGTGCATACAGCATTACAACA
Source organism: Meda fulgida (assembly GCA_030578275.1). Lineage (NCBI taxonomy): Eukaryota > Metazoa > Chordata > Actinopteri > Cypriniformes > Leuciscidae > Meda > Meda fulgida. The sequence continues at coordinate 9,336,834 of CM060635.1, forward strand.
ATACAAGAACTCACAAAGACTGGACTGAAACACAGGGCTTAAATACCGGGGCAAACGATCTAAACAGGATAACAAGGGGGCGTGGTTAACGGGAAACACCTGGGAAGACTAATAGACAGACAGGGAACCACTAAACATGACAAGACAAACCCACACCGTGACAGTGCCTCCTCTACCAAAGGACAACTTTCATATTTACACATGGACTGAAAGATTTCTGTCTCACCACTGAATTATCTTTCTGTCAGAATAAATATCCCAACTAGAACCTCTAGAAAGCTATTAAATCATTTCCTGAGAGCAGTGTATGTGTAAAGGTTAGAAGCACAGTCAGGGGGCCGAACGGTTTGTGGCTTCAGGACACAGGGGGCTGATTCACCTACGGTTTCATCCTGCCACTGCCGGAAGGCAAAGTCTTTTACGCTGTACTTTCAATCTTCTGCTAGAGCAGCCTATTTCATTTGTACACCCTTAAGTCCACTGCAAACCAGTGGTGGAGTTTCCCACATCCCTCTTGAGAGCGGCTAATATCCTCCACTTTTCTTCAAACACAATGAATGGAATGGATGACCATTCAATGAGCTTACAACACTGCAGTAGAAGAGGTAGCAAGAGCATGTGACAGGACAGGACAAGACAGGACAGGACAGGGCAGGACAGGACAGGACAGGACAGGACAGGACAGGAAAGGAAAGGAAAGGAAAGGACAGGAAAGGAAAGGAAAGGAAAGGAAAGGAAAATCTTATATCACGGGAAGAGTAATTTAATTTCACGATAACAATTTATATCACGCTATAGTTCTTTTTGCATTAAATAAGGTTTTTATATTTAAAAAATATCTCTCAGACAGCGTGATCACATACCAAAATTTGTTGTCTTTTGCTGCTTATTGTGCTTCACCAGTTTAAATCACTTTTTTTTTCATAACAGCAATGCTTAAAAACACATTGTCTTCCGGTATATCGCCCACCCCTAACTGAGATTAGTTTATTTTCCAAATAGTGACCAAAATAAGAGTAACACACAACATGGACAATGCATTTGCAACCACCAGATTTTCTTTCCTCTGGACAATATTGCACTTCTTGCTTACACAAGTGTTAAATTCTTTGCTAGCAGACTTTTCCAAGAGAGTCCTAAGATGAATCTCTGGAAAACACTGCTTTATAATGCTCCCCATTGCTTTTTTTTTTTAAACACATCTGTAATAACACAATCAAAAGCCTGAATACCTCAAGCAGTACAGTAGAAACCTTTTCAGTAGTTATTCCAAAGTAAAAAATAAAAATATATAATTTCCCCTGAAAAATACATATCTTCAAAACATATCTGGACATTTGCATCAATCATGAATTCCCATGAATTTATACAATCCAGCCTCAACAAGCATCAAATGCAGGAAAACATGCTATTGGTGAATTTGGTACCTGTCCAGATGTATGGTTATCATCATTTTAAGTTAACTAAAACTGAAAAAGAAAAAAATATTTTTATCATCGTAATAGAAATTACAAACGCATATAACAAAATGACTAAACTAAAATAAACAAATTATGAAATGAAAATGTTAATGAAAGATGAAAATATTAATAAAAACTAATAGTACATAAATAAAACTAAAATAACAATCGCCATATGACTGGTAAATTTAGATATTGTTAAATATTACCTGCTTTAGGTATTAATATGAGTGTATTCCTTTCTAACTAATTAAATCATACTTATTCAAACAGTCTGATAAAGAAAACATCTGCAACAGTTGGGTCTTACACCTCAATGGATTGTACCACCAGAGATTTAGCTAGTAAACAAGTTTACTAGTACAAAAAAAAGTTTACTGACTAAAACCATGTGATGATTAATTTATTCAATAATTGATCCCTAAAAAATACAGGTAACACTTTAGAATACGGTTCCTTCATTAATGAATAACTACACAGGGACAAATGAGTAACACAATATTAAGAATCTAGTAACTACAATTAACTAACAAGAAACTCTGATTAACGAATTAGTAAGTAATATCACACACATGAAAGTGGTAGTTCACTATTAACTAAACAATAAATACTATTTTTTATGCTTCCCAGATAACTACTGAAAAAGTTTCATAATTCATGCAAAACTAATCAATAACTGATGCAGGACAAATGACTAGACATATGACTCAAGTGTTACATACTTCTAACGGAATTACTAAATATTTGGATTCGTAATCTAAAGTGAAGATCATGGTAACTAACTAGTAATGATTTAAGTGTTACTACATACTTACACACACGACATTCAATACAACACTACATTCAAGTGTTACTACATACAATACTAGATAGTTACCATGATCTTCACTTTAGAATACAGATCCAAATATTTAGTAATTCCTTTGGAAGTATGTAGTAACACTTGAGTCATTACTAGCTAGTTACTATGATTCTTACAGTAGTTACAAGGGAAAATCCTAAAGTGTTGAATTTTCAAATCATTCAGAAGAGACACACACACACACACACACACACACTTATATGAGATAGGAGACATACATAAAAACATTTTGAGAGGTAGGTTAAATAATAAAATCACTGTATATGGTATTTGGATGGCTTATAGGCTCAATATGGTCCAGTGGTCAGCATGACTCTATATTGATTCAGTGCGAGTCCAGAGGACTCCATTTCTTTAAAATTATTCAGTTGATAAATAGTTCTAGGAGATAGCATAGGTTAATTAGGTTTTCCCAAATCATAAGTCTGCTATGCTATAACATATTGATAATGTAAACAACCTTGTGTTGTTTACAGTTAGTCATTTGTCCTGCATTAGTTATTAGTTTATTAGATTAGTTTTGCATGAATTATGAAACTTTTTCAGTTGTTATCTGGGAAGCATAAAATAAATAGTAATCATTGATTAGTGAATAGTGAACTCCCACTTTCATGTGTGCGATATTACTTACTAATTCGTTAATCAGAGTTTCTTGTTAGTTAATAGTAGTTACTAGATTCTTAATATTGTGTTACTCATTTGTTCCTGTGTAGTTATTCATTAACGAAGGAACCGTATTCTAAAGTGTTACCAAAATACAGTTCAATGTTGTTGAAAATACAGTTGTATATACACACACATATGTGATCTATGCCTTAAACCATTAGGCTACTTTCACCCTAAAGAGTGCAAGGCAGTCATTGACCTCCGATCCACAAACCCCCTCTGCCCATGTGACTATTTCATGCTCATATACTATTACATTATCTGTAGCCCTCAGAACATGTAGAAAATGATGGCACCGATACACAGGCAAAAAATAAGGCAAGTCCCAGGCACAAGAATAATGTTCCCACTACTATCTAATCAATATGTCAATCCCTGCCACCAGCAGATAAAAGACACAGGGCTATCACACCACATCGCACGCTTCAACACCTCTGGGTAAATTGAAGTGCATCCAAAGCTTCATCCTTTTAGAATTGATTCCAGTGATAGAAATTTCAGGATCCAACAGCAAGACATTTTATTTTGGCTCATGACTGTTGTGAAAGGAGTATATTGTTTTTGACAGTAAGGGTTATATTTTGGCTTTACAAAGGGAAGAATATATTATTTTTCTTATAATTAATATATCATTGATTAATTCAAAAGAAATCAAATAAGTATTTGGTGACTGTCAAAATATGGTGACAAAAATTTCAGTCAAAAACTTTTTTTTTCACCTTTCTGTTATACATGTTAGTGCAAGCTCAAACAAGTGTGTAGAAAAGAAAAAGTAATTGATGATGATATGATACACAATATATACACACATGTCCCCAATTCAATTATCTAAGCTACAACTGCAAATGCAAACTAGATGCCAGAAGCATTTGTAATTCAAATAAACGGAGAGAACAACATGACAAATGTTTTCTAAGTAGAAGCCAATAAATCTCATGGTCTGCATTTTATACCCTAAGCCTTGTGAAATGAACCACATTTGTAGTTGTTGCACATACAGGGACCATATGTGTGCCCATCAGAGAATAAATAAAACATGAAACAGCCCATGCATAACGTATGCCTATCAGTCTGCAGCACAATCTCAGAAGTATGCTATGTGATGTGTTACTTTATGTGATGTGAATGTGATCCTCAAAATCATTTTGACATGCAAGTCATGACAGTTTTAAAATATGTAAAGAGCTACTTAAGTAATACTAAATGGATTTTCAAGAGAATTAAACAATTAAATAAATAGAGAAACAGTTTTAAAGCTTAAGTGTGTGTAAATTCTGTGCCATTAGTCTCACTAAAACGATCTGCAAAGATAATGTCATGCAAGCTCTCGTCAGATTTCGAGAATCTGAAATACTGGTTCAAGGTAATCTGGTTACAGCAATCAGGTTAATGCCTATACATGAGGCTTACATAACTGGATCAAATTATGATTAATATTGGAATATTTGTGCATGTAAACACAGTCAATAATATTACTAAACAACCAGATCTGGGGCAAAATAGAGGTGTTTAAACTAACTTTTGTTCCACAGCTATACTTGACAACCCCCAAAAGCATACTGCATGTAAAAGGCTCCTAAAATATTGCATTTGAAAAGCAAAAAAAACCTTCGCATTTGCTAGCTCTCCTCTGCTCACATCCATGTACTCTCCTTTCCTATAAAGTATAAGGTTAAAACCATAATATGAATATGACTTCAGAAGAGAATATTGTCCACACAAACTATTAGAACAGCAACAGGGTGTCTGGAAATTTTTGCATAATTGAATGGCAAACAAAGAAGACTCTTGGGTAATCAAGCTCAAGCTAGCTAAGCAGCTATAAAATGACCCAGTTACAGAGCTGAGATAAAACCTGCACACAGTGCGTGTGTGTGTGTGTGTGTGTGTGTGTGTGTCTGTGTCTGTGTCTGTGTCTGTGTGTGTGTGTGTGTGTGTGTGTGTGTGTATAATGGCACAATACTCAAACTACTATCATGAGTCAGCCAACAAATATGTTTAACACCACGACTGCAAACACCTAAAACCCCTCTGCACTCAGAAAACCAGTGGCTGATTTGAATGGCATGTTAATGCAACAAGGTTCATTACAAAATGATCTTTCTTACTCATGTCTCATCACTGCCCAGAATTCTAAGACAGACTGCTCATTACAACTAAGAATCACATCACGTAGATGTTAGAAATCTTTTGAGAGCCAAGTGTGAATTCATGACTTGGAACTTCCTATAAAAATGACACATAAGTCACAGGAACAACGGCAATACATCAAAACAACAAATTAAAAACAAAAACACAATAATAAACTTCAGATGTTTTCAACTAACGTTCAGCTATTATTTTCAAGAACACATTGTTTTACACACATTCACTTTAGCATTAACCAACTTGATGTTGAAGATTTCCAATAACAAGTCCATCCACATCCTTCAAAACCAACTTTTGGTTGGAAAACTTATAGAGTATGCACATTTGAGCAGACAAATACACATGATTTGTTATGTGCACTTGTTAATCAAAGGTGGTACTGGTATTTTCATTACATATATGCATTTAGGAGGTTTACATTTAATGAGTTCATGCACTCCTTGGGAATTTGGAAATCAAATCCATGACCTTGGCATTGCTGGCTCTATGAGCTACATGAATGATACATGAACATTTAAATGTGTATATCTGCTAAAATTTTATGTTGGTTAAGCCTAACAGACATGGGCTTAAATCCTTGATATGAGTCTTAAAAAACTAGCTGTAGGTACAATTTTTTTCCAGTAATGTTGTATCCTCGATGACCAGGAATCAAAAGGATACATGTCCTTAAAAAGCTAGAAAATAATATATTTCATATTGAATGTTTTTTTTTTATATAAAAAAGAATGGATATTTTTCCCATAAAACCAGTAAAGTTACGCCTTAACAACCAGCATTATAAGTATCTTTGTCTTGAAGACAGGGATACTTACCCTATACTTACGTACTTGCCATCCCAGCAAACACTAGCTTACAGCTGGTACCATATTTACAAACAGTGCTTTTGCCACATCCAGCTATTCTATCCAGCCCTCTGCAAATTTGAACGTGGCACAAAATTATACACTGCTACAAAAATCAACAAAAATGTACCACTGGCTTCACATAATGCCAATTTCAATGTGAAAGTGATACTTGATGCAAGGGCTGAAATGAGTTTTATGAACTAGACTAAGAATAGCATGAAGTATGTTTCTTCAATGCATTTTAATCACAATTTCGAGGCAGCTTCGGAGCTCCAAAAAAGAATTTAATTTGGGGCTTCTCCAGTATTCCAGTTCCTCCTCCCAGTAGGGCTCCACGATATATCATTTCAGCAACGGCATTGTGATGTGAGCATCCACGATAGTCATGTTGATAGTCAGGGATGTGCGATGTCAAGTAAGTAAGGATTGTAGTTGATCCGTTATCCGTACGAACCAGGTCCAGTACGGAACGTATGTGGTTCGCAGATTGATTGATTAATTGCAGAATAACTGAAAGTTTATCTTTGGTACGTTTTAAGTCCTGTCAGTTTAAACATTCAAGTGTGTATAAAGCATTTGTTTGTTTTTAGCCTCGTTCAGAAGACTGTCAGTCCATGATCTGATTTTGCATATCCAATTGGGATTCAATCATATTTAGCAAGTGTGAACGGCGCCACAATTTGACCTACATTAAAATGTGGTTTGAAATCCTATTCAAATCGAATTTCTTGAAATCCGCGTCAGTCTGATTGCTTGAGTCGGATTTCGCATGGTTAAGTCATATTCTCACGGCACATAAAACGTAAACATGTCTGACGTTGTTATAGGAAACATACTGAAAGTTGCTGCAGAAACAAGGTTTGTGTTGTTGCAAAGTGCCGGTCGAGCAGAAAACGACAATTTAATGGAGACATGTTTTGAGACCGGCGTAGACAACAGCATGGAATAAAGCCACGCATACCAGCTTCCTACGTTTCTTACACTGCCTCATAAGACGTACTCCAGTCTGGCGGCTACATATTTTCATGTTTTAAATAAGACAAAATCTGTATATTGCCATGTTGCCGCTGTTGTTGTTTTTGGCATTTGCCAAAAAACCAATGCAAATATTCCAGAAAACAGATTATAAACAATCGAATTTGGGCTGACTGTGTGGACATAGCCTTTGTGCTTGAACAAACACATACACGAAAAATGTCACAATGTCCATCTCGACAAGTATCCTCGCAAACACAGTCGCTTAAGTGAATGTAAACAATTTTTTAAAAAAGATGCATAGCATTATATAGGACCCGTGAATTAGGTCGTAAAGTGACAACAGCCTAATATACCTGCTGATGACTGTGTCACTGTTAATCAAACAACAAAAGACAAAGAAAATCACTTTTGTAGCTTTAACAAAGGTTTTTTTTAATTAAATGCAAGTTATTTTACATTTGATTATTCAATTTCTGTACATGTTAGACTTGCCTGAAAAAAATAAAGCACTGTTTATTTCATTAAATCATATATTTCATTCTTATCTCTTTATCTTGTTTTATTGTATTTATGCTTGTAATTCTAAAATGATTGCAAGGTGGTTTTGTCGGGATTTATTCTTTCCAAATACAGCTATTTTCCAGTATCGTGCAGCTCTATTACCTTAACAGGAGGCTCTGAAAAACAGCATGCCAGTCAGCGGCAAAGGAACCAGGAGGATTATTTGCTGCGGTCTTTATTTTACATTTGTGCAGCCATCTGCAGTAACAGGCATAAGTGATAATTAACCATTAGTCATCAGCTGATCCCATTTCTGCCCTTGTTAATTACCACGTCGGTGCCAGAGCAGGAAAGAAAGTGATCGGCTCATATTTTTCCACGTCGAGATGTCACTCATCACTTATTCCAAATTCTCTCTCTCAGAGAGATGATTTGCCCTAGATTGATGAAGACGGCTCAGTGCAATGATCATTAGAGTTAACAGTATGCAGTGATTGACAGGATATTGCTGAAACCTCCCGGTCAAGATCCTTTCTCCCATACCGACCCCATTGCTTACTGTTATTGCGCTGATTACAAGAGACAACATTTGGCAGAATCAGGCTCCTTTGCCTTCTGTTTATCCTTCATCTGTGACAGTGCTAGTCTTCGAGATCACAGCAGGCCAAATGCTTAATTTGCTTAAATACTCTCAGCGATGTCACTGCCATCTTAAATATCATCCCTGTTGAGATTAATCGTTTGTGTGTTTTAGTATGATGTTAATATAAACTGTGGTTTCTTACCACACCAGGAGATACTTCAAATCTACTTATTTCAATGCAAGTTCACACAGTGCTTAGGCAGTTTGTGTTCATAAAACAGGCGTCTTAATTCCCTCTGCAGCTTTGTGGCAGTTGACAGTTTCTGTTACATTGAACCTTTTTTTTTTTTGCTTGTTTCATTGTCTCTTATCCCTTGATGCTTCTTTATACACATTGAGCTTTCACAAACTATGATCTTGAGAATAGGATGCATCTTGTCTTTTGAGCAGCCACAATTTACATTTACACAGTGATTAAAAAAAGAAAATTAAAACTATTATTCAGCAAGGCCAATTGATAAATTGATCAAAAGTGACAGTAAAGACTTTTTCAAATGACTGAATCATGAAAGGATGTGTCTTTTTACTGTATTTTTGGTCAAATAAATGCAACCTTGGTAAGCAAAAGAGACCTTTCTCAAAAACATTCCAAATCTTATTCTTTGAAAGCAATGGAAAGCATGCAGTGAGCATTGCTGAGCATATATTTGATATTATAATGTGACAATATTTGGTGACTATACCTTAATATAACCTTTGTGGTTATTGAATAATGCACACTTCTTTGCAAAAAAAACCTACATTTTATTTGAATAATGCAATAATAACACTACTGTTTTAAACAGATGCTAGCAAAGACAGGCAGAAACTGATATTTGAACACATGATGTCTTACTCTGAAAGTGGGAGCAGTGCCAATAAACCAACTGGATATTCTTTTTAATTTATATGCATCATGTATGGTTTCGCCTTATATAAGGAGACCCCCCATTAGACATGAATCAATTTGAGCACTGGCTCCAGAATCAAGTTCACAAGGGCTGAAGCAGATAACATGGGAATAACCACAGCTGCCCATTTGCAATCATATTAGGCTTTCTTTTCCAAGATATTTTAGGTTGTAAATGAGCTGGAATTAGGACAGCAGAATGAGTAACATGTAAACATACATAAACAGAGCTTAGACTCAAGGTTTTATTACTTTCCAGGGTAAAAAAGAAGTTCCTGGATTTCTTCCACCATGTCAACAAAAAGGCCAACCACACAGCATATTTCACTGTAAATTAGAAATTAGACCCTGAACCTAGAAAGGTTGTGTGTTTGGGTAAAGAAGTATAATAGCCAAACTGTTTCAGGGTGATAATGCTCTACATGAAAATATTTTTCATGAATAATTTATCTACAGAGAGAGAGTGGGCAAAACTGTTCTCATTCAAGCTACTAAAAGAGTGAAGTGTGAGATTCAAGTGTTAATGAATTCAAAGTGGACAGCCATCCAGCACTGCGCTATGTTATGCTGAGCTAACTTTAGTCTGGACTATTTTGGTAGGGCCCAGTGAAGCATGGTGTTAAAGGCATCTTCCCAGTCTCCCTGTGCCTGCTACTGACCTGGATAGCAGCAAGAAAACTCATACTCACTTATTCCATGCAGGAAAATGCTAACAAATGAGCTCACAAACCAAGTGAAGGAACTATATAATAGAAGACAGTGATCAACAATAGAGAAGTAAAGTTATTTAACAGTTACAGTCAAAATATACCATAGCATTACTTTGTGGAAGCAAAGCAGAGTTTGATTTTGCTGTCAGATGAAATGGAAAGCTTGAACCTTGACTATTGGAACTATTTTCATTGGTTAAGAAAACAGGCCAAATTTGGTCTGAAACATAAGTTATGTTTTACACTAATGGTTTCCACAAAAATTAAGCAGCACAAATGTTTTTAACATTGATAAAAATAATAAATGTTTCTTGATCAAATCAGCATATTAGAATGATTTCTTAAGGATCATGTGACTCTAAAGACTAAGAAATGGGGCTGAAAATGTAGCTTTGCCATCACATGAATAAATTACATTCAAAATATATTACAATAGAAAACAGTTGTGTTTTTTTTATCAAATAAACGCAGCCCTTGTCAACAAAGACTTATTAAAAAAAAAAAAATAATAATTATCGTACCGATCCCAAACCTTTTGAACAGCAGTGTATAGACATATGCACACAGTGTTAGGGAAAATTATTTTTAAAAGTAATGTTACACAATATTGTCTTACTCCCTAAAAAAAGTAACTAATTGCATTACTTAATTACTTCTTATGGAAAGTAATGCGTTACATTACTTTTGCGTTGCTTTTTCTGACCTTGGCTTGCTTGCTTGTTTGTTTTTTAATAACAAAAAAACTGTTCTGGCAAATGTAAAGGCCCTTTCAAATCAACATTGAATAAGCCTCAGTTCTAAAAGAAATGCAAATGCACACCTGTACCTTAGAGGGTGCAGCTCAAACAAACCTTTCAGTTGTGCAGCCATTCGGGATTACAGAACAATAGGATGCAGGAGAAGAAAGTTCAACACTCTTATGTCAGACATTTTTGTTTATTATTATGGTTGAATTGGATCATAGAAGGTCAGCAGCAAAGACACTGGTTAATAAAGTGAGATTAAATACATAAAGTATATTGGTATTAATTAGCATTTAATTATTGAAGGTTTGCATAATATTTTGAGTTTGCATTTAACTGTTTTAATCAATTTGAGGAATACTGAATCTGTTTCTGCAGTTGAGATGAGTAAATGCATGTTCACATTAGAACTACAATAACCAGTGTTTACACAGCGCACACAACACCTCTGCACTTGCTCACGATTTCTCTCTACATGGGGACAGACAGGAGGGCTGTCAGTCTATAAATGGGAAAACAAGTAATTTGCATCACTTATTTGAAAAAGTGATGCAAATTAGACACAGAATGCAAGAGAAATTGACAAAACAAAATGGCGGCGCAGGGTGTGGCAGGGTTAGCTGGAGCACTCTTTGCTTGTGCACTGCTTTATAAACACCTTTTTTTATATAGAAACTAGTCAAATTCTGAATGTCTCTTTAGTTCTAACAGCATGACTAAACCTATATCAGTGGACTTTGTGATAATCAAAGTTACCAAACATCTTGGACTTGGAAAACACGTCCTGGCTGTTACTTTCATATATCCACATCTGTACAGCGAAATCAGAAAGCACACCAAATCGGCACTCAAGCCGCAACAGAGCCTCGCACTAATAATCACCATCTGCCTTTTGCTGTCCGGGGACATCCATCAATGCCCCGGTCCGACAAATTGTCCAACATCAGATAGCCACCATATCATCACATCTAACTACTGCATGAGCATCCCAAGGAACTTACAGAGATCGGTGTTTGGAGCGGGTGTGGTCGCCGGTTGGGCGGATCCGTCGAGGATTGGCGGCGGGTCTATCGGCTTCGCTGCGCTGCCCCCTCCGCCTTGTGGGATGCCCCCGGCCCAGTCGGTTGGGTGTTTGGACGAGGACGCCATCCGGGATGGCCGGGGAGCACCGTTTCACCGGAGTCCATCGTGCTAATTGAGCTGTGCCGTGAGAGCCTCGGTGGGGTCGGAGCGGGAGGGTGTTGTCGGCGGTCTACAGGCTGGTGCGGGTCTTGCCGGAGCGGCCGGCTCGCTGGCCTCCGCAGGTGGCTGTCAGGCCCTTTCTGCATCGGCGGGTAAAGTTCGAGCCCCATCTTCTCTCTCTCTCTCTTGAGTTTGGGAGCTGTGCAACGGGTGACAGCGCAGAAGTGGTGGAGCTAACTGCGAATAATGTCAACAATAGAAACAGGAAACCGCCAAACCCAGCGATAATAAAACACCGGAAACTTGGGGTATTTCAGACAGTTAATAACTCCAAACTAATTTGGGACTCAAGATCTAAACCGAAAGGTATTCTATGTGCACATTTAAATATACGAAGTATCAAGTTAAAAAGTGATCAAGTCCGCTACCTAGTACTTACTGATTCTAATATTGACTTTTATGCTTTTCTGAGACATGGCTTAAGGAAACTTCGCCCTCTGCAATAATATCTATACCTGGTTATAAAATGTTTCGTAAAGACAGACAGGGTTCCAAGGGAGGAGGGGTTATGATTTATGCCAAGGACACTTTTAACTGTAATGAAATTCATGTCACAGATGAGAATGATTTGGAATTTATTGGTTTAAATGTATCTTTGTCACTGCAAATGTCGTTTATTCTTGTGGTTATTTATAGACCTCCTTCATCAAATGTAGATTTTTATAAAAAAAAATTGATATTTTATTAAAACAACTTAATCCTGCAAAAGAACTTATAATATTAGGTGACCTGAATGTTAATTGGGAAGTTAAGCAAATCAGGAAAAACTTGAAAAAGGTAATGGATAAAATGGATATGGCTCAGGTGATTAATGGTGCTACGAGAATTACAAACTCTACGAGCACTCAAATTGATTTAGCTTTTACAAACAGGCAAGAAAGGATTTTGAAATCATATAATATGCTTACTGGATTGTCTGATCACAATCTCATAATGGTCACCAGAAAATTAAATAAAAAGCGTTTTAAACCTTTGCCAGCCACAGTATCCTTTAGGATACCAAAGCAGGAACAACAAAACTTCATAGATTCAATCGATGATGTAAACTGGGATAAATTACTCTCTGGCATTAACTTGGACAAGGATTGTTCTCTATTTTCTAATAAAATACAGCAAATTATTACACAATTTACACAGAAAATTAGATTACGAGCTAAAAAAAATGGCCTTCCATGGTTAAATGAATCTGTTCTGAAATTGATGAAAAAACGAGATCATTCCTTGAACCTGGCTGTAAAATCAGGATATAACAGGCATCAATTTATTACTTTAAGAAATAGAGTAGTGAGAGAAATAAGGAGATCTAAAGCTGACTTTTTCATTACTGCTTTGAATAGTGCACATGGAAATTCTAAAATAACCTGGCATTACATAAAAAAACTGACAGGTGAGTCCCACAAAAATAAGACAAAACAAATGCAAATTGAATTAAATTGAGACTTTTTAACAGAACCCAAGGTAATAGCTGATGCTTTTAACAACTATTTTATTAAATCGGTAGCAGAAATCTCTAAGAACCTTACAATAAAACAAACAAAAGAACATTTAGTGTCTGCAACACAGTCTTTCATCATAGCAAACATCACTGAGACTGAAGTCATTGACATAATTAAAACACTAAAACCATCTAAGGCCAGGGATGTATTTGGTATGGACATGAACATGTTTAAAGATTCAGAATCCGCTCTAGCTACTCCCATTGCTTCTATTATTAATCTATCTATTTCCAGTCGTCACTTTCCAAAGGCCTGGAATTCTGCTATTGTTACGCCAGTTTTTAAGTCTGGTCTATCTACCTTCGTGAATAACTATCGACCAATAACCATTCTTCCGGCCATTTCTAAAATTGCAGAAAAATGGGTGGCTGAGCAGACTGTCCAGTACTTAAACAGTAGCTCCCCCTCTTTTCACGCCATGCAGTTTGGTTTTAGGTTCAAACACTCTACTGAAACGGCTACGTGCCTTTTTATCGAGAAAATAAAATCTTCTCTAGACAAGGGGGGAGTAGTAGGGGTGGTATTCTTGGATCTCAAAAAAGCCTTTGATACAGTGAACCACTCAGTTCTACTCAACAAGCTTCCACAATTGAAATTCTCTTGTGATACTGTTAGCTGGTTTGAATCCAACCTGCATAATCGTACACAATCTGTACTAATTAACAACTGCAATTCTGAGTCTCTTAAGCTAACTACCGGGGTTCCTCAGGGCTAAATGTTAGGGCCCCTTTTATTTAGCCTTTATGTCAACGACTTGCCTAATGTTTGCTCTGAAGTAGAATGTTTAATGTATGTGGATGACACTGTTCTATTTGTTCATGGTCGCTCTAAAGACATTGTTGCAGATAAACTCACTAAAGCCATGACTCGTGTTACATCCTGGTTGCAGGAGAACTGCCTGCAGCTAAATATTTCTGTATATAACTGTAGGTACGTTTTTCAGTAAAACCAGTAGAGCTTCATTTAATCCGGACATAACAGTTGCTGGAGAAAAAAATTACGAATTGTAAATCAATACAAATATCTTGGCTTAGTAATAGATTCACATCTTTCCTTTAAAGCCCATATTGAAAAATTATGTAAAATAATCAAGGTTAATCTTGCAAATTTCCGCTCAATTCGAAATGACATGTCAACTGAAGCTGCACTACTTTATTTACATTCCATGATTTTCAGCCACCTCAATTACTGTTTAACAAGTTGGTCTCAGGCAAGTCAGAGCGCAAAAATTATATTTATTGTATATTTATATTACATTATATAAACAAGCCATTAAAATCATGGACAAAAAACCAAGGCACTATCATCACTGTGCAATTTTTAAAAAAACAGCCTTTTAAACTGGGACAGTATTCATAAGTTTTTAGATTTGAGTGTTATATACAAAGTGACACATGATTTGGCCCCAGCTCCTCTGGCTGAGTTCATCAGCCAAAGAAACAGCTCTGAGCGCGTCACTCGAAGCTCTGACAGAGGGGACTGTGTTGTCCCTCTGCGCAGGAGCGCTTTTAGTCGCTCGGCCTGGTCAGTGAGGGGCGCTGCTGAATGGAATTCTATACCTGAGGAGGTTAGACAGCTCAACACTTACAAGGCTTTTACAAAAAAAGTGAAAATTTGGCTCATTAACAATTATGTCTGCCAATATTAAAAGCCGAACCTATTGAGCTGTATATTATATATTTAATATACTATAGCCTTTTTGAAAATGTGTTTTTGTGTGTCTTAGTATTGTAACAGGTACAGTGTACCCTAAGTTATCTTATAGTGTTATTTAAATTGTAGTTATATTGTAGTCAATTTGCCATAGACTTGTAAATGTATTTTCTTGTTTGTATTGTAATGCTTTTTTTTTTACATCTTGGCCAGGGGACTACAGATGAAAAATAGCCTTTGGCTAATTCTGGCTTTTTTAACCATGTTTGTTCATGCGTTTTATGAAATTGCACTGTCCCCTTTTAAATAAACCAATAAATCAAATCAAAAGTAACTCAGATTTAAATTTAAAAGTATTGCGTAATTGAACAAGTTACCTGAAAAAGGTAATTGATTACATAACTCACATTACTTGTAAAGTGTTACCCCCAACACTGCATATACATGTACAATTTAAGACAAACATTTTATTTATTTATTCACTTTTAAAGACTTAAGTATTTCAAATATTACACTAGCAATTGCGTTGTTGTACTGAATATCAACATGGATATGATTTGGCTGGTGATATTCCATACAACATCCATCTTGCCAAAGTGATAATGCAGTTTAATTTAAAGAAAACAATCATAACATGCATTCCCTTCGGTACTGCATCACTCACTTCAACAGAAAATAAATACTGAATTAGTTTTTAGTGTATGTTCAACCGTGACTTCAGAGGATCACATTCTCTTTTAGTGTTTGCTTTTCCCAGTAATATAGCATGAACAGCCTCTGTTGAGATGAGCTGCAGTGATGTGGATTGGCATACATTTGTGGCCAGTTGTGTTTGTCAAGAAGAATCAAGTTTTTGTCTTCCACTTCAGTTTAAGAGATCATTATTTGATCTTTCTTTGTCCATTACTTTGCATGTTGCCTTTTGACAACATGGATTGAGGTTTGGTCCATTACACAGTGAATCACACAAAAAGATATTAAAAAGTAATCTTAACAACATAAGACTTTGAGTCATTAAAGATGATTACATTCAAAGGCTTTATTTTAAGCGTTATACAATTCATTAGCGCTGTCATTATGCTTATACAGTAGATCACTGAAAATTATATTAAATCAAATCGACATGCTGTTTTATGCTCCCAGGGTACCCCTGCAAATGTTGTACTAAAACAATCAGGTTTGTCCTTCAGTTTATGCCTTTGCAGTTAAGTGATTTATCTGTAATTACTAGTAATGCACTTGAAATATTCCCTCCCTTAATCAAGGTGTTTACCATTTGGTTACACCATTGGGGAAAGATAAATCTGGAAAACAAGACCAATTTACATTTTTTCCATTGTTTAAAGGATTAAAGCTGCAAATAACTATCACTCCCTCAGACCATAGTAATTTTACAGCTGTCTCAATGTTATTTTAATTATTATTTATATTAGTTTTTGATATTTTCCATTACCTTTTATTGTTAGATGTTCAGGTTTATTTGAATTTTTGTTTTAGTAAACTTTGTAATGTGCTTTAGTTTATATTTCTGTTTAGCTTTAATTCTTTTTTTTCTTTTTTTTTTTTCTTTTTTAGTAGCTCAGCTTAAACCTACACATACTGCCAAGGAAACTTTTAAGTTTTTCATCTAAAATGTATATTCTGTTTTATTAATAGTTTAAGTTTTAACAATAACAATAACAATATTTAACAATAACAACACTGGTCTGTCTGATGTCAGAAAGTTGAAAAAATACAAAACGAGCTATTTTTGCAGCATAGTTTCAATTATGGATAGATGCAGAGATATTCTGACGGACAACAAGCTGATTATTTTCATGGTATGGTTATGGTCACATTTATGGTTCCCCAAAGAGCCTTTCAGTGATCAGTTCTTAAAAGAACAAATGTCTTCTTAGTGCAAAGATTATTTTAATAACCTACAGAAACTGTTTTCATCATAAAGAACCTTTTGTGAAATGGAAAGGTTCCATGGCTAAAGGTTCTTTATGGAATCATCAATGCCAATAAAAGAATCTTTATCTTTGAGAGTGTAAAGGTTTGGCTAGACCTAGACCCCTGGCTATAAATTATTCTTGTTTATTCTTTAAAATGTTCATCACACACACACACACACACACACACACACACACACACACACACACACACACACACACAAACACACACACACACACACAGAGAGAGAGAGAGAGAGAGAGAGAGAGAGGGAGGATCAGAGGAGGACACACACACAGGACACACACTCCATCATTGAGCCACAGTTGGAGAATCTATGCGTCTAGTTAGTGCAAATTATACAAACTATGTAACAATTTTCCTGCACAGGCAATAAAATACTAAATATCAAGAAGTGCAGTTGCTGCACTTGTCATAGTGTTTGGTGTGTCAGCAGAAGCCTGTTCAACCAAGCTGTCAACTTCATAACAGTAACTTCAGACTCTATTGCTGTTCCTATTACTCCTTCACACAAGCCTGACATGAGATGAAAAATTTAATGTCATAACTCCACCAGGAAAAGTCCAGAGGGCAGTGGAAGACACGAATTATAACACAAGAAGCACAGCAACAACAAATGGACCAACAGTCTAACTGTACAAATTACATCTTGAGATGAAATACCTTCACCAAAACCAAAGTGCAAGATTAAGGACTTCAAAAATCAAGGCAGAACTTTTTAAAGGTTATTTCAAAACTCCATCTCTGTGGTGCAAATATTTTTGTCTATACTTTACAGTGGCGCTTTGAAGGCAGAACGCTAACCTCTCCAGGATATAACAGTGTTGTTTTGAAGGTTAATTCCTCGGCAGTGTAAAGAGCAAACTCTCTAAAGCAGTGCCCCCCTGCCATCCTCTGTGCTTACAGAAAAAAAAAGACCTGAGATAAAGAGCCTTGCACAACCTTCCATATCAAATGAAGCTCACAAGCAGCTTCTGTGCTCCTGAGTGCGGATCCCTGGGGTGCATCACCTCCCCTTCTTCTCCCCCTCTCGGGGAGTCTCTCTCTCTCTCTCTCTCTCTCCCTCCCTGACAGTGAGCAAATATTTCACCCAGACTCTAATTGCCAAGGGCTTCATCCTTCGCTGCCATAGCCATTGCTCAGACTGCAGCTTCATGATACTCTGGACTGAGGTGACGGCTGCCTCTAAAATTTCAAAGAAAGATGGCTGACCGTCACGTTGCTCCTGGGTTTCACTCAAACTCTTCGGTCATTGTTTGCAGTTTAAGAAGTACGAGACTATACCATCTTGTTTTATACTGTCTTGTCACCATGGAAAACAAATTGGGTTTGGAATCAGAGTAATGTTGCCTGGGTTTTGACCAATACATCAATAATGTTGAAAATCATGCCCAAATAATACACTTCTTTTGCTAATCAATAGTGAAAATTATTTATGAGATGCTCATAAATTAATCATTCCCTGCTACATGGGTTTCTGAGAACTCAAGAGACATAAAAGGCAATGCTGAACTTTTAATGACTACTAAATACACTGAACCAAGTGCAATTTCTGAAATTATACAAATCAAATTAAACGACACAAATGGGACACAACGCCTCTGTACGGCTATAGAAGACTTAATATAATATAATAAAAAAGGTTGGAGCTTGACAACCCCAACATTCAATTTCATTGTAAATAAGAGCAACAAGAACATCCTGCCTTTGGTCTACAGAAGAAAGACGTTATATAGGTTTGAAATCAAATCAACATGAATAAATGATGACTGTGCTGTTCTTGAGAAATTTAAAACAACTTGGTGTTCAAGGTTGTCTAAAACATACCGGTTTATACCCACAACATCTGTCTCAAAACGTGGCATAAGCTTATTTTGAATTGTGCGTGTGAAGAAAAAACACCCAGTATTGTCCCACCAAACATTCAAATGGAACCTACACCACTGATTCTGTAGCACCAGCATCTTAGATGCCATCTTAGGGAATGACATCAGAAATGGAAACAACCCCTACAACAAACAAGGGGAGGATGAGGGGGATAGTAACAAATAAGGGGAGTCTAACCAGGCATGAAATTCGTCAGTGTCTTTTGCTGCATGGTGTGATTGCGCTGACATTGTTTGGAAGCTCCTGCTACAAATAGCCCAGTCTGCAGAATGGGGGGAGGGGAGCGTTTTTTCCCTCCTTGCATTTCAAAGGTTGTAACCCGATCCAGCGTCTTCCAGCTGACAGAGCTAAATGCCAGGTTTGAAAATTTGCAAAACATATTGTGACAAGCCACCTTCTAGATTCCCCTCCAATTCTCACAATGCAACTGGATTTGGTTATGAACAAGAGTGCAGTGAATATGCTACTTCAACTACACACATTTAACAGAAGTTTTGAAGTAGCCACCTGCAAAAAGAGGGGGAGTAGGCTTGTATTGCCATGATAAAAGATTCACAGCATTTATGGATGACTAATCCGACTTTTTTAGTCTCTTCAAAGCTTTATGCGACACTCTTTCCAAACATTAACACAAGCAATTCCAATGATTTTTTTCCCCCATATACTAGGTTTATGTGATATTACAACCCTACAGTTGTACATCCTCGTGTTTACTTTAATCTAGAAATGTGCTTTGAATTGTAATTTGCAAGTATATCCTGACAATGGACCCTTTTCACATTTCCAAAGTTCACAGAAGTGGAAGTCATCATAGTTGGGTAAACATCTACACAGTTGAAAACTACAACAAATATAATATTTGCGTCCCCAATAGCAAAAGGAAAAAAACTTCTATACATGACTTTACAAAAAGAAGAAAAAATACTGAGAGATTAATTACGTTACTTCCGGCATTGAATTAGAAAAGAGTTAAAAAAAAAAAAAAGATAAAGAATTGCTAGAATTACGATGTTAATAACGCATAACCGCAGGGTGTAAAAAAGGGTCCCTTGAATTGCACACTTCTGTGTATATGGTAATAAAAAACGGCTTACTGTGGATTTTCATTTACAATCTTTATTCTAACCATGTGGTTTACCCTTTATGAGTTTGCACTATTTTTACAGCCATATGTTGCGGCAGAGTATCACACTCCTCTAAGCCTCTTTCAACTGTCTTCCACACTTTACACAAGCCTGTTCCTTTCCTTCCAGGTAGGTGAAAGCTGCAAATGTGCCGTTTCCCTCCCTACCCCCATCCCACCCCCCTTTTCAAAGGCATTAAGATGCTCCAGGCACTTGTGTTTTTCCTCTCACTTTTTCTCTAGCCTCATAAAAACGAAAGTTAGAGGGCTATTTTCCAAAGCATTCTTTTTACGGGAGGGATCCAAACACAACAGAGCGAGACAAAGCAAAATAAGCCCATAAACAATGAGATGTAGATGTGTGACTGACTGACTGTGGAAACAACGGTAGCAGATGAATATAGATGGAGGGGAGGTTATAAGGTGCAGCGGATAAGACAAGCGCTATCTTTCTGGCAAAACGCGATTCTCCCAGGGATAAGGATAACCCTTGAGATTGAATATCCCTTTAGCCTCTTACACAAGAAGTTTATGAAGAGCCCTTTTCAAAGACCTTTCAAAAGAGCAGAGATGACTTCGGTATCTGATTGTGCCAATTTTATGCACCTTTTACATGTTCTTTCTGCAGGCAATGACTAAAGATACAAAGCTGAAAATGGGTGTATTTTTAAATGAAGGTTTAAAAAATGCCCCGTTGGCGATACTTGGAAATTGAAGGTAGATATTGGTTGTCGAGCACAAGGAAGTCTAAAATATGTTATCATTGACATTTATCTAAAATGCAGTTGCTCAACTGGTGCAGGGCTCACTAGAAGTATGCAATATGAATTATGCCATCTTGGTTTTCCTTAAATGTAAATGCCCTGTAACTTATGGGACACGCACACTCCAAAACTCTTCAATAGCAAAATATCCTAAGCTGTGGGGTAAAAAGCAACTGAGAGGAAAAAACGTTCAAAGTCTTTAATATTAAAAAATAAAAATATAACTTTTTTGCTATTATGTTAGTCAATGTCATGCTTTTAAAGCATCTTGTAGGCTATAATACAATAAAATAAAATAAATAGATATATACCAGTCGCTTGCTTTTGAATGGCTGCCCATTGAGAAAGATGGATTTTGCCCCAAACGGAAAAACATTGTACTTACCATATCAACGTGCAGGTCATAAGAGGACCATGCTAACCAATCAAACCTTGACCCCTTGGTTATGCAGTGTTTGGAATTGACCAATAGAATAGTATACTAATACTAAATGCAAGATGCCAATACTATGGTTTCTTTGTCAATGATGAAATCATTAGATATGTCTAATTCTCCATTTATAAAGAAATATGTTTATTTACACTTTTCCAGATTAATTTATTTCCAGACTTATGTTTTTTTCCAGATGTTTGTTTTAACTATAATTAGTCCAGAACTCACCAAACTGTAGTTGACAGTAGTTGACATTTTTTCTATATTGAGTGCTTTTACATGCACACTGACTATAGCCTGACAAATGTGCAAGTGAATTTAGGCATCACAAATAATAATTCTCATAATAATTGAAAAGTATGAGATCAGCTAAAGGTTACTTTAAAAATAATTAAATGATTAGTAAGTGTAAAAGCAAGCTTTAAGCATGCATTAGATGATGGCAGTGGTCAAATTAAACTGAAAAACATGTGGAAATGAGCATGATGTGCATGTGTTAAATATCCAAAATTAACGACACTGATAAATAAATACAAAAATAAATCACTAATGTAGGCAGCTAATCAGAGTTTTGTTGTACATCTAAACACACATTGAAAAATCCTGCCATTTATGAAAACATTAACTTGCAGTTCTTGCACAAGAAAATCTGAGATTTTTAATAGACACATGTGACTGCATCTCTAGCGCACAAATAATGACCATTTTCAAACTGGTTTCCTAGACCAGTGTTTCTCAAACCTGTCCTGGGGACAGAGCTGGTTCTTCCTTAACGCAAACTATGCAAGTTGAATTGGGCACCTTGAGCTCAAATATGATTTAATGACTAGGGATGCGATCAATAGAAATGTATTTTCGGTTCTGATTTTGCATTCCAACGATTATGAAAACATGATGCCGCATTCCGTTCTTTTCCTTTAAAGCGATCCACTGTCACCCCTCCTTCATAACATCCAAATCAATAAAATCATGTGACATGACTGTTGTGATATACAGACTTCTGCAGATAATAAATAAATAAATAAATAAATAAATAAATAAATAAATAAATAAAAGAGTTAAAAACATATTGAGCTGCGAAAGAAAGACTGTTCCTGGTTTTCTATGCGTGCGATCCAAGACAGAGCAAAACACGGACAAGTATAGGCTACCTTGGGGCTTGGATGGGCACTTAAATGGACAAATACGCACAAAAATATGTCAAAATACCTGTCTTGGCAAGTTTTCACTTAAACGCAGTCATTTATGTCTCAAGTGAACATTAGTGGTAAAGTAATCAAATGTTTGTCATTCTGTTAGATCTGTGCACTTGCACTGCTGCTGTCTTTCATTTAATGTTAATCAATCGACAAAAGAAAATGAGAGAATCATTCATTACTCTTCACTGAATAACTTTTGTTACTTTAAAAAGAATGTGTGTTGAAGGCTATACAGAGTTTTATTTTTACATTTGATTACTTTATTTAATTTCTGTATAGTGGGCTATTATTAGTAGTCTAAAATGTTTATTTCATTTGTCTTTTTTCTATTTTATTTGTCCTATTGTTTGTCATTTTATTTTTTGTTATTACTGACTGTTTCAACTCAATGTTGTTTGCTGACAGTAAAACTGCTCTGAAAGAACAGATTAAGGGGTTTGGGACCATTTTGGGGGTTTTATGAATGCTTTGACAGGAGGCCCCAGAAGTCTAGAAACGGCTCTGCCTGGGGACCCCCCAACACAGCACATTTTGTCTCCCTCATCTAACACACGATTCATTAATCAACTCATTAGAAGAGACTGCAAGACTTCCCTGATGAGGGAGACATACAAAATGTGCAGTGGTGGGGGTCCCCGGTACAGGTTTAAGAAGCACTGTCCTAGACTTTCTGGCATCATCTGAAATCGCATACTCTCGAGTAGGTACTTACTTTGAATAAGTATTTCCTTTCCTACTGCTAAGTATGTTCTAGTATGAATGTAATCCGGACGCAATACATTTGCCATGTTGCCATTATTACGTGGCCTACCAGAGTCATTTGTGTCACTTCTCTGCCATTCACAATTCTCTCCCGTGGCCTCATGGGATAGTAAAGTGTCACTTCAAAATCCCGCCAGTCATCTGCATCCTTTTTGCCTACTCTTTTATGAATGCTGTGAATTAGGACATACTTATTCTGTCACATACTGTTTTTCACCAACTAAATAATAGTTTGTGATATCGAATGTGGCCTCTATCATTGATCAAACAAACATTTTTTCCCTCCCGAAACTTACTTTTATAGCCATTGTTGCAATGACAGAATGATTGGGATGCTCAAGCTCAAGCAATGATTTGTTAGCACCACCACAGAGTGTTTCTCTGTTTCGATTTATAGTTGTCTCAGCACATTAAACTGGGTAACAAAAAAAATACTATAGAAAAAAGAAAATACCATTCTTGTAATGTGTTGTACTTATTCACAGTATATCATATTGTTTTTGTCAGAAGTGGAACAGTACTCTTCCAAAGCCATAGTTCTGTATTATTCCAAGAAAAGGGACAACAGACCCATACAATATTTGGAAGCAGAAAAGATTTTCTTAATTATTGAGTCCACAGCATTGAACAAGTCTTACAATCTAACAATCAAATCAAAAGGAACCATACGGTCCTGGGAAGCAAATAAATTAATTTAGCAGTAAAAGAAGCAAAAAATTAGCCAAACAAAAGAATGTCAGAACAATGTCCAATTAACAAAGCCACTTACTGTGCATCATGTATTCATGTCTCATTTCAATATTGTGAAACTTAATTAGTTGAGCTTTTAGTTAATTGGTTTATGATGCTTTATGAAAGATGCATTGAGTCATGAGTTGCTTTGACGCTTATGCAAAAATGATTAATTAAAACATTCAGGCTTACGCTATCAAATCTACAGTTAAAGGCAGGTGTGACAAGAAAGAAACCTTGAGTTACCACTACAATTCTGAGCTCAATCACACTTTCTTCTAAAAAAGTCTTAGATGATCAAATGGATGGGTTTTGTTGTACTCTAGTCATATATTAGCCCCTTAAAGCATTACAGGCAGACTGAATGTTGTTAATATGACCCCTTTACATGACCATCTATTCTCTAATCATATAGAACAGACTGTCTGTTTATGTATCATTGACAAGTCACACAAACAACATACTTTCACAATGTAATACACCCCATTGTGCAACTCCCTGAATTCCCAATAAGATTCATGTACCCTTAGGGAAAAAGGGGAGGTTGTACTGCAAATACATTTTTAAGAATGAATACCATCTGCCAGGCAGAGAGGTCAGAAAAAGGTCGGCAAGCTCTTCTGTGTTAGATCTCGTCAGTCATCCTGCTTTCCTCTGCATCCTGTTTACCAATCATAAATGCTCCTCTCTTGCTACCCAAAACAGCACCAAAAAATGCAAAATTAATATTTATTAATATTACCATCAAAGGCGTTTAAGAACAACTGGCAAAAATTATGAACTTAGACTTAATAGGAATATTGACAATCTGACCAGCAAACAAACCCCATTGCGGTCAGCACAAACCATAAGAAAAAATAGAAACCTGTGTGTATGCGCAACCTGTCCATGCTGACATCAACCTCATAACAGCTTGTAACAATTTTTTGCATGAGATTTGTACGTGGACCAATGACTAACATTCCCAATACAATCATTTTGGGTTTAGGTTTTTGCAGGACTCAAATCGATTTTGCTATCTCATACAATTTATAATGATTTGAGACCAGGTCAAAATAAAAGACAGCGTTTTGAATGCACTGGTTTTAAGTATCAGGACATAAAAAAATGTAGTCTTAAAATGAGGTAAATACAATCTCAGATGAACAACAACACATGACATACACTGTCATTATTTATTTAACAAAAATAAAGCCAAAATGGAGAAACTACGGGTATAAACCAAGTACACCTAATGATTCGACTGTTTGCAGAACCACCTTTAGCAGCAATAACTTGATGTAATAATTTTCTGTATGACTTTATCAGTCTCTCACATCGTTCTGTTTTGCCTGTCTTATGTACAATGTTGCCTCATTACTTTTAGGTTTGTGGGCATTTATTTATGCACAGCTCCCTTAAGGTCCCACCACAGAATTTCAGTCTGGTTGAGGTCTGGACCTTGACTGCTCCTTTGACTGGATTTTGACTGGCAACACCTTGATTCTTTTCCTTTTCAGCCATATTCTGGTAGGTTTGCTGGTGTTCTTGGCATCATTGTCTCGTTGCATGGCACAATTTAAGGCCCAATCTTTAACTGTCGGAGAGATGGATTCCCATTTGACTCTACTAATACTTCGGTATACTGTACAGAGGAGTTCATGGTCGACTCAATGACTGCAAGGTGCCCAGGTCCTGTGGCTGTAAAACAAGTCCAAATCATCACTCCTCACCAGTGCTTGACAGGTGGTATGAGGTGTTTGTGCTGAAACGCTGTGTTTGGTTTTCGCCAAATGTTCACCAAATATCCACTTTGGTTTTGCCTGTCCAAAGGACATTGTTCCAGTTTTGTGGTTGTTTAGATGCAACTTTGCAAACCCAAGCCATGCTGCCATGTTCTTTTTAGAGAAAAAGTTCTGGTTTTATAGAGATGGTCATGCTTGCTGATGATCAGTTAATCAAAGATATTTGATTAGCAGTGCTTGACTGTTATACTTACCCTCTTAAGGGCCATTCACACAGAACGTGTTTTTCCATTCTACTGAGCTACTTTTCCATTGTATTTCTATGTAAACACACGCTAGACGGATATCTTTAATCGTTGTGCTCGGGTCTTGGATCTTACGCAGCATATCGAGCATGACACAGCATTCTAAAAACGCAGCGCTCAAGTTAAAAGAAGTTCTCATCTCTAGACCTTGCGCTTTTTTTATTCCATTGACCAGCGTCTTCTGTGTGAACCATCCCTAATTCCTATGGAAGCAGTAAGGGTGTACTTAGTTTGTCAGCCATCTCTCTCCACTTCTGCCATATTTATTTATATATACAGTATATATATATACAGTATATATATTATATATATATATATATATAATATTTTTCTCCCACTTTTTAAAAATAAATGAGCCTATTTATTTAAATATTTATGCATTTATTTTGCAACCCACCAATTGTGAACCACTGCATTTAACCATCAACCATAAAAACTAACTGACCCCTTTCTTCACCAAATATGCCCTTTTTAAATTCATGCCCATTCTATTTCTTTTCTGTTAAATTTGTGAACCATTATGAGAAGTCTTGTGTCAACGAGAGCATGCAGTGTGTCCGTGCTTCAGATTGAGTCATAAGTCAATGTTATGAGGAAAAGGAAATAACTATTTATAGGGCTCTTCGGTGGGCAAGGGGGCTTAATGAAAGCTAATAAAGCTTATTCTTACTTAGCCTAGATTATTTGGAATATATTACTTTCCCATTGAGAGAGGGAGAGAGAGATTTTGCAAGAGTGAGAGGGAAAGAGATTGAGAGATCTTCTATAAGAACATATTTTATAAAAGCAGCTTGAGGATCATAAAAATAAACAATTATCTGTAAATAATATCCCGGTTTAAAGGGGAACTATTATGAATGAAACTTACTTTACAACAACAGATCCTATATCAATATAATACATAGAACACCCAAAAATAATGTATAGTTGCAAGTACATGTCCAGCTTTTCTTGCGTTTTAGCCGCTGTTAGGTACTTTTCATATACGAAGCATGTTCAAACCCGAACATGCAAATGGCGGCAACAAACAACAATAACTTGACGTGCCGACTTATGTTGGCTAACTTTTATTTGAGGAATTCTGTTTATAATAGGCTAATGAGCTTGGACATATTGGTTCTGCACAGCCAACTGATTCAATAGTTTTTTTAAAGATTTATTTTTGCCGTTTTTGCCTTTTATTAGGATAGGACATTAGCTAGACAGGAAGTGAGGTGGGAGAGAGGGGGGGGGGGGGACGGGATCGGGAAAGGTCCATGAGCTGGGACTCGAATTCGGGTCGCCCGAAGCACAACAGCGCTACATGTCGACGCAGTTGCCCACAAGGCTATTGGCACCGACAATTCAATCGTTTTTAATAAATACATCTATAATCGTTACTGCTGCTAAACGCTTAAGTTTAATATACAATAATCATAATGCAATCATAACACTATAGATTTTATCCAGCAGCTCTCAGTATTGGATTTGACTGTTTGATTGATAGATCAAGTAGACTATTCAAAATGGATCACATATACATACTTTTTCCTCTGGGGGAGGAGTTGTTAGACTAGTCAACTATTTGATTACAAAATTTCTGTTTAAACGTTAATTAAATTAGTTGTCACACATCCCTAGTCTGGAGGCAAAAGTGCAGTATACATATACTGCTACAGCATGGATGAGTGAATCCATTTGTACTTTAATCAGAGACTCACTGAAGCTGAAACAGCTCTATGTCTGATAGACCACTTCAAAATCAGTGTCCGACACTGAGGGAGGAGTCTACAACTTGTGACTCTGAACATGAGGTCAATTTCAGTGCCAACCAACTAGAGGGACTAAAATGTATGCATGGTTAGCATGATGTTTGACTGGATGGCGATTAAATAGTTTGAGGCTTTTTTTCTCCACACAGAAATTAAACTGAGATTACAAAGAACCACATATAGACACATTTAAACATACATTATTATATATTGGATTGTGGTGTGTGAGCTAAGTTAGTATTTCAGCTCTGTCAGTGAAAACAGCTAAATGAAGCCCTATGGATAACCAAATGCATTCTGACTTGTTAAATCCTCCATTTCAGTGCTTAAATTGTGTAGTTAAATCTAATCCTGCAATGAAGAGTAAATAAAATGCTTAAGCAACACAACAGTACAGCTGGCAATCTTTCTCCATTACTCTGCCAGCTTAGAGACTCAGCATTAAGTTGCTATATAGAGATGTTAACACCTCTCCTACTCTGCTATTCTGAACAGACAGGATGTAACAGTAGGACATATTTTGCATATTTTAAGTCCCCAAATGAATCTTTAAAAAGTGCCAGCAGTCTATCAGCAGTCCATGTTTTATTAAACAGCTATACAGTTTAAACTGGGACATCTTCATTCTATTTGGTTATTCGACTTGTACATCATCTCCCTACATGTTAGCATATCATGTTTTGGTTAATCCACTCATATCTAAAATTACAAGGCTCCATCCAGGATGCGTAAAATTCGTAAAAAAAAAAAAAATAATTTAATAGTCCATGCAAAAATGTATATTGTCAAATTCTGACCCCATTGACTTTCATTGTATGGGCAAAATAACACAGACACATTTATAAATATCTTGTTTTGTGTTCCCCAGAAGGAATAGTCTTACAGGTTTGGAACAACATAAGGGTGAGTAAACAATTTTCTTTTTTAGGTGAACTTTCGCTTTAACTGTCAGTCGTCCTTGCACCCATGCTGAGCGGTAGGAACTTTTTAGGGGGGAAATGAATATTTTATGCACTCACACTGGGTGCCGATTCCAGCTCTGCACATTGATTAACATTAGCAGAAACGCAGATCAATACCCACTAGACTGGGGCCAGTAGTACTGTATTATAGAAAAATTAGTCTGGAGCTCAACTTTGCAGTGTATGTGGCGTGGGAGAGACATTTCCCCCCTCATCATAAGACAGCAAGTCTCCATTAGGTCCAAAGGTTGTCGACATCACTTGGCCTGCCAGCCTGTGTTTGTTTACACCATGATTTTCGTCCTAATTCCAAACCATGGCAACACAGGAGCAATGGCACAGGGGAGAGCCGTCGTAGCGAAGGAATGTGGATTTTATAACAAGAGCTAGGTTCACAAAAAACACCCCTGGAATTGATTTGGAAGGCTTTGAAAACACTGCGGTGCTGCAGCGCTTTGGATACTGACATCCAGTTGTCACAAGGGCATTCCAGGCTGGAAAGGCAAGGGAAGGGGAAAAACAAAGTCAGCAACATCAGCCTTACACCCTCCCTCTCTCTTTCACCCTCATTCCCCACTCCACATACAGACAGCTGTTAGAGTCCTTCTTTTAAAGACACAGCATCTTATGGCAAAAGGGTGCAAGAACTCCAGGCCATAAGGGACGGCGATGCCCTTGGGACGGACTCGAAGAGGGAGGAAAAATAGTTCCTTTTGAGGCCTGTTAGAGCTGGAAGATTGAGGGAATGTCAGCCAGGAATTCTGGAGCCTGAGAAGGGGGTGGGGGGGTCTGCGTTGAAATGAATAAAGCCCTTTCTTCATACACGGAGCAATGTCAACTTAAAAAGAAGGGTGGTTGATTAGGGCTTGTTTTGCTTGTTTGACCTTAGTGCTTACAAGGTCTTGACCCCCCTGCTGGGTCCGGCAGTGGCCTGGAGAGGTTCATTTCAACCTCGTTTGGTTGTTTCTCTTTCCTGCAGAGATGCAAAAGCACGCAGTTTTGTCTTAGGGGTGAACAAGAAAAATTGCTGGTGAGCATTACAAGATTCTTCACAGTAGGTTAGCTGTGTAACTGAAGATTTATTCTAAACCTGCAGTTTGTCACTGCAATTATTAAAAAAAATTTAAGAAAAAAACAAAAATTAAATTGCAAACATACTAAAAATATATAATTTTACCTGAAACGCAAAATTACACAAGGTTTATACTTAAATCGAACTATTGGCCAATGTGGTGAAAATAATAATAATCATTTTCAAGATACTTTCAATGAAAGCTCATTTAAGGAGGCTAAACATTTGTACCAATTATGAACATGCGGTGTAATATCTCATTGACACAGGTGACATTTACAGTCTGAAACATCTATTTACCTAGTTTCTAGTAGGCTACATAAGAAAAGACCTGTATAAGAAGGCAAATATGCATGTAAAATATATGAAGATAAGGTCATGCATTAAAAAAAGTATTGAAAGCTCCATGTGCATATTGTGAGGAGGACATGGAAAGAAATAGAGCTCATGCAATCTCCGAATATTCTGCCATTTATATAGGCTACGGTTTTATAAATCTGAAAATCTGCCTTTTCTAATCAGTATGTAATTTTATACACAAACCCCCTCAATTTTATGTGGAAGCCATTAAAGCCTAATAACACAGAGCAATATAGAATTTGAAAGTCAAATGGTTATCGTCGGTGGTTAGCATCCATTTCTCTCAAATGAAGCTAGTCATACCTAATGCTAACAATTTCGCAAATAGATTACTTTCGTGAGCTCTGACTTAAAGCTAAATTGTCTGAAAGTACTGTCTTTCACCTACTATTTGATGAGGGCGATAAATGACTCATCTGGTAAGTTTTGTTGCAGTAAACATTTGTCATGATGTTCTGCTGCAGTTGCCTGGCAACCTTTGCGAGATGAGAACGATAAGTATTGCAGGGCAGCCCACACTGCTCTAATCAAGTTGCTGAGATGAAGCTAATTATTGCTCTGGTGAAATTTAAGGACAAAGACAAAGCCCTAATCTTCTCTCTAGCAAGCCAACGGAAATACCATTTCTGAGTGATATTTCAGGTTATGGTGATATATTGTGAGAAACAGTTGGGTATTTTTAACAAGTTTTAACAATGTGGAATGGGTTCATTTGCTGCAGTGCTTAAAGGCTGACACAAATGAACGCTAGTTCAATATGAGTCTGAACAGTTGCACACATTTTTCACAAATATTGAATTCGGGCACTTCAAAACTGAAGTATAATTGAACAGATTTGTAGACTTTGTCAATACTACAGTCATTTTGTGCATCCCAAAAAAATTCTGAAACCAAAGCAAATAATTTCTGTGAAATGGCTTTTTGAGTGTTTGGAAACAGTGAACTTGATTTCACCAAGTAGAACATGTTCCTGGATCAATGTTTAGGTTTTCCAATCCAATCAACATTCCAATCAACCAATCAAAGTTGAGAGATAGGTTTACAGTCAATGTCAACTTTAAGCTTAAAACAAGGGTTAGGGTCTACACTAATACTCACCTACTTTTCCACTGATTTTAGGGATAGGTTATTGGTAGGGTTAGGTTTAGGGGTAGGGATAACGTTCGGGCTGTATTTGGACAGGAATGTTGTTCCAGGATCAACAAAAGATGTTGATCCAGGAACATGTCTTACTTGGCAAAATCACGGAGACCGGTTGGAAACACGCTAATCATGGAAGTGTGTGTGTCTGTAGTGGTAGTCGGTCAGGTTTTGCCTATATAATGGGGACCATATATCTCCACGTGGAAAAAAAAACTGAAATCAGCAACATTGGGGACCAAACAAACAGTCCTGTTGAGGAAAAACAAAAGGATTCTTTGATGGTTAGGGAAAAGAAAAAAAATCTAATATATTATCAATAAAGGGTCAAAAGGAAAGTGTGTGTGCGTATGTGTCCAAGACAAACAGAGAGGTAAAATGAGTGTTTCTCTCCTATGTTAGCATCATTTAGGTAAGATCTGTCAATCTTCCTTTAGTCATTTTTGCTGGGAAGATGGCCACTAACCATCATCCAGGAAAGAAATATGGAGATAACAAAAAAAATTACGCTTTTCTTCAAACAGCTCAGTTCAAGCTCAGACTGCTTAATTTAATAGCTTCAGGCTGCCAATTACATTCAGGGGAGCAAGCAGTACACTGTCAATTTCATCCTGTTGGGTTGAGTATTAATTTCCAATGACTCTTGTTGCTTGGAGACCAGCATAAACTTGGATTGCTTCAATGTTTATTTATCAGAGTGCTTTCAGCCAGTGGAGGGGAATAATGCTACACATACTTAAGATGGGATTAATGTCCTCAGTTCAGCGCAGAGAACTCACAGTCTGTACTGTGGCATATCCAGATTACTGCAAGGATGACTTGAATGCAAAAAAAAACAAGCCAAAAAAGTACAAATCATCACAGCTGTCTCTATTTTGATCAATGATCTTCACTACAATAAATACAAATGTAGGCTAATGTAATTCATGTACTGGAATGAACTAAAAATGTGAATATGGTCCATTTTTCTAGAGAAAAGTCACAATTGAAAATGTTGATATTAACATCAAGTTAAAAACTAAAAAAAAAATTGGCTGAAGGGTGAGTTAATAAAAGTATTTTCTGTGTGGTAATCAATATGCCACAGATGCTGTTCACGAAGCTTCACTTGTATTGAACCCAGAACATTTAACTTAGAGTAATCAATAAATGTTGGGGATGCAGGCATGATAAAATGCTGATATATAACAGCACACAATAAATGTTGATTCAGAACCATTTTTACTAACACATTACACCTAGTTTCTAGCCCTGCAATCTAATTTGTTAGGCTCAGTGGAATTCTGTTGTTGACCCTGCATTTCTGTTACGGCAGTGTGAAATGAAGCAGAAGAGTGCATGCGCCAGGACGGCGGAATTCCACAATCATTGTGCCACGCTGAGCAGAAGCTCACCAGACAGGATGGCAACTACATAGCAGAGACAAGACAATGTCATAATATTGAGCAAGTTTTCAAGAGTCAATGGCTAATACTGCATTAGTCTGGCGTTTGCTTCGCAACAAAGGTTTGTTGTTAAAATGCCATTATCACTCCTGTCAATTAATGACAGGCCCAGACCCAGAGAAAGCTGCAGGAAACTGCAAGTATTGGATTGTACGGTGGCACATTGCTGCCACAAACATATTGTTTCACTCAATTATGTCATAATAACGAGATATATTGCTAAAATGAAATTTTTTTCATTAAAACAAATTATTTTCTCGTAATAACGAGATGTTGTGTCATTAAAAAACCATGTTTTGTACATGACGTGTACAAAATATGCCTTTATCCACTGATCTATGATAGAAAATTTATATAGCCTAGATCAGTGCCTTTATTACACTTTATTAGGGCCTTCATTTCATACATAATGTAAAATACCAGTAAAACAAAATATGTACAAACATTATAAACATGTACTTTAGGCTATTTCCTCAACAAATCCTTCAAAATTAACAGTATTCAATACAAACATTTTTTATTTTAAAGCCTAAACGGATTTATTTAAAGCAAAACTGAAAGTGTTGGGCTCCTCTCTCATTCATTTCGAAACTATTATTTATTATGTTAACAATATTTTGTACTTCACTCGTGACCCAGCATCTACGTTAAACAGCATTCTTCGCATACGCATAAAACGTCATTTATGGTCATACAAATAAGAGTATAAGAGAATAAGAGTCATTCAAAACTGTAAAGAGTCTATTTTTATGTACATTCAAAATAAAATGTTTTGCTTTTGTAAAATAAAGAAAACAAACAGGATGCGCTTTCTGCCTCCGTCTCAGTCCACGTGAACATCTTTCAGAAGCATGTCACAAAAATTAACCAAACTCAGCGAATACTTGATGTATTATGTATCATTCTTGATGCGCAGATGAACAATACATTTATAAAATCATTTAAGGGTACATTTACACGACAACGCTGTGCTAAAAACAGATCTGGTGGATCCCAGTTCACACGGATCCACCAGAAACATTCACTGAAATCCCAAATTTAGAATGTTCTCCTCTGATATAAAGTCCCGGTTTACTTCCTTTAAGAAAATGTCAAAACCTTTGAACACAAAGGCTTCAAAAACGTGTATCATCCTTGAGTCAGTTGTATTCTTATAACCACGTGTGATGATGTCCACTAGTTGAAAACGGTATTTTGTAAACTAAGTGTCTACTTTTACATGTGTATAGCTTATTTGATGTTAAATGCATCACAGCATTGTACAGTATAAAAACATGAATTTTGAGATTTAACAGTTTATTATCAGTGTCAGGGTAACATTACAAGTAACGTGAGATACGCAGCTAATCAAATTCCTTTTTTCAAGTAACTAGTGAAGTAGTGCATTACTTTTACATTTCCAACTAAATATCAGAGTTACTTTTTTAAACAAGCAATGCAAGTTACTTTGTTTTCCCATTTATCGACCGACAGCTCTCCTGTCCCTATGTTGAGAGAAATTGGGAGTGAGTGCAGAGGCGTTGTGTGCGCCGTGTAAACATGATACTTATTGTAGACTAAATGTTAGCAGGCATTTTCTCATCTCACTTGCACAAAAAAAGATTCAGTATTCCTAAAATTTAATAAAACAGTGAAAATGCAAACTCAAGATATTACGCAAACCTGCAATAATTAAATATGTTAAATTACACAAATATACTTGTGTATGTATATATATATATATATATATATATATATATATATATTTAATCACACTTAATTAACCAATTTCTTTGCTGTTAACCTTGAGAAAATCAAATTCAAACATACTGATAAACAAAAATGACTTAAAGGTGCTCTAAGCGATGTTGGGTGACATAGCTCGACCCTCCCTCCTCCTCCTCCTCCTCCTCCTCCTCCTCCTCGTCTCGTCCCCCTCCCGTCCCACTCCCTTCCGTGCTTCCTGAAACAGGCTTTTCCAATGTAAATTCGAGACTTTGCCCATTCCTTTTCCCTCTTCTTTGCTATTTGTTCATATCAAAATTCAAGAGAATATAATTCTAACGTTAGTTGTTGTCGTTGTCTAGGACATCTCTCCTCTAGCTAACTTCCCTCTTCATGCTTCTCTCTCCTCCAATCCCCACACCCCCTTCATGTGCACGCGCATGCACCAAAAATAGAACTTTAGTTTTTAATGTTATTAAAAACAAACAAATAAGCCCAGCCCAGAGGACAGAGAGTGATGCTAAAGTAATGTGAAACATTAACGCAATTAGTTACTTTTTTAGGAAGTAATACAATATTGTAATGCATTACTTTTAAAAGTAACTTTCCCCAACAGTTATTATTATTCTAATAATGATAATAATGTTGTTTGTCAAGTGATCTCATCACAAAACATTGTGGACTGGACATGTCTACTATATTTAGCATTGTGCACAAAGATGTTAATATCAAGACTTTGTTTTACATCCAGTTAATTTGATTGTAATAAAAGGAAGTTACACAGACACACACCACGAGGCGGCTCATGTTTCATATCTCAAAAATATCTTAGTTAAGTGAGATGGCAGAAAACAGTTTTACAGCTCTGCCTCAGGAAACTGTGCTGAAGGGAATGTAAGAGCCTCAAATAAGCAGTTCATGCAAATAAAGCCAGATTAGATCTATATTCAACATCAGACATGGTTATCTAAACTGCTAAAGCAGGCTTGCTCTGACCTCACAGACAAGCTGAAAACAACGACAACACAACAACAACACTTGCAACTCCATAAATCAATGAAAACCTGATGAACTGTGGAGGCGTAATTGTTGCAAAAGTTGCCTCATGCCTCAGCACTTTCTAATTGACTGAACTTATCCACACATCTACCATGCGTACACACACCACTTAAAAGGCTAAATGAATTGATTTATGGCGACTTTGTCTGTAAACATCCTGTCTTTGCAAAATGAACAAATGAAGGCTTGAGAGCCCAGTCTGCCTTCCCAGTTTGGGATAGCTGGAATATGGCGATCACAAACACACACAAACACACACACACACACACACACACTCCTGCAGTCCATCGGAATCATCTTCCAGACCGCTTTGGAGCAGCTTGTTTGGTGGAAAAGACTCCCAGAAAAGAAACACCTTCTGAATGTGCAACATGCACCATGAAACCCAGACTGGCATAAAAGGAAATTGCACAAACAGAAGAATTAACTAGCAGTTTAGACCTATTCTCCACGACTTGCATTTAGGCTACAAAACTGCCACTTATTATATGGGAATGACTTAAAAAAATATATATGACCACTGACCAAATAAAATGTGCCATTGTCAGGTGTATTTTGTTCTAGAAAAACTGTGCTGGTAAATTGCTTCGCACATCAGTATAAATCAATACACTTGGATGACACTGTAGATGAATCATTTGAAAATATTGACAGACCTGTCAAGCAATGGCAAAGCAATGCATGGCGTCCCCTCTCTAATGTGATGCCACAATCTCATAGGGGATCTCAAATGAACACTTCCAACTTTAATACACATAAACATGACTCATAGTTCAATAGTTCATTAACAACAACCAATGGAAAATTACATATGCTTACTTACATATGATATGCATAATTAACGTTTAACATTTTTAATAGACCTACACACACTTGAAGTAGCCCTTATCCCACCACAGAATATCCAGATGGAAAAGTACAATCAAATGACTTCACAGATCAATGGAAATTAACAAGTTAGGTCCACAAAAAACTATTTACCTTTTATCAAAAGTCAAATAATGAAAACTTAGGCCCCATTTACATGAAGGGAAAACGCAGATATTTCCCTGCGGTTTGGCCTCTCATTTACACGAAAACCCAGTTTTTATCACAGAAAACGATTATTTCTAAAAACTCCGGCCAAAGTGGAGATTTCTGAAAACGCCGGTTATGTGTTGCCGTGTCAACTGGGAGAAAGGGGGTTTTAGCGGTTTTAGGTTCTCTCTTGTCGATTCTGAGGATTCTGATTGGCTTGCATGGCTTAATCCTTCTCCCTACACTGCCACCCATAGGTTTGGCATAGTTATGATGGCGCTCGACAGCTAATTTATGCGCGTTGTGTGCACGATGTTATAATTGAAAACGGAAGGGGGGGAAATATTTATCTATAGTAGTAAATATGAAATAGTTTCTCTAAATACCCGGCTATGTGTAAACGTGGCCTTAAAAGCAGACCACTTAGCCAACATGTTTTGTCATGTTTGAGAAATGAAGGTTTGTATTAGTATTTTCTAAAGCATGCAAACATCACAGTTATGTAGTGCTGTTTTCCCAATATAAGCAAAATTTTGAGTCATAATTGGCACTGTCTGGCTTTGAGATACATGCACTATATCCAATATATAGCTAATAGGCAAGAAAGCAAGAAAGAAAGAAAGAAAGAAAGAAAGAAAGAAAGAAAGAAAGAAAGAAAGAAAGAAAGAAAGAAAGCACTGTCTGCGCTCAACTATGAGAGTGGAGAAGGAAAAAATAGGTCAATGTCTGTTCCACAGACAGACTTCATACCATAAAATAAATGTCAGACATTACGTGTGGAAAGGCAGGCTGATACATGCTTAATGCAATAGAGCTGACTAACCCCCCCAAAAATGCACCTTCATTTGACCAGCTTATATGCTAAACTACATAATACACACTCACAAATATACATACATATACATATATATATATATATAAAACCTGCACTTATTTCACATCTGAGAACCACTATTATCCAGCAAATTCTATATACAAACAAAGGCTTACAGGGCATTACAAGGCTTTTTGACTTTACATTTTAAGGGCTTAAGGTCTTCTGAAAAAAAGAAATTATTTAATTTTGGAATAGCCTATAATAAACAGAGGGGATTTAAGGAATCTACATTTATGTATATAATATTTTGCCAACATTAATATAACAATGTTAATGATCAAATGAATAATGGGCATGGCCATGTGTGGGGCGTGGCCTGGTGGCCATGTATGTGACGCAGTGAAACTGCGACTAATAAAAATGATAAAATACATATTTAAATTATGCACATATGATAATTATTATGGTGTCGATTAAGTAAGTACCGTGGTATACATTTATGGTGCCACACAGTAATACCATGGTCCTTTGATAGCCTAACATATTACTAAATTCATATTTTTCACTGGAACGTCAATGGGCCTAACGTTACTTCAAAGAATACCAATTACTTTCGTCCCGTGTTACTTTCGCCCCGGTTCTTCCCCTGTCACGGTACTTATTATGTTTTGGTACTTGGTAGTTTTTTGTGTTATGTTGTTTTAAAGCACTTGTTTTGGAAAGAGTGTTTACCTTGAGAGTCAATCTCCAGGGGCACTGGCAGGTGTTTCACTTAATTAAGATCTTCATCGCTGGAAAACAACGATGTTTCTGTAAATATCCAAATTTTTGCTCTTTCTGTTTCCCTTGTTCGTGTCGTGAAGTAGAAGATAAGTAGAAGATGCTCCAAACAACCGATTGCAGAGCGTGGCTGAGCGATCAAAGTGATTCAAATAAAAATCACGAAGCGATTGACCTTTCGACCGATTCATTGAAAAGAAAGAAACGAGTCAAAGGAGTGATTCATTTACAAACGGACATCGATTCGCCAATTCTGCTTCAAACAGAAAATGTCATATTTGCCATACTTTTGAGCTCTGACCTAAAGCACCAGCTTTACATCTAGAATTTGTATTTTATTTAGGCTATATACAGTTTCTCTGACTTGCATTCTTTTTCTGTAGTTACCAAATTTTTAATGTTATACTCTGAAGGAGACATCAGCTAGGCACACTAACTTTGGGTCGTAGACTCGTAGCCTAATGTAAATTTTAATTGATCGTTTATTTACCTTTATCATAAATTAAATGTTCATGATTGGTTCAGAATCACGCATGAAAGAATGGCACGCAGTCCTCCCGTAGAGCTGACTGTGTGGCAAATCTATAAAATCTAAGCAACTTTTTCCCCTTGGGTAAACAGAAGAGGGGTTTACTGTACTTTCACTATAATGCTCTGTCTTATTAAACTATACTACAGGGACAGTAGTCCACAGAGTTATTAAGTTCACAGTTAAATCACTGCTGAAAAGAGGTAAATAAAACTATAGCTTTTATTTTCACCATCTAAAATGGATATGTTTATAGTGTAGGTTGACACTCTTTTTGCATGTTATAGCCTATTAACACAAATAGATGTTGAAATGTATGGTGAAATGTATGTATCGTCCAAACCAAAAAGATGAAGTAAACTTTTTCAAATTTAAATGTGTTGAATGTATTTAAATGGGTCGTATGCACTGAAATGAATTAATTAAACAACTAAATGTTTAATCCTGCGTTATTTTATTTTAGTAAATTTAGCAATCAGCTCTTTTCAGAATCAAGTCTTTTTTGAGTTTAATATAGGCTAGATTGAATGTTGAATTTAATCAAAACATATGTTACATATTTTATATTAATTTAAATGTTTATATTCACATAAAAAGATTACGTAAAAAAGTAAGGAAATGTATTAAAATTGGTCAAAAATGAAAGGAAAGTCAGGTTAAAGATTTTAGGTTTGGCTCTGCTAGGCTACTCAACAGACTTTACATGATTACCTAACCGATGTTAAATGCATGTGGGCCTACTGGACATGCTGTTCACATGCACAAAGAACTGAAAGCAACAGAGAGAGAAACTTGTCATTATCGTTCACACACCAGCATGACTGTTATTGACAGTTCCAGAATTTAAAAGGGTAAATACTAAAGGTATCATGCACTACTGCACTGTCTGCACCAGGTCCAAACATTTCCACCTCTTGGTTTGCCCAGCTGATAGTCTCACGTGAGGCTACATATTTTGTTGATCCTGGAACAACATTCCTATCTGAAAATGTTGTCTGAACCCTATACCCATAACTTATCATTTCCTTGTCAGAACTTATCATTTCCCTAAAATCAGTGGGAAGTGATAAGCGAATAACACTGATAGAAACACCTAGCACCTTGTAAGCTAACATTACTGTAAACTTGCCCCTCAAATCTGAATGGTCAATTTGAATGTTATTCCAGGATTCTGGAACATGTTGCACTTGTTGAAATCACGTTCACCCTCCACTGAAGGGTGGAAAATATATTAAACATTTTTATTTTTATTATGAAATAAATATCCTAAAGATCCTCAAATGAAACTTGGAGTATAGCACGGACAACAATTTACCTCCAATTTACTGTCCACAATAAACCCAGTTCTCTCAAATAAAATCATATGGTCCCTGACGGTTTTATTGGTAGGTTACAAAGCAGAGAGATTAAAAAATATAATTTTTACACCACACCTAATAAAGACAGTTAAAAAGCTAAGGCAATAAATTAGATCCAATAAACCAAACAGAAAAAGAAGTCTTTTAACATTTAACAGAGCATGTTGCATTTGCTTTCAAAACAAAAGCTCTCAAATCAACGAGTGTCGTCTTGCGACACAAATGTGCAATAGGTTTCGAACACAAGGCTTAGAGAGTGTAAAGCTCATTAGTTAGTTTCCCTAGTGAGGCTGCTTCAGGCATGACTTTGGGATTAAACGGCTTCTGGAATGCTATTGTCTAAGCAGCCTCTAAAACTGAAGGAAAACTTGGATGTGACCAGGTCTTTCTATGCATACAAACCCTAAAGATATGGATAACTTGATCTCGTTTGACAGAATAAGGAGAGTGTCTCAAAATTAATGAAGTATAAGCCATTAATCTGTTTCTCGATTATGCTTGTCTATATATAGATATTTAATTTCATCCTTCTGGTTTTCTCTCTTCAAACAGTGTATTATTTTAGATCCTATATTAAAATGGGGGGGGGGGGCTCATTTTTATCAGGCACGATTTACCCAAAAGCAAGGAATATCTGTCTTTCTAAATAGCACAATGCTCTCGTTCACACATAACATGCTGGATGCTTTGCTCAGAAAAAACTTTTCAAACACACATGCATGCAAATATTGCCACAATAGGATTAATTAATGACTGTTAATGGGCCCATTAAACAAATAGCAACCAATGCTGCAGCTTTCTTGTAAACACATATACATTATAATTGAACTGTATTGGCTTGTATTTAGAATTGAAATGTTTAAAATGCATGAAGCTCTAAACAAGATTGCAATTAAATTTGCCATTGTTACCAGGCTGTTGAATTTAAAGCAGGTGTTCTTTTCATGTTTATCTTCCAGAACATGTCTTTACTCTTTTATCCACTCCATATACGTCTCCATTTACCTGGTATATCAAGGCTTACAATGAGATCATTCTTAATGTCCTCAAATAATAACTCATAGTGATAAGAAAATATGCCCTCCTGGTCGGATAAGTAAACAGCTCAAAAAATGTCTCATTTAAATTATTGATTTTAAAACGGTTATGCATTTATGTTAGATGGTTGAACATTATAACTTTTACACATCTTTAAGCTTTGGTTTGTTTACATGATTTCTTGAGATCAAACCCACTGTCAACTGTCTCTCAGCAGGAGAATTGGTTTGGACGTGCAGAACGTGGAGATTAGTTGGCAGCACTGCAGACAGACTCGTCTTATCAGCACTCCTGGGATTTAATTGCTGCTCATTTTTTATTTGTCCTGTTTTATGCACTTAAGTTTGACTGTGTACAAAACTGACAGTTTACATTAGTGTTCAAGTTACTGTGTGATCACACAAAAATAATTAACAAATAGCCTAACACAACTGCTATCAAATTAACCTATAGCTATAATTAATTTCGTAGTTTTTGTCAGGTATCCTTTTTATTTTAGAGAATTTCAACTTATACTGTCACCTCAGGAGGATGATGTTCATTTGATTGTCATTTCACTTGCAGTATTCAACTTTGTAGGCTAATTTGTGAACTCAATACGTCATGTTATGTGTAACACGGGGAGTGTAAAGTGCCACTGGCCCTGTTTATTTCAATCAGTTGATCGTGTTAATGGAGGTTCGAGCACGCACAACTGCCTTTAAAACCTGTGAAACGTGATTCCATGTTTTGCTCACTCTTGCAGTGAACAAAAATAGCCGCAATGAGGTAATGTGTGCAGCGGTGTTGCTCCATGCGCGCGGAAGGGGATTGGTCGCGCGCTTCAGGTCCACGTTTTGCACGAGCCCAGATCCATACTTTTGCGGCAAGCTGTTTTAATATTTATTCCAGTACAAAAGTACACTGAAACATTTTTTTTGGTTTTAGAAACCAATGGTTTTGGAAACCATTTCCACTCATAAATTGCTGATTAACTTGGTGATAAACATTTGTACAGTGTACTAGTGTATTTTTAGTTACTAGTCAATGTTTTTAATATAGGCCAACTACTAAGTAATATTAGCAAGTAGCCTATCTTTTTTCAATTTTACTATTAACTCATTAGATAGATATAACTATAGGCTATTATTTATCAGATAATACGTAGGCCTATCAATTCAATTTATTCCAGTTTCAGAACTTCTATGTAGGCCTACTTGATAAATTATTAGGATACCAATTTTTGGTTCCGAGAACGTTCTGAGAATATTAGTTTCTGGTTCCCAGAACAAATATCATAACCTTCTCTGTTGATTAGCCAGGAAAGTTTTCTTTACGTAAATAGAATGTTCCCTGTTGTTTTAGAGATCCGTTCCCCTAACTTTCCAAGAAAGTTCCCAGTAGCCATACGCTCCTAACTTCTTTGCTCCGATATCATTTACCCATTGGGTCAGTAATCATATGGAATAGTCGGCAAATAATAATGACTTTAACACAATATAGGGTTTTTAATATATTAATTTTATTCACAGACATTTAAAAAATGAATATCAATTATATGACTTTAACTGATAACATTACATTCATTTCTTGCACGGAATTAGAGAGACGTGCTTCTCTCTTTTGGTCGGTGGGCCTCAACAAAAACTTCATCATGTTCTCTTCAATTCGGCTCCCAGCAAACACAGAACGTTCCCGTATGGTTCCCATTTGGTTATTTTTTT
Source organism: Meda fulgida (assembly GCA_030578275.1). Lineage (NCBI taxonomy): Eukaryota > Metazoa > Chordata > Actinopteri > Cypriniformes > Leuciscidae > Meda > Meda fulgida. The sequence goes on from CM060635.1 coordinate 9,379,293, forward strand.
GGGAACCAAACAAGAACGTTCTAGGAACGTTCCCTGTAGGTTAATTTTAGGTTTCATTTTATAATCTAAGGAGAACGTCCTGGGAATGTTCCCTGTAGGTTCATTTTAGGTTCTATTTTTATAACCTAAAGGGAATGTTCCCATAAAGTTTCCAGAACGTTCCCCTAACCTTAAGTGAACATTATTTACGTTAAGAAAACTTTCCTGGATCACCAATAGGGAACGTTCTTGGGAACCAAAAACTAACGTTCTTAGAACGTAAAATTGTCAGCTATAGGCTAGACCTGTCAAATCTCTCTGAAATCACAGTATTTACTCTTAACTAATTATTCAATCAAGAGAACAATAAACGAATGTTAGTCAGTAAAACAAAATGACTGTTCATTTTTAAATTACGCTAATGCATGGCTTTCTGTGGAAGACAGCGTGCTGAAGCGCATGCAGATCCAATCACGCTGTAAAGAAAGATAGCACACAAACAAACACAAACCCATGTATTCTTGTCACACTACACTTAACACTGGCAGAATATTTTAGCTGTCTGAAAATTATTATGCGTTTTGACTGATCTAATTAATAAAAGCTTCATTAAACTTCATGTAATTATGCAAAATATAGTTTATGTTTATGAATAAATTCCATCATTAGAATAATCTCTTGGTCATCACACAAAAACATCTTCAACGTTTTAATTAGTTTACATGGTTATGAAAATAAAATAAAGAAATAAAAAAGAACTAAATGTTCTGGGAAGGTTCTCTTTAAAAAAAAAAAACCTAAATAACCTGCAGGGAACATTCTGGGAAGGTTCTCTTTAGGTTATAAAAAAAATTACCTAAAGAGAACCTTCCTAGAACTTTCTTATTTGGTTCACACGCAAAAAAAAGAAGAAAAAAAAGAAAAAAGAAAAAGAAGGGGAACTTTCTGTGTTTGTTGGGTAAGACTTCACTACTTTCACTACTTTTAGTTGCTTTTTACTTGTCACATTTAGTGAAAAGTAGGAGTGGCTCATTTTATTTAAAATAAAAATTATATTAAAACATTACTAGTAAAACACTTGTGTCTAATGAAATGGAACTAGTGTATATTTAATAGCTGGAATGGTATCTTATTATTCAACAGATTCAGGAAAAAATACATTTTAAGTAGGCTACTACCCCCGAACAGTAAAACTGGTATATTTAAAGTAGTTTGTAGGGATATCCTCCATGATAATCCGGCTTGCCACAGGCTGGAGTGTAGTCAGATTGAAGGTTGGTTTTGCTCCGCCCATGGCTTGATTGTATATGAGTGCTGACCGAAAAGCATGCAGCAGTTTTTGTTTTTGATGCGGTGGCTGGCGCTGAATGCGGTCTGGTTTTGGAGAGCATACGCTTTTTATTGACTTGGATTAGGAGGGATTGTAAACTCTTTCATCTCTGGGATTGTCAGTTACTTTTTGCTGTTGCCGACTGCGGTGGTGCGACGCACTCAGCAGATTCAAGCAGAGAGGTAAAGGTTACAAAGTTTAGCCTGCTTATGAATGTTTATGACACGGCCAGACGCGTGTGTGTTTACGCGTGCATGTAGCAAATAAGCTTCGCTTGAATGTTTTCAAGCCAAATCATAATGCCCTTTGCGAGTTTGCGGATTTATCGGCACAATATTTTTTAGCGACGCGAATTTTATATTGGCTGTTAACTTTTAAATGAACTTTTGCAAACTGTTTTCCAGGGGAATGGTAGACCGAATGATGGCAATGAACCATGGACGTTTCCCAGATGCTGTGAATGGGCATCAGCACTCCGCGCGCAGGATGGGAATGGGACAGTTTTCTAACGCGCTTCCACAGCAACAACACTATAACGTTATTATGGGAGATCACATGCATTACGCGGGAGGGAATGTAAACGCGAACCACGGGATCCGGCATTCCATGGCCTCTGGGAATAACATAAACGGAGGGATCCCCAATGGCAACTTGCCTGCCCGCTTTAACTCCCAGTTTGTCGGACAAGGACAGCAGCTCGCTGCCAGCATGCAGTTGCAGAAGCTCAACACGCCTTACTACGGTCACCTCACGCATCCTTCCCATCATCACCATTACATGCACGAACTGCACCCCGCTAACCACCAGTTAAACGGGACAGGACAGCAGTTCCGAGACAGTAACGCTAAGCAGAACGCGTCTGGGGTTCCTATGCCTGGCCACCACATGCCTGCAGCAATGCTGCCCCCCAACGTTATCGACACGGATTTTATTGACGAGGAGGTCTTGATGTCACTGGTGATAGAAATGGGCTTGGACCGAATAAAGGAGCTGCCAGAACTGTGGCTGGGACAGAACGAGTTCGATTTCATGACAGACTTTGTTTGTAAGCAACAGCCCAGCCGAGTGAGCTGTTAATTCCACGACTTTTTCCCGTTTTGGTTCATTCTCTGGCTTTGTCCTTTTAATGAGACTGAAATTACTGGTGTGTTTTCTTGGATCTGTATAGGTTCCCACTGTCCTGGATATATCAGGGAATTTCAAAAAGTGTGATTTTTCAGGCCTGAAAAAGTCATGGAAATTTGTCTAGTCAATATCAATTTTTCTCTGGTTATTCTCAAGTAAATCTTAGGCTAAAACTAAATGTGATCTCTATATCTTTAAAAAAAAAAAAATCCTTCAAATTGAAAATGACTGGAGAAGTCATGAGCAAAATCATATAAATTCGGTGGTCAGAAAGTGGGAATCCTGAAATCCAAAACGATAAATCCACAAAACACAACAGCCGTGGAAGTGAATCATTCAAGAGCAAACTTTTATCAGCTGGTTCATGCCATTATGTAACAGAAATGGATTTGTTTTGCATGAGGATGGTTTGGACACCCAAGAGTCATGCTATGCATCATGTACACAGGGGCTGGAGAGTGAGAAAAGCAACAAAAAAAAGCCCAGAATGTCTGTTTAGTATTAATGTAGCAGGCAAAAAAAAAAAAAAAAAAATCATGTTTTGTTCCTTCAGACCTCCAGTGATATCAGATGTCAGTGAATGCATATTCTAAATAATGTTGGTGGTTATGTGACATGATTGTAGATAATAGTGTGTAATTGTCTCAATCAGCATTGTACTATAAACTTTATTGGCCATATTTACCAGAACCCTGTGCTGCTCAGAGATTCACTGAACTGTGAGCAGATGCTTCAAGTTGTTCTTCTCTCCACCCTTTTGACATCTTCTCAGGCCTATGTTGCCTCCATGACGCTTGTGTGTATATCAGAGCCTAAAAACAACTATTGAAGTGATGAATGTGAGCGAGCGTGCGCATTTACCGGTTACTTTATATGTTTAATTGAGTACAGTGTATTGAAAAGACATTCCGATCCTGAATGTCATAGTCTGGAATGTTGTAAAGGAAGGGAATGTGGAAATATCCCAACGCAGAAGAGTTTCATCTTCATCGGTTTTCAAAATAGATAGACCACTGTGCTTATTATAGTATGCGGTACATGGCAATACTACTGTGTTGAGGCTTTCTAGGAAAGTTTTACAGTATTTTTGTATATTTTTAGAAAAAAAAAAGTTAATTTATTATATTTTAATTTGCAAACATGAATAAAGCAGCAGAGGCTCATTACTGAAGTCAATGCCCTGTTCTTTTTGGGTGTCAGTATCATTTATGATTCCAAATTTTGGTTATGATGTTCTTTTCATGTCAGTTTTTCAATTAAAGTTCTGTTCTAATCAACATATTATATGTTTGTTGTAACATCATAAATCTACAAATAACATGCAACAAGAGGTTTTAGTTTTATTCTGTGAAAGTGAACAAATATAAAAATACTTTTTTAGTGTTCTCTTTAAATTATGTAATCTGACACTTTTGGCAGTTTTTTTTTTTTTTTTTTTTTTACCAGAACAAGATATGAACATTTAAAAAAAAAGATCTTACTGTAGATGTGCATTTAACTGCAGGATAAAGTGCTGGGTAAAGCGTCCAGTTTCAGTGCATGAATAATAATCATGCAAATAGGTAGCATAAGCAGACTTTGTCCTGCAGTGAAAATGAAGCTTCTCAGAGTTGTCAGCTTACTAATGCCAAGAACAGTCTAAAAACCATCAAGGGTTGATAGACACTGTTATGACTGATCATTAGCATAATTTTGGAAATCATAGCTCATCCTCATTCCTTCAAGACAAGAACTGTATTTAACAATGATATAAAATGTTCTTCCAGAGTTATTTGTAATGCAAATATGATTATGTAAATGATGAAAAAAATGTAATGCCAAAGTAATGTGTCTTAGGAATCATAGTATTTTAATCATATCTAAAATGGTTTAAAGGGATAGTTAATTCAAAAATGAAAGTCTGTCACCATTAATTCACCCTCATGTCGTTTTTTTAATGAAACCTGAGGGGTTTCTGTCCCTCCACTGAAAAATAAATCTTAATTGTAAGGCATTGTAAAAATGAATCCATATGAATCAAGCTGTTTAATCCATGTCTTGTGTAGAGATACGATCACTTTATATGACAAAGAATTTTAATTTAGGCTTTTACGTACATCTTCACACTAAAAACCACTTGATTCATATTGATTTTTGCCTGTATGAGCTTTTTGGATCTTCTAAATTTGTATTACCTGGACTTTCAATGGAGAAACAGAAACAGTTTCAAGTATTATTAAAAATATCTTAAAGTGTTTTGAAGATTAACCAAAGTATTATGAGTTTTGAACAACAGGAGGGTGAGTAAATTATGACAGAACTTTATTTTTATCTCTTTAAGTACAAGAGACCTTTCATTAACAGTACATACATTTTCTACTGTTTAAAAAAAAAAGATTTAAACATTTTTAAAGTACAACAATTCAAGAACTTATCACTTAGGATATACACTAAATTCAACATGTGTTCCTTATTTTGCTACACATTTTGTTCAAATGATGCCTCTTCAATTGTAGTTTCATGGCTTCCCTGTGGCGATATTGACTTATAATGGAGGTTTCAGTAATGCCATTTTTAATAGCAGAAACCAACAGGATATCTACAACCTCCTGCTCCCATGCTAAATGTGAAGGAGACCCTCATGTAAAGAGCCTGTGGAGTTAAACTGTGTGTTTGATGGCTAAGTTCTCAAGTTCCTTCCTTCATTAGTTCTTGCAAAGGCAATTATTCAGAGCACCATTATGTATCCATTACAGCAAGTTAATTTGAAAAGAATTTTAAACACAGCTTATATCAATAATTGAGACTAATAAAAGGGAAATGTCATAAGACTCCCCAATGAATATTGCAGAGAATATGCGGGCACACGCTCTTTCTCAAGGTCTGCCGTCCTTCAGATTTTTGGCAGAGCTTCAAATTCTGCCACTTCATTCAGAATTAAGTAAAAAAAGAGACAGACTCGTGGAAGTGGAGGAGAATTAAAACCATCTTATTTGTGACGAGGGAAATTACATTTACAGAGCAGGGCAGAGATAAGTAAGAATAATTACGGAAACACATAGGCATCGTAACTGAGAAACGAGGAATGGAAGTGGAATGCTAAACGCTCCGGTGGATATCTGTCTTCAATAGGAAATCCATTTTTGGGGAAATATTTTGTCTGTGTCAGATATAGTCTGCTCACATTTGTAATGAATGATTGGATTTAATCAATGATCCATAGCTTATAAATTAAAACTACAATGGCTGCCTTGCTCAAGGAGATCTTTGCACATGGGACAGCATAACTTTCTGAGCCAATCACCTGAGCCGTAAATGTCATATGACTTATCTGGAACATGGGAACAAACAATGACATCAAAGGCAGCAGACAAGGAAAAATATGAAAAATGTACATGTCTTTAAAAAAAAAGAATCGGTAATCATCTATAATAAAAAATATTTAATGAATACATACTACTGGTTAAAAGTTTGGGGTAAGAAAGAAATATATATATACAGTATAATATATATATATATATATATATATATATATATATATATATATATTGATAGAAATTAATACTTTTATTCAGCAAGGATGATTTATTATTTAAATTAATTAATTCTACAATGACACTGCTGAAAAATAAGCTTTGCCATCACAGAAATAAATTAAATTCTAAATTATATTACAACATAAAGCAAATTGTAATATTTCACAATATGACAGTTTGTACTATATTTTATTTAACAAATAATTTTTTTTTCTTCAAAAACGTTAAACTTTTTAACAGTGTGTATGTTAATAAACGCTAAACAAAAATGTCATAGTTGGATAAGTCATTTTATATTGCAATTATATTTCATGATATTTCTGTTTTTACTGTATTTTTGATCAAATATGCCTTGGTGAGCATAAAAGGGTTTTTCCCCAAAACATTTCAATCTTATTGACCCCACATTTTTTAAAGGTTGCATACAAAATTCCTGTTATTCTGTATATTTTTTTACCAAAAAAAAAAAAAAAAAAAAAGTTTCACCAGAATGCACGGCTGCTTTTAAATGGCTGTTAATAGAGACAGATGTCTCTCTTTTCAAAATCAAACCACATCTAACAGCAGGGGCTAAAATGTCAAACTGACCTTTTTGGTCTTTATCATGTTCTAAAATATAATCTCTAGTGTCAAATAATCACTTATGTCCTTGATATCAATCATCCTGCTAAAACAGTCATGAAACATAGAACATTCTGTAAACAGGCAAAGGCCGTATGACACTGATCTGGGTTGTGACATTGTTTAATATACTAAGTGAGATACATTATATAGTCTGTCAATGGAGGTTCTGCCCTGCTGCTCAGAGGTGAGTTTCACCACAGCATGTTTTTACAGCTTAATGCACCGCAGATGCTGTCATTGCACTGCATGAAAGAGCATTGGACACTTACATGGGACCTAACATGTCCATTAACATGGCTATGAGTCAGTCTGTGATAATGCCATTCTAAGGGCTAAAGAGGTCGTTTTCATTTAATAAGGCTTCATAACATTGCTATCTTCCTCTGAGATGTAATTTTGCTTGCTTAGATATAAGCACTCATGTTGGACAGTATTTTTTCCCCATTTGCTAATAGTGTTACTTTTGTTTGTGTGTGTGTGTGTGTGTGTGTGTGTGTGTGTGTGTGTGTGTGTGTGTGTGTGTGTGTGTGTGTGTGTGTGTGAAACGATGAAACTTTTTTTGAAAAAAGAGGAAGACAGACAGCAGACCCAGAAAATCACAAATTATATCTCTTCCTTCTGGTCAGCAATGAGAGTTTGGAGAGACTGGATTAACATCAATCATCACACATGTGTCTCCACCTAGAGTTGAACACTCACAATTGAATTTGCTCAAAGTGATAAATCCAAAGTTGAAAATAAGAGAACATTTCTCGTTAAAATTATCTCAAGACGATCTTGTCAACAATTGTTCTAATTTTCTAATTTAGTTTTTATCTTAAAAGGGGAGGAAACAGACGAGAAATTGCAAATTATTCTAATGACTGATTCATAAAAGCTGCATGGATCTCATTTCGAAGGTCGCATTTGTCGGTCGCATAGGCCTACGTCATTGAGACTGCTTCATTTCAGTAAACTGACCACCAGGAGCGGCTGGCCAATAGAGGACGCTCGGGCGCCGCCCCCCATGAGCCAGACCACAGTTTATGAGCCTCGTACATAAATCAGGGTACCCCCAGGATCCTCCAACTTAAATTCAAGGCTTTTTAAGACCTTTTTAATACCATTTCAAATGAAATTCAATGCCAACTTCGTACCCATTCCGACAGAAGTATGAGGGGAAAATGTCAAATCTGTATACATTTTAAACCCAAGAAAATAATTATGTACAAGAAGGTTACTTGAATTAAATATATATTGAATTATATATCAGTCATATTTAATACATACGCAACAGCATTGTAGCGCGCACGTGTGTGTGTAGGCCAGTGTTAATTTTGGCAGCCATTTTTGATTTAGTCTTAGTCTTCAGACGAAAATGCTTATTGGTCTTAATCACATTTGAGTCATCCTGTTTTTTATAGTTGTAGTTGACGAAAAGTCTTTGCATTTTTTGTCAACTTTTAGTCAAACTGCAGTTACTTTACTTTTGGTAAAAACTAAATAAGACCTTTGTGACGAAATCCAAGACTTTGTATACTAAATTCAAGGCTTTTAAGGCCTTAATTTGAGATGATCAAATTCAAGACTTTTTCAAGGCTTTTAAGACCCGCGGGTACCCTGATAAATAAATACATAAATAAATAATATATACAAATTGTCAAATATTTTGAGATATTAAATGCACCCAGTATATGTGAAAAATATTATAGAAATTCAAAATGTCTGTTTTTTCTACACGTCCCCTCTAGCTCTGTGCACGTGATCAGATCTGGGGCGCTGGAGAAATGCCCCAGGAAGGCGGGTCTCTGGAGAAGCTTAGCCAATTGCTGATTTAAGATATAAATGTTTGACATAATCTGTAGCCAATCAGCCAGCTCCAATCAGGTCAGCTATGGGAGATTCTTTTAGCGCCCCAAACTGCGCGCGGTCGCGCATGAGCGCGCATGAGCACGCAAATTCTAAAGTCAGGACGAGTCATAGGGCGCCATTTTTACTGTATGACAATTGCGAACAAAATGACTCCCAACTCTAACTCGGTACAATCTCTCCTTCAGTATTCGTTTGAGAGGAGAATTTTGGAAAATAAACTACTTGTGAAAGAGCTGGGCCCAGATCAACCTGATATATCTCTATCAGACAGCAGGCTAGCGATGAAGGGAAGCAGTATGTGAGAGGATTCTCTCGTAGCTGGTATAACGTTAACTAGAAAGGCCTGGCTGGCTGGCTGTGGCCATGCTAATGCCTTATTTTGCGCGATATTCTAATTTTTCGAGTGTCACCTGTAACTCTGATTGTATTCGTCTGAAAAAAGAATGTCATATACACCTAGAGTTGAGGGTGAGTAAATCATGGGCTAATTTTCATTTTTGGGTGAATTAACCCTTTAATATTACGTTTGCTATTTACTGTAAATGTTGTGGAATATTTTCTTGAAAAACACTCAAAATTGTTGCAGGTAATACTTTTATTTAATCAGCTAATTAACTAAGTGTTTGAATTCAATTTCAAATGGAAAGTTTGTGCAATATGTTTGTTTTTGTGCAAGAATGCCTCAACCTTTTAATATTGGCATTAAATAATTACTTTTCACTGAGCACTGGTATCCTGCAGTTTGTTTTAAATTGTGTTTGTTAAATTTTTATTTATATAACATTTCCAACACCCAATGTCGCTTTACAAAGATAGGTTAAGGAATTGAACAAAATAAACCTCAACATCAAAGATCGACATTCCAAGGGCAGAAAGTAATATACAGAGGTCACTTACAAAGTTAGGTTAAAGATTCAAGCAAATAACATATCCATGACAAGGTAGAGTTTAAAGATTGTGAGCTAAAGAATATTCAGATAAAAAATGTGTTTTGAAGAGGTTTTTGAAGGAGAAAGGGGTGGATGCTTGACGGGTGTCTTGACGAAGAGCATTCCAGACCTGGGTCCCATGGTTACCAGTCTTTTGAAAATGACCGCATATGACACAGCCCCACCTAAGATTTTTTCACCAGCCGCCACTGCTGACCACTAGGCTACATTCCAAATTAATTAAGAAATTACAACAATTTACACTTCACTCGGAATAGCAGACAATTTTATAAACGTTAGGCTACTGTTCTGAAATAAGACATCCTTTGAGACACGGCTAAAGACTAATTTTTCGATCTTGATTCTTGAATGAATCGATGTTTTGAACGAGCACGTTCGCGAGTGTTATTTTTCTTTCACACATCAGTTCAATAGCCTAACAAAAAATTTAAATAGAGTAACATAGGCCTACATAGAGTCGTAGACACAATATTTGCTAGTTTGACAGTTAGGCCTACTTTGTCTTCTTTGCACAGATTTGCCACGGTAGAATTGCGGGCCCGAATCCGAACAAGCAATGGCGTTCCTGAACGAATCAACATCTTTGAAAGAATGATTTAAAATTATTCCTAAAAACGATCTCTTGTCGCCACCTATTGGCTGAACTAAAATCTACTAAAGGCTGTGACTCCCTACACAGCCTATTGCTCGATGACATAGCCTACTGGCTATAAGGCCTGCAGCCGATTTGAAAGATTTCGTTGGTCATGTCAATCACAGTGCATATTGCTTACACCAAACACTAAACCCTAACCTTTTTGCGGAATAAAATAAAATAATTCACACGTCCAGTAGCCTACGTATTAAATTTAATCCGGTGTTGTGCCGAATTTAGACCCCCGCAAAATTATTACCCCCCTAGCATTGGTAGGTTTAGGTTTAGTTGTGGGGGAGGGGTTAGGATTAGGCAATCAGGTACTGACTTCAATGAGGGGGGTAATAATTTGGCAGGGGGTCGAAATTCTGCACAACACCGGTACGTCATCACAATACAGGAAGCAGCGGTGACATCTTGGTCTTTCTGGAACGAGCGATACAAACAGTGAAAACATGGAAGCTTGTTTCTTCCACTAAATAAAAAAAGTTACTATTTTATTTTATTTTATTCTGTGATGGAAAAAAACTTCCATAGAAAAGTCGAATGCAGCTGAACTACTAAACGCTCTTGCTATCTGTATAACATAGCCTATATATAACTGAAACTCCAAGTCTAATAAAATGTTCATGACTTGCAAGCTGGGAATGCGGTCTTGTCCTGGTCAGATTGACTTCTGTATAGTGCCGCATTCCTTTGCTCCATGACTGGGTGCAAATTGCATTAAAGTCAATGCAATGGGATGCTGACTATAATAATTGCCTTCACTGTGGGAATGTTGGTTGTGCTCATACCTAACAGTTAGCTCTGAGCCCCCCTCTGCTGTGAATGCAGACACCTCCAGCCTGCATTGCAAGGAGATATTGTAGCCTACAAACAAGTCAGTGACATTCAATGTCAGGAGAGCTGCTGGAATGTGTCTTATTGAGAGCGTGAGGAGAAATCCTCTCTGTTAGCTTATGCTACATGAACATGTGTGACACGTATTCCTATTAAATGCTGCTCCATCCTCCCCTGTGACTAAAACACAAGCTGAAATAAGATTTTCACATTCCTTTAGAGAGATCTGTATTCCTCTCACATTTTTCATACGGCATTCTTTGATTCACTATAGCCTACATGAAAGGCAAGATTAATTTGCATTATCAGAGTATCTGAAAGTACAGGTAAAAATATAAAACAATTTTTGCTCAAATCAATATATTATAAGTATCAATGAGTATTCATGTCTTCTTTTCCTGTATAAAAAAAAATACAGAAAGAATGTTTTTTACAGGAAAAAGTTAGGGTTTCTTCCACTGGCAAAATGTTGCTGCTGTTTTATTAACATAACCTCACAAAATGTAGCCTATAGAAAAACGTTTTTCTCCTCAAGTATTCCACTAGTTTAAAGGAAATTGTAATATTTTTAGTAGAGAGAAAAAAAGAAAATGGTAATGAAAATGTTGTGGCATAGTTTAGAAAGTTAATGGCACACTATGTAACTTTTGGCCCTCTAGTGGAAAAAAAAACTCCATGCAATTTGCGGAAGAACATAGTATATATATTTTTGGTTGTGCTTCGGCTCTACGTGACTGTACAGATGAATATGGTTATCCTACTGCTCATAAAACATTCACTAGGCTTAAGAGATCCAACCAGTTTAGATGGCAAGGATCTTAAGATGACTGAAGATGTTATTGTAGCTATTCCCATTTCCACGTCGCTTTTACAACATTTCAAATCCCTAATTTCTCGCCATTTCCAAAAAGCGAAGCCAATGTTGATTCTCGTTTTATTACGAGTTCGGTTGCATTTTCTTCCTGCCAGCAGACTCTCCTCTGTTCTGCTTTTTTTTAAACAGGTGATTCCCTGGAGGTTTGATATTTAGCGTGCTCCATGTCAACCTTTCTCACTCATTGTGATAACCTATGCCAGTCCCACACCAGCAAAGTACCTAGAGCAACTTCTCTCTAATTTCAGATAGGACGATGACGTATATGCAGCTTCCTGTGAAAGCATCCCGACCGGTCTAACATATAAACATTTATAATAGGCTCACCATAGTGAAACAGGATCAGACAAAAACACATTTTGGAAGGATTGATGTATTGATTCATGTTACCCTCAAATCTGCCAACATTTTTACCCAGTGGGGTCAATTTGACCCCAGCAATTTAAACCCCCAGAATATGATTTTTTTTTTTCAAAGGGTTAAGTCAGGTACTTTATATTTCTTTGTTGACTACTTAAATAGCCCTTTAAATAAAACACCACCAACTCCTCAACCCCACCCCCGCCCCTTATACATCCAGAATACCTATTGCACGACTATGGACAAATTAGCAAATTACTCAAAATGTCACTGATTGACATAAAATTAAAAAATTATATATATTTGGTGTTTTAATAGCTTTATATTATTATATTATACAATTTCTTTTATCAAGGATAGGTTTGGGGTCAATTTGACACTCCCATTGATAGTCTCAGGATGCCTCACAGTTGGCACTACACAGGACTTGGTAGCGTTCACCTTTTCTTCTCTGGACAATCGATATTCCAGATGTGCCAAACAGTCAGAAGGATGCTTCATCAGATATAATAACTTTGCACCAGTCTTCTGCTGTCCAATGCTTGTACTTCCTGCAGAATTTCAGTCCATCCTTTGATGTTTCTATTGGAGAGAAGTGGCTTCTTTGCTGCCCTTCTTGACACCAGGTCATTGTCTTGGCATCGCTGTGTGTGCAGATGCACTTACACAACCTGCTGCCAATATTGAGCAGTGCTGCACTGGTGGGGACATGATTCCCTAGCTGATTCCTCAGGAGGAGAAGGTCCTGGCACTTGCTGGACACTCTGGGACATCCTAAAGCCTTCTTCACTGCAGCCGAACCTCAATTCTTGAAGCTCTTGATGATCTGGTAAATGGTTCTTTCAGGTGCAAAATTCTTTGCAGCTATTTCCTTACATGTGAGGCCATTTTGATGCAAAGATGATCTTCCATATTTCTTTGGAGGAAACCATTGCTAACAGAAGAACACAATGATTGGAAGCACTTCTTCCTTCCTTTTATAGCAATCGTGTGCTGATGATATTAGTAAATGATGTTAGCTGGTCATTTGGTGCCATGGACAAAAACAGTGAAATTTGGGGTTTTGTTATAAAGCTTTTTGCAAATATGTAAAATGCCTCTTATCATTCTGTACAATAATCTAGAAAATTGTGAATCGACATCATAACAACTGAAGCAGCAAAATCTTCAAATTTGGCCACAGCTGTACCCTGTCATTCAAGTGGGAAGTGGGACCATAATAACGTTCCATTTTTGGAAGGTAATTTATCTGCTAGACAACATGAGGGTCAACACTAGTAGTCTCATGCTCATCTGAGGAGGATGCCTCATAATCAGGGTCCTCCTCGACATTATAGTCCATCTCAGACACATTCTCCTCTGTCACTGTCCCTTTCAAAGAACTATGACAACATCTAATTGACAGAAAACCTTTGCTTAGAGGTAATTTTCAATTGAGAAAGAGCATAAAGAGAGAGCTCACAAAGAGAAATGTTTTATTAGGCTTCTGTGGAAGCTTTCATATTTGCTCCTCCCCTATATTATGTTGTCCCCTCCCCCACGGCACAAAATATCAAAGTTCTTGCAAGCATTATATTTTCTCTTCCCTGGAAATATATAATTGGCACTGGAAATATCGAATTTCTTGTGAGAATTATGATTCCCCCCTCCACTATATCGTGAACTATCAGTGGTTCTCGCAATACTTCAGGTAGGCCTATATGGTAATGTTAGGGCCCTTAAGCAGAGGGAAGTTTTTTGAACTTAAAGTTAAAATGAAGTTAAAATGACCTCAATATCATCCAAAACAAATGTGTGATTTGTGCCAAAATCACCAAAATGTGAAAAAAAAATTTACCCCAAAGAATACTCAGTTCTCCCCATTGAATTTGGAAAAGTCTTTAAATATGAAGCACTTTTTTTTTTTACTCAATTATGTATTTAGAGACGTTAAACACTGAATGGGGTCAAATCGACCCCAAAGGTAATAGGAGGGTTACATTTTGTTAATTTTAAACAAAACAAAAAATGATATAGTGTACAATATGATATTGTTACAGAAGCAGACTCAAGAGATGGATATGAAGTTAACAGGAGTTTATTGACAACACAGAGCGGGAACAGAATGCAGGTAGTTGAGATGAACAATGATAATTTGGAGAGCGGTGTGTTGGCGATGAGTGGAATGGTTCTTCTTACAGGTATGAAGACTGATGGGTGAGACGGATGACAGGAACCAGGAACACTGAAGACACAGAGGAGAGTAGAGGAGAGACGAGACTCTGGAGATGGAGAACTGGAGACAAGATGCTGGAGTGTGGACTGGAGAATGGTCGTTGAAGAATTCGGGAGATTTAAGGTTAGCAATAGCAAGTAGTCTTCTTCATTTGAACGAGACCAGACAGTGAACAGTGGTGAAGAGTGTGTCTTTATAGTTGTAGTGATGATGGTGATGATGAGGTGCAGGTGTGTGTGATTAGCATTCAGGTGAGGGAATGCGCTGGGATTGGCTGGTGTGAGAGCCTGGCTTATCTGTAACAGATATAAACAACCATCTGATTTTCCAGCATATCCCATAACTTTAACAACACAGTATCTGATTTAAAAATGACAAACGGACAAAATCTTAGAGTATAGCTAACCTCATTATCAACCATTAAATACAATCTCACAGAGCAAATTATATGCAGGATATATGGACACTCCTGTCTCTGCAACGCAGTCCAAGGATCAGTGCTTTTGACAGCACCTTGAGAGATAGGACAGCGAAGCAGGAGAAGTGGACAAATCTGACTTAATTTGACTGCATGAGTCAGCAGCTCATTTAGAGGAACCCTTAAGCAACAACAAAAAAAAAAACAAAAAAACGAGCAAGATTCTGTTGTGACTTTGTCAGAAGGGACCTGTGTCATGAAAACCAGGAAGTGAGCTGAGCGGTATCACTCATACCAGTTCATCTGTGCATATAACCACAAAACCTACAAGGCCAGGAACATTACTCCAAGTCCTTGCCTCACCAGCTCTGTAACATGCTGACAGTTGTGGCAAAATGCAATTCAAGGTTAAAGAGACATGGTTTATCAAAAGAACCAAATGCAATTCTATTCAGTGTCTCCTCTCAAAGAACAAGGACGTTACAATCATTAATTGAGATGCAGGGGCTGAGAGAAATAATGAAGCCTGGAGCCAAAGTCAGAATCATTTCTATCTGGTGATTAAAAGATTCACTAATAAAAGCCACGGGTGGAGATTATCAGAGAGTAAGACTATCGCCCACCACTCTTTACAAATCCTTAACACGACCCACAACAATTTAGACTCATTTGGGCTTTTCTAAGCGCCATTGCAAATAGCAAAATAATGATTCTGATGACCAAAATTGATAATATCAGTGTAAAAGTGCACTACATAGGTCATTCGTTAAAGACCACATGATGTTGTTTGATGAGTGGGTGGGTGGCCGTGTTTTGCAGTTGCATTCCAAATATGTTCAAATATTTAGAAATGTGCAGACAAAAACACTTATAGAGTGAGTTGCATTGGAGATGCTAATCACTTCACAATTCCCCATTTGCATGATTTGGAGTGATTAGAGTGCAATTGACTGGAATTATGGTGGACAAATGTGATATAAATGCTAATAGGAGCCATTAACACCCAATACTAAGCAGATTGTTACAAGAAATTGGTCCTCAGGCATTCAGTACACAAGTCAATAACTGTGAGGGCCACCCAGATTTGCATGTTAACCCTATAAAGTCTACACACATTTCTCTAAATTATTAACATGATCAAAACTTTGCTGTAAAACCTGTTAGATACACAATCTACTACATGCCTTCTGCTTCCCCCAAAAAATTATAAAGTAAATGCAAGAATAACTTTTATATTGTTAGTAATAAATCTTAAACTTACTTGGACTGAAGCAACTTTACTTGATTATCCATGCATAATTTATTTATATGTTAAAATTTGAGTATCAAATATGATACACCAGGCTCGTCATCATTCCATAAAATTGCTTTGTTTTTCCCCCACAAAAAAATTACAGAGCTTTGATAATAAAACTAAGCATTTAAATGTAATCTTTATAAGATATAATATTGGGAGATAGAGCGACAACTGATATTTATAAGCATTTTATGTTAAGTATGCTATACAGTACTGTTATAAAGATCTCATTGATTTACATTACAAAGCTATCAGAATTTCATCTTACTTTTGACCATTTATAAATATCAGAATCTGCACCAAATTGGTCCTCTGAAAAAAACTGAAGTGTTTTTCCCCCTCCTTGGGTATGAGCTCCATGTGAGGCATATAAGCCTCATGTATCAAATATCGTACTCAACAAAAAACACACATGCACTCTTTTTTTTTTTTTTTTTTACATTTTCTTTTATAGTTGGTCTAACGATTCAATAAACTGTTCCGTTAAAAAAAAAAAATTCTGATTATTATTTTATGTCAGGCTTCACCAGGTTAAAAACAGTAACTGACCTTTGAACTTGTAACCAACTGCCAAAACAGAATGAGAATTGGATTAGTAGATCTATGATAGCTCATGAAAAGGTCTGATTTGAAAGCCTTCAAAGGATACTACAAAATTATCTCCTCAGCTGTCTTCCTGAAAAGCCTGAGTAGAAAGATCTTGACAGGCCAATTCATTCAGAGTGTTTGGACAACGTTTCCATTGGTGTTCCAGTGGAGGTTATTTTGAGGGGATTGTGTTGTCAGCTGTTGTCTTGAGTCCTGGCGGACCTTCCTCACGTCTCTCTGTCACTCTCCTAAAACTGTGGACTGGCTGGTTCATTGTCTTCCCTTTCTATTCAAACCTGAACAGACAAGTGTAGGGTAAGTCTTGAGCTTCACTATTTTATTTAAAGTTAAGCTGAATGTCACAAATGTTTTTTTGAGAAACATCTCAGTTAGTTTTTACTTGGCTGTATATTTTCTTTCAGTCCTTATAGTGTGGTTCCATTATTGTGATTTTTGTAAGGACAATATGAAGACAGAGAGAATGCAATAATTCTGTCATTTTCAATTTAACGCATGAGCAAAGTAATCATGTCTTTTGCATTTCCCAAAGTAAGTCTAAACTGTGTGTTTCACTCTTAGCCTCTTGTTTTAAAGGTATACTGATGTTTAGAATACCGGTAGTTATTGTTTTTTCCACTTTGCGTAAAACTGCCATCATTGACATCAGAAGGTACGTGGCAAGAATAAGAAATAGTTTGTCCAAATTTAGAGGGTCCAAAAATAGCATGTGGCTTAACAACAGGTGCCATGTTGCTGAACGAGGAGGGGTGATGGGAAGGAGGAGGAGTGGATACATGCACATGGGGTGGAAAGAGGGCTGTAATTTTAACCTGATAAGCAACAGAGCTTCGACATAAACAACCTTGGGAATCTCAGAGTTCATTCCACATGAAATCAGCCGTGTTGAGCTGAAGGGCTTCTGGTCGGGCGCTATCTGTGACACATCAGATTTAGAGGCTCAGTGATACTCTGCAACTGTGATTTGTGCTATTTTCTCTGCGCCTCCTCCCATAGCCTTGTGTGTCACATGCGGCTCATTGCTTCTCTTCAGATGTCCACTCGACATGGAGGCAACTTACAGATCACTGACTAGATCACAAACTACATATTAAGAGACAGACTTTTTAAATTATCCATTGATAATAATACAAATCTCTCTATATACACACACACAACCATTCAAAACTTTTGGGCGGGTCTTTTATTCAGCATGGATGCGTCAAATTGATCAAAAGTGACATCAAAGACATTTATAATCCTAAAAAAAATTATAATTTTACACAAAAATGTTAAGCAGCACAACTGTTTTCAACATTGATAATAATAATAAATATTTATTGAGCACCAAATCAGCATATTAGAATGATTTTGAATGATTTTGAAAATATCATGTTACTCTAGACTGAAGTAATGGCTGCTGAAAATTCACTTTGACGTTATAGGAATAAATTAAATTTGTTACATATATTAAAAGAAAAAACAGATATTTTAAATGGTAATAATATGGTAATAACAATATTACTGTTTTTATTGTATATTGATCAAATAAAATGCAGCCTTGGTGAGCATAAGAGAGACTCTTACCGACCCCAAACTTCATCTTTTTTCTTTTCTTTTCTTTTTGTGTACTATGTAACGATACTGTTGCCAATACTGTTGCCGATATTTTATATATAGTATCTCTGGAAAGTGAGTACACCCCTCACATTTCAGCAAACATTTTAGTATATCTTCTCAAGGGACAATACTATAGAAATGAAACTTGGATAGATGTTAGAGTAGTCAGTGTGCTGCTTGTATAACAGTATGTATTCACTGTCCTCTGAAAATAACTCAACATACAGCCATTATTGTCAAAATAGCTGGCAACAAAAGTGAGTACACCCTAAGTGATAATATCTGTACGTCATTTAACCATGCAAAGCCACATGTCATATTCATCATGTTCATGTTTTTGTCTGCTTGACAGGACCATACAAATTTGTGTATCTTGTATTAGAGCAGTTCAAATTTGCGCAAGTTTTGCAAGTACAATTCTCTCATACTGACCACTGGATGTTCAACATGGCACCTCATGGCAAAAAACTCTCTAAGAATTTGAGAATTAGAATTGTTGCTCTCCACAAAGATGGCCGAGGCTATAAGAAGATTGGTAACACCCTGAAACTGAGTTACAGTACAGTGCCCATGCAGGGTCAGCTGAAGTTGAAGGTGATGGAGTGGCCAAGTACTTCTCCAGACTTGGACCTTATTGAGCACCTGTGGGGCGTCCTCAAGCTGAAGGTGGAGAAACACCATGTGTCTAACAGCCAGCAGCTCCGTGATGTCATTGTGGAGGAGTGGAAGAGGATCCCAGCAACAACCTGTGCAGCTCTGGTGAATTACATGCCTAGGAGGATTAAGGCAGCGTTATATAACAGTGGTGCTCACGTAAAATATTGACACTTTGGACACAGTTTTGACATGTTTACTTAGGGTGTACTCACTTTTGTTGCCAGCTATTTTGACAATTATGCTGAATGTTGAGTTATTTTCAGAGGACAGTAAATATATACTGTTATACAAGCAGCACATTGACTACTCTAACATCCATCCAAGTTTCATTTCTATAGTATTGTCCCTTGAGAAGATATACTAAAATGTTTGCTGAAATGTATGTATATATACTGTATATATATATATATATATATATATATATATATTATAAAATATCGCCATATACAAAATAAATAAATCATTTAAAAAATAAATGAAGATGAATACATAGAACAAATTAAATTATTTCATTAATTAAATTATTGTAATAATTACATCTCCCTCCAGTTATTTCCAAGTCTCAGTTTTAAGTTTCTTCAAATATTTATTTAGGTCTATATATTTATTTATAAGTCACTTCTCTATTATTAGGATTGTTTCTGCCTGAGGCAAATACATTAATCAAATGTTAGAAATCACATTTCTTACAAACAACAACCTCATGCATTTCAAACACAAATCCCTTCTATTAATGCAAACGTACCACAGACTGGCCAAAAGCATCCGTCTTCAGTTTAGTGGCTGGTGATTTCAGGCAGTCATATCAAACCTCTTTACAAGAAATGCATAATCACTTCTCATTAATTTCAACATTCTCATTTTAGCACAAGCCAAGAGTGTAATCAAGGAATTGGCTGTTCTACCTCTGCTAATCAATCTGCTTTCTTATTAAGCACTTTTATGATTTAACTTGATTTTTGCAGCAGATGATGGAGGGCTGTGACCAGACCCCTGAGAGCGTCAATGAACAAGTCAATGGCAACGAGGAGCAGCCAGAGGACCCCATGGAGGACTTCAGCAGGCAGCTAGAGGATATAATCAACACGTATGGAGCAGCATCTAGCCTGATGCAGGAGCAGATCTCCATCCTAGAGTCTGAGGAGAAGGATGATGAAGAGGCAGAGCCCAAAGAAGCTGCTGAGATGGAGCAGAAAGCTGACAAGAAACTCCTCAAGGGCCTGGGTGAGGAATCTGCACTTCTCCTCTGTTAGTTTGAAACATCTTGAGATAATTAAACATCAGACATTGGTCAGCATCAAAAAATGGCAACCTTATGATGAAAAAAAAAAAAAAAAGTCTATCCTCATTATTCCTGACGAGTTTACTGCGTTCTGAATTATGGGCGGCACTTCCGGTTTGGGGAACCTCCATTCAAAAATACTGAAACAAATAATTTCAAATCATAAG
The DNA here is from genome assembly GCA_030578275.1 of Meda fulgida. Classification (NCBI taxonomy): domain Eukaryota; kingdom Metazoa; phylum Chordata; class Actinopteri; order Cypriniformes; family Leuciscidae; genus Meda; species Meda fulgida. Next base: position 9,399,616 of record CM060635.1, read on the forward strand.
GTTTCCCTACAAATAAAGGGAATCCGTCAGTGTGACTGGATGAGCTGTCAGTTTCCCTTCATGATTTATTTTCAGACATCATGAGAATAACGTTATACTTGGTATTTTAACGTGACTTGTTATAACAAGAATAGGCCTCTTTTCAGTCACTGCTTTCTTTTCCTCATGATTATTTTCTTATTTCCCTTTGCAATACGCTGTAAAAGTATGAAAAAGGACACATACTGCACATTTGTGGTCTGTTCTCCCGAATTTAATTTACGATATATTTCATTAATAATTCACTGGAATACACGAAGAATCTCTTGTTATTCTCCTCAAATCCTCAGGTCTCTTTCCAGGTTTGTTTTCACAGGTAAATGCAATATATAATCTGTCAAAAGGACGGAAATCAGTTTGAAATAGTATTACGTAATGTTGAAGTTATGAATATTTTTGATTAAGGCAACATAAGTTACATAATAGCCTACAGATATTAGCCTACAGTGGGGCTTTCGGGGTTATTTGGTCTGTTGAAAGTACCTTGTTGATGCTTTTACATTTTTAAATGTCCTTTTAATATTCGATAGTTGAAGAGTGAGTAGATTAGATCATCTCATTGTGACACTTTTTTAATGTATTGCGTTCATAGAGCGAGTCTTTCACTGATTGTTTACAGCTTAACGGAAGTTACACCCATAATTCGTGCAAAGCGTCATGGGGCGCAGGAATAAGGTGGATAGAAAAATGGCTACGCATTAAGTAAACTTTACACTACCGTTCAAAAGTCGGTTAGGTTTTTTAATGTTTTTGAAAAATGTCTCTTATCCTCATCAAAGCTGCATTTATTTAATCATTAATACAGTAAAAACAAAAATATTGTTACAATTTAAAATCACTGTTTTATATTTTCAAATATTTTAAGATGTAATTAATTCCTGTGATTTCAAAGCTCAATTTCTGGCATCATTACTCCAGTCTTCAGTGTCACATGATCCTTCAGAAATCATTTTAATATGCTGATTTAGTGCTCAAGAAACACTTATTATAATTATCAATGTTAAAAACAGTTGTTCTGTTCAAAATTTTCATGTAAACTCCGATACAATTTCTTCAGGATTCTTTGATGAATAAAGAAATCAAAAGCACAACATTTATTTGACATAGAAATAGTCTTTACTGTCACTTGTGATCAGTTTAATGCATCCTTGCTAAATTAAAGTAAATTCATTTCTTTAAAAAAAATCATACTGACTCCAAATATTTGAACAGTAGTGTATGAACGAGTGACACAAATGGCATCCATTTTGTAGAATGACCCACATAGCAGAGATTTCAGTGAGAATACTGATTGCTGTTTTATGTTTGAACAATAACATAGTATGCAGCACCTCTCAATCACACAGATGGAGCCATAAACAGTGATTGGGTTTTTCTATCAGCAGGATGGTCGAGTGCCATGAGTGCAGTAATCAACTGTTTGGAAAATTTCCATTCTCAAGAAAAGGGTCCTTACGTCAATACTAAAGACCACTTCACCATCAATATGCTGACAGACACACTTGCTTGACCTATTTTTCTTTCTGCCACACTCTTGGGCTTAAAGGAAAATTTTACACAAGAATAAAAATTCGGCCATAATTTATTCACTCTCATGTTGTTCCAACCTGTATGACTTTCCTCTGTGGAACACAAAAAGAGAAAATTTGAATAAAGTACAGTATTGTACTGGTCACTCGTTTCAATTAAAACAGGCGCATAAGCTTTCAAGATTAAAAAAGAACACAAAAGTACCAGAAATGTATCATACAATATCATAAATTGGTCCTTATGACCCATGCTCTATATTTCAAGTCTTCTGAAGTCATATTAGGAGTTTGGTGTGAAAATATTCAAAGATAAATTGAGCTGGTAGCCATTGCAACTGAATCATTCAGTGAGTCAGTCAGTAAACTGAACTTGAGAACTGAACCAGCGTGATTTGTGAATAAATCATTCAGACTGGTTTTGTGAACTGGATCAAAAATTCATTCAACGACCAGTGAATTAAATTTGTTACTTGTTAATGTTAGCTAACAGGGAATGTTCTCAGAACTTTGTTTGAAAGTTATGAACAAAATGTTCTTCAGATAATGTTAATAGAATGTTCATTCAAAGTTATCTTGTCTTGTTATCAAAACGTCAGCACAAAAACGTTTTTTATACATTGTTCATGGAACGTTTTTCCTGAAAGTTTCCTGAAATGTTACATGTTACTACTTGTTACAGAATGTTCAGAGAACATTCACATTTAACATTTACATAATATTTGCAAAATGATAAAATGGAATGTTCCCTTAATGTTCGCATAAACATTAATGTTTTAAAACATTTAATAAACCGGACACTTTGATTTTTGTTTTTGTCATTTTTAAGCTTTCTATAGACAAAAGACAATCATAAAGGTTTGGAACAACATGAGAAAGAACAAATAATGACAGAATTTTCATTTTTGTATTAACTATCCCTTTTAAGGCTGAGTACTATCTCCTGAGCCTTGTTTGCTTTTCTCAACCATTTTATCGTATAGTAAAAATGCCATTGATTTATTTTGAAGCTTGCGTGCAGAACTCTCCCTTGTGGGCTTCTGCTCATCTTTTCATTCTCTGATCTGAACAGAAAACGCTTGTCTCGTAGGTAAAGAGGCTGCATCCATATTGCAAAGTCTGAACAAGCTCGGTTCACCAGAAGAGAAAGTGGAAATGGTGTTGAGGAAATACACAGAGCTGGTGAGTATCCAGACCTGAGAGAGCTCGGAGCTCTCTGAACAGTTTTCACCACCGGCAACAACAATGCATAGAGGACAGTTAAGAGGAAACAAACAGAACACAAACCGGATTGACACAGAGAGAAAATAATAAACTCCTGGTGTGATGTTAAGAGTGGTTTCACTGATACTGCGATGACCTAAATATACGGCGCCCCGGGCTGAATAAGCGAGTCTGAACACAAGGCCATAAGCCACACAAGAAAGACACTACACTCTCTTCAATTTCAGAACACAGAGATAACGACATAAAGCCAGTATGACAGAAGTACTGAAAGTATGACAGAAGACTATAAGTAATTCTCTGTTTATGTGGGAAAACTGAAAAAGTCTGTATCCTGTCATTCCAAAATCCTATTGAGGACATCCGAAAAACCAGACAGACATTATTTAAAGCAGCTTTAGACCAGCCAGAGGTGTTAATGCGGTCCATAAGATGATGTATGGATCACATCTGTTTGTGTTTTGTGCATGTTGGGCAGGTGGAGGAACACAGGACTGAGAAGAAACAGCTGGAGCAGCTTCAGCAGAAACAGGGTCTTCTGGTCAAGCAGAGAGATCAGCTTCAGTTCGAGCACAGTCGTGCCATCCTGGCCCGCAGCAAGCTGGAGATGCTCTGCAGGGAGCTTCAGAGACATAACAGGACACTGAAGGTGAGAACACTCTACTGACAGCTTAAGAAATCCAAGTTGTGATAGAAAGTTAGGCTATGTTACATTGGTAATATTATTTTTCCCAGCCTAAAAATCTGCTTAAAAGCTGTTTCTGAGGCAGAGAACGTTATTGCATTTAGATGAAAAGAAAGAAATGAAACAAACTATATATGATAAGAAACGTACATTATTTATTTTAGAAAAAAATGAACATGCATATTTCCATAATCCCTTTAAAAATGTCTGGGTCAGTAAGATATAGGCCTATATTTTTCATTCGTTTTAAAGCAAGGCTGCATTCAATTGATCAAAAGTAACAGCAAATACATGTATAATCTTACAAAAGATTTAATTTCTATTTCTCAAATAAATGCTGATCTTTTAAACTTTAAAAGAAGTATCTTGAAAAAAATGTATACTGTTTTCATTAAATATTAAGCAGCACAACTCTTTTCAACATTACTGATAGTAATAAGAAATGTTTCCACATCAGAATGATTTCTGAAGGATCATTTGACAATTCATCATCGTGTGCAAATTCATACAATTATGTTGCCATTCAGGGGTGTTTTTATCTGAATTAGATAACACCACAATAACAGACCTTATAGCAACTTCTTGTTTGACATGTTGGAGATTGTTGAGCTTAACGTATTGTCCTATTAACTTGTTACTTAGTGTTTTGATTGCTGAGAATGAGTCGACTCAACTTCCCTCTGAGGAAACGGTGTCTTTGAGCCCAGTGGGATGTTACTGCTGTGTCTCTGTGTCTCTGTGTCTCTGCCTCGATCAGACACTGACTTCTCAGACTCAAAGCGCTGCTGACAGGTCACTATGACAAGAGGGATAGTGTTACCGAGCTTCAATGGCATTTTGCCCTTCTTTTATAAATCAAAAGTCAAAGAGAATGTCTCACTGGCTCAAATCACTGCAGAGGCCATGGCCTCCTGTTCTACCTTTCTGTTGGTGCTAGAGAAAACATCTACATCCCAAGACAAAACATGCAGAGTTTTTTCAGAATTCGGAATAATAGATTTAGTGCAATCAACTCCTTAAAACGATTTCCATATGTATTTAAATTAAGCTTTAAAAAATAATAATTCTTCACAGATTTCACCGTTAGTGCTGTATGATTTGAATTCACTTTAACTATTAAAAACGCAGTATTATACAATGCCAGGCCAGTAGTTTGTGATGTCACTTTGTTAAAAAAAAAAAAAAAACCTATGCACCTATTGGATGCACATGATGTCACCGTTTTCACCAATTCACGTTTTTGTAGTCTACACGGAGACGTATAGTATAGTTTTCAAAAGGTTTGCGTTTCAGGCCCCCCAAAAAAGCATAAAAAGTTGTACATTTTTAGTTGACGATGTCATTAAAAACGGCCCCTCAAACTCTCTGCAGTGCAGAGTTTAGCTACAACCCTAAATAAACATCTGATCCAACTTGTCGAGGTCTTCAGGATGCGTGATTCCATTTCATTGGTTAAGGTTAGGGTGAAGGGTAGGGTTACTTAGGGTTTAGTGTTTGCTGTAGGCAATCAGCACTGTGACTGACATGACCAATGAAATCTTAAGAAATGGCTGCGGGGTGGAGTTTCCTGAACTGGTTTTAGGTAAGTCCTGAAAAGTGAAGCCAAAGCGTCTTGATCTCCCCCAGGTGGTTGGTCCCAGTATAGGCCTCTCTCAGCTGAGCTTCCATATTTGTTATTTTACTAAACCTATTCAGCACAAATGCTCCCAGTCGTCGGGTATAATGGTCCACTCATGCCTTTTCACTCTGCCAAACAATTATGTTGCCTCCCAAGAACAATTTCACCTCCGTTCGGTGAATGTTTATGTAATATGAAAGATGTTACGAATCTTGTGCAAAGCACCTGGAGCCATTTTCTCTGCAGTTGAGAAACTGATATCAGTCTATTTGTACTATTCAATGAACAGGTGCTGGAGGACGGTGTGTAAGAAAAGAGAGCGGTTTCTGTCCCAGCATTCATACAGACACTTTTTTCTCACAATTGTGAGATTACGATCCGCAATTTCAAGTTATAAACTCATAATTGCGAGTGTACCTTAGTCAGGGTAGGACATATTTAAATTTTGACATGAATGAAAACAGGGCTGTGAGGGGTAGAATTACAGTGCTTGAATATTGAATATTACTGTTGTTTAACAACATACCAATTGTTTAGCTGATGAAACGTCTTTCTGAAATAACAAAAAATTTTCAATACACAAAAACTCCTTAAAACACTTTTAAAAGTTGAATTAGGACCTTTATAAAGTGCGTGCCATTGTAAATACTGCAAGTCTATCCCTCACAGCCTGGTTTTCATCCACGCTGAATTCAATGTGACTAACCTAACGTCTATGGAAGATTGTTTCCACACATAAAAAAGAAAAAGAAAAAAAAGGTCAGAATAAAGAGAGAAAAGAGATAAAAACTCGCAATTGCAAGAAAAAATGTGTGACTTCCTTTACAAAAAATAAGTATACTTCAAGTTAATATTATTAAGTATTATTAAGTACTCAAGTAAAGTTGAAGTACATTTTAAGTACTTTATATAGTAGTAATATTCTTGTAAGTGTACTATTTCAATACTGCTAAGGACTAAATTGGCCCACTTTTTGTGTATAAAAGTCTTCTTTTAAATTTAAAAATTGCGTTTTTGTCAAAGACTTCGTCTGGATCGGATTCAGAACAATGATCAAAACATAGTTAGAGTAAGACTGTGTAAAACTATGAGAAAAAAGTATGAGAAAAAAGTATTTAATAGACTACTCAAAAAAGTAAACACAACGGCAAGTCAATACTTAAAGCTGCAGTCCATAACTTTTTTGGGTTAAAAATTATCCAAAATAAATTTGAGCAAGTACATAACCAGCCAAAGTTCAAAACTATCTGCTTGCCTTAGCTCGATTCAAAACGTAATAATGTTTTTAATTCCAGTGGTACTGGTGGATTTCCACTGAATTGCAAGATTTGCAAGATATAACTCACATTTTTTTTTCTCTTGCAATTGAGAGTTTATATCACACAATTCAGAATTTCATAAAAATGTGCAAATACCTTTTAATTTTAAGTTTCTTTTTACTCCATGGTGGAAACCATCTTAGTAAGGTGACTTGGAGAGAAGCTTTCTAATCATGTTTGTGTGTTTTTTTTTTTCCTCCGGGCATTGAAGATATTAAACTCTTGCACTAATATGAACACTGCATGTCTTTGGAAGTTGATGCTATCCCTCCCTAGAGGCTGGCTTTGACCCTGTTCCCTTCCCAATCAATTTTATTCAAATATTATAGCGGCCATTAGTGAGCAGGTCAGAAAAGAACATCTAAGCCCTGTGTGTAGGTGCGACTCTTGGCTATGATGACAGTAAATTACATTTAATCTGGGGTCATTTCCCTTGGGCTCAAGATTCACCTCCCGATTCACCTCCCTATTGGTAGAACAGCTTTACCTTTCCCAGATGGGAGCTTGAGACTCATGCCATGTGTAAACATAGGCAAGCAAACAGCTTCAGCCCTTGAGAGGAAGCTGCGTGCTTGGATTCCTTACGATTAGCTGAGTCAGGAAGCTGGTGTCTCTGAAACAGGAGCTCATGTTTACAGAGCGCACACATGCGATGGCAGACCTGTTTAGCAATCACACATCCAATCCGAGATACTAAAAAAAGATGAAATTGTTTATCTCTTTCCGAAAATCTAGATCTTTAGAGCATGATATGTCATTAACACCATTTGATTATTAATATGCTCATAAGCTAGTCTTCACACTCAGCCCTTGTAAGGTATAGAGCAGTTCAAAGATGACCGTTTTGTTGGTGCTGTGCAGTAACGGTTAGTGCACCTGCTTTAGACATGCTGAGCTGGTACTCATGTGGACTACTCAAGTTCAAGTACAGCCTATAACATGTCCATTCCCTCTATCACTTCAACTTCCTGTCATTAAAGTACACCTGTCAAATAATGTGGTAAAGCCACTTCCAAAAGGTTGTCCCTTATTCACATACAACATAAAAATAATACATTTAAATCACAGATTTTTTTTATATGAAGGTCATATGGCAACTGCCTTTAAAAATTGAAACCATGCTTAGTTGTTTGCTTGTTCTCAAATGTTCTAAAAAAAAATTGTATTGCTTATTGTTAAAACAATCCCAGACAAAGATTTTGAATCTATGCTAATATGAAAATATACAATTCCATCATAGAAATATTAGAATATTATAATTATATTTTTCAATTATTGAAATAAACATAGCATGTATCCGGCATGTATCAATAATTTTGATAATAAATAAATAATGAAAATATACATTTATAAAAAAAAAACTTTAACATATGTCCATTAGTTGTAGTGTAATTTCCATAACAACCAATCATTTTGTCTCTCATAAAGTTTTATTAAAAAATGTGTGTCTACATGTTTTGTGTCAGTTTAGTATTATTTATACACATTATGTATTTATTCATATTTTAATTAGCTTTAATTTTTCTATTTACAGTTTTCATTTTCATTTTAGTCATGTCATTTGTATTAGTTTTTTTAATTAGTTCCATTTAGTTTTAATTAAATATTATTTCAGTAATTCTAGTACTTTGACTTTATTTCAGTTCGTTTTTTCAGTTGAAGTTTTTCCTTTAATATTTATATTTTATATTATTTCAGCTTTATTTTAATTAACAAAAAGATTTAGTAATTTTAGTTTTAGTTAATGACAACACTGTAAGGGAAGAAACATGATTAAGACAAAATATGCACATTCATGAGGGAAGAAAACAAACAAAAACAAAAAAAATGTCAAGTTAAATTGCTCTTTTTGTCATTTCTATAATCATGATTTCGAATAATACAAAATATTACTTAATTGTATGTATTGAAGCTACATAAAATGCCATCTATGAAATAAGCCTTAATAGGAGTCAAGCATTCTATTCCGCAAATGTTTATAATGTCATTTCCACCACAGAATGTATCAAAGACAATACATAATTTGCCCATCTCACTCTAGATCTATCTATTGCATTCATATCTTAAGGCTACATGTTTCCCACACGTTTCCCTCTCTCTGTCTCCCCGCAGGAGGAGAGTCTGCAAAGGATGCGGGAGGATGAAATGAAGCGGAAGGAGATCAGCACTCATTTCCAGAGCACGCTGGTGGACATTCAGGCTCAGATCGAGCAGCACAGTAACCGCAACAACAAGCTGTGCCAAGAGAACAGCGAGCTGGCCAGCAAACTCAAGACCATCATAGAGCAGTATGAGCGGCGAGAGGAGGTATAGCCACACGCATTATATTAAACACACAAGACTATACAAATCTGGACACAGTCTGTAAATCCATTAAATCCACAGCAGGTCCACCTTTCATCAGTGTTTCTGCTGCATAACAGAAGCTCCTGCCACACATCATTGTGTTTACACAGGCAGTGTGAATACTGTAACCTGTTAATATGGGCCCAAAAATAAATGTGTGCTTGTGGTGTGAAGCAGACCGAAAACCTGTGCAGCCAGTGTATATGGCGAAAGCCAGCAAAATGAATTGACCATATCAAACACCCCAATATCTAACACATCTGTCAAAGCGATTCAGCCACAAATCCTTTTAAAGCTGCACCCCCAAGGTATAGCCGAGATTAGATTTTGCTACAAGTATGTGTGCACCATAAGTGATTGTAATACGTTTGAAAATGCATCTGATTGGATTTTGTTCTGGTCTACCCGAAACATGTACCAAACTTAGCCACTACACTACTGGTTAAAAGTGTGGAATAATTCATATTTTGTAGTCATAATAAGCCTCTTATGCTCACCAAGGCTGATTTATTTGATCAAAACTACAGTAATAATAAAAAAAACAGTAATATTGTGAAATATTATTACAGTTTGAAATAACTGTTTTCTATTTTAATATATTTTAAAAATTTAATTTATTTCTGTGATGGATTATTCCAAAGCTGAATTTTCAGCATCATTACTCCAGTTTTCAGTGTCACATGACCCTTCAAAAATAATTCAGATTTTTTTTAATCTTTAATAATATTTAACAATTGATTTTTTCAATGGATTTTTGATCAAATAAATGCATTATTGGTAAGCATAAGAAACTTCTATTTAAAAAAATGTTTTAATCATAAGTATTCTGAACTTTTGATGGGTAGTGTTTGTACATGTTTTACAGTCTCTATGCATAAAGGGATGCACCATTTGAAACTGCCAGAGCTGTAATTTCACAACATGAGGCAGAGGAAAACTACACCCTCACACTTTCTAAACCTGCTACATGCACAGAAGATACTTTTTTTTTTTTACTTTGACTTGGTTATTTATTTGGTTATCTTGTATTCTGTATCTAATCACATGAGGATCGGCCTGTGGAATGACAAGCCTGATGTGAGGACAAGTTAAGCTCAATCTGTCATCCTGATGGGTACCAAAGAGACACAGCTGTGTGTTGGGCTAAACCAGACCCTGTCTGTTGGGCAAGAATTTAAATGACTCAAGATCAAATTGTGCTATGTGTCTCTACTGCCCTCTGCTGGCTGAAGAAGAGACATGAATCAAACTCAATGTGATTTACGCAAGAAGAAGAACATGGAACAACATCCACCAATTGCCGCCCTCTGATTGTATCTGTAAAAGAATGATTGACAACGAAAGCTGTTCCAAGAACAACAAAGGATGTTGATCCTGGAAAATGTTCTGGTTGTGAATATCACACTGTGAGGTGTATCATCATTGTTAACATCTTGTACTATGTTGACTGATGCAGATAAAGGTTTATTTCTAAGAAGAACTGTCTACCGATCAAAGCTGGAAAAACAAACACACGATGATACAATACATTCAATTCCAGATAATATCTGTGGAAAAGGTTCCAGGTTTTAAACAAAAATACATTCAAATGAGTCATCCGTCCTTCTTTTGAAAATAGTTGTTAGTTTTAGAATAAAAATAAATTTAAGAAAGAGTTTAAGCAGTTTTAGTCTTTTGGTGCAAAAAAACATTACTTTCACTATAAGTAGAAATGAGGGGTAAAAATAAATATTTATAATCAATAAAATAATATCTGATGTGTTCCCTTTAAATCTAAATAAATACTCTTCCTTGTGTGTTTTTATGCAGACTTTAGAGAAGATCTTCAAACACAGAGATCTACAGCAGAAAGTGTCAGATGCCAAGCTGGAAGAAGCCAACATACTACTCAGACAAGCTGAAGAGAAGCACAAGAGAGAGAAAGAATATGTAAGGCACAGACACAGATCTCCTGTTCTGGCTCTTCAGATTTGCCTCGAGTAAAATGAAGAGCAGACAGATTCATTTGCATGTGCTTACCATTAATTCCTTTACAAGCAGGGTCTAAAATGAACAATCATCAAGTGCAAAATGCAAGTGGGGGGGGGGGGGGGGGGGCTGGGTTATTTTATAAGGAACTGCAGCATAATATATTAAGTCAATCTATACGAATGATAGTCTGGCCTTTGCTTATAAGTGACATGATGATTGTTTTATTCAAATTGAGCTGTCAGTTAAATAAAATAATCTTTTAAATTAATTATTGTATTGGATGAGAAAAGCATAAAATATACATTAAAAAAGTAGCTTTAGAATTTTTTTTTTTATTCAACATAATACATAAACCTTTAAGGCTTCAATGTGGCCATAGCAATTTGTTTTTCAGAAGCTGCATCTGAAGTGGCATTTAGATATATTTACACAGACTGTTTAAATGAAGCTCAGAGGTGGTGTGAATGTGAATGAAAGACTAAACGACACTCTAAATATGAAACTAAAACCACCAGGTGGCAGCAAATCACTGACTTAATGAGTGAGTTATTCAGTCATTCATTCAACCCGATTCATTCAAACGGCCGATTAATTCAGGAATGAAGCAGTGGCCGCCGTTATGAATGGGTTACTGAATCATTGGCTCACTCGATTCATGAAAAGCCGTGGATTCATTCAGTAAAATGCTGTGTGTTGCTCGGAGATGCACAACAGTTCTGCTGTGGCTTTGTTTTTGGAACTATTTTCATTGGCGAAATTGAGTAAAAACAGACAATGTGTTGACAAAATGTTGACAATATTGTGTCTAAAATGTAACAATATTAACTTCTTTTTAATTGAACTGTTGTTTAAAATCCTTATTTAGTACATTTTCTCAAGTGTGTCAAAAAGTTAATTTTGGACCCTGATTATAACAATGTTTTAATGAAACTGGAAAGTGCCACATGTTAACATCTCACCGTTTATGTTGTTAGTTGCTTAGAGATGCTATTGAAAAAACAAAGAAATGCTACACAATGAGGGAGCAGGAGTTACAGATGAAGAAACAGGTAATGGCGAGTTCTTGGTCTCACCTGTTTGTGTGTGTGTCTTGTGTTTAACCAGTTACTCACTCAGGCTGCAGAGTGGAAACTACAGACTAAAGAGCTGAAAGAGCAGCACACAATCATGCAGGCTCAGGTGAATATCTACCGCTGTGGCATTACCCACAATCCCGCTCTCTCTCTTCTGTGGCGTTTCTCTCGTTGAGCTGTGTGACAAACAAATTTATATTTAAAAGGCAATTTACAGTGCTCATGCATATCCATTAGGTACAAACACATTAAATGCACTTCAGTTGAATTTCAGTTGAGATGGATAGATAAATTACAGAAAAAAGCAGAAGAGCTTAAAATAAATTTTTAATTGCTTAAAGAAAAAATGTACCCAAACATGATAATTTAGATTCACCATTTACTCACTCTCACGTCGTTCCAAACAGGTATGAATTCCTTTCTTTGGTGGAAATCAAAAAGAGAAATTTTGAAGAATATATTGATCACTTTTTTTTTTGTTGCAATGATAATGAATAAGGACTGAGGTTGTCTACAGCTACAAATGTATCATAAAAGTGCTGCAATGAAAAATGTATCATTTTGTGTTCGAACAAACAAATCACGCAGATAATGATATATTTTTTCCATCTCACCGCTCTACTCTACGTGTGACAACACAAACAGAAATACATTATTTCAGTAAATTATTATAGTTCACAAGTGCCTAAACATTAAATTAGACCTGGATGAATTATTTCACCACTGCTGCTGTGAATAAGTAAATGTAAGTAATGCCTTACACATTAAACAGAGTCATTGCAGAAGTTCTCACTTATTTAAAGCCTTGTGTTTTTTGAATGGAATATTTGCCTTGACTAATTAAAGATGGAGTGCATATAAAGTGCACACTGCGAAACCTGCTAAGTTCGGAATACTCAAAACATTCATGGAAACCGATTACTTCAAAATATTTAAGTAAACTAATTAACTCAAAGATTAAGTTAGTAGAACTTAACCATTTTATTTTGTACTATACAAACATGTTAATTACATTTTAGTTGAAATATTAAATAAACTATATTCAGTTTGTTTACATTAACATCACATTTAACTAAGCAACAGCACACTTGCATGTGCTAATGTACATACTTGCATGTACATAGTTCATCAAGATGCAGTGTATATATAGCCTTGAAGTTTTGCAGGCCATCATTGACCTCACCGCAGGCTCTACTCTTCACCACAATGGTAACCCTACAAACCTTCAACATAACAGAAAACCCTGTAAATCCCAACATAACAGAACATTAAACACTAACACGTCTCTCCCTATATTAATATTGTGCAAAACCCCCCAAAAACCCACTGCATTTCAAACATGTATTCAGTCTGACGTAAAGCATGCAGAGGAACCAGAAATATGCTGCATCTCAGTATAAGTTTAGCTTAATACAATCAGATTTTGAGTTCATGTAAATTTTTTCTATTAAGTAGAATTCATTTTCAGTAATATTTGAGTGATTTAATTAATTTAAACTGTTCGGTTTACAGTGCAGTTGCAACATCAGTGATTACTTACTATTATTATCTTTACATTAGGCCTGAATGAATGAATGAATGAATGAATGAATTTTACAAAGCAAAGAACAAATTTGGAACTCATTTGGATTGTTGGATTCTAGACCTGTGAAAAACTTGATGTCTTTTTCCAGTGTGTAAATAATAAGATCAATATATAATAATTGAATGATAAGGAAGGCCAAGCTGATGCAGTATAAATGTTAACATTCTTTATCATGCATGTTTCTCTTACTGTACATTTTCCAAAGATTTTCAGAGGATGCTAAGTCTAATTCATTTTTTACAGCTTGTGTTGTACTCCCAGAAGTTTGATGAGTTCCAGAACACATTAGCAAAAAGCAATGAGCTATACGCCACTTTCAAACGGGAGATGGATAAGGTTTGTTGTGTTGCACACATGTATAGTCTGAAGCCGACAATTAATAGGAAAATAAACGACATCTTAGTTTTAATTGGTCATTTTTCTTCCAGTACAAATTTTTAAAAATACTTGAGAAGCAACACAAGAGAATGTTACTTGAGAAGCAACACTGAATAAGATATTAAGACTTTTTTTCCAGAGAATGTTTCTTTAAAAGTGTATTTTGTCTCTTTGTACTGTCAGTTTTTTCCACATGTTTATACTTAAAACAACTGAACAAATCTGCCAGTGCAGTAAGACAAAAGTAATACAGGTTTCAGGCTTCAGGGATCTTTAGATATTTCAACAGGGAATATTAGACAAAAATGCTTGTTAGGAATATCATTTTTTTGTTGTTGTTGCTGTGAACAGTTTTAAGTGTATTGTCTATTTTATTTTAAGTTGTCTATTTTAAGGCATATACCTCTTACAAAACAATGATCACATTTATAATTTAATAGATGACAAAGAAGATGAAAAAGCTGGAAAAGGAGTCAAGCACATGGAAGACCCGGTTTGAAAGCTGCAATAAAGCTCTAGTTGAAATGATTGATGAGGTAACTCACACACACATGACTTGTCAGTATTTGAGCATTAGCTTTTCACTTAATAACAGATTAACTCACCTCCAACAGAGATCTGAAAAGGCCAAGGAGTTTGGGCTCTTCACTTTAAAAATCGACCGCCTGGAAACTCTGTGCCGAGTGCTGCAGGATGAAAGAAAAGGTTTGTACGACAAGATTAAAGAAATACGGCATTCAGAAAATGAGACCTTAGCACCTGCGGTGGACATGCCCCAAGTAGAGGATCTTCCAGAGCTCGCTCAACTTCCTATCCCAGCTCTCAACCCCGTGTTCACCGCAGAGATGGAGAGGCTGCGAGTGGAACAGGCCCGTCTGCAGGATTTTGCAGCCTCCTTGGTAAGTCCCATAACAGATGATGCTGGAGAATCGGATGGTGAGGAAGAGGAGACAGCACAAGAGGAGACAGCACAAGAGGAGACAGCACAAGAGGAGACAGCACAAGAGGAGACAGCACAAGAGGAGACAGCACAAGAGGAGACAGCACAAGAGGAGACAGCACAAGAGGAGACAGCACAAGAGGAGACAGCACAAGAGGAGACAGCACAAGAGGAGACAGCACAAGAGAATCCAGTGATCACTGAGACTCCCCAACTTGAGTCCATTGAACCAACGGAAAAAAAGGAATCAACACAAGAGGAACCCTCTACTGCAGAAGAAAACAAACCCGAGGTTGTTACTGTAAACGAAGAGAAGCCATTAGAACCAACAAATCCTGAACCAGCCAACCCTGAGACAGAATCCAAACTTCCTCAGAAACCTCTACAACCAGAGATCACAGAAAAACAAGAATCTGCCAAAGAGGAACCAAGCCAGGAAGAGGTGACAAAAGCAGAAGAGACAGTCGAAGAGGAATCCACTCAGCCAAAGCCTGTCATGAAAGAAGAGGACAAAGATGAAGCTGTTAAACCTGAGCTACCTGAACCAGAACCGCCCAAACAAGAGCCCCTCAAAAAGGAGCACGGTCCGAAAGCCGCAACTGCATCTGAGGGAGCCAAAGCACCGGCGTCCAAACCTAAGGCCCCCAAATCCCAAGAAGCCAAAACGAAGGCCAGCAAAGCCCAGCCTAAAAAACAAGGTTCTGCCAAGAAGAAAGGTCCTGCTAAGGGGCTGAATAAAATCTAAGCCGAAAAGTTTAAATTTCTAGATTAGTTTGTTTGACAAGTGTCTTGCCGTTAACGAGTTACAAGTTAAACAGAAGATGACAGACACGTTCCTTTAAGAAAGTTTAATTCAAGGATTGATTCCTAGTTTACCAAGTGTAATATGGACTTTTTTCAACTTGTAATACTTTCTCAAGTACCCTCAAATAAACGTCTACTCTTCCTAATCCTACATAATGTTCTCTTTCACAAAGACTTTGGTTATATGACTAATTTAAACGCAAAGCAATGTGTGAAAAGGGCAACAGCTAAAGGCTGTTTTGGGGATTTTTTTCTGGAGAAAAAGTTTGGAAAGTTTGTCACTTTCAAAGGAGATGGAAAAGGTTTAATGTGTTGCACACTTTTAGAGTCTGGAGCAGTCAACTAATAAGAAAACAATGGGGGGAGGGGGGGTGAATAATTCTTGATCAGATTTTTAATTTGTCTTTTTTTTGTTTGTTTACCTGTTTTCCAGTAAAATCCTTGAAACATTTTACATTTTAAATTTGAGAACTTGCTAGTTACTTAGACATACAAGTAAATAAGTTAAATGAGAAAGGCACATATTTTCTGGAGAAATGGTTGCCATGGCGTAGCTAGGTCGTTGCTAAGATGTCCTAAGTGGCTATTAGAACATTACTATGCAGTTGCTATGGCGATCTAGGTGTCTACTAGGAATTGCTAGGTGGATGCTATTGTGTTCTGGGTCGTTGCTAACTGGCTTAAGTCATTACCGGTATAGTCTCTCTCATCCCATGGAGACATTCCTTTAACACGAGAAGACTATGGGATTTTTGTGTGATTTATTGTTAGGCAGCATTCAAACAATAAATACCGTTTTGGCGCTCTTTAATGTGACGTGACAGATGGCTAGCTGTTGCCCCCTCAGATCAAGTGAAGCGCATGTGAACGGATCATCTCTACTGCTTCACTATTAGTTAAAGGGCGAAATAAACATCAATTAACATCAGAAGGTATGTTAAAAGATACAGTACAACTTAATGAAATGAATCATGTCTCATGTAATCGCTAAATCAGTGTTTCAACCACAGAAAGATGTAAATAAAACAGCTTGAACGTCACATTTAGCCTACCTCAGAAAAGGCATTCAGGACCATAACTCGCTAGTCAGCTAGAAAAATAACTATAGAGAAGAGTGTTTTTGCTAAATGTACCATTACATATTTACTGTTCTTCAATATTTGTTTGAATCCGTCTTTTTTTACAGTGAACAAAATTATAAACGCAACACTTTTGTTTTTGCCTCCATTTTTCATGAGCTGAACTAAGACTTTTCTATGTACACAAAAGGCCAATTTTACTATTTCTCTCAAATATTGTTCACGAATCTGTCTAAATCTGTGTTAGTGAGCACTTCTCCTTTGCATCAATAAAATGCACCTGTGTTCGTTGTCCATAACATTTGCCTGCTGATGGCTGGTCTCAGACGATCTTGGAGGTGATGTGGAGGTCCTGGGCTGGTGTGGTTACACGCGGTCTGCAATTCACGGGCAACAGCTCTGGTGGACATTCCTGCAGTCAGCATGCCAATTGGCCGTTCCTTTAAAACTTGCAACATCTGTGGCATTGTGCTGTGTGACAAAACTGCACATTTTAGTGGCCTTTTATTGTGGCCAGCCTAAGGCACACTTGTGCAATAATCATGCTGTCTAATCAGCATCTTGATATGCCACACCTGTGAGGTGGATGGATTATCTCAGCAAAGGAGAAGTGCTCACTAACACAGATTTAGACAGATTTGTGAACAATATTTGAGAAAAATAGTTCTTTTGTATACAGAAAAAGTCTTAAAGCTTTGAGTTCAGCTCATGAAAAGTGGGGGCAAAAAATAAGTGTTGCGTTTATAATTTTGTTCAGTGTATTACAACCACTGTTTATTATTATTATAATGTTATTATTATAATAAAAAAAACTCCTAGTGTGTAATTTGTGTTTGCATGGGCCTACTTAACCTTATATTATAGTAATATACCAGCTAATTCCCTGTATAGTTGAGCATTAGTTGGGAGGTTTTCTTTTCTTTGTAAGGGTTGCCATGTACTGTATATCCAAATTAATCGATAACGTGAATTGAATAGGAATTGAATTGTGGAATTTCATAAATTTATTTGAATTGCCATAAATTTATTAACAGTAATAAAGAAGCTTAAATTATATTCTGGAATATCTTTTAGAGAAAAGAGTTAGATTCATGATGAATAATGTTAACTGCTGTCCACATACAATAACTCTTATTGCACACCATGATTTTTTTACCCAAGCAGCAGCAGTTTCCATGGCAACAGCCTAAAAAGGCAAGCAGCTTTCATGCTTACACTGCTCAGAATGATTCAGTGTCTATACCTGCAAGTAGATGTATTGACCTGTATTTATTTATATAAATGCTGTCACATCATTTTCCGTTCTGAGTTACACATCCTGTATCTCACAGACCTTGTACACATACTAAAGCAGAGCAGATTTGACTAGATACCCATATCGTTTGGGCATATATGGTTCTACAGCTTCCCTCTAAGTGCACAAAGAAACCACCTTTGTCCTAAATAAATGCACAAACAGACACAAACACATATCTTCTGTTGGAACAAACTAGATTTTGTAAAAAAAAAAAAAAGAAAAAAAAGAATCAGAGAAGGCAAGAGAATATTATACCTGCAGGCAATCCAAGCTTCTAACAGAATGTGAATATGTATCGGAAGTCATGGTCATGAGAGAATGAGGAAGCCAGCGGGTCTACTTAACTTGACCTCTAGCCTGAAGCATAAAATATAGATGCATTAAAAAAAAAAAAAAAAACACACACGCATTGAAAAATGTGTGTAGGCTTTGTGTAGACAACAGTGAAAACGTCAGATTGTCTGATCTTGAATTACGTTGTCTTTGAAAACACTGCTATAGGGTTAGTTAGTATGATGATGTAAAAGTGGCAGAGGGTTGACTGAGTTACATTTTTAAAGATGTATACTGCCCTAAAGACAGTTAATACGGCAACACAAAAATAGCTTTTTAATTGACTTTTCACACTACATTTTCTTGAGCATAGTTGAGTTGAGTTCACAAGGCAAATAATAGTTTAAAATACTTTTTATTTATTTTTTACAAAATGTGTAGCTACTGTGTTTGGCTTCTTTATGGTAGTCCTCATGAGATATATTATCTCTAGGAGGCTTTCAAATGTAAATTTTTAGCAGAAATATGGCCAACAACAGGCCAGCAGATCCAATGGTATGGTAAACATTAACTGACAATTATAGATGCTTGTTGTATGAATTTTATATGGATGTTTTATCATTATAAAATAACACACATGCCTTAGTTCCTGCTTCCACAAGTGTTATCTTTTTAAAAAAATGTTCTAGCACAAATTTGAATCTAAAAAATAATTTATATATTTCTCTCACTCAATAAATGGCTTGGTCTGCCAAGATTCACAAACCAAAGGTTGTTCACATAAGAGCACCGCTTGATTACTTAATCAAAGAAGCTGCTTCATCTGCAATAATGATGTTCATTGAGCATTGCTATTTGATATGGAAAACAGGAATTATGTATACAGGCTCTGAGCGGAATGAAAAAAACAAAGAAAAACTGACCAAGCCTTGGAATAATTAATAACTACTCTGAAAAAGGAAGGACCCTTTTATGTATTTTATTGTTTTCTTGTTTTTTGTACAAAAGAGCAAATTTGGCATACGGAGATACATTCACTTGTCACAGTATTGTTGTTGCTTTGTTTTTTTAAATGCAAGCTCAAACATTTCAAGGATGGCGTTAGAATATACGCAAAAGCACACCCTCTTTCTCTTAATAAAAGACGCGCTCTCCGACGTAACGATGTATGCTTTGATTCTTTCTATTTTGTTCCTAAAGAGAACTAAGCTCACACAAAGTGTCGACAAGAGCCCAAAATAAGTAATTCTATGAATAGAAAAAACAGGGAAAAAATACTAGCATGCAAATGCAACTTTTGTCAATAAGCTTCAAGAACTTTGAACGAAGAGAATGGCTTTACAAAGTGATAGTCCAGATTGCCACAGTGAGGACACTGCTGTACATTGCTGTACTCAGAGAAATACTGCATGCCCACACGTACATCTATGACCGGTTTCCCACAATGCTTGCAGTTGAGCCGTGCCTAGGCAGACAAAGAGGAGTGACATTTTAGTAATATATATATATAGCAATATGTAATATTTAATGATATGTTATGTTGTTTCTGAGCATGAACAGATTCATTACCTGACAGCATGGCGATGCCGCCAGTATGTCGTACGTGTACATTGTGCCCAGCTGGTGCCAGCTTCCATCCCACCTAGATTTGCACTTTATACACACGATTTTGTGTACTCCTTCCAGGCAGTCCACACAGATGGCATAAAGGTGCATCAGCCTCCCTTTAGAACATGAACACAAACAGAAAACCCTTTTAAACTGCAATTAGCCTCTAATTAACGAAAATATATTCTAATAGGGATTTAATGATATGCCATGACCAAAGCATTCTTTTCTGTCACAGCTGCTTTGCTTCTTTATTACAAGAAGAAAGGGTTCATTTTATTCCCAATCAATTTGGTACTTTGCCTCAAAATCCTTGCTTTAGTCTTCAGCAGCTGTCATATTTCACTGTCAAATGCTATACTTGAATTGTTTTTGCTATGGTAAAATTATTATCATGTAGAGTTATTCAACAGACATTTAATAAAAATGGTGAAGCTGGAAATGGAAAGGTTTTTGCTGTTCTTTCTATTTGATCAGAAATGAATGGTGTGCCTGCAATGCAATTCTTTCTAACCAGGGCAAAACTAAAAAAAAAAAAAAAAAATTTAGCAACAGATTTAACAAAAAGAATGCAAAACCATGTGATTAAGACTCTTATGACCCTCTTTTATAAATCCTGCATTGAGTCTGTAATCTGTAAATATTTTCTATAATATATGGTGGTATGGCAAGCTTACTATCAAGGCTAAAAATGCTCTGTCCAGAATAGTGAGGGTCGGTAGCAAAATTTTAGACGTAGAGCAAAGTAGCCTTACTGACCTGTACAATAGACAGGTGGTACGGAAGGCCAAATCTATTTAATCTATTAGAGCAGATGCCTTTTCCTCTGAGTTTGAGACCCTACCCTCCGGCTTGCGGCTTCCATTTTCTTTAGTTAAGAGTAATAGATATATATGCTAATTTATTCCCTCAGCCATTTCCCTACTAAATTTAGGCAATGGAGGTGGTGAGTAGGATCAGTAGGTTATTCACGGTCAGTGTATTGTTTTTACATTACATGTTTTTACATGTTTTTTAATGGTTGTCTGACCGTATACCTTGCCGTAAAACTAATTGCCCCCAGGGGGACATAAATCAATAAAAAGTTGAAAGGTGACCAATACCAAAAATGACAAAGGCAATGACTGACATTTTTATTTTAGGAATACTGAGAATATCATTACCATAAATACATCAACACTACAAATTTGTCCGCTAATTATTTTCACGAAATAAATAAATGGTCAATATTAAAATTCTATACTTTTTCGTTTACTCAAGTTAAAGGGATAGTTCACCCAAAAATGAAAATTCTGTCAGTATTTACTCCTGATTCTCCAGTATTTGTTCCAACCCCGTAAGACCTTCGTTCATCTTCGGAAAACGAATTAAGATATTTTTGATGAAATCTGAGAGCTGGATCACTCCTCCATACTAGTCCATAGGCTTCTTCAGGAATTGAAACTCGCCGGCCTCGAAAAGTTATTAAAAACATCGTTAAAATAGTCCAAGTGACTACAGTGGCTCAATCTTAAGTTTATCAAGCAATGAGAATACTTTTTGTGCGCAAAAACAAACAAAAATAACGACTGTATTTCAACTATTCATTTCCTTCTGAGTCAGTTAAACTAGTGTAACAGCGTAAGCTTCTGTTGTTGTGCGTCACACACATCGCACACATGACCAGCGTCAGCCAATCGTGTGACGTAGCTCTACGCAAACATACTAGTTTAACTGACCAGAGGCCCACGAGAAGGAAATGAGTAGTTGAAATAAAGTCGTTATTTTTGTTTGTTTTTGCGCACAAAAAGTTTTCTCGTCGCTTGATAAACTTAAGATTGAGCCAGTGTAGTCACTTGGACTATTTTAACGATGTTTTTAATAACTTTTCGAGGCTGGCAAGTTTCAATCCTTGAAGAAGCCTATGGACTAGTACGGAGGAGTGATCCAGCTCTCAGATTTCATCAAAAATATCTTAATTCGTGTTACGAAGATGAATGAAGGTCTTACGGGGTTGGAACAACATGAGGGTGAGTAAATACTGACAGAATTTTCATTTTTGTGTGAACTATCCCTTTAAGAAAAAAGCAGATTTGCTAGAGATTACATTTAGTAGTGTTACTGAATTATTAGTATTTTTTAAGATTAACTATTAGATGATGGCAAATCTAATCTAAATGTAAAAATTGGAGAAATAAGCATGAACTATTAAATATCCAATATCTGCCAATACTGATCAAATAAAATAAAAAATTTCATAATATCATCCAGTAACTGATATTATACTTATAGCCTATATCATATAAAATATAAAATGTCATAAATTTGATAAAGCATTGATAATATTGAAGTGATTGCACAACAAAGTTTGGAGACACTGAAAATATGAAGAGAAACTTGTTTAATGAATATTTTTATTGAATGTAAACAGAATTACAGTTAAAATGAAATCTGTAAATCTTTGTAATTTATGAATGCTGTGCGAGCTGAGAAGTTTATGGGACACTAATGAAGAATAACTTTCCCACTCTATTATTTTCAAGAGAAAACCCTTTCAAGTGTGAATAGTGGATTCGCTCACCTTGTAAGTGGCAAGGTACATCATACTCAATCTCATCATGGCGTGAAGGGCTCAGGAACAGCGTTCCATCCACTAAAGGGAACTGCTCAAAGATGGGCAGGGTGTGATGGCAAAGGGCACAGTTCACCACATTGCGGTGACTCGCACTGAGCGCAGAGAGGATGAACTTCCTGAGATCCTCTCCCTGCCCGGCTTGGGCATCGTCCTCCATTCGCACATGATATGTGTTGAGCTTGTGGCGGGGAATGTGTGTGAGCAGCTCTGAAAGATCCAGCCTCCTCAGGAACTGCACAGGGTTGTCTCCGGGAGAAAGTCGAGGGAGGCACATGTTGGCGGCTCCCTGCTCAAGGTGAGCCCCACGAGCCACCAGACCTCCAGACAGCAAATGCCTCCTGTGGCCTTCTGTATGAACCGCATTCTTTAGAAACTCGCCCAGGTGCCTTGAGCTACGTGGGCCACCGAGGGACGGGGGGAGAAAAGAGGCGAAGCCAGACGGAGGGGACTGAGCAGGGGATTCGCAAGGGGAGCGGAGCCCATGGGAAACCCCGCCGATGGCATTGGGAGGACCGGCGTGACATCTCTCCTGAGAGTTCTGCCAATCTACCGATTGCCTGCGAGACAGTTCCTGACAGGAGCCACGGTGAGCTAGCTTATGGCTTGCAGATGATTTCCCTTTCTTAGGCTCATCGGCAACTTCCGGCCCAACTCCGCCGCAAGCGCCACCTACCGAGGCACCACAGCTGGGCTTCCCGCTCCCTTTCTCTGGTATCTTTTTCTTGCGCTCGTCATGCATGCGTTTAACCTGGTACCAGTCAGTGTCTTTTTTCAGGTGTCCCTGGCCACAGCGACAGGAGCAGAAGCGGAAGGCTAGATCGTAGCCCTTTTTGGTCCACATGTTCTGTCGGCACTGCTTCTCGTTCCAGCTGCGGGCCCGGCCGATGCAGTTGAACTGCACCAGGATGCTGCTCTCCCACTCATAGAAACACTGTAGGTGCATCCAATTGCCGTAGGGGCAGAGTTCACTGTTGCACACCACACGCTGGTAGTCGTCCTTCTCAAGGTCAACGGGACGGCCCAGACTGCACACTAATGGGGTGGCACATGTGGCCTCTGCCAAACACAATGAAGATTATTTTAACTTAGGCGTAATGCAATGGAATAGCTCACATAAAAATGACACTTCTTTTATCATTTACTCACTCTCATGTGGTTCCAAACCTGTATGACTTTCTTTCTTCAGTGGAACAGAAAAAGAGATGTCAGAATTGTGTGCTTTCATAGTAGGTGAAGAAAGGATGCAATTAAAGTAAATGGTGACAAAGCCCAACATCTTTTTTTGTGCCCCAGGAAAGTCATATGAGCTTATAACAACATGAGGGTGAGGAAATGATGCCAGAATTTCTAGTTTATCAACCAGAATTACATTTCTGGTTGAACTGTTGCTTTAAGGGAAAATATCTGTAATGCAGTTTACAATGACTTATATTATACACTAAATAAATATGATATTTGGTTAAATGTATTGTACTGTATGCTGTTGTAATGACTGAATTAATAAATAAACCTGAAAAAATTACATAAGAAACATTAGAATAAAACAAATTCACAAAATTCATTAAGGGACATCTATTTATAGATAATGTGATTCAAGCTGCTTTGTTGGCAGAATGTTCAATGTCAGTACATTCAATACATCATTTCAATTCATAATAACTTTGTGGGTGCAAATCCCACAAAAAAAACACAAAAAAACACAACACTCATGTGAATGAAGTTGAAGTGTGTATGTGTGCCTCATGAGAGACAGAGAAAGACAATTATACAATAGAGTTCCAGTCTTCTCATTTGATTGGACAGTGGCGTTCCAAGAGTGCTGTTTTTCTGTTTGAATCACTCCACTTTGAAGTGTTCACTACCTTTCAAACCAGACTAGAGAAGCATAAAGTGAAATAACTGTTTTCTCTCATGAACTGAAGCAAAGTTGTATAAATCCGGCTGCAGCAAAGAGCATGTTGGTGTTTTCCTCACTAATGTTAAAATGAAAACACAGAGTGGAGCTGGGTGATTAAAGAGCGTTCTGCTCCTCTCATAAAAGCTGTTCCAATACAGATTTCAGTCTATGCATTGCTTAATGACACACAAAAGTTTTTTTGTGTGGTGAAGACATTTACAAACTAATTAAACAATTTGAACCTGAGTTACTTATAAATAATAATAATAAACACAATATCATGCTGTAGTAATACTAAATATGAAAAGAGCCATGATTACCTGCGCCCTGACATTCCATTGTTCATAGCTGCCACTCAAAAGATATAACACCACTTCCATTTCCTATAGCCATTCAATGCATTATTAAATGATCTTTGTTACCTTAAATTATGTTTACCTCTGTAAAGCTGCTTTGAAACAATCTACATAGTTAAAAGCGCTATATAAATGAAGATGACTTGAACACTCTACATGCACATCATTACGGTGAAGATATGACATGCCATTACATAACACACACACACACACACACACACAATTTTATCTCCAAATCACATGCAACTCCATGCCAAGTGTATTCACTCTTGAGCAAGGCCTACACAACCACCTTACAGTGCAGGACGATAAGTGGGAGTCGTAATCATTCTGATGGCGATGACACACACACACACACACACACACACACACACACACACACACACACACACACACACACACACACACACACACAAAACAAGTTGCTACAAGTGAGAGAACGTTAGAAGGAAGGTAACGGGCGCGCACTTTCAGGGAAACGTACCGTCATATAGAACATTCACTGAAGTGACGCTCTTACCGCTTATGCTGTCGCTCGGCGGACCCGCTGTCGCTCCAGTCAACACCGAGGCAGTTCCTCCTGTAACCGCAGACGCACAGGCTCCATTTTCTTGCTCGTCCCCGCTACTATTCGTGCGTTTATTTCTCTTCCCCTTGTTGCTTTTTTGGTTGGGCATAATGGAGCGCTCAGTATGAATGCAGCCTGTCAGCGACCGCCATCGAGCATTTCTGCGGATATCATGTCGAGGGTGCTTGACGAATCCACTGCGAATCTTAATGCACGGTAGATGCAGATGTTACAGTTCGATTATCATCCTCCAGATTTGTGCAGGCAGTCTTGACAGCAGAGGCACACCATGAAGAAGGCGTGTCCCTCTCTTGTTTTGATTCCTGCTCTGAAGAGAGAATGTTCCTCTGGCCCCGCCTCCATCTCTGATCCAGACCCAGAGCTCAGAGTTATTAATAGCGCAGACTGAAGGGAGTCCCGAGCAAATAATCGACACACTGCTAAAATGATTAGAAAACCAAAAGTGATGAACGTGCTATTTGAGCAGTTATCTTAATTTTGCTGATCATGCTACATTTTTTTAATACAAGGTTCTTCTTAGAATCTAAAATGTGTTTTACAGGTAGATGTTACAGTTCTACAGAACATTTGACTCATTTTTGACTTTGAATTCAAAATCAACAAAGGTAAGAACAACATAAGCTTTTAATTGCACCATTCAGGTCTATAATGCAGTACTGGAAATTAATTAGAAAGATAGTGTTTTAAATCCAGTTCATTTATTAATATGACAGAGTTTATTGCAATTTTCAATAAACTATCTCCAGCCATTCTGAAAGCAGATGAACCATCACAAGACATAAAAAAAGACAGCAACACAGAGACCCATATGCATACTACAAATTTGAGAGTCAGATTAAAATGCTGAGGTACAGATGCAGTAGATTCATATATTTATCTATAAAAAAAACTTTTTTCAAGCTTGTTCATGCTTTTTTTTTTTTTTTTACTTTAGCAAAGTATTTATTCAAATTGAGTACGTGATTTCAGACACAGCCTCTAGTTTCTATTCCTTACCTGAGCGTGAAATGGCACAAACTGCACCATTAGGAGTCCTATGTAACATTTGTAAAAACATAGAACAAGAATAGCACAAGTACAATACGGAGATGTTTTCACAAGAGCTGATGATTTTCAGATGATTTGTCAAACTTGGTTCATTTCATTCCAGAAAATCTTACAGCAGATAAATGTTACTAACTAATCATATTTATCAGCCTTTGACATGTTTTGGCACAATTAACTTGAATGACTATGCATGAAATTAATCATTTCACAGTAATGGTACTGCAAATCGAACAATCTCATGATCTCTGTTGAAAGAGCAATTATGCAGTTATACACTCCTAAAAATAAAGGCCCTTTATTGGCATTGATGGTTCCATGAAGAACCTTTAACATCCATGAAAACTTTCCATTCCACAAAAGGTTAAAATGTTTGTCACACTAAGAAAAGAAAATGGTTATTTTTAATTGAATTCATTCAAAGTCCCAGAAACATAGTAACATGATCGTGCACACTACTATAACTGTTATGATATATTTTAATGATATGGCTGTTTGAACAGGGAAAATTGCTACTTTTCAAAACAAACGTGTGTGCAAATCACTCCCCTGAGAGAGAAAAAAAATGCTGTATAAAAATATTCCAATGAAGTATACAAAAATGTTACATTCTCAAGTATATTTCCATATCAAAATGTAGCAATGACATGTCAAAAACATTTGTACTTTTTCACTCAGGTTTAGAAAAGACTGTCAAACTCAGTCCTGCAGTAATATGACATCAACGTTGTCGTGAACTCCTTGCAGTAGTAGCTCCCCTTCAAAAGTGATGATCTTCTTTCGCTTGGCCGCTTTCAGCGTTCCGACCAGAGCTTCAAAGAGGTTGGCGCACTGGTCATCATTAAACAAGACTCCAAATTTGACACTGATCTTTCCATCTGCATCTGCGAGACAAGTAAGAGTGGTCAGGGTTCGCTCGAAATCATTCACTAACAGCGCTGAAAGTCTCCCATTTACATTTATTACTTGTTAAACCACTGAGACTATACAGAAACAGCCAAATGTGGCCAAATACCACAAAGACACCTGCATTTGTATGCTGACTAACAGAAACTAAACTCATCACGGAACAAAGAATTTCTGATTATACAATGACTTGAGATTTCAGAATGAGCAGTACAGCTCCTATTTCAATGTTTTAGTTTAAACATTATATTTAGGCCACCAAACCAATATGCACATTTGTGACATTGATCACCTAAACACTACAGTCGGTCAGATGTTCTTCCATTAAAGCACAAGATGCACTTTGTATTTGGTGTCTCCTTTTTGCATTAATGTCAGCAACATGATTCGAAAATGATCCAAAGACATTTTAAAATTAATGTAAATTTTTGATTCAACATTTTAAATTGTTAAAGGGGTAGTTCACCCAAAATTATAGTTAGTTCACATTTACTCACCCTCATTTTGTTCCAAATATGAATTTATTTTCTCTGTTAAACACAAAAAAGACATTTTAAGGAATGTTGGGAACTAGACAGTTGACGGTAGCCATTGACTTATTTTTATCCCCTATGGAAGTCAATGGCTACCGTCAACTGTTCGATTACCAACATTCTTTAAAATATCATCTTTTGTGTTCAATATAAGAAAGAAACTATTACAGGTTTGGAACAACTTGAAGCTAAGTAAATGATGACAGAATTTCCTTTTTTGAGGGAACTATCCCTTTAATATTATAATTTGTAATGGGGAAAAAAAGCAAAAAGATCCATTTCCACAAACGATTTTAGACTTTATCCCAAACAATTGTGTTGATATAAAATAGTACAGGACTTACTTTTACTGCCCAGTCGACGAATCTCTTCAATGAGCAGCGTAACTTCATGTTCCACATTCATTTTTGCCACTGAAATTATACATGCGTATTGTATAAATATTAGGGATTACTGTATTAATAAAAAGCCTACTGTATTACTCACAAATTGTTAAGTCATTGAAAGTCTTTATTAAGATATTGGCATACTGATGTTCCTGTTATCTATCTTAGAGTCTGGAATAATACATAATAGTTAATTTAATTGCGTCCTGACATTTATTAACAACAAACATGCTGAATAAATTGTTTAAACTGATTTAGACATGCACGTTCTATTCACTATTTATTTAGCGCCCTCTCTGGACGAGTTGAGAATTGCAACGCCGCACCCTACCGGCTTATTGCAGATGCTGAATATAATTACTTATCTTAAAATTTGATTAAGAAAATAATACGTGTGGCCGGCATAATTAATACCATGGCGTGGGTTAGAAATAATGAAGCATAATTAGTAAACGCCTGGACGGCTTTTACAGCTGAGCACGAGGATTATCATTTGATCAAGCAATGCGGAAGTGCGAATCTTAACACGGAAAGTGAAAGAAATGTGTGGAAAATTGTATTGAAGCAGTTTGTGAACCACACAGGATTTGAATCTAATCATCACCCAGATTTAATACCCTGAAATACACATAAATAAACAAAAAAACACTTTGTGTGCGTAAAAGGCACTCACACCGCAATAAAGAGGCTATATATTCTGAGTTATTAATCCATAACTCCACTAGGAAAACGTGTATTCGTTGAAATAATTAATATAAAACATTTCAAAGTAGTTATATGTTCGACCTACTTACCTCTGTGGTGTTTTTGCTCCGCCGCTCTGCAGACTATAGGCTGATTGAAATGAGAAAGCGCAACCATAGATGGCTTTGTGTGTGACGTCACATTAAACTGCCCCCTTTAGATTAGCCTAGTTATTAAGTAATTTGTTAACCTTCAATGAATTGTTTGCTACATTTGGAATGGCAGTAACCCTAATACTGTACCGCTTGGATGGTATACCTTTAACAAGCATAAGCATACATTTTCTGGACGTAAGGATTTTGACGCTTAGGCTATGCTTATGTAAAACATGTTGTCACTGAAAGTATTACTTCACGTAATAGATTACAGTAAACAAACTCCTGCTGTTATTGGCATCTGTAATTTTAATAATCTAAGTCTTTGTTCCATAGCTTGTTTTGACAATTGATATGCAATACAAACAATTTGCAATAAATTCTCATTTTAATAAACCAATAAATTAATATTCTTATAGATATAGGCTATGTTAGAAGAATAAAAATACATAAACTCGCTTATTTATTTTCATATTTGAAATTTACAGCTACATTCGATAACATGCGTCCATCCATAAATATTTGAACTTCGTATGGAATTTCATTTACACCAGATGGCAGTAAAAAACTGCTATTAAACTGATACTGCTATTACAGTGATGATTGGTTTGTAGTCAGAGCTTCATTCGACAATTCGACTTAATATAATATTAAAACATATAAAAAGATGATTAGATAGATAGATAGATAGATAGATAGATAGATAGATAGATAGATAGATAGATAGATAGATAGATAGATAGATAGATAGATAGATAGATAGATAGATAGATAGATAGATAGATAGATAGATAGATAGATAGATAGATGTTTTCTTTAATAGTATGTAAATATGTACATTCACGCCGCAAAAGCGCATGCGTACGAAAATCACGGCCGGTCTTACGCAAGGAGCTTGTCTTACGTATGTTTATCGACGCCCCTTTGATTTGGGAAATGTGGTTTTAGGTGCATTACGGTTCTTTTGTAGTTTAGAACGTATTACGTAAGAGGGTCGTTAACTATACCGACCAACCGGCTTGGGTGAAAAACGCCTTTGCCTCTTATTAAAGGTAGTAGTCCTGTCTTTAACCATGTAAACATTTAAAGAGCATGCACTCCAGGCTCGTGGTTCTTTTGGGAAAAAAGATGTATAATTACTTGTATAATTTATTCATTTCTTTTTTTTAGTGGGAATCAGATGACACCTGCAAGCAATGCATCCTGTACAAGAAAATTCGCGGTGGCCTCGAGTATCAAAGTTCACTCTGTCAGCATGTGCAGCAACTGTTGCAGAACTAGGTACACATACTTTATAGTAAATAATTCATGTATTTTCAAATATACATTATATATATTGAATAATATCTAGGCTACCTAATTCATCTCTCTGAGTGATTTTTATAAAATTTTAATTGTAGTCACATTCCCTCTGGACCTTACTAAAACCAGACTTCAGATACAGGGTGAAGGTGGTTCCCGACAGCATGGTGGAAGCATACAGCCTCCAAAATACAGGGGCATGCTGAGCACAGCTATGGGTATAGTGCGAGAAGAGGGGCCCTTGAAATTGTGGCGTGGGGTCACACCAGCTATCTACAGACATATAGGTAAAATGTTAAAGTCAGCATGAAACAGAAGGTCTTGGATTGTTGTGGTTTGCTATTGCTGTGATCTCATGTGAGTGACTGGTTGTCCCGCCAGTAAACACATCATCTGAGAAGAGATGAGATGTCGCTGCAAGAGGGAGGGAAAGTTATTTTGATTAAACATTACGAGGGCACATGGTTTTAATAGATCACTTCAAAATGAACATTCTGTTAACAAGTTGTTTCAGACCTGTATGAATTTCTTTCTTCTGCTGAACACAAAGGAAGATATTTTGAAGAATGTTGGTAATCAAACAGTTGATGGACCCCATTGACTTCCATAGTATTTATTTTTTCCTACTGTGGAAATCAATGGGGTTCATCAACTGTCTGGTGACTGACATTCTTCAAAATATCTTCCTTTGTGTTCAGCAGAATAAAGAAATTCATACAGGTTTTAAAAAACTTGAAGGTGAGTAAATGATGACAGGATTTTCATTTTGAAGTGATCTATTCCTTTATTATTATTATTGATGTACAAGGATAAATCATTTATAATAAATACTGCAATATTCCATAACAGTAAGAATTGTCACAGCCTACTTTATCAATTTTACACATGCACAGAATGAAATCCTAATGAACTTGATTTGATGTCCAACTGCATGTATTTGAATCAACTTCTGAACTTTGAAATTCTTCATCCTTAGTGTATTCAGGCGGCAGGATGCTGGCCTATGAACAGCTCCGGGAATCTGTCTTGGGAAGATCTGAAGATGGCATTTTTCCAGTTTGGTGAGGGAAACATCTGTGAAATTTGAAACAGGACAGTGATTAAAGTCTAAATAGACAAGATCAGCATGCGTCCTGTGATGTCCATAGGAAAGCAGTGATCGGCAGTATGATTTCAGGTGCTTTGGGCCAGTTCATCGCTAGTCCAACAGATCTAGTGAAAGTTCAAATGCAAATGGAGGGCAGGCGCCGACTTGAAGGGAAACCACCGAGGTGAGGCACAGCCATACTTCTTGTTAAAGGGATAATTCACCCAAAAATGAAATGACTGTCATTTACTCAACCTCATCGTTGTTCTAAACAATCATTTGACTTCCATAGTGTTTTTTCCACTATGGAATTCAGTGGGGCCCATCAACTGTTTGGTTACCCATATTGTTCTTTTGTGTTCTGCACAAGACAGAAATTCATACAGGTTTGGAACAATTTAAGGTTGTGTAAATGATGACAGAATTTTCAATCTTTCAATAACCTTTAAAGGGATAGTTCACCCAAAAAATGAAAATTCTGTCATTAATTACTCACCCTCATGTCATTCCAATCTTTGGAACACAAATGAAGATCTTTTTGATGAAATCTGAGAGCTTTCTGATCCCTTCATGGCAAATGCTTCAAAAAGTTCATAAAGAGATCGTAAAATTAATCCATATGAATTGAGCGGTTTAGTCCAATTTTTCTGAAGAGACTTGATCGCTTTATATGATGAATAAAGCTTCATTTGTGTTCCAAAGGTTCAAAAGTTTTTGGGTGAAATAACCCTTTAATATCCATATAACCTTTCCATTGCACAAAAGGTTCTTTATAGTGGAAAAAGGGTCTTCAGATTATCAAAATGTTCTTCTTCACACTAAAAAAAAAAAAGATGATCATTGAAAGGTGAAAGGTTCTTAGGGGAAACCAAAATGGTTCTTCTATGGCATTGCTGTGAAAACATCCTTTTGGAACCTTTATTTCATGAGTAAATGTATGTCGTTGTTTTTTAAACTGACAGAGTACATGGGGTTTACCATGCTTTTACAAAAATCATAGCAGAGGGAGGAATCCGAGGCCTTTGGGCAGGATGGGTTCCCAACGTTCAGAGAGCTGCCCTAGTCAATTTAGGAGGTACAGTAGTCAAAGACTTCTAGAAATCTGTTGACAGCTACATTTTTGTAGTACGTCAAATATTTTTCATTTTATTTCATGTTTAGATCTCATGACATATGATACAGTGAAGCATTTTCTACTGAGAAACACCTCCATGCCGGATAACAGCATTTGTCATGGATTGGCAAGGTGAAATTCTGTTATTCTACTAATGTTAACACATACAGTAATAACGTCATGCCTCATGTTCAACATTTTTATAGCGTATGCTCAGGATTGGTTGCAGCTATTATGGGAACACCAGCTGATGTTGTGAAAACTAGAGTAATGAACCAGCCACGGAATTTAAACGGAAGGTTTGTTTTGCGTATTAATCAAAGCTGATTAGTAGTAGAACATTAAGCTTTGTTAGAACAACATATTTGTATCCTTCTGTTTGCAGTGGTCTTCTCTACAAGTCTTCGACTGACTGTCTTGTTCAGTCGGTTAGAAGAGAAGGATTTTTTTCCCTCTATAAAGGATTTCTACCAACTTGGTTTAGAATGGTACTATGATTTCAAATATGTTTGTTTAAAGATTTATTCTCTTTTGTTGCTATTTTAACTATGTTTTTGTTCTCAGGCTCCCTGGTCTTTGACTTTCTGGCTTACATTTGAGCAAATGAGACGAGGAATGGGCATCAGCTCATTTTAATGATTTTAAGTGGTGGACCGAGAGTTTTTTTTTTTTTTTTACTTTGTCCCTTTAAAGTTTCTGAGCTGAAAGTTCCAGTTCAGGTGTGTTGAGTTACACACTGCAGGACACAAATATGAGGAAGACTCCGCAAAGTTGTTTGATCACTGTATGTTTAGGAGAAAATAATATGGCATGGCAATCATACAAGTCTGTTTATAAAAATGTGAAATTGGCACAAAGTTGTTAATTTTTTCTTCTTTTTAAAATCCACATTACTAGAAAGCTGTTGTTAATTGTTGCCAGTTTATTACCTCTAATCGTGCAGAAAAAGGTCAATTTAAACCAGCCTAAATGGGGTTGCTTGTTTAAACTTGTCTCCCAGACTAGCCAGGCTGGTGATTTTAGGATCATTGAGATTATTATAGTTATAACAACCCTCACCAAACTACTATGTAGTTTTTATTAAGTGCAATTAGGTGAAATAAAATATTTTATTTTAGTTAATGTCTATTTAGGATTTTTATAGAGGATTATACCAACAAGAAATAGATTTTTTGAAAACAACATATAGAGGAATGTTTTTCTTCTACCAAAAGGTTTTCAATTTATTATCATATTCTATTACATATACCACACAAATATAAGTGATCAAGAACATTCCAATGTACAAATGAGCTTGCTTTTTATTCCTCCATCTTCATTTTCTTTTCTTGTATCCTTCCCTTGCATCCTAAGGTTGTGGAGTTAGGAAGCGAGGAAAAGAAGCAAGGATGCACAAATAAGAAAATGCATTTTAACCCGTAAGGTTGTTTTAATGTCACAAACACTGGTGATTATCTAGAAAGGTCTTTTTAAAGCATTATCCCTCACTTTTAACTCAGGAAGTCCCTAAGTGACATAAGGAACACCCAGGTTCAGTCATGTGACAATGTGTGCATTTTTGTTGCCATGGCAACATTTCCAAAATGATGGCCTGTCTGGTTAGCACATGTTGCAGTGTCAGCAAATTTTAAAAACGCTTGTTTTGGTACTAAAGGTATGTTTCAACCCATGCAACAATTCTAATGTTTTTATAACATATACTATATTACTTTTAATCTGATTTTAATACATTTCTTGAACAATTTGATATAAAACAAGTTACGAACAGCTGTTAACCTTAAAACAGTAGGTGGAATTCTGATGTGACGTATGTGTCACATTAAGAAAAATGGCAATGAGCTGCTCAATTATTTTGTTATATATTTTCTGCAGCTCATTTCAAAGCATATTTTAACAATTGTAAACATAAAAATAATGTCAAAATTAATTACAGCGTTAATTAAATGTATTTTGAAACTATTTTGAATGCCTGTAACTAAAAACAAGTTGTTGGTCATATTTTAGGTTAGTTTAACTTTTTTGAGTGAGAATAACATGAATAGATTCAGGAAACAACTTGATGTTCAGAATGTGCTGAAAATGATCCAGGGAGATGACAGAGTATGAGGGATGTGACAGTGACTCGGATGAAGACATTGATGACCCTGATTACCCTTAGCAAGAAAGACATGGAGGATGATGAATCAAGTGGGTCTGATTCAGATATTAGCAGATTAAGTGATTTAGATTTAGAAGCTGCACAACCAAACAAACTGGGCTTTTGATTCAACCAGCCAGGGTAATAATCATATTTTTAAAAAAAACATTGTCTTTTTGCACATTCAAATGGCCGAGTGTCACACCTCCAGACAATCAAACGCCCCTGGAGTATTTAAAAAAGTTTATAACAGCAGAAATCCTTGAGTTACTAGAGGAACGAACAAATTTGAACAGTGTGCAAAAATCTGGGAACTGTAATATGTAACATTACAAATCTTTCACAAGGAGGGGTTGTATTTCAAAAACCACTGCAGAAACATGTTATA
The DNA here is from genome assembly GCA_030578275.1 of Meda fulgida. Lineage (NCBI taxonomy): Eukaryota > Metazoa > Chordata > Actinopteri > Cypriniformes > Leuciscidae > Meda > Meda fulgida. Next base: position 9,434,573 of record CM060635.1, read on the forward strand.
ATTAGTGGTCCATTTGGTCTGTTTTACATGCCCCATAATTTTCCTATAAGGAGAAATTGGTCCGGGTTCTTATGGGTTCATATTAATGGGCATTAATTTAATATTAATACATTAATATTAAATTAATGCTCAGGGTTCTCAAACAACCAGTAGAGGGCATCCAGTCATCCAGTCAATAATTTTCAATTTTACCGGAAAAGAAATAAACCCGGAACGTAAACAAGAACCCGCTGACTGCGTCATTTCCGGTCTGGCAATTTTACATTCAATAATGGCAACGCCGAGTGGCAGCACGTCAAAGCGTTTAGTCCAGTATGTCATCGTCCGATCAGACCTGATACACGCTTTATCATGGCCTTTAGGAGCGGTTATAACGCAAGCTTGTCACGCTGCCACTGCAGCCATTCATTTACACTACACGGACCCTGATACGCAGGAATATTTGGCAGAACTGGACAGCATGCATAAAGTGGTACTGCAGGTTAGTACTGCAATTACATCACATGCACCATGCGTTTCGGACCCTTTAGAAGCAATATAGTAGTGTTTGATTCATAAGTTTAGTTAATAAATACATTTGAAGCCATTAACAGATTCACTAGTGACAAATTAATGAATAATTTAGGTTATATATACACATAGTATACGGATATTTTAAGTACTCTTTTTTTTTTGTTTTAATCCAAGAAAATATTTTTTTCCCCCCCCACAGGCACCAGATGAGGCTTCTCTCTCCACTCTTTCCAGTACTCTACGTGAAAAAGACATAGCACATAAACTGTGGATGGAGCAGCCAGAGAATATCCCCACATGCCTGGCTTTGAAGCCCTACCCCAGGGAGACTGTGCAGCCCTTTCTAAAAAAATTCAAGCTTTTCAAATAAATGTATCATGTATTGTACAATATAAACAAAAGCACTGGTCAGAATGGCATGTAGCATTAAGAATGAACTTGTTGGAACAGTCTTACCATCACAGTTTTTACTTTCATCCACATTTTCTCCTGTTATATCTGTTTAGCAAAATTCTACGTAGTCATGGAATCGTACCAGTATGGCGATTGAAATATATTGAAAAAACATTTTTAATATTTGAAATTGAAACTATGTATTTATACCACTTATTGGGTAATACATGTAATCTAAATGGAATCTGCAATGATCCTAAGCATTTTTAAGACGTAGGCCCTACAGTAGCCCTACTAATGTTTCACTGGAAGAGTTTTTGAATTTAACAAACGAATCGTTAAAATTAAGACATAATTATGTATGTGCTGACGATGATGGGCCAGTAATTCTGGACTGGTTTGTTAGGGTCGATATTATGCAGACATCCCGCCTCTCCAGGAAGGTCCGGGAGTCTCTTGCTAATTGATAGCAGCTCCCTAGACGCCCGCAAATTGTATATACACTCGGAAATCTAGCAAGAGAGAATGAAGGCTCATTTCTATGGTATTAAAGTAGTATCTATCTTGATGCTGCTTCCCTAAACCGAGTTTTTGCAGGATGGGATGTCTGCATATGTTCAGTGTGAGCGTATAGCACGATTCGTTCTAGAGGAAACGACTCTTACGAGCAGGTGTTCTTTGTAGTGAATCAAAACTTGGCTTGTTCACATGACAATGTAGTAAAAATACAGTACGTTTTTTGCATTTCCAAATATTTCTTCCTCAAATGTAAAATAATCATTAATGGAACTGATTTGAAACACTTTACATTCACATCCCTAAATATAAAGATGGCACTGGCAGTCTTTTTTTTTTTTTTTTTTACATGGTGCTTTATTGCAATGTGTTGCATTCTCACATTCATGGATGTTATAGAGATTTGTTAGTCAAAGCATAATTTCCTTCAAGGTATGTATCTTCACCTTGGAAAAGCAACAAAAGGGCCATATGCACGAGGTGTGAGTGAATGTTTCTTGTTTGTCTGAGTGTATGCATGTGTGTGTGTAAATGTATGTGTAAACTTCAAATCTCAGTTTGAGCAGCCACATAATTCCATGAAATGGACAAGAAAAATAAGACTGATTCAGTAGATGCGAAACACAGTTTTGCAGCCTGCAGGACAATCCTGCAGGTGCTGGACCCAGCATGTGACTGATTGTCTACAACGTCCTAAGAAAGGTAGGATTCTCCAGATAAACCTGGATATAGAGAAAACAACAAAACAAAAACATGCAGAAGTCTCCCAGATACATCCTCATTCATAATGTCCCACACACAGCTGCAATGATACCTCTTAAGAAAAAAAAAGTTCACAAGTATTATACAAAACTGGACAAAATGAGTAAAATGTATATATCTATATATATTTGTTTATTTATATTAATTTTACAGGTGAAAAGTGGAACTTTGCCTTAAAAGACCAAGCGCCGATCCAGTGGAGCAACAAGCACGACTTCCCTTCACCAATACAACTAATGTCTGTATATTAATAAGGCAGCACATACAATATGTGAAAAATCTCAGGTAAACAGTAGCTACTGTAGATGATACCATGTAGAGATGACATCTGAATGACGAGGAGAGTGTGTGGTGGTCGATACGTAGGATTCGCTACTATGATATGAGGAAATGCAGATTGTACGAGTTTGCATAAATGGTTCTTGGCACTGAGCGTGCGGGGCCTGAAACGACACTACGATACAGACCGCGATGAACAGAAAGCAGAGTAAGATGAGGAATGTCTTCAAAAGATAAAGCCAGGAGGTCTAAAAGGACGGGGCAAAGGGGAGGTGGTGCACCTGAAGAAGATAGGCATAGTTAGATCTATGGTTCTGCAGCACAAAAAACACCCATGTAGCAAAGGCTCCGCTACCCTGCTCTTTTAACACATCCAATGAGGAGGGCCTGACAAGCCAAGTTCTTCCTGAAGAACCTGAGATGCGCTTTGATTTTCCGTGGAAAGCGAAATGGCGTTTCACTTTGCCAAAATACATTCAGGGGACATTCGTTCTTTTTTGCCAACATATATTCGGATTTTGACATGGCCTCTTTCCTTGTAGTTCATGTAAAGTGCAAAACTAGATTGTATTCCTTGCAAGTTCCTGGTACATTTAGGTTTTTAGTAAAAAAATTCATGTAAAATACAGCAAAAGTCTTACAAAGGTCAGTATAAGAAAATCCTCATAAACAAGAAACGTCCATCAAACGGTGAGGAGCAGTCCTCTATGCTGAAAATATGTACAAGAGGCACCTCAAATTTGGTATAAAGAATCAGCTAAATAAAGTCAAATATCTAAGTAGAGTTGCATCAGTATGTTTTTTTTCTCGTTTTTAGCCCGAGTAGCTCAAAATCACTTGTTTCGAACTACAAATTATGTATATCCTTGAGTTAAAAAAACTAAATAGAGGAAAAACAGGAGATAATTGTTAGCATGCATCGCTAGAATACTGCAGTCGAAACAATAATCCATTCTGAGTAGTGTCAGTATTAAAACAAAAGTTTTTCATTTAACCTCTAAACGTGCATAGCTAGCGGTCAGAAATCTGTCTTCCTGAAAACTGACTAAAGTTCCTCCCGAAGAGGCATTTGCATGTTTGGTAGATCTGTAGCAACGGGGGAATGTCTGATGATAATTCACTACTGAACATCTTCGAAAATAATCAAACCAGCTAGGGGAAAAAAACGTCTAAACAATAAATTAAAAGTGTGGAACAAAATGGTGGTGATATAAACATGACAGGATACGGGGCGCCTATTCAGGAAAAACTCAGTGCTACATTTGTCCAATTGCATGAACCTTGCATATGATATGAAGCTTTTAGTATCTTGAAGCTTTGGTCATTATTCCGTTCTTGTCTTAAGAGCGTTTACACATGGCAAAACTACATCAGGCAGTTAATGAAACCCCACTACAATAACCCGGCGCTGTTCTCAAACCAAGGTTCCACTTTTTCAGAGCTGTTTAAACTTTGACAACAGAGAAATGAAATAATATGGCCTTTTTTTTTTTAAATTAACCCGTACAAAAGCCAGTCCATGCTGCTTCTCCCTCAGCAAAGTCACATTCAGCAGTCGCTAAACCATTCTCACATACAGAGCAATCTCAACACCCACAGGAAAAGTTGCAGGTATTAAAAAAAAAAAAAAAAGAAAGAAAAGAAAAAAATCAGAACATTTGTCTGTTTTTCCATATTAAACACCAGATATACAGTATTAATCACACATACACGCTTTCAGACAGCCATACACATCTAAAAAAAAAAAAAAAAAAAAAAAAAAAAATGGAAGCAAGTAGTTATTACCACAAACTCGGAGCACTACATTTTGTTGATTCTGAACAGATACATATTCACATTTATCTGTTATATACACAATACTTTGATAATCCAGGTTCTGAATAGTTCTATTGTACCTTGGTGTTGTGTACTGACTGTGAGAGTCGTTATAAACGAGAAAACAAAACAAAAACATTATTAATAGGCGCTGTTTGCTAGTTTGGTATATTTGGCATAAACACAGTAATGATGACAGGTAGGGTTCATTAAATTAATCTTATCCACTGCATAAAAAACATTTTATCTACACAGGAATGCCTGTTCCCTAAAGAGGAGGGCAGAAATTAATCATTACGAAGTCTGTTTTTTTCGGCGAGCCAAAAAACGGGAAAAAACACAGGCCGACTTTTAAGTTATGTATTTGTCAATTCATCTTGCTTTTTGCAATGTCTATGTACATTTATATATAGCAAAAAGTGGCTCGATCTCAACAGCACATACTGCCGGCTGAATTTCGTAGACGAATGAGGATCAATTTTACGAAATTGTAATTTTTTTTCCTGTAAGGACAATCTAAGCTGGTGTAGCATTAGAGCCATTCTTTGTATACAGAGCACACGCACAAAGACACGGCACTTAAACTCCACGGAGTGAGTCACGAACAAAAGAACACTGTTAAAGAGAACGAAATGATGTGAGGAGGGGAGATGGTTGCGCATGCAACACGATTTCGAGTTGTGCTCCGATTGCGTTGCACGATTTTGTGAAATACTTTGTGCTCAAAGAGAGACAAATTTCGACCACAGCAAGTGTTTATGTGGGCATGACAATTTGATACCTTCGAAGAATAACGTTATTGATTTTATGTTAGTATTTTTCACGCAACTAGCTTCATTTCCAATGTTTAGGTTGGAATCAAATTAAAATGATTCTTAAGAGGGGGTGACTAGTAGGTAAATGAATAAAGGATAATGCTGATGAACAGTGTCTGACTGGGCAACAGTAGTCTCATGAGCAGTCAAAGAGCTGGAGAACGCAGCTGACGGTGCGAACGTTGCGCGAGACAACACCTCGCTCCTCCCGTGGTTTTCAAGAGCATCTTTGAAACACTCAACTGTATAATGAAAATCAATGTACAATCTACATTTTCGCACTTGTGTGCAATGCAGCAGAGGTTTGTAACATTTACCAGGGTGTTCGATAACCAATATCAATCGTAAAAATCTGAGTCTCCCTCACTTGATATGTGAGACCCATGAGACCCTACTGGATGATTACTTTTTTTTAAATAACAAAAAGTGACATTACAGATTTAGTCATTAAAAAAAGAACTGGTGTTATGTTGATGTGTTCTAAACAAGAGTTGCCAGAAATTTGATGATGTTTCGTTTTAAAGGAAATTACAAAGTGTGAGCTTGTTCCAAATTTGACCCGCTGTGCTGTACAATAATACCAACCAGCACAACACATTGCTGCAAACAACACTGATAGGCTGAGTTGACCCTATGTGGGTCGTATTCACAGCTGCTGAGAGGAGGAAATGTGTAGGACGTTGTTTTAAAAAAAAAAACTCTGTTGTTTCAAAACAGTGTTGCCAGGAAAGCCTGCGGCAGATGGATACGCACTACACAGCAGACTCCCATCCTGGCGATGCTTGTTCTGAAAACGACAACAACAAAAAACAAACGAAACAACAACAGAAAAAAAATAACAAACAGAACAGACTAACAAATAAAAAGAGGCGGGAAGTTCCTCCCATCGTCAGGCACTGCTGAGGAGAGCCTATCAGTCACAGATCCAGCTGAAACTGAGCAATATACCATGAACATAGCAACACCATGGCAAAAGCCTGCCCCAGTTTCCAATCCGAGCTCAGCTGCTGCGCCACTCTCCAAGAAGCACTGCAACGTTGGCCTGACTGACAGGACGTGTAGCCGGCAGAAGCAGCAGGTCATTTTTACAGACTTGGCAAATTCTGGAACGTGATCTTTTCTCCTTTTTGGAAACAGGCGTTTAAAAGGGTGACCAGGAATGAGCACTTTGTCGAACGGCTATGAAACCTCACAAGCCTGGGCCCAGACACCGACCCTGCAGATATACTGTATCGAAACCAAAGGTGAAGAATAAAAATCTCTACATGTGTAGACAGTCCTCTGGCAGATGGTAAATGGGTGGCTCACTCGGTCAGGAGCTGCTGGAGGAGACTCTTCTGCTGAGACTGGACTGTGGGGGTCCAGCTCGGGGCCTTCTGGGTCCCGATGGGCCCCGACTGGTTAAGGTAGGAGTCACTGCCCACCAGGTTTACCGTGCACTGGACATCAGCGAACACCTGAACCTGCTGTACCTGAGAAATAAGAAAGAGAAGATGTTTTTTTAAAAGAAAGAAAGGTAACACTTTATTTTACAGTGTCCTTGTTACACGTTACATGTAGTTACTGTAGTTCTGTCATGACAACTCTCAGAGAGATTGGCATGGTAATGGTAATGTTAATTTATGTGGTCTTGGCGGAATAGATCCCCTACGCTGCTGCAGAGCAAGAAGCGAGACTTGCTACTGCCAATAAATTCACAGACAGTGCAGTGAGCATGCAAGACATGCTGCTGCATATATAACATACATGAAATAACCCCCATAGCAGATCTATACAGGTGGAGGTTTCTGAAGGGCACTGCACTGCTAACAACAGAACTACCGGTATTTGTTTGAATGTTTATCCGCAGCTCACTGACCACTGATGCAACACCAAACATTCAGCTGCGCTATGTAGATGACGTTGCGATCGCTACCAAATGAGTTAAGGACCTTCCAGCCTGCGTCATCTAGTTTCATGCCAGAACTACGTAATAATAACTATAAATTATGCATAATTTCATGCAACTAACCCTAAACCAACTCCTATTCGTAACCCTAACCCTATAGTAAGTACATGTAGTTAATTATTATTACTCAGTAATTAAATGTATAATTACAATGTAACACGGACACCTTAAAATAAAGTGTAACCAAAAGAAAATATTAATTTTACTCAGCAAGGATGCCGTAAATTGGTCAAAAGTGGCAGTAAAAATATTTATAATATTACCAAAGATTTCTATTTCATATTAATGCTATTTTTGTAACTTTCTATTCATTAAAGAATCTACACAAAAATGAAGCATCACAGCAATTTTTAATATATATAAAAATAACAATAACAAGAAATGTAACTCAAGCATCAAATCAGTGTATGAGAATGATTTCTGAAGGATCATGTGACACTGAAGACTAACTGCCAATTTCAAATTTTCCTTTAGTTTAAATTGAAACAGAAACACACAACAAAGTTACTAAAATTTGTTTTTTTTTAATGAAAACAGAAAATATACAAATAAAAGTATAATTCAAAAGCAATTACAATGAATGGGGACTGAAGCTTACAAGCTTCAAGAAGAACAAAATGGTATGTTTCTTTACAAATTCTTTGTAAATTTAGTAAAAAAAAAAAAATATTGCTCCACGAAAGAAAAAAGGTCATGCAGGGTGAGTAAATGAAGACTGGTTTTTCACTTTTTTAAACTATCCCTTTAAGTAATCTCAATCAATTAAATAGAGACCATCTTACCTGATCGTTACACATTGCAGTAACGTTGCCACGGTTATTGTTGCCCATGCTGACAGATGGTCCAATAGGAGGTAGAGTGCTCACCGCTCCTGACCCTCCAGCCATTGACACGGTGATGCTCATGTTGTTATAAACGCCTTGCTGCCCAAAGTTCTGAGAGACAGGCTGACCTGCCTGGTTATACATACTGACACATAACAAGATGAAATGGTTTAAATGAATATGAAGACACGTAAAAACAATGAAAGAAAAACTAAAAAAAAAAAAAACTAAAAAAAAAAATCACATAATTTTTGTGAACTTTTTGGTGATCAATATCAAACAGCATACCTGTTGTTTCCCATGGCCCCTTGCTGCCAGTTCTTTATGTCAGGTGACTGATAACCAGGTGGAGGCTGCGCTTGCTGGAGCAGAGGACTCTGGGAGCTGGAGTTCTGAGGTGAAAGCAAGGGGCTGGTTGGACTCAGCTCAGAAGCAAAGGATGGATCTGCTTGCTGGATCATGCCTGTCAGAGACAAGTGGTACATTGGCTCTGTTAGACATCACGACAGAAGCATGTGATAATCAGTGTTACTTTAGTATCATTGAGAGACTGTTAAAGGTTTTATTCATATTTTGAATTTTGTATTGTTATATTTTTTCTATGAATTTTTATGAATTGTCTATAAATTGTTTTTACTTCAGTTTTAGTTATTTTAGTAAGTAAACAATGCAAATCAATGCAAAAAAAAAAGAAATAAAATGTGTACTTTTTAAATATTATTTTATTTCAGTTAACGTTCATTTTATTTGAAATATCGGAGATTTTTTTTTATGGTTTTAGCTTTAGATAACTATAATAACCCTTCTGATGATAAATTAGTAGCTTACAAATGAGACATACCAGGCCCCCCAAATTGCTGGAAAAGCCCCTGCTGAACAGGAGTGTTCACAGGCCCCCCAAATTGCCCTTGAATGCCTCCCATAATTCCTTGGTTTCCCATACCCCCCCTGGTAGGCAGCTTGGGGTCCAGAGGTCCTCCCATGGGGTTAAAATGGCTCGGGGAGGTAGGGGTGTTCCCAGGCACAGCATTGTAGCCAGGAGGAAAGCCAAACTGCTGCTGTTGTGGCGGCGGCTGTTGCTGCTGGGGACCCTTAGGAACTCGCTGAGCCCCCAGAGGCCCTGTGTTCATCCCCTGCCTCATCAGCAGGACCTTCTGCTGCAAAAGCTGTCGCTGCCGGTGCTGGAAACTGTAAAGCTCCCGTTGCCGCTGCGCCATCATCTGAGCGTTGAGCGGAGGCTGTATATTAGAGAGAGAGAGAGAGAGAGAGAGAGAGAGTGAGAGAGAAACTGACTTGCTTTCAGTTTCAGTTTCAGTCACAGGCATATACAGAAAAAATAACAATTGTAAAAGGGAAAGAGTGAAAAAATACACAAAAGCATTAATTTGACTATGAAAACTAAATGCACTGATTATGGAATTGGCAAGAAGGCAAAGGCAGAAGATATATGTATTATATATATATATATATATATATATATATCTATATATATATAAATTAGAGCTGTCAAATGGATTAATCGCGTTTGTGTTTACATATTATATTTGTGTGTGTATATAATTACATTTATATATATCATATATATGCCTGTGTGTTTGTGTGTGTGTGTGTGTGTGTGTGCCTGTCTAAATGCATATAAATATATATACTGTGTGTGTATATACACAGTATATACACACACAGACACGCCCAAACATATATATATATATATCACATATTTAACAATATACATATTATATTATGTAAACAAACTTATATATATATATATACACACACCTACACATATACATACACACACAGACATTTATTAAATATTTTGTATATTTATAACACTAACCTGAGAGGGCATCTGAGGCTGCTGCATGCCCTGACGCATCCCCATGGCAACATGCCCCCCCTGTGGGAACTGGCCCATGGCCGCAAGCCTGTTCTGGAGCTGATGGAGAGAGGAGATAGATCACCACTAAACAAGAGCAACTAATCATGTTCGCTCAGCAGCTGCACTCGACAAAAGAATAGGTTAGTTCCACAGCATGTTATTTAAAAGGGCGAAATCAAAAGCATTCACTGGATTTGTTACACAGTGCAACAAAATCCAAGAGGAGGATTTAGACATTGTGTGTTCACATTTATTATTGCACAATGAAGTGAAAGCTGGAGATCTACCTGCTGGGGGCTTTGCAAACGTTGCTGAAGCTGGAGTCTCAGCTGGTTGGGAGGTAGTCGCAGCTGGTTGGGCACACCAGGAGCTCTGTTCAAGCCGGGCCGCACCGTAATGCTTACGTTGCCTGGAAACGCCATCCGTGGGGCCCCAAAACTCATGCCCTGTGCTGTGCCCATCTCAGCAGGGAACTGTGAGGGTGAGGTTGGGAACTGAGAGGGGTAGCTGGGCAGCTTGGGGTCCATGGGTACAGGTGTTGGGGGCTGAGATTGAGGAAAGGTCTGAGTGACGGATTCGAGGCCTCCACTCTGTAGGCGAGGCGGTAAACCAGTCAACCTTAGACACATTGTTCTTGTTATGGTAAATGAGAAGACATTTTTTTCTTATCATACTAACTTGAACAATCTTGTCGATGCCCAGAGCTCGGTCCAGCTCGGCGAGCTCGCTCTCGTCAGTCCGGCTCAAGAAAGTGACCAGCTGCTCTAGCAGGGCCTTCTCATCGTTGCGGCCCTCAGGAGTGGTGGGCGGACAAAGCATCTCATCCAGTGGACACGGAACGCACTGCCTGCGTAGTGCAGAGAACAAACAAGATGGTTTACGATTATGGAAGTAAAACAATGCCAAATGTTTTTTGAAACAAAAAGCCTTGAATTGCACTACTTGAAAAAATATGCATTGCATTAACCATGCTTGCGTTTTAATGCATTGTATTTTTAGGACTTACTTTTTTTTATTAGCTCAAATTTGACATGGTTGAATATTTAAGGTGTGAATATTTCAATTCAAAACATTTCAAACACATTTTTATTATTAAAAAATTAAATAATCCATATTCACCCTTCATATTTCACTTCCAAAATATTCAAACTGTTTAAAAATACAACCTATAAATGCAAGCATGTTTAATGCAATGCATATTTTTTTCAAGTAGTGTAATTCAACAGGCTTTCTGTTTCAAAAACATTTGGCATTATTTTGCTTCCATATACGATTCTGATCAAGAGTGGAAGGAAGGCAGCTGACACTTCTATGTCATGTTTGCAGGGTTAACTGATCTGGCAGGTAAACAGAATTTTGGTGAATGTGCACATTTTCTTCCCTGTGACTAAAGGACTACAGTATTATAGTAGTAATTGTAACTAAATATAAATATTTCTATTGATTCTTAAGTTTTAAATAAAGCAACTATTACACATTGACATTAATCAGAGATAATTTACTAGAATCTTCTTAACACAAATGTGCCAATTCACCTAAATCACTGCTTATTTGATCAAAATGATAAAAATTAAGTTCATATCACTCAACCCCTAAACAAATTTAGGCTTTTATTCACATATAAACAAAAATCAACTCACAAATTAGTCGTGATAAACATAAGCTCAAGCATGTTCGCTTAATGTGCGAGAACCAATGAGGTTCATTCTCGTGTTACACAGCATGTTTGAGCTTCAGCAAGTTTGGTTGAGCTTGTGTTTATTTTCACTGATTAATGTTTATATGTGAATAAAAGCATAAATTCAATCCGTTTATCATATATAATGACCAAGTCTCTTCAGAAAATTTGGACTAAACCGCTCTATTTATATGGATTAGTTTTACGATAACTTTATGAACTTTTTGTCCAAGTGTCAGCTGTGTAGCTGTCAACGGAAGAACAGAAATCTCTCAGATTTCATCAAAAATATCTTAATTTTGTGTTCCGAAGATGAACGAAAGCCTTACAGGTTTGGAACAGGTGAGTAATTTATGACAGAATTATTTTTATTTTAAGGTGAACTGTGAACTAACCCTTTAAATTATTACAATTAAAATGAAAAATGAAAATATTCAAATAAAAGCTAATTTAAAATATTAATAAATACTAAAATATGATTTCATTTAAATGTGCTGATATTTACTGGTGACAAAACCCATGACATTTTATAGTAGTTATTATCAGCACCAATAAAAAACAGCTACTGTATACACGTGTAATTAAATACTACACTATATACTTATTTTGTCAACTTTAAGTCTCAACTCATCAACTCATTCTTACTCACAGATGAATGTTAAAATTGGAAAATATTTATTTTAAATATTTGACAAGAATGCACATTATTTTTGTATCTGACAGCAAAAATTAAAAATTGACAGAAGTTGCAATAAAATATAAATGATTAATTATATATTATAATATACTATATCAATTATCTTTTTTTCCAGTTCTGTAGCCTGATTATTATCAACAACCATTGTACCCCACACACTGAAGAAGGCCTGAGAGCCGGAACATTTGTATTTTTCTTCCATGTGTAAAAAATAAAATAACAAAATTTGTGATATTTGTGTGCAAATCACAATTGAATTCAATAATCACATCCATAAACACTCACTCTTGAGGAGAGGACAGAGGGGCCTGTGTCTGGCTGTCCAAGCTGCTATCGAAGGTCATTGGTTCAACCAGGGTCAAGGGTTGGAACTGCTGAGAATCAGGAAGCTCCAGCTTGGCCAGACCTGAATAATAATAAAAAAAAGGTAAAGTTTTGTTAAAAGTCTTATTTCTTGCCCTGTCCTGCTATTCAAACTCTTTCTATTTTAAAGTTCATGTTTTGGCGCATTCAATTTTGCACCTGTGGTGGTGTTGAAAGAGTTGAGGCTGGTTGGACTAGCAAAGGGGCTGCTGCTCTCCTTTGAGGGCTGGAAAGGGTCTGTCTGCCCAAGATCCGGCACCTGGACTTGACCCTGGTTTGGTGTAGAAGGGTCACAGAACTCAAAAGAGGACTGATTCGAGAGGTTTGATCCATCAGGGAATGCTACAGAGAGAAGTGGAGGAGGAGAAAAGCAGTTATTAAGGACTTAAGATAAATTAAAAATTCGGAATTTTATAATTACTCCGGTGGGACGGGCCTCACCTTGGCTTGATGTTCCTGGTGACTCTCTCTTCACATTCACCCCGATGGAAAGGTTGTCGTCACTGGGTTGGACGAGCACTGGCTCCTCTATAGATTTACCTCCCACAGAGCTTCTCAGAGTGGGCAAGAGCTGGTTCAAAGTGTCCAGATCGGTACTGGGAAACTGCTACTCATGTAAACACAAAAAGCGGTGGAGTGGAAATGAGAGCAAAGGTCATAGACATCAAAAGGCACACCAGAGCACAAGAAAGATAAAGTCCAAACGTGACCGCCTCAAAACAACACACGAGTTTGACAGTTTAAGAACACAGTAACTGAGGGAACCCAGCAAGAATAAGGCTTACAAAATGTATCACTAATATATTCAGTAGGACACTGACGGGGAGTTCATGGTGACAGAGGTTTGAAGCTGCTAATTATTTCCATAAGAAACAGCCATTTCCTGTGCCAGGGATGATGGGATAAGGGCACATCCAGCAACAAGACAAAGCTGCGAAGAGTTTACTTTATGCAAATGAGCAGACAACATGATTCTTTTGTCAAAAACTATGACTAACACAAAAAAAATAAATTCATTAAATATTCCATCATGACATTTGCATTTATTTTAGTCAATTTTACTCTGGCTAAAATGGAATCTTATTTGAGCAAATGAAAATATATTTTTGGTGAAGTGAATGTGCAAAATTAAACCAAATATTCAAACATTTCAAATATTTAAACATTGTCAACAACATTCAACAAAAACATGTGAAATCTGACCTTGATGTGAAAACCTGAGCCTCTGAAATAATTATGAGTACACATTAATTGTAATAATATTCTTTAAGCTTTCTTCAATATTTTTTAATTAAAATGTTTTATGTATTGTAATGATGTGCATTTTTCACCTCGTTCTCGTAATCACTTACGAAACAAAAAAAATAATTTGGCAAAATAAATTTTTATTATTTATATTAAAATGTTATATAAATCAGGCTAGGAATAATATATTTACAAATCCCTCTGTAAATGTCTTCATAATATAACTAGGTACAATACTGGAAAGATTGGTGTATATAGGTGCTACTGAAGTGGAGATTTCAGAATTGGGAGTATGAGAGAAATTTTCAGAATCACGTTGTCAGAAATTGGCATCAGCCAATGAGATTGCGCATTTAGAGTTAAATCCCCCCTTTTACTTTCTCGATTGGTTGCTGATAAAAAGGAAATGACCATTTTTGGATCCGACAGCATTGTAAAGGAGAGAGAGAGCTTTCTAACGGTGTGTGTGATGAGAGAGTGCAGGCAGCGAACGCGGAGAAGCGGGATGATTTAGAACGCCAACTTTTGTTGAATTTATGTGAAATCTACAGACGCAAACAGACAAAGTGTAGTAAAATAAAGACCTAAATGTGTATTTCAGACTTTTTTTCACCACAAGTCTGAAAGACGACATGTTATTGAAGGCAAATATGCCAAAATCTCAAAATTGACCGGTGAAAAAAACCCAATGTTTTTGCCTGCCTTATCTCGCCTTAAGTACAAATATGGAATAAATCAGGAAGTAAATACCGGACTGGGCTTGTCACTGGATTGAGGTGAGCAAGCGATTGCAGACACGTTGGTGGCTGCAGCAGCGGCACAGGGTACATTCTCTCTGCTCCCTTTCTTTTCGGCCTTCACCTTGACCGTCTGGAAGCTGAGAGCGGCCGGAGGAGGCAAGTCCTCCAGGTCCTTTTCATCCGTATCCAGCAGGAAACGTAGCAGCTGGTGGTCCTGGGGCTCCTTCCCGAGCCCCCGTGCTACCAAGGCCGTATTGGGACTGGTCGGAGGCTCCTTCTTAATGTCAAGCTCCTTGCCTACATCTGCAGGGCTGTTGTCTTGGAGCAGGCCGTGCAGAATCTTATGGCGCTCGGTCAGGCTGCGGTGAGAGCCCGGGCATTGGGACACGGGTGAGGGACGGGGTTGAGAGTCGTGTTCGGAGGCACCCGCATCGGGGTTGCCGTCCAAGAGCTGGTTGAGTTTGGGGTTGCCTCCTGTCTTCGGCTCATCGGTGGATGCTTCCGGCGGTTTGGCTGGTGGCTGACGTGCCGGGGAGCTGCTGGGGGTTGGAGTCTGTCTGGGAGGCAGGGGAGAGGGGAGAGAGAAACCGACACCATCGCCGCTAGATTGCTGCCTGGTCAGTCCGCCAGCGGGTGAGTGAATGCCGAGCATCGAGGGGGAAAAAGGATGGCCGGGCACACGTGGGCTGCTGGCCAGGCCCGGGCTGCCCCGTGGAGGTCGGGGCGACATGAATGAGGTAGAGTTGGATGTGAGCGGGCTGCCTAGTGGAGAGGGGCTGCTGACCTGCTGGGAGGGCCCAACACGGCTGGGTGTCAGGTAGCCTGGTGGAGTGGGTGTGGGGGGTCCAGGAGTGGCACAGGTGCCGTTGCTGTTGTTGAGATGGAGGCTGAGGTCACTGGAGGGCTGCAGGGCAGGTGAACGGGAGGGTGGGGCAGCAGGAGATGGAAGGCTTGGGGTAGTGTTTTCCTGAGAGCTAGCAGTGTTGTGTTCCCTAAAACACACATTCAAATAAAAAAAATATGTGAGATCCAATAGTCGTTGTGTGCGGTGTTTATATTAATTAAAGGGACATTCTCTGTGTTGGTTACTGTGAGAGGATACCTGTCTATAGTGTGAATGCCCATGATGAAGGGCTGTACATCTGGGTTTTGGGGGCAGCAGAATTTGCAGCGCGTCTGCGCACTGAGGGACGTCCCGTCACTGAGTGTGAAATGGTAGAGAGGACTGATGGCCGTGCCGTGGGTCATCACTGTTAACACACACATAGATTAAATCCGTCACAGTTTCTACAAAAATATTAAGCAGCACAGCCATTTTCTACATTGTTAATAAGAGATGTTTATTGAGCACCAAATCAGCATATTAGAAGGATTCAGGATCATGTGACACTGAACACTGGAGTAACGGCCGCTCAATTCAGCCTTGTCATCAGAAGAATGAATACATTTTAAAATAGACAGTTATTGTAAATTGTTAATATTCCACTATACTACTGATTACTGATTATTTTGATCAAATAAATGCAGCCCTGGTAAGGATAAGAGACGTTCACAAATATAAAACAAAGTTGACTCCAAACTTATGAATAGTTATGTATACCCTATACTCATACAGCTATTTTTCTTTTTATAAACTAAATTTTGCACTTTGACTGGAGGAAAGAAATAGGCATGAATCAAAATAACAGGTTTCAATAAAAATATTGAACTTTCAAATAAAAATATTGAATTTTCAATAAAAATATTGAATTTTCAATAAATAAAGAAAATAAAACTGCTTTTTCTGGCAAATAAAAACTGGCTTCTCGATTAAATGAAGAAATAATCCACAGATTGATCAATTATCAAAATAATTGTTAGTAGAAGCCATACTAGGCAGATAAGAACAGTATGAAATCAATAAGTAAATGAGATCAAAGGGTATGACTAAAAATGCGTGTGTAAATCAAAAAGTGGTTCTCTAGGTAAAGAAAGACATGGTCTAATCATTGCTGCTTTAAAATGTCAAATACTACTCAAAATGGCTAGAACAGAGGTGAACGTGCTCACCCTCATGAAGCAGCTTCTTGGCATGGGAGGGCTCGTTGCCCTGAGGCTGGAAGAAAGCATAGATGCACTTCCTGACCAGATCCTCCCAACCTGGTCGGCCTGTGGCCCTCAGAGCACTCGTCTCAATAGAGATGATTTTCCCTGCACACACCCAGAGAGAAAGATCATTAGATTTTGTCAACAGGACTAGAAGTTCAAGAGGAAGCTTTTCACATTGCAGTTTTAACAACAAACAGTTTTACACTTCCTTGTGCAAGAATAGAAAAAGCACATAGTCTGCATGTTTGTTATTCTTCTTCAGCATGTTTCTTTTTCTTCTCCTGCACTAAACTAAGCAAGACTTTTAAGGAACAAAGCCACATCTGTATTTACACAGGAATGACAATCACAGGAAACAATGTACGAGCTCAATGTACCTGTCACATATGTGCTGTTTGAAAAAAAATAATAAAACAATAGAGCGCATTAAAATGGAAGGTGATGCCTGGAGAGCATTTTAAAGGGGTCGTAAGGTGCTTTTTAATGTTTTCCTTTTCCTGTAGTGTGTAATGTATCTGTTTGTGCATGTATATGATCTGATCCATTTATTCTATCTAATATTGGATAGAATAAACCAGACCTGCCTAAAAAGCCTTGATTGGAGTCGAGATAATCTGCTGGCCAATCAGAGCACTGTGAGCTTTTCGGTAGGAGGAGCTTTTTAGAAATTAGCATGTTTCAGACAGTCAGGGGATAGAGGAGCTACAACAACGTAGAGTATGTGAAAAATTAGCTATTTGAACATTAAAGAACGTTTTATTAATCACAAAACCCAAATCCCCAAAATCACAATAATGAACTTTTAAAATAGCATCAAATGACCCCATGATCATATGAAGTGTTTTTAAATCAAAATTGTTGTTTCAAAAACAAGAAAAAAAAAAAAGTGTCTGTGTTCGAAATTGCCCCCCCTGTACCCGGTGCATTATGGGATTGAATGAGTGCACTGGATGGTATTGGACACCCCTACAAACAGCTGTCACTTCAAATAGTGCCCTATTTAAGGGTATAGGGGGCGATTCCGTACACAGCCAGTGAGACATACAGCAAAAGCATGAGATGGCCAAAAGCCATCAAATATGTTTGCATACAAAAACAATTAGGAGATTGTCCTCCTGTGTGAATATTTGTGTCCATATTTGTTATCAGAAACCTTACTAGTATCTCTCACTAACTACAGTGTTTTTATTTTTATTCATTAATTTTATTTCGACAACAGCTTTTTCAACAACTGTTTTCTGCTTTGCAATAGTTGTTTTATTTTTGATTTGCTAAAATTTGTAAATCAATAGTTTAGTCTTTGGTTTAGCTTAAGATGATATTTTATGTAAAGTATAGTACGTGTGTGTGTGTGTGTGTGTGTGTGTGTGTGTGTGTGTGTGTGTGTGTGTAATGAAACACTACCTGTAGGGTCCTGCTTGGTGATGAAGGACTCCATACTGGCAGGGATCTGCAGTGGACGGGGCATTCGACATGCTATACATATCAAACAGCTCTGCAGGTCTGTGGACAACAGAGACATCATGGTCTGAACAAAGTGACGGCCCCTCGCTATATGCAACACATTTGTAAATAACATAATTAAACATGGTTAAATTAGAAAAATGCTAAATAGAAGCATTTTTATTAGTGGACTCAGACTTTTGCACCCTATAAAAAAACTGATTTCAGATTTGAACACTGGCATGTCAATGACAGCTTCATCAGACTCCCTGCACTAAGCTAAATATTTATATGGGTATGATTTTATGAGTGTGTGTGTGGTCTCACCCTCGCCCTCCTCCTGCACCGCTCTGGGCTGAGAGACCGTGAAGCACTGCATGAGCTCATACTGTTGTCGGGCCTCCTGGTTCTCTGTGTCCACCTCATCTGGAGGCCTTTTCAGCAACCTGCAGTTAAACGTGTGGCTGTTGCTCCGGCCTTGCTCCTGAGGCCATGGCACACCGTTTACTGAAAACACACACACAGATGTGCAAGGTAAGTGAAGTGCGAGATAAAGACCACCAGTGGAGTGTAACGGAGTTCTGAAGCGAATGAGGTTGACCTCAAACGTTTGTGATATTATTTACAGTGAATGATTAACACAGAGCTCTAACTGCCTTTTGTTTTTCACCAAAAACTGTTTTATTTTATTTTTTCCAACAACTGGCAAAAAAAAAAAAAACAGCTTGTACATACAGTTAAATCCAGATGTACCCCCAACATCTTCCATATCCAAAAGTTAGTAACTGCCAGCCAGCATAGATAGGTTCTTTTTATACAATTAATTTGTTTGACTTTATCTGACCGAGTTCTTCTGTGCCTAAATCACTCACAAATCTTTTGATAGTTCAAAAATCTCTATTCAGTTTTCACAAAATATTGGTGCAAATGTCTTGTAAAAGGCATGAAAACAACTATTTCATGTGTTTCATCTTCAGAAAGATCTTTCTTTATCCCTGTATTGCGTGAGAACTGTGACTTGCTTTATAATGCCGAACAACATCTTTAAGCAGGTTTTCCATTTACCCAAGAAGACCTGGCAAACTATTTAACAAACCTGTCTGAGATGATACCAGTTACCTAAAAATATATGAGAAATAAAATAAACAAACTCTTTCTTTGAAAAACAAAAATCTCAATCTTTATTTTACTGAAATCCTACTTTTATTTTTGTATACATCATAAACAAATCAATTCATAGCTTCAGGGAAATGGTCCTGTGCATGTTCAATAGAGTCTGGGGCTCAAGCTTTCTGTCGCATGATAACGTTTGGGCAGTAGCAAAATCAGCCGTAGTAAGCTTCTTTTTACACCTATGCGAAGAACAAAAAAAAAAAAAAAAACTTTGCAGAGTATATTGGGGCCTTTATCTATCGTTCTGCTCTTACTGTTTCCGTCCTCACCAAGAGACTCACCAAGGCTTTTGGGTAGCAGATTGCGCACAAACTCGTTGTGATCTCCCACATGAAGGATACTGTAGACGCTGGAAGTCATCAGCTCTTCCTGACTGTAACCCAGATAACTGGTGACATTTTCAGACACAAACACAATGCGGCCCTCGCGGTTCGCAACGAAAAAGAAGCCATCCAGGGCCTGGTGGAGCGGGCGGAGAATAGAGATAGAGGACACAAATAAGATGTATGTTGCACTAAAGTGCCATATTCCCAACCATAGGAAATGGGCCAGGCTTATATGACAACAAATACAGGTCTACGGCAATACTCAGACATCAGTCTTTTCTACAGATAAACAGTCTGAAAAGATCAACATACCTCCAAAAGGAGTGGTCCAAGGGCTTCCTTCTCCACCATGCCCTGACTGCTGGACGATATGTCACTCTTTTGCACCTCATCATCTGGAGACATCAGAGCTGCTTTCTCTGTGGGCACACAAAGAAATTTCAAATCCCTGGTAAGTGACACCAAAATTTGAGAGCATGAAAATATATTACCCTCCAAGAGTTTTTTGTTTTTTAAATAAATACGCAAACACTTTTATTCAGTTAGGATGCAGTAAATTAATTAAAAGTTGCAGCAAAGACATTTATAATTTTACAACAAAAAATGAATCATGGTCTCCAAAGAAAAAAAGGCACAATTGTTGAATCCTAAAAAAAAAAATATGCATCACAGTTTCCACAAAAATATTAAGCTGCACAACTGGTTTCAACATTGATAGTAAAAATGTTTCTTGAGCACCAAATCAGATAGAATGATTTCTGAATGATCATGTGACACTGACTTCTGAAATTTTCGCTTTGACGTCACATGAATAAATGACATAAAATATGAGTTCAAATAGAAAATGTATTTTAAATGTGTAAAAATAATTCACAATATTACTTTATTACTGTATTTTTGATCAAATAAATGCAGCATTATAGACTTTTAAAAAAAATCTCATCTGCCCTAAACTTTTGAATGGTAGTTTGGATTTATATGCACTTTCTGTTGGTACGGTGAAATGCACCATCACAGTTTTGTCAAATTTTGGTTCCTGATGTAAGGCCAGCAGGTTTTAGTTTGCACCAGTTTACATAATCCACACCCTCCAAACAAATCTTATGCATCCCTATCTGTCAGAGCTTTCTCTAATGTGTTAGCACCTTTTATTCACACACAAAGAAACGTTCATCATTTCACTATTGTCCTCCTTCCTCTCCTGGACTGGGTGGATGAAAGCTACGCAGCGGAAGCTTCTCTTAGACCAATGCGAGCAAAGTGATACTTTTGGAGGGGAGCCAGCAGCAGTAAGTGCAGAGAGCACTCTTGAGAAACGCTTGAGACCAAAGAGTCACAATTCGGTCACTCCCATCCCAGTTAGACTCAAAGAGCTGATAGAAAGTGTCAATAATTATTCTACTGCCAAACACCTTTCTCCTCTCGAGATCAAAGCTTCTGAAGGACCGTTTGAGAACTCGACTCGGTCCAGCAGCTAGAGAGAAGAGAGGACGAGACTGTTTGTTTTGGGCTGCATTATAAGTGAAGATTTCTTGAAGAAAAGGCTAAATTTAGATCAGAGCTTGAGAGACGTTTTTACACACATAATAGCAATGCAGCTCTCGCTGAGTAACTTCTGCAGAGCGCTCAACTCAGTGACGACATCAATCTGGTTTGTTTTGATCTGAACTCTGCAACGCAAGACTTCAAAATGAAGTCAATATGGTGGGATAGGAACAGGCGTTTTGGGTTGTTAGACAAAAGATTGGCCAATACATTGCGACTGAGAAGTGATGATCTGGTGATTGTCGACGTGGTGTGAATTGGCCTTAAAATGAACGATACTCAAATCTTTCGGGTCTTAAAGAAGAGGTGTGCTACTGATTTTCTAAGCAATCAAACTTCTCATATGGTGGACAATAAAAAATTGAAAAAATCCTACAGTTACATTAGTCAAATTTCATTGAAATTATGCGACAAAAAAGGTCAATTGTTGATTATCAATAGTTTAGAGATGAACGAAGCAAAGCACACATTGAAGTCTCTTTCAAACCAAGCAGTTTCCTGTTAGTTTAAATGGCAAATCCTGTCAATTTAAATAAGAATGGCAAAGTGAACAAATTTCATCATTCACAGTCCTTAAAATGAGCAGAATAAAACGTCAAGTAATTTCACCCAGGCATTCAACTAAAAAGAGAGCAAACAAAGCTAATGGCTGCTGGTTTTCATGACCTTTGCCATGCGAATTGTGCTCTGACTTAATTTCTCAGGTTTCAAATTGAATCGGATTTTGAGTTTTTTTTTCCCAAGTGCATTTGTTGAGGGGCTGGAATGTTAATGAAGTGCGCTGTGCTGTATGAGAGCATGGCTGAAATGTGAAAAATGTCTTTGATGTACCCTTCATCCAACTAAAAGTGACATTTGATCCTAGTGTCCTCATTCAGATCATCTGGAAAACACATCAATAGTGTGCAAAATTTTCATCCCCACCCAAAGACAGGATCGATATGAAGTAGTCTAAAAAAATTTGCAAATATTTCCATGACAGATCTGAAGAATTTACTGATGTACTAAATCATGATATACTTATTTTTTTGCTGGAAAATCAATGGGAAAATGGCCTCCAATACACACCCTGCTCCAGCTTTCGTCATCCCTTCCACTTAAAGTTTAGGTTAAGTAGTCCTGTCACAAAAATATATTTACCACGTTATAAACAGACACACTTCTACCACGGTGAGGTATCGTATGTCATACTGCCCAGCCCTAAAAGTGTACCAAGAGACCTTCAGGTGACATTCCAGGTAAACATGTTTTTGAAGGTTGATGATGGAACACATCTGAAAGGATAAGCTTAAGAGGTGAAAGTGTGTTCTTGTCTGACAACATTAACACCACCCTAAGCCAGGGATAGGAGGGGCGGCAAGTTCTACGAGAGGCCCTCTCTTGCACAAGGTCAGGGGGCAGGGCAGCGTCGCCATTGGCTGTTCTCTCGCACGCCCCTGCGACCCCCCTCTCCCTCAGGCTGAGAGCCCTGAATGAAAACAGAACAGGCCAGCATTCAGTGACAAACTGTAGAACTAAAGCAAGCTCATGAGTGAGATGGCCCTATTGAAGGATGACAACAACATAAACCCAAGTTGTTAAAGTGAACCACATCAGCTTTTAAATCATATTTTACGCTAAAGTCCAAGTATCGGTTCAAAGAGCAATTAATACTGAATACCAGATGTTACGGCTATGCATTATATAGAATATTCACCAAATAAATAATTTTGTGGGTGATATAAAATTAACCAATATCATGAATATTGAAATAAGGGAGACATTTAAAGGTAAGGCAGGTAATTTTTGGAGAGGCTAGCAATAGCAAGCTAGCTTTGAAAGCACAAGATCCCCTCCATTCAGAGCATCTCCAAAGCCAGACTTCCTCCAAAACACATGAAGGCTTATAGAAAGGAGAAAAATAAAGCGAGAGATGACGTTAAACTACCTCATGTCTCAAAGCACATAACATTACAATAATAATGAACATAAACAACTTAAAGAGCACTGACCTGTATCACCTGACTGCTGCAGATAATTAAGCCGTTGATAGTGTTGCATTGAAACGCATAAATTTGAGTAACGAACCGCTCTGAATATAACGTCACAGGTTTCCATGTCTTACAAATTACGGTAGTTATGGCATGAACGCAGCATAAGCGCATTGTTTTGGTTCAGGATGAACTGTAAAAGGTGGCTGCTGTTTCGGTTGTGGTGCTCGGTTATTGATGTCTGTTTATCTGTGCAGTGCATGACGTGGGATGACTTTCAACCGGCATAACAAAAAATGTTTCTGGAACAAATCACTTACTCTGCCTTTAAGAGTCTGTGACAACAGGTTTACAAATGCTTCTCATTAACAAATCTACCTGAAATGCATGAAACATGACATGCTGTAATTCTCTGTGCACATCATCTGAACACAAAACTGTTCAAAATTATGCTAATTTGAAAAGTGAAAGTGCCGTATTACCCTGCCCTCCCACAGGTGGTCACACATCTTCCTATGCTCACCTATGCAACACAATTTAACCCATTTCCCACTGCTTCAAATGATGATAATAATAATGCATTTCCTCCTACAGCGCATAAGCGCCAGATATAGCAGAGTGGTTCCAGCAACTATCTGTCAAGTGCCATTTTAAAGGATTATGGTGTATACATTACAGTCCTGCAAAGAAACCAGAGACAGCTTAAAATGTTTGTGCTAGTCAGTGCCTGCCCACCTAATATGCAGACCCCACAACCTTCTGACATTGATGAATTTTTAGATCTTCGGATAAACATCCTCTTGTGACCTCTTTGCATAAATGATATTCACTATTCCAGGGGCTCCTTAGTTTGCCATGCCATCAAAACCCTTTTTTAAGGCCTGCAAATCATGAGATGACATGTTTACCGCTGTCGAGATGAAGAATGACCGGGTGCGTTTCCTGAATTACTTCCAAGTGTGAGATAACGGGGTGATTTGGGGCTAGCTGATATGCTTTGTTCACACGCCAATTTACTTTTCAAAACAAAAGTTTTCAAGGTGCCTCTCATTGGGAAATAACAACAACAACAACAACAACAATCCAAATCATTTATTGAAGCAAAATACTGGCAAGTTTCATGTACTGGCTAAGGCAATAAAATGAATACTATATTGCTTTAAGGTCAACCAGAAATAATCTCCAAACAAATGAAACAATCAGTGATAAGGAAATGAGCTTGGGTCACAACGACCTTACTCAACTTAAGGTCTCATCAGTAGTTCTTAGAAAATATTTAACCATTGAGTGGACTTGTCATTAAACAAACCAGACTCTTTCTCTGAGAACTAAGCCAGTTTAGGTAAATTAGTTAGAAACTTATGTCTATTGATAGGCAGACCAACTAGTCCTAATGTACTATATTTTATATAGCTTTGAAAATCAAGACAATTATTTATTTTTTATAGTTTATTATAGTTTATTAATAAGAAATTAATTGAACCATAACATGAGTGATGCAATATAAATAATGCATACAATAACTAAATATGTGCTGAAATATACAGTCAATCATTCATTTAGTCCTTTATGACTGCATGCTTTATGGCATTGATAAATACATATTCCCAAAAATAATTATTTACATACCAAGTGGACTAATCTTAAGCAACCAGTCTTAAAAAGCTAAAATACATCACTGCAGATCTGACTTTAAACATAACACAGACATCTAGCTTTGACAAGAGCTAACATCACCTAATGATTGGTCAACACTAGACTGGCCAAAAATCCCAAATGTCTGGCCTATAGGAAGAGTTAAGCCAAAATTAGTTATTTATTCACCCTTGTCATTACAAACCTGTAATTTTCTGTGATTGCTACAAAATTGGCCATGCAAGGTCCTATGAAGATGATAATGATTTTAAACACTTAATATTCAACAATCATTGATCTGACTACACTAACACTATTTGATGAGAACTGAATGAAGCCGGATAATGACATCAATGTTTTCTGAAGAGCTGCTTTATAACCCGAATTGAACTCATTTAATAATTGATGATATTTATAATGGTATTGATTTTGATACAATTGGTATCAGCACTGAAATGACTTTAGTTGAAAAATGACATTTTTGCATAATAAAAGTCATAATTTCTTAATAAACAAAAACAAACATTACTGACCCAAACTTTTGAACAGTATACAGGAAGTCAACATCCCAGCAGAACTTCACAAATGTACTTTACCACTGAGTGTGTCTTGGACATAATATGTGTTCTCTTCATTTTATGGCTTTGTCTGAGAGCTTGGTCCAGTTACTGATTAAAACAAACTAAAAAGGCAAGCAAATAATCACATCCTCTGGGCCCCCCAAAATATCTTACTAAAAGCCATGCACAACCAATTTAGAAGCTCCTAAAAAAGGAGTGACGAGGGAACGATGTCGTTCTCACCACTATGATTTACAGCCAGTCCAACAAACAGATAAAAACCTTTTGTTGTGTTTCACATTTCAGTTTATTTCCCCCAATAGTCTTTAAGATGACTGAAGAAACACAAGTTCTAATCAGATTAGG
The DNA here is from genome assembly GCA_030578275.1 of Meda fulgida. Classification (NCBI taxonomy): domain Eukaryota; kingdom Metazoa; phylum Chordata; class Actinopteri; order Cypriniformes; family Leuciscidae; genus Meda; species Meda fulgida. The sequence goes on from CM060635.1 coordinate 9,460,146, forward strand.
GATGTCAACAAACCAAACATCAAGTGCTATATGCACTATACAGGGTTTTTCCTGGGTCAAAAATGGTCTTCGGTGATGGTGGACGAACACAATCATCCACACATAGAACAATGGACCCTACACATGTGAACTGTGATCCTAGAACAGACAATAAATAAAAAAAATTCTTAGTGCGTACCTTAGTGTTCAATTCCGATTTATTGCTCAGATCCAATTTTTGGTATAGCTGACTATTCACATTTTAAAGGTGGCCAAAATCAGATTCCAGTGCGAACAGATCATAGTCCTGAGCTGACCTGCATGCGGCAAAGAACGATAAAAGGCATCACGCAGCACGCTGTCATACGGAAGTAAACATGGAGGACATGTAAGCGATTATGTGGGGGGGGGGTTTCTGCTGCCAGGCCAGCGAATTTAAGCGCAGGCAATATAAAAAAAAACAAATAGGAGGATGCGAGAAAAGAGAGCAGTGTTAAACATTAATGAGATGAGCCCTCATGTTTTGCTTGTACATAGAGCTGTCACTGTACTAGTTATGAATTCTGACACATCTTCTTGATGACGTCAGGTATGAAAAATCTTTGAAGCGACTGTTATGAGCGCAGAATTGTGATGAATATTGCTCTAGAGAAAGTTGAACAAATTCCGATATGACTGTTCAGACTGAGGTCGTATTTAAAAACATCTGATCTGCATCAGATTTAGTTCCACATATGGAAGTGGCCCAAATCGGAATTGAAAAGATCAGATTTCATGTGTTTTTTGCTGTTCATATTGTTATGAGAAAAACAGATCTGAGTCACATGTGAGCAAAAAAAAAAAGAAAAAAAAAGAATTGGATTTGGCCCACATTTGGCAATCTGAGCATAGCCTTATTGACATTGTGTTTGTCCTTTGTTGCCCAGACAGCAACATAGTGTCGTCCCCAGATCCGGGTCGGCACTATGTTGTTGTTTGGGTGGTTTTAATGAAAGGATTTGCGAGCGTGCAGAACTCACACAGAACAAAAACTCTGCAGATACAGACTAACTTAAACACATCTGATTGGCTATTGTGTTTCTGCTCGCAACAGATATGTCTGAGAGTGGCTACAAAGCTCAACGCTGAAGGGGAGTGTTTTAAAGCAGACGGCTATCAGCGGGTACCAATACTGCAGAACGGTACATGAAATGATCAAATACATTTTTGGTGGGACAAAGATTAATTTTGGCGGCAACCAAAATATTTTTAATGCAGGAAAAACCCTGACGAAAATAGTTGCAGTCAACTATCTAATCGTCTCCAGTGTCAATTTCCTGTCTGTACTGTGAAGTGAATGGAAAAACTTGTACGCAACCCACGCACAGCCCCAAAGGAAAAGCAGACACTGGCTACTCACCCTGCTCGCGCCGTTTGATCTGCTGGATCTGGTCCACGGTGCGCTTTAAGATGTGGCATTTATCCGGCTTCACGTTCAAGCTGGCAATGTCGCTCATGTTGGCCGATAGTAGCTCAGCCAGTTCGTCAATGTAGCGGCATTCCAGCTCCCGCCGTCGCTTCTCCACACTACCATATGTGCACACAAACATGTACAAAAAAAGAGAATTGTACATTTAGTACTAAGTTTGGGGTCAGCAGGATTAAAAATTTTTTTTTTTTATTCTTTTATTCAGCAATGATGAATTAAAATCATTCAAAGATACATGCGTTATATTAAAATATAATAAATGATCACTTTTTTCTTTTTAATGCTGCCTTGGCGAGCAATGTTAAAAAAAAAAAAAAGTTTTTTACCAACCCCAAATGTTTAAACAATAGTGTCAATTAGGCTTATTTAAGTATATTTAAAATGTAAAAATTCAATATTTTAATAATATTTTCTATACAATTAAAGAAAAATGACTATTATAATAATTTATTAATACATTAAATATATAATTAATATGGGGGGGGGGGATAAATATATACAGTAAACAGAAACACATGGCATATTTGCATGGTTTAAAACATCATAATAATATGAATCTTCTTAGTAGAAAACTACTGAAATGCTCATTTCAAAACACAAAACTTAAAACTTCAGTCCATAGCTTTTTTGTCCAAAATTTACAAAATGTATAATAAGCGAGTACATCATGAATCGATTTTCTAAACCGTGTTTTTGTCTTATCCCGAATCACTACGGTAAACCTATAGTAAGTGTTTATATTCTGTCTATTTTAGACTGGTTCGCTGCAGAGTAGCCCACTACCTGCATGACTTGTCAAAGACATAAACAAAGAGAAGTAGCTCCGGCTACAGGATGTTCTTCAGCACAACGCATGCAGTTCTGTTTATTAACCGCTAGAGCACCAAAAATTACAGACTGCAGCTTTAAAAAGTCTAACAATCAACTCTCCCTTCCTTTGCTGTTACATGAACCACCAACAGCACTTAAAGGGGAAAAAAATAAACAAAAGAAAAAGCCAATCGGCTGCTGGTCTATGTTATCATGTTTAAGACAAAGCCTTGAAGTGGCAAAGTTTGGCACAGAGACTAAGTGGGCATTCTGCAAGAACTTGGGGTCTGAATAATTCATGATGCTCAGCGAGCACTATGATCACAAGCAGCCCCTGAACCCTGTCTTTAGCGGTCTCAGTGTTCTGCCACCTGATAGAAGCAGAGAATTCTGCAGTTAAAAGGAAGAATGCTGGGCGAGAGGAGACTATAGGTGCACTCAAGGACAAACTGTGGGTGGCCTGGAACCAGAGCGAGGCTAAAACACACACTTTTACACAGACGTATCATTGTAGAGCTAATAAGGGTTGGGGTGTATACAGTCCTTGCACTAGAAGGCATTCCTCAAAGGCTTATGCTGCACATGGGTTATCAAGCTGAGAAGAGAAACAAAAAGAGAGAGAGGCTGAATAGGACAGAGAGACAGATGGTCATGGGGCTATGGTGAAGTAATGTTAGATATCAATGGAATGCAAAGAATTCAGATCTGAGCCCATTTATCATCCAGTCAATAACAAGAGTCCTATAATTGCGTGCACTGTTTTAAAAGCAACTGAAATAAATTTCACAAAAATCCACAGATTCTAAAGATGCAGAATAAGGGAGTTTCAGTGGCCACTGTTTATTCTTCAACAATACCTGCTCAACAGGCTAACGCATACAGAGTATAGGACAGCAACACTGTTTTCAACATTGATGATAATAAGAAATGTTTCTTGAGCACCAAATTAGCATATTAGAAGGATTTCTGAAGGATCATGAGACACTGAAGACTGGAGTAATGGCTGCTGACAATTCACCAACACAAGAATAGATTTTAAAATTGTTGGTTTAAATTGTAAAAAAAATGCACAATATTAGTTTTCACTGTATTTTTGATTAAATAAATGCAGCCTTGGCAAACATACAAGACTTTTTTTCAAATATATTTTTTAAAAATCTTGCCAGCCCCAAACTTTTGAGCGGTAGTGTATATGTACATTTTAAATACATAAAGACTCGATATGCTTTAAGCAGTATCAAAGAACGAACTTGGGAGACATTTTTGAAAAAAAAAAAATCTGGCTAAAACGAAGTTTCGTTTCAGGAGTTCCAAAGAGCTCACCAAAGCGAACTTTCCAAAAAAGCTTGCTCTGGCTGATAAACACCTTTGAAGTAGCATTGGTCGGTGGACACCCACATAGGTGGGTGTGCTCTGTCTTCTTTGATGTGGAAATCTTCTCCGGTTCATTTCTTTAGTACAGTCTGTCGAGGTCAGAAATTTTCAAGTAAAAACTAGATCCCGACCGATTTATCGGTCTACCGATTTTATTGGCCAATATGAGCCTGTCGCAGATATATTGGTATTGCCGTTTATGATGCAGATATGCCGCCGATATTAACTTTTTTTTTTACAGAACATATAAGGCGGATAAAATGCTTGTAAATTGTGTAACTACGTAGTTTGTCCAGCAGAGCGCACTCCATTGTTTGCTAATGGCGGCCCAGGTTACTGTAGTGACCCCAGCCAACCATTTCACTTCAGTAATGAGGTCTCTTCAGACACGGTGTAAGATTTTTACACATTAGCTTCCACTCCACTGACAAGGTATGAAACATGGCTAGCTAGCTAATGTAGAAAATGTTGTGGGAGTAAAAGACGGGGACATTGTTTATTTACTTAATAGCATAGCGTCTCACCAACTATGTGACAACTTAGCGTTGTCAATGGTGTCAACACCATTCAACAGACTCAAGCCACCACCTCACTGGTAACTAGCAACTTACCTTTAAGACACCACTCTTGCTGCTGCCTGAACAAAGCATCGGACACGAGCGGCGCGATGCGACAAAAGACAGTTGAACCCAGTATAATCAGTGATGTTTGCTGCATCCCAATTCGCCTACTTATACTACGCCCTAAAAGTATGTACTCTTTTTGTGAAGAAAAAGTACATACTTTTGAGTGTGTAGCAAAAGAGCAGGCAAGCTTCGGGACATACTACTTCGAGTGAATTCGAGTGATATACTAAATAGAGTGAATTTCTTTGTCTTTTGTTCTTTGATTAACATGACAGACAACAGCAGGAATATTAGACTGCTGTCACTTTAAGAGTTTGTGCATGGATTCAATATACTGTTACACAACTTTCGTTATCTTTCTCAAATAATTAGGTTCCAAAACTGACTTTATTTAAATGAATATTCGCTAAGACGGGTATTTCAACATCATTTTGTGTGTATTTGACCGTTTAAGCGCAGTAAGCCACTCATTTCGGTACTTGTGACTCGCACTGCTTGAGACTGAGAGACGGCTTGAGCGCTGGTGTGTGCGCTTTTGGTGTTCGCACCACTGACCTGCAGGAATTAGTACAATTATTTAACCGGAGCGAATGAGACAAGTGAGTGACAGGTAGTGTGTGTGCGTCACTTCGCAGTCAGAGAGAAGAGAGCGAGAACGCGCAGCTGAAGTCATTGCCTGTGCCGCTGGCAACAAAGCGGATAGGCTCGGAATCGGAAAGACGTGAAACTGACCGGCTGATAACCAGTCATTCGGAAAATCGTCTGATTCCAGTCTCTGGCCGGTCGATCGGTGCATCTCTATATAATTCATATATTTATTCATCAAGGCTGATAGGGTAATAAGAATTTAAGAATAAACAAACAAACCTACATCTACCTGGTTCATAATAAATCAAAATAACATGGATCATCTGCTTAGTAGAAATTAATTAATGCTCATTTAAATACAAAACAAATTTTAAAGGGACTAAAAATCAGCTCTCCCTGGCTCCAGCATGACCAATGGCTGGTGTATGTATGCAAGGATGGAGGAAAGTGCTTATCTGTTTGAGGTTGTGCTCCTTCTGAGTGAATGTACGTACGAATGACTTGCAAGTGTGAGCGCATGATACCATGTGTGTGTGGGAGAAGACAGCAAAGAAAGTAGGTCAGCGGCTTGCCAAGGTTGTGCGCAGGCGCACTGGATACACAGGTCAGGGTGCTGTGTGGGGTTGCTGTAGAAACAGGCAGTTACATCAGCCCCACCAAGGCCCTATGGAAAAGTATCACTCAGCCAGAAAGACCTGTTCTCCTCCAACCAAACCTGACACAAGGAAACCTTAAAAAACAAAAAAAACAGGCTGGCCAGCTATGTTACACCTAAAAACAACCCACTGTTGGACCTATATCATGCATCGCTCATGACAGAACTGTTGTGTTTACAGGGACTGGGGTTTGAATCCATTCTGGGCTATGTCCTGATCACATTCCCCATCCCACTGACCTTTATAACAAACTTAGGAAAAAAATTATAAAAAAAAAAATATATATATATATATATATATATATATATATATATATATACACACACACACACACACACACACACACACACACACACACACACACACACACACACACACATATATATATATATACACACACTGTAAATTTGACAAATTAAATCAAATAAATATTTTTTATATCATTAAACATTTTTAAAATATTCGTAATATTAGATATTTTTAAATATCATATTTATGGTTTTGGGATTATGTAAACAAACAAAGAAAACTAAAAAGAACTTACAAACAAACAAATAAATAATTTTTTTACACTTCAAACAAGCACAATTGTTAAAATAGACCTTTTTCTCCTATTCAACATTTTCTGCACTTCCTCTGACACACCTTGACGCCATTGTCAGCGGTCTGCATGTATACCATTGTATTACATGAATAACATCATTGCTAAGATCTTATAAAATACTCACAAGTAATGTGAACTGAAAGAAAGACTAAAATATGATCTCATAATTCACCTGGGACCAGAGGTATCACATGGAGAGCCCTTCCTCTTTCGTGACTCTGGGGTGTTGGGGTCAAGGGCATTTTCTCCTGCAGCACTCATTTTGAGTATATGCACACCTGCAAAACAGGGTAGTCACAGGTCAGTCGACAGTCAGGCTTGAAGGAACCATTCTACTAAATAAACACAAAGCAGGACAATACAGTTAAGTCATCCAGTAGAGTAAACAAAAGAAAACGTTAGTAATGGTAGTTTTTATCTGATACCCACATGTTGTTGTATTCACCTGATTTGATAATATCATCTAGAACTACAAAATAATAGTGCCAAAAGGATGCCAGGCACCACTTCAGACCAACAGGTTCTGGAAAACCAGCAAAAAAACAAGTCTGACCAGTTCTGAAATAGGTCCCTTTTACTGTAAACGCTATGATAGGCAACATATCTCGACCGGATTGAGCGTAACAGTCAGATGACTCCATATCAGGCACAGTCTAAAGTGGCAGCTCATTCCTGCTAGCAGTACATATAATCAATGGCTCCTTGCAGGGGAATCATAAATCTGCTGTGAAAGGGCTTGCTAACTGAAAGCCTTATTTGATCTGTGGCGCTGTCCACCCAGCACTACGATCTAACTCTTGCAGTTAGAAGGAATCGCTGAAAATCCCATTTGTGAGGATACTGTGTGCATATTACCACTATTATGTGACACTAGGAAGAATCCACAGCCAAAGATGGTCATTCTGCCAATGAAGACTCTTTCAATTGGGTTTTGGGTTTTATTCCCATCATATCATGGACGTTTTCTGCGGTTACATTTCTGCTTTAACTTCTGTACTACTCTAGTTACTCTACTGTTCAGTATAGTCGTACTCAGAGATGGGCACTCGACTTGGATCTAATAAAAAAAAGAATTTGTGTTTTATTTGAATGGTTTTTATAATATCTGCGTCACATACATTTCCCTACGTGTTGCGGTAGTTCGGACCCTTATCATTGAATTTTATTACGTATGTATGTATATTGCGCATAAACTTCGAAATGTTATAATGAACGTCCCATGAAACATGACGAGAGACATCCCATGAGACATCGTATCCACAAAAGGATAGTCACATTATTATACTGTGGTGTATGTATCTACATGGCTCCTTTGGATTGCAAGCCTGTTGAAACATTAACAAATAAAATCTAGCCTTTAAACCTATAGCACTATGTTTTACTTTTATTGATCTTTTCGAAGTAGGCTTTATGCAGCTTTTCTCTTTCTTAATGTATGTCTATGAGAGAGGAGACAGAAGGATGTTAATCCATTTATTACTTAAAGCGCATATCTTAACGTATCGCAATCAGCATGCGTACAGTTTTCTATTGACTTAAACATTCAGAGGTTTTGTATTCAGATAATAACTGTCTTCAATAACACCCTTGCTGTATAACAAACTGCTGTATAACAAACCGCGACTGGTGCCATCTTGCGTCCACTAGCGATTGTATTGAAAATAACTACTTGCCTTGTTGCCAGGATGATTGTTTTATACATTGTAATGGATTATAAAGTAACAAGCTGGATTTACATTATCCATTAAATGTTAGGACCTTTATTACAAACAAAACAGATAATAGAAAGATAATATATGTTGTCTATATAATAGAAATAATAGGAATTTTTTTGAGTATGATATATATTTTTTTGTGTAAGGCATGAAATGACTCGACTCGACTCTGATTCGTGTCAAAAGACTCCAGACTTGACTCAGACAGACTCCAGTGATAAAGACTTCAGACTTGACTCGGACTCCAGATGAAAGACTTGTGAACATCTTTCAGTGGTACTGCTAATATTGTTGGCTTGTGTTTTTCCTCGTTTTTGAAAGTCGGTTCAGATAAAAAAAATGACAACATAGAAAATCATTAAATTATAATAAAAATCAAGCTTTCTGAAGACAATAGCCCGTTTTACACAAAGTGTTTATTGGTAAATAACAGGATAAAAATACCAATAAATCAGCTGGTAGTAACATTATCAGTAAATTACCATTACAATGCTATGTGTGAAAAAAGCACAAGATTACTATACTGGGAATACTATACTGTCAAAAAGTACAGGCCTTCGAATGAGACATTAAACCCAGGTCCTAACTCTCTGTGGTGATAAAGTATCCCAGGATGTCCTGGGATAGGGGTAGGGGTGTTAAGTTTGGGTATCCTGGCCAAATTTGCCCATTGGCCACTGTCCATCATCATGGCCTCCTAATCATCCCCATATTTACTGTATATACTGATTAGCTTCATCACTCTGTCTCCTCTCCAGCAATAAGCTGGTGTGTGGTGGGAGTTCTGGTGCACTACGGCTGCCGTGGATGCTGCATATTGGTGGTGGTTGAGGAGATTCCCCACTTCCATATGTAAAGCGCTTTGAGTACAGAGAAAAGCACTATATAAAATGCAACAAATTATTATTATTATCATCATCAATTACAAAGCTCTGTCAGATCAATCTGTCAGCTCTGCAGATTTTAATTGTTTTTCTATGTAAACATGCTAGATGGACGTCTGATCGTTGACCCGCATCTCATGCTCACCTTCTTTTCCATTTATCAGCGCTGCAGCTCTTTACTAGTAACTATTATTCGCCGTGTGTTTTTAAGAGCAAAAAAACATTCAGTGTGATTATCCCCTTAAAAAAGATGCTCCCCTGAAGATGCTCGCTTCCTCCAGCTGCTGCGCTGAATGCAACTAGATGGAACTCCTTGTTCAAGGCAGTGGAAAGACTGCTGTCAATGTGTTTTCCAACCCTTTCTTAGGCACTAACTGTATTCCCAACTTATCATTGGTCAATTTTAGTTAATTACTCATCCAGCAATTTTTTGTTGAATAAGATGAATATTTCTATAGTGTTAACAGTGTTGTTGTTTTACAGGTTTAATCCAAATAAGCTTGCACTCCTAACTGAGTATGCTGCTGCCATGAGCTCAGTCGCTCAGGCAACCAACATCTTGCAAGCAGAAGCAAATGCCCAGATGGGGTGGGTACTTCCAACAATCAGCCTGCTGACCGTCAAACATGACCAGGTCAATTTGCCATTGAAGTACTGCAAGCCTCTGGTGGATGCTTTACAGGTGGGAATAAAGAATCTTTTTGTTAGCCGATCTTAAGTTAATCGCAGCCACAATTCGTACAAAATGTAAAACAACTTGGACAAAGGATTATGCCACAATCCTAATAGGTATGAGACAACATGGAGGGAAGTGCTATGTGCTATACATGTTTACTTACTGGAGTAGGATTTTTGTCCATCTCTGGTAAGATAGCAATCATGATGATAAGTGTGTTCATTAATTATTAGTTGTTAATACACAGTTGATCCGTGAATCGTGATCCATACGGTTTAACCATCATAGAGTGAAAGTTTATCATTTGGGATGTGTTTTGTCTTGCCAATTTACACATTCAAATGCTTTCAAATACGAAAGAAGAGGCAAAAATATGGACTCGCGCACTGTTATCTGTTAACCTATATTTAACCTATATCTATACCAGTGAACAAATAGTGTTATAGTGAGGAGAGCAGTCAGGAGGAAAGTGATGATGTTGTATTAATCTTATTTAGGAAGTATCACCTTTACCTTCCTCAGCGGCCTGTGAATGTCAGCATCGTAGCCCAAGAAGGGCTAGACTGCATTATGCAGAGATGCAAGATATTTTGGAAGACAAAGTACCGTTTCCAAATCATTTGTGTGACTAAATCTTTAAATGAACAATCATGGAGTCTTCCCAAATTCACATTAAACAGTATGAAACTATTTAAAACTTGATTATTATTTTTTTTACGGTTTATTTAAAGAAACATTTTTCATTTAATTTTCAAATGGAAGAAACCGCTAAAACTGAACACAAACTTGATGCTGTTTTTTTTGTTGCTCAAACTGTATATTGTAAACAGTAAAGTATGCCAAGACACCTGGACAAAACAAAAACAGCAGACGGTCTGAATGAAGAATCACTCTCTACAGTAGGTGGCGCTTATGGAACAGCTAGCAATCCTTTATACGGAGATTTAAAAAAATGCCATCAGATATACATTCATTTAACCCCCCACCCCCAATTCAATATTTAAAATTTTCCACATATATTTCAAGCATCATGAACAGTGAGCTCGCTGTGCTTGGTACAGTATTTTCTCTGCTGCCTCTCCTCTTTGCATCCGTCTTTAGCGTGTCCCGTTTCTGGCCGGTGTTAACATCCTGTTTACAGACTTCATAATATTTCCACACAAATGTCAATTTGGGAAATTATTGCAATGCAGTTTGTGTGCAAGTCCGGTATAGATCAGGCAGAATAAAACGGCTGCTGATTGTGTGTTTGGAGTAAAAACCGTCCGGTTCCGATTTAGGCCAGTCGACCAGTGCATCTCTATCTATTAGTAATAGTAACAGCATTTACTTGTACTTTTACTTTTAATGAGTGCATTCAATATATATATATATATTTTTACCAAAGTTGTTTTCTGGTAAGATATCTGTACTTTTACTCAAGTTTGGCTTTTAAGTACTTCATCCAACACAGGCAAATGCACAGTGTTCCCTAAAAGAATCAGGTGTCCTCAGTTGCAGAATGTAACCATAGAAACAGGACATATTCAAGCTTCACGTTTAAAGGAAAACCAAAGCATATGCAGCATTTTGTGATTTATGCATACAAGCATACATACATACCATTGCACAACATATCACTAAGGGTATTCAGAACCAACAATCGTTTAATTGTCAACAAACAAACCTTAATAACAAAAGACTACAGTTCCCATTGCTACTAATATCATATACAACAAGGTAAGGATAAAAAGCATGTTATTCCAGCTAATAAGACTTCAAAGATGATGAAAAGCAAGATCACAACTACAATACAGTGAATGAAAATGCCTGGCTGAGGCTGATCTGAGCCCAGGTTAACAGCACTTAAATGGCAAGACCACACTTGTGACAGCACACCAGATGTCAACTCGTGATGTTCAAAATAAATAAATGACCCACATTTAAAGAAATGCAAGCTAAAGAAGCTGATGGATATTTACATTTTCACATGATGGCACCAGATTTTCTCTGGAGCATTTTGAGCTTTAGGGCTTAGCTCAAGTATATCAATAGCTCAACAAACCTATAACCCTTTTGGTTATAAGTTCAGATGTTTACCCACTAGGTAACACCACCAAATAATTTGTTGCCTCAACAGCATGATTTAATGCTAACATCGGACAGCAAACTAAGACTGAACTCCAAAGTAATTCCTGCTCTATCAGTAATCTGGAACTTTGTCAATCCCTTCAGTTTGAAGAGGATCATTCGCCATTTCTTGTGTTCTGTTTCTCCACTCGGGGAGGCCGCCACCCAGACCAGCGCTGGCTCCTCAGGCATAGTGCGCTTTGATCTGCAAGGCCTGAACAGGCTGCTATTGTGGGTCTGTTGAAAACCTCCAGTGGCCCCTAATCCCTGGCAGCTCCATTTCCAGCAAATTTGCCTTAAACAGGCCCATTTAAATTGAAAACATTAAAATAAAAAAAAATCCCAGATATTTAAACACTTGAACCTGAAAATGGCCTTTTTAGTAGAAAGAGACAGCAATTTTCTTGCATCACAAGCTTTAGCAAATTTCTCATTTCAAAATGTTAATCCCTGCTGAAGGATCCACTGAAAATAATAAAAGAATCTATACCATTATAAATCCCTAATTCACACATTTGAGAATTCTTTAAGAAGGTTTGGAGGAAGTAAAGGCACCTTTTGAGTTTACTACCCCATATTTTTGAGGTACTCAAGCTTTCACTTCATTGCTCTGGAGAATGTGAAACATGATCATGCATGTGAATGTGCAAAATTGTTCAGAAATTAGGCTAGAACCCTAATAAAATCCACCAGGACATAATGACTTCCGTGCATGTGCGGCCCTTACTGTTATTTTCAACAGCTTGCCCCAATGTGCTCAGTATTCAGCCCTTCTCAAGTGCTGAGTAAAACCAACCCACACTGTAATGAAGATACCTGTGCTTAGACTTTAGAATAACCAGTCGCACTGCTCATGTTGCAGCTGAATCTAAAGTCAAAAGAAATAGATGCGTGACCTGTACAAAACATTTGCAGAACCGTAGTCATAGCCCTTAAACATGGTACACAGATATTTACCTTGAACTACCCGAAACATGTTTTGGAAGGTTTACTGCTAAATTTCCAGTTCGTTAAGATAATGGAAAGTAAAATCATCTTTAGCAGCACACCGTTTGTGATCACCCTAATCTTCTAGAAAATTTATATTTCTATTTCATCAATGCATGTCTGTTTACATTGACAATTTTTACACCACTGCAATGTACTTTAAGAAGAAAAATATTTTGCATAAGGAACGGTTGTCTTTCAACTAAGAAGTTAGTCTTTCTCTCACCGTCTGCTGTTTGCTGAAGCTCGTAATTCTTGCTAGATAAGAAATATTTGGCAAAGTCCAATCAAGATTTCAAATTCCCTCACTAAATTAATTGGATATAATGCTTTAGCTGCAAAGCTGTGTGATAGAACTTGACGATACAGTTATAAATCTTGTCTATAGGTCAGCTTGATCCTGTTTATAAACTGAGTCATCAGTCTTTGGTTGAGAAAGTTTGCATCATATATCTGCTAATAAGTTGTGGGGCTATTTAAAGGAGCTATAATTAAATATCTGTGTAAGTAGTGGATAAAAACACACTGTAGCCTATCTTTTCTGCCAAGAGGCAACAAAAAAAAAAAACTTAATTTTTAAGCACTGCCATCATGTGACTGTCTAAATAAACTTTTTTTTCCATCTAACATCTTTGCATTTCCTGTCAGTAGGATATCATGAGTATAATGAGACTTCATAAGTATAAAGAGACCAATTATGACAAGACTTTACCCAGATACCTTGATAAACTTGAAGGTCTATTGATTTATCAATAGAAGTATATACATACAAAACTCAAAAACACACACAAAACAGATAACATACCAGAAATAACCAAAACATGTGTTCGTCCGCCACCACTGAAGACCATTGTTGATCCAGGAAAAAAACAGAAAAGCTAACTATTTAACCCTAATTTGACATAAACTTTATCCTATTTAACACTGATGAAATATCCTAATGATCACAATGCGAAGAACACTTCAAAGTAAAGAGACATAACTGTAGGATCTCACCCTTTCTACAAGTACAAGAATCCTCATAATCATCCACACTACATCCACGATAACATTTTAAACTGTGCTCACTTTGGTCACTCACTCTCCATGTTAATGTGTAAATTCTCCTCACACTACCTTGAGCATACAAACAAACTATGGAACTCTGGGAGGCCTGCAGTCCCCTCACATGCTCGGCACACACACTCTCCCACACGTATGTGCACGCACGCACACAACACACACACACACACACACACACACACACACACACACACACACACACACACACACACACACACACACACACACACACACACACACACACACACACACACAATGCCTAAAAGTAAACAACCTGCTTATGGAAGAAAAAAAACAGTGGGAGGGATTTTCCTTTTTGCTCTCTCTTTTTCTGGCTCACTCACGCACCTGAGGCAGGGTTCAGCTGTCACCTATGAAGTTGGCTAACACAGCCTGTCCGGTCAGAGAACAGTCCACGACAGTTGCGCTAACCCCTCTGTCAGCACGAACTATGGCCGCGTGTCTCGCCATTTCCCAGGATACAGGACTCCTTCTCGCCGAGAGCTATAATCACTTCGCGGCGCGCACGGCGGACAGAACAGCAACGTATGTCACTGAGGGAGAGGGACAGACCACCATGCACCGAAACAGAGGGGATGAAAAGCATTGTTTACACACTCTTATCAGCACTCACGCCAGGCGAAAAGAGAAAAGGAGTCTCATAAAAGTGAGCTAATGAGGCCCAGTTCAACAGTAGAGGGGAGAGGCCCTCGTAGAGGAGACCGACGGCGGAGCGAGGACGTTTCAAAACGGACAAATCCCACGCCTGACTGCACACACCCGTCCCCCACGATCTGTCGATGGTTTGCTCCATGAGAAGCCGTGGAGTCACTGTTGCTGTCTACCTCCCCATAGCAATACAGAGGAGAGAGAAAATGTATACGGCTCTGCATGAAAATCTGAATACAGTGTGAAGCTGAAGCAACAGTCGTGACTCATTCTTTGAAGATGTGCCAATTAATCCAATTTTTTTTTTTTTTTTAAGATTCGTGAGCTTCCCACTGCAGAAATATAACCAAAGTTATTTGTAAAAAATCTGACATGATTCAAATCATACGCAAAATGTGCAAAACTACATTTTCAAAATCTATTATTCAGGAGGTTGGTGAATATATAGGACTTATGGGGTGGGAGCATATTGTTTGACACATTCATTGTTTATGCCTTGATTCAGGATGTTTACTTTAACCCTATAAAGCCTATTTTATCATATTTGATACATTTCTAAGGCATGTAAAATTATCAACGTTACCAAAAAAAACCTTGTACACAATCTACTACATGCATTATTTCATCTTATTGATACTTTATACTTTTTTAGCAAGTAAAATACCTTTTAGTATTATTCTAAAAACATCCACCTTAAGTCATGGGACATGCCTTTTTGCTGTAAAATCTTTACTACAGTATCAATATGCACTAAGTCTAAAGTGACATAACTACAAACAAAGAGAAAGAATCTGAACAGCTCTAAATTACAGTAGCTAGGCCTGTTTCCATTCCAAAGTTGTGGACGTATCTTATGCGCAAAATTGGAATATAGCATAAAATCTTTACGAATAAAGCACCGTTTCCACCCAGTGAGCCGAAGAGAGCAAAAATCATCCTTCCTGATAAACTGCCACTAAATATCACTAAGAAAAATGGAAGTTTCTACAGTAGGAGAAGCCAATGTATATAATTATTTAGTATAGCCTATAATAAATTACCTGTGCCTCAGAGTGCACAGACAAATGCAATAAAGTTATCTTGCTTTCAGAGGTGGATGCCTGCTTTTTGGGAATGCAGTCGTGTAAGACAGTTCTGGGAGATAATTATACTCAACCACTTAGACAACAGTCTTTCCTTTGGCATTTCAGAACAACCAAAAAAGCAATTTAGATGCTGTGCAACGAGATCGGTCCGCTAGTTAGTCCAGCAATGACGTCTCATCGCAAAGTCATATGACTTTTTTTTTATGAGAGGATGCAGAGGAATTTATATGGTAAATGTGTTTCCATCGTAGTTTATGCGCATGTTTTCTTATCTATTTTCTTATCTTTTGTCCAATTGAGCGCATACGTTTTTTATGTGCATTTTGCCATTTCCATCCAGTGTTTTTTATGCAATATCCCAAAAGGCGCATAAAAATAAGTGGATGGAAACATAGCTAGTGTTAGCTTCGGTAGCATGCAAACAAGCCTAGCTTCAACTAAGGACAGTGCATTCTTATGCAGTTCGAGAAATAAAGAATCAATGTTTGTTATTTTATAACTGCATTTACTTTGATAATAGAAAAAAATATTGATGTGAAAATCTAGGCTACCTCTGTTTGGTGGCTTCATTCATGGACATATTCTGTCATGCACAAAAATAAATAACCCTTATTCATAATCAAACCACTGAGCTACACATTCTCCACAGTTCTTATTTCTATTCATTGTAATTGCACCCTTGGGCATGCAGTGCACTTGATTCTCCAATAGCCCCCATATTACTTTTTTCACCTCATATGACCACAGGCTGCAGTCTAGCAAAGGAACAACCGTTAAATTGAATACAAATGAAACACTGAATATTAATCATGAAAAGAGAGCATAATGTTTTTTTGTTGTTGACATTGTTTTCTTTGTTTCTGAGCTTAACCAGCATTAAATTGCACAAAACTTACAGCATAACACTGTACTGTTGACATCAGAAAAAGATCATAGTTTCCGTAACATGAAACACAACATGTCAAACAAAATCCGATAATTATGGGGAAAATTGCTGGGAGAGTACAACTTAAGTATGATGACTACAGCTAAGAAAGCAGGTGTCAGAGCCCCGTACAATCAGCACAAACCCTTTGAAAGAAAACACAGCCGTGCTCACTGCTCATGCAATCATCATATAAACGAACTGCCTTTTTTTTACAAATTGAATTGAGAAGCCATTAGGGTCTTCGACTAATTCATGCAAGTCAGTGATTACCCTCATATTAAGAGGTCGGTCTGTCAATTCAACTGGTTTCCAAGCAACTTAGTGATTAGCATGAGCATTTGTCCATACATTAGGAAATGGAGCAAATTATATTTTAGTCGTGGGTTTTCGAATTTGATTACAGCTTGAGTAAAATTGATGACTAGTGTGCATTGATGACTAGTGTGTATACCATCTGACAGCTTTTACCTACATCTGTGTGCGCATGTTGTAAGCTCTGCATCTTAAATGCACACAGAGACAGTTAAATACTGCTGCTATTTTGTGCTTTACTAATTTATTGCATTTTCAATAAATTAAAGTGAAAGTGTGGAGGAATAAAAAAGCACCGATTTATTTCTCACTCCTCTAATCTGTGGCATGGTAAATCTTTTGTTTAACGTAGCTGGTTGGATTTACTTGAAATAAAATTATTAACCAGGACTACAACGAACTAAGATGATGTATGTGTGTTGCAGCTGATGTAGACCTAAAAATACATTCCAAAAATGATGATCTGCACTCATAATTAATACATTAAATGCTATTAGGTGAGGTCCAGGAGTTTTTAGGAAAGTTCAAACACAATTATGCAAGACAGGCAGGCCCAGACTGGCCATCGGGAGCATCGGGACAATTCCCGGTGGCCTGGAGACTAATTTGGCCTGCTGCCAGCCAGCGTTTTTTTTATTTTTATTTTATATTACTACCTTTACCAGTGATCATTTTCGAATTCGTCATTCAATAAAATTATTAATAATACAAAATTAAATCATGAATCTTAGTCTTGACTGGCAGGATACGATTCGACTTTACGCCTCAGCCAAGCGGTTAAATAGAAAATGCGAGCAGCACCCGATGATGGCGAGAAAACGGCCAGGTGGACCAGAGAGGGAAAGGACAAAGAAAAAGAAAGCACTCCAAGAAGAAGCAGCAAAATGTTGCAAAATTACTGTTTTATGTGTTCAGGGCTTCAAGTGCAGCTCAGTTTCATCTGTAAATACTGTACTTTTTTCTTCGTTAACTCAGTATGAGCAAATGTAAGCGGTAGCACCCGTCCAACGTTAACTACATTCGCGGAGAAATCAAAACAAATGAGTGAAACAGCACACAGAAAACTCACAGAAGAAATGTACTGAGCTAAAAATTCTAATTGTTTTTATTTTATTTTTTATAACATACACTGTATGATTTAGTTTGACATAACTAACGGAGCCGTTTTGCTGAATATTATCACGATTGAAAATGTTACATTGAATTTATTGTTCAATAAACAAGTAGCGTACATTACATTGTACTTACATTTTAGACACAAACCATATTAACTGTTTTTTTCTATTTCACCGACTAAAATAGTTCCAAAAGAAAGCTATAGCAGCGCGGTGTTTTGTTACTGAATGATTCAGCGTTTTGAACGAATCTTTTGTATTGAATGACTCGCTAATTTAAACGGTCACTTGCCGCAACCTATTGGCGGTTTAGTTGAATTAGTTTAGTTTAAGTATTGCAGTTTTCTTATTTGTATATTCAAACATTCATTTAAAACATCAATCTCATAACTTTATTTATTGCAGTTGTAATTGCAGTGCACATTATTTAATTTGATGGGTTGTACGTGTATCTAAATTTTATCTGGGTGCATAGGATGGCCTGGATGGGTGTAGGATTTCCCGGACTGAAATTGTGTTCCAGTCCGCCCCTGAAGACAGGTCACCAATTTCCTCCAGTAATTATGACTATCTCTTCTGTAAAATAGTAAATGTTTCCTAACTTTCTTAATCAACCTCTATTTGATCATTAATATGCATGAGGATCTGTACTTTAGCCCAATTAGATTTCAGTGTGGGTGGGACTAAAACAAAAAACCAAGCAAGCCAAGAAGAGGGGTGAAAAGTCCTTCTAAAGTACTAAAGACAACAATACAGAAAACCGCAAAAGCGTGTTAATTAACCCTTGAGCATCCTTATGGATATTTTTGTCTTTTTCAGTTTTGTTTTGTTTTGCCTGTGTTATGCAAACTGCATACATTTTTGCACAAGTGTGTATTTTTATTGGAATTTTACTACTTCACCCCCATTAATCTATTTTACACTAGTAGTAACACAAAAAAGTTACACTCAGGACCTCAAGGACAAAAAATGTACTGATTGAAACTGCAATTTTTAATCCCATTTAACTATAAAAATGATGCAGTCTTTGTTAATAGGCTTTCATTCTGTTGGCAAGGCTTCAAAATTAAACATTTTACCAGATGGTGCCATTTTCTCAGGTTTGGCCTATAATACTCGCTTTATTGCTGTTTTCTGATTCTGCATATTTTAGAGCCAAATGGATAAATTATGCAGCTATAATTGCGTGGGTGTGTTGGTATTGATGTCAGAATGTGGTTTGTATGTGTGTAATAAAAATAAATTGTGTGTGTGCATGTAATATTTTAGAGAGAAAATTCTACTGTACTGTGCCCAAACAAAATCTTACTGAAATCTTTTACTTCAACAATAATCTGCCAAGGGTATTCTTTAAAATGAGATCAAACTTGACAGTTAATGACAGTTTTTGGACATGGACATTTTTGTCCTCTAAGGACCTATGTGTAACTTTTCTTAATTAACAAGGGTCAACAAACATACTAAATCCATGCTGTTAAATCACGTTTGAGTGCGAAAACTAAATTAAAACAGCAACAGATTAAGTGGAGGCACAATCAGGTTACATTACCATGACAACTGTAAAGTCTGTTGATCAACCACAACACATCTAGTATTAGCAGATGCAGCAAAACAAAAAAAAGGACAGTAGGGCCTGAAAAATTGTTATACCTGCACCAACTGTCCCTCATTCATATTTGAAACTCCTCAAAGCAGTTGTGCCGTGCTGAATACCTTACAGGTTTGAACAGAAACAACTGTCTTTGCAGAGATGACATTAGTTGACAGTTGTGACTTCAAGATTCAGAGGACTATTTTAACTACTGTTTTAGAAGCTGCTTCTACCTTTAAATGTATTCATTTAATAGAGCCCTTTATCCAAATGAGAATAAAACAAATGGCAGCAAAACTATTGTGTGCCCCGATACAAGTTACTAGGCACACAACAGCTTGAAAACAATCAAACAAACAAATGATTTCACTACAAAACAATGCATGAACAAATGGTCTGAATCACTAAAATGAATACCCAATATTATGTTACAAGTATTTGGTTTTTGCCTCGGCACACGTGAGACTGCATGTGATATAATGTGACAAACAATGGTGATGTAACTTTTAGTCATGCCACCACTAGTTGGAGAAAATAGCTTGTTACTGGAAGAAGTGCTAGACTATTTTGAAAACAGCTGAAATAATGTCATGCTACCAAGAACGCAGTCCAGTACCATCACAACTTCTAGTTAGTTACTCCACAACACCTGACGATTATGTAAACATAAAAAGGCTGGACCCACAGTTTCAGCTGTTCCCAGTTCAGGTTATTTAAATACAGCTTTGAGCTTCTGCATGATCTGCTGACTTACTTGATCTAGGGCTTCAGAGTGATGCTCATTGAGGGGAACACTATGGCTGTGGTCCACTGGGTTTATGAGGTGGGAGAGATCTCAAAGAGAGGGGGCTATGGCGCCACACCCTCTCTGTCATGCAGAACCATCCCACCGGGGGGAGGCAGCAGAGAATGGACACCCAATGTAACCTGTGGAAGAAGCAAAGTATTGTGTTAGATCAGGGGTTCTCAACCTTTTGCAAGCTGGGCCCCCCCCCCAAAGCTGGTTCATTGCAGTTGGGGCCCCAGTGCTCCCCGCCCCACACCACCATGGATGGATGGATGGATGGACGGACGGACGGACGGACGGATGGATCTAAACTTTCATATATTTTAGATTCATTGCACACCAACTGAAATATTTCAGGTCTTTTATTGTTTTAATACTGATGATTTTGGCATACAGCTCATGAAAACCCAAAATTCCTATCTCAAAAAATTAGCATATTTCATCCGACCAATAACAGAAGTGTTTTTAATACAAAAAAAGTCAACCTTCAAATAATTATGTTCAGTGATGCACTCAATACTTGGTCGGGAATCCTTTTGCAGAAATGACTGCTTCAATGCGGCGTGGCATGGAGGCAATCAGCCTGTGGCACTGCTGAGGTGTTCTGGAGGCCCAGGATGCTTCGAGAGCGGCCTTAAGTTCATCCAGAGTGTTGGGTCTTGCGTCTCTCAACTTTCTCTTCACAATATCCCACAGATTCCCTATGGGGTTCAGGTCAGGAGAGTTGGCAGGCCAATTGAGCACAGTAATACCATGGTCAGTAAACCATTTACCAGTGGTTTTGGCACTGTGAGCAGGTGCCAGGTCGTGCTGAAAAATGAAATCATCTCCATAAAGCTTTTCAGCAGGTGGAAGCATGAAGTGCTCCAAAATCTCCTGATAGCTAGCTGCATTGACCCTGCCCTTGATAAAACACAGTGGACCAACACCAGCAGCTGACATGGCACCCCAGACCATCACTGACTGTGGGTACTTGACACTGGACTTCAGGCATTTTGGCATTTCCTTCTCCCCAGTCTTCCTCCAGACTCTGGCACCTTGATTTACGAATGACATGGAAAATTTGCTTTCATCCGAAAAAAGTACTTTAGACCACTGAGCAACAGTCCAGTGCTGCTTCTCTGTAGCCCAGGTCAGGCGCTTCTGCCGCTGTTTCTGGTTCAAAAGTGGCTTGACCTGGGGAATGCGGCACCTGTAGCCCATTTCCTGCACACGCCTGTGCACGGTGGCTCTGGATGTTTCTACTCGAGACTCAGTCCACTGCTTCCGCAGGTCCCCCAAGGTCTGGAATCGGTCCTTCTCCACAATCTTCCTCAGGGTCCGGTCACCTCTTCTCGTTGTGCAGCGTTTTTTGCCACACTTTTTCCCTCCCACAGACTTCCCACTGAGGTGCCTTGATACAGCACTCTGGGAACAGCCTATTTGTTCAGAAATGTCTTTCTGTGTCTTACCCTCTTGCTTGAGGGTGTCAATGATGGCCTTCTGGACAGCAGTCAGGTCGGCAGTCTAACCCATGATTGCGGTTTTGAGTAATGAAACAGGCTGGGAGTTTTAAAAAGCCTCAGGAATCTTTTGCAGGTGTTTAGAGTTAATTAGTTGATTCAGATGATTAGGTTAATAGCTCGTTTAGAGAACCTTTTCATGATATGCTAATTTTTTGAGACAGGAATTTGGGGTTTTCATGAGCTGTATGCCAAAATCATCAGTATTAAAACAATAAAAGACCTGAATTATTTCAGTTGGTGTGCAATGAATCTAAAATATATGAAAGTTTAATTTTTATCATTACATTATGGAAAATAATGAACTTTATCACAATATGCTAATTTTTTGAGAAGGACCTGTAGATGATTGATAGATAGATAGATAGATAGATAGATAGATAGATAGATAGATAGATAGATAGATAAACATAGCCTCAAATCATCCTCGATATGTGCACGATTGCGGTATTTCGTTTTGAGTGCAGTCATTTTTGAGAATCCTGCCTAACACAAATATGTCGACGCAAAAGGAAGGAGAATCTTCAAGGTGACGTCACAGAGTTCAGGGTATTCCTGCATCAATTCTGAGACTGACTGCCTGTGCTTTTGTACGGGAGAGGGGCTCACGGCAGCACCCGCTGCTCGTTGAGCACAGTAACTTAGGCCTCACCGTACGTTCACACCGCCGCCAACTTGAACTTCCAAAGCGGCCGGAAGTCATTCATTTTCAATGGAAGCTGGCTTCTCTCAGCTGCAAGGAGCGTCAAATCCCTCGGCGTCGCGTTTTGGCCGTTTTGAGCGTCAATCAGAAAGTTGAAAGAAGCTCAACTTTATGGTAATGAGCTATGACGCGGTTCAGCGGCAAGCAGCGGCAAAACGCCAGCAACCAATCAGAATAAAGACGTCCTTCACTCTGGCTGATTCTGGAGAAACATACGATGTAAACTTTCGTTCCTACCAAAACATTAGTTCCGAGAAAATGCTCCGTGTCCAGCCTGAAGTTCCGCTGGAACTTCTCGTCATCGAGCCGCAGCTGCTGCACCAGCCGGTGATACTCTCCGAATTGATAACGGTCCTGGAGGGTGTCAAGAACCCAAAATCTCAGAGTCCGACGTCTTCTCCGCAAATACAGTAAAGCAGCACCAAACACAACAACTTCGTGATTTTCCATAATGATCCAGTGATACACATTTGAGAATGAGCGCAACTTTTATTTGAAATATTTACGAAAGCTCGTTTTAAGCGGCAATGCAATTCATTTGCTCACGGTGACAACGATTTGACCAATTGCACTAATGCAAATAATACCCTAATGCAAATAATAATAATAGCTAATTATTATTTTCTTCCCCGACCAAATGTGACCAAAACGGTTATAAAAATGCTGTAATTATAAAAGATTTCTTCAATGTATTGCTTGTTTTTTCTGTTTATTACATTTCATGTTGTGACACTTCTTTTCTCCCTGCTACGTCAGAGCGTCCAAAGCGTCAACGAGCTTCCCCGTGCCTTTTGACAAGCGCCCTTGACAGAGCGGCCAGAGCTTCTTTGACGCTCAAGTCGGCGGCGGTGTGAACGTACAGTAACTGCAGAGTGATTTGTGCTTTCGAGTTTCCAAACACCACATTTGTCGCTTTTGACAAAAAAAAAAAAAGTCGCCAGAAGGATGATTTGTTTGTGTTATTATCAGTGCTTCAAGTGGGGGGAAAAGGTGGCGGTACTCTCTTTGCATTGGCAAATCATGACATTTTTACAGTGAAAAACAAAACTTGGAGATGTTGCTGTTACAACAATTTATTGTTATTTATTTATTAACATCATAAATGGATTTAAACATGTTTGTGTGTGCGTGGCTGCGTGCGTGCGTGTGAGCGTTTCACAAAAACTAAAGGAAACTAACTGTAGTCTATATTCTGACTAGTTTATTCGTTATAGGCCTATATGTATATATATATATATATACTAAATATGACCTCACGTTTTATACGTTTGCAGCCTTTGAAACTTCCGTCCGTCATAAAAATTAATTCGGATGGTTCGATTTTCTGCATTTTTCGCATCCGTAGCAAATATTTTGAGGGGTTTTGACAATTGAGAGCCAACAAATGACGAATATGAAAAACGAATACGACAGTTTCGGACTCAGCCAGGGTGCAAGGACCTTAAACTTTTGAGGCTTGCTCAGCTTCTCGAGGAGAAATCAAACAAATGAAAGTCTAAAGTTAGAGCTCAGCACACACAAACAAACTAAATTGACATACTGCAGTTAAATTTCAAAATGTGTTTTTATATTTATAACATTTGAATACAGTTCAGCAACATACATCACGACACACGACCTGACGACCAAGAGAGCTGACAATTGACCATCACTTAATTTACCATCACCTCACGATTGAAAATGTGACAATGATTTCATATGACAGTTCAACAAACAAGTTAATAATATTAAGTTACTTACATTTTAGACGAAATAATGACTGTTTTGGTCTATTTTAGCAGCGAAAATAGATCCGATGAATCCAAACAAAGATCACAGCATAGCGCATCTCAAAGCAACGCTCAATCGTGTTTTGAATGATTCCGTGTCGTAAACCAATCGTTTGAGTCAAAGATTCAATGACCCATTCACTAACATCTGTCTCATTCTTGATGAATCGGCCGTTTGAACGAATCGTTTGAATGAACGACTCAATGACTCGCTTAATAAAACCGCTTACCACCTGCATTTGCGCTCACTATCGACAAATCAATCAAATTTGTTCAAACTTTTTTTTAAATCCGTCCAAACACATTTTATTTTTTATTCAGGAGTTATGTATATACAAAACTATAAATTTTTATGACAGTAGTTTAGTGATTTTTTTTTTTTTTTTAAATGTTTTTTTTTTCTTTCTTTTTTTCTCCCATCCTGTAGCCTACTTGGGTTCACTGAGAGTCTGTGTCTGTAAAGCCCAATGTGGATGACTTACTTGATCTAGGACTCCAGTGGGATGTTCATTGAGGGGAACACTATGGCTGTGGCCCACTGGGTTTATGGGATGGGGACTGGAGGACAGAGAGGGGGTTACAGAACCATACCCTCCCTGTCATGCAGAACCATCCCAGTAAGGGAGGCAGGAGGAAATTGGTGCTGCAACCTGTGGATGAATCACAGAGAGAAAATTAACTGAGGTTGAGGAAGCAAAATCCATTTAAAAAAAATAATAATACTACGTTTTGCAAATCGCTGTCATTGCGAACGTTTCTTAAAGGACACATTATCTAACAGTGATGAAGTCTAACACTGTCTCAAGCTTTGCCATGAAGTTTCACAAAAGAGGTTACAAAATGATCTTATCTATTTTCATACCAGCTTCGGGCAAGCAGCTGATCGGCGCTGAGCTGTGATCAAATCTAATGATTTGTATACAGCGAAAAGATGAAAGAGAACATTTCCTGCTGCGTTAATTAACGGATCTTTTACTTCACCTACACTGCTGTGAGACCTAGGGCAGAGATCACAGATGGTTTGATTAAACAAGTGCGTGTATACGTTCTAGATTATAGCAAATAGGACACCATCAAGCTTTTGACTTCAGATGGGCCTTTGTTCTTGTTCCAGATCAGTGTTCTCTTAGCCTGGTTAAAATGGTCTGGCAAAGCGTTATATACAAATCATTTCCAGAGGGGCGTCACCAACGGACGTCGCGGGTAGACCTAAAACCAATCAGAGCGATGAAGATGACGTATACGGCCGGCGGAGAAACATCTCCGAGTGTTGTTCTTTGCTCGGTTTTTAACAAAAAGGAAACGTTCAAATCGCTTAAAATAGACGCGATAGCTGATTCGAACGAGTGATGTTCGACGGCGGCATCCGTCTTTGTAATGTAGGCTACAAAATCTGCTTCAAAATCCCAGCGCTGTCGTCATCGTGTAAAGCCCGCCCCAACGCTTCTGATTGGTGCCTCGATTTCGACGGGTTGGAAATGGGCTTGAATGAGCTCTTTGCCAGACTAACTTTCAGAGCAAATCTAAATTTGCCGGAAGTTGTCTGGGTTTTCCCAAGCTAGTGTTCTCTACCAACAATATTGATTCTCATGGGGCCCTTAAGGTATTTGAAGTGCAGTAGGCTATCAATTTAAGCACCAGTCGGATCATATCTTTTTATATTTGAAAGAACAAGACTTCCTACAGATTTAAAACCAAAAATGTAAGGCTACATTTATTAACAACAAATGCTTTGTTCATTACTTTGAAACACAACCTAGATATGTACTACAAAACTGTAATATTAAGCTACACAAGCCAAAAATAAGATTGAAATGCATTCGGTAGGCTATTTAAATAGTTAAATTTGCTTAAGATTAAAAAATATGTTTTCCACAACATAATTTAACCTATTTAAAAATAAATCTATTGCAAATCATGATTGTATTATTCTAAACCACTCACTAGACATACTTTATATTGATCACTGTGGTCTTTTATGAGAAAGATGGGCAGCACAAGACAACCTCAAAACATATTTTTTCTTATAACTTTCTATTACCTGATATGGTCTTCTTGCCCCAGAACTACAAGCCTAAATCTATTGGCTGCATTTAGCAATTATAGTGAAGCTAAGCATGATTTCCAATAGAGTACCTACAAAATGAAGGTCTTGAAAGTCAATGCTGAGAGTTATAACTTGAAAAGAATCAATTACGCATTAATTCTATGGCTACATACAAAATTACCAAGATGGACGCAGATTTCTGTACTATGTGAAACAGCAGAGTGATATGAGAGTTGTGTAACTAGCACAGCTATACAGGAAATTGTTTGTCTGGGATAATAATAGTCAGATATCAAATTTAGTAGTCATTAGACTCATCATTATACAAAAATATTTTACCTCAGAATGCCATTATCAGCCTATATCAGAAAGCCATGTGATAAGTGATCCTGACATACTACTGAATGGATTTCACATGTAGAGCAACAGGGGTTTGGTCCTTTTTGACATTCATTTCGGTCATTTAAAAAAAAAAAATTGGTTCATTAATCAAATCCAGTGTACACAATGAGCAGGAAAAGAAAATTCCAGAAAATCTCAGCGTTAAAATGTCAGCATGATTGAAGAATACAAAATGCAACTTTGGTTCACAACTATAAAAAAAATTTGTCTTATTTTGCTAATCACAGAATACTTTAATCAAACATGTAGCCTACACTACCGTTAATTTCTTTTTACATTAATATTTTAATTATGCAAGGATTCATAAATGTATCAAAAGTGGCAGTGAAGACTACATTGTTACAAAAAATGGTTTTCAAATAATCCCTGTTCTTTTCACAAAAAAATTAAAGCTACACTGTGTAATATTTTAAGTTGATTTTTAGCAAAAAACACTTAGTTCTTTCAAAATTATATGTTCTTATATGTTATATGTGTAATCACTTCAACCAACTAATTAAGTATTCTCATAAGTGTATAATCTGCCATTTAGAATAACGTTACATACGAGTACTTACGTTACATACGTTACGTTCCGCTCGATTCGCGGAAGACATGTTGCGCATCCATCTTGAAAATACATTAGACAAAGAGGGACATACCTGGAAATTCAAGCTTCGCCTTCCGCATTTTTACACTCAGTGGCACCGTGACGAATGCGAGGGGGAGATTACTCACGACTGCCGGCAGATTTGAAATAATACGACCACCGTAGGAGTTAAAACGCTCTCGGAATGGGAGCTATACTATATACCTATATATATAGGTCTATGGAGCTATACCCCTCAAAATCCACTTTTCTCAGGATATCATTTTTTGTCTAGTAGTTTAAATGTTGTATTTGAAAGGAGATGCAAAGAAATTACACATTGCTAGGTGTTAGATTTTTTAGAGTCACTTATTTGCTTTAAAAAGTCTTTTAAAATGTCAATGACGTCATACACATCGTACGACCAGAGATACTGCTTTACGGCAATCCTTCAGTCACTTTGGTGCTTTCGCGCTCTGCACTTCTTTTCTCTCGAGGCATCAACAACACAGCTGACAGGTAAATACACGTGCTAGAAGAGTTAAGTCCGCCTTAACGTTCTGGTCCCGCTTCGGATGCCACGATGCCATCAAGCGGTATCTCTGGTCGTAATCAGTCATTTACTGACCAATCAGCTTTAATTAGCTAGCGTGTTATGGGCAACAACAACTCAACCTGTAAAAAATCGAAAATTTTAAGAAATGTGTCAGCATCAAATCAGCATGTTATGCCTGCTACAGACTCTGCGATTTCAGCAATCCTATAAGATCACTACAAATCACACAGCATGACATGGATCTAATAAACTTGCGTATGACATGTATGTAGACTGTACAATGATAATACCCATTGAATCGTAGGCTATGATGCAAGTTAATATAGAAGAACAAAACGTCATCAGCATGCGCTACTGGTTAACAAATAGAGCAAATCACACTTTGGCAATTGTGGATTTTATGTGTGCTGAAAAAAAGAGGAGTAAGCGAAAGAGGAGAAAATGGATGTGGTCATGGCTATGGAAAAGAGGCCAACTTGGCATGCCAATTTTGCAAATGGAACTTGAGGGAAGTAGTTTTAAGTTGTAGCACCATGTCGCATTGATCAATACGCCATTTCATGTTGCAATGTTATTGGCTAGTCAGTGGACATAGGTCGTAGCAGCAAACACACTGTGAGATGATCATGCTACATATCTGACACTGTCAGAAAATGATCGCACGCTGTCTTTGGTTGCAGGACCGTGACAACAGTCGTCTTTGAACCTCTATCACTGTACGACGCTGGACCACCGTTTAGGAGCCATGACCACATAAATCACCACAATTGGTAACCTTTCATCAGAATTATACAATGTGTATACCAAGCATAATAATGATGACACTGAAGACTAAATTCAGCCATCACAAGAATAAATTACATTTTAAAATATGCAACAGTTATTTTGAATTTTAATAATATTTTATAATATAGCTGTTTTCATGTAATTCAATTAAATAAATGCAGCTAGTGAGCATAAAATATTTATTTAATGAAGAAATGTTCTTCTTTTATGAATTGTAAAATAAATCTTACAGACCCTAATCTTTTGAACACGTATGCTTATATTTGCACATTTCAAATGACATGAGGGCAAAATAATAACGCATAAATAGTCTGATAACTTTTTTGTTGATGCTGCTGCTCATAAAGCATTTCAAAGGCACTTGACAGTGATGAAGAAATGAAAAAGTAAAGATAGGAGGGAAAAAAAAACATCTAAGTAGAAGCAAATGCTAAAGTTGGAAAGGTCCTAAAAATCTGGTAGAAAAGGGTTTACTATAGCCTAAATGCCTAAAATACAAAAATGAACGAAGGAATGATACAGAACAAGTAGCCTATGTAAATACAGTGTGTAAATGAGGACACACAAATTCCAACAAAGCTTTCATTGCTTTGTATAATATTATACCATAGTTTCTCTTGACACAGCAGAAAAAAGATGGTTTTTAAGTATTACAGCACCCAAAAACAGAAAAAAAGAGCAGATAAGACTCCAACGTGATATGGACTTTTGTGGAGCTAATTTTTAAATTGTCATAACTTTTTAATAGTTAATAAAAGGTCAAATGTAGGCTAATTAATTTAACATAACTAAATTTGACTGGAACACAGAATATGAGAAGGAAAATTTCAGGCCTAAACTACATCTCTGGAAAAGCAGGATGCTGCACACCTTGTTTAGAGCATCTAAGAAATACATTGTGCTGCCCACTAATGAGGATGATTTGAAAAGAAATAATTAAAAAAAAAGGATAAAAGGGCTGTATGAGTTGTCATTCACAAAAGCTAGGCATTAAGCTTTGTTTTTAAAAAAAAAAAAAAAAGTCAGATGTTTGCTGACTACTAATGAATCCACAGTTTGTCTAGTAATTACTAACATCTCCAAATAATGATAGATCTACCTAACATCTGTAGATGAGAACTCTGAACACCATTTCCATTCACTTAACATCTGTGTATAGACTGAAACCACTTTCAGGAAACATTCAAATTCAAAACACTTCAAGAAGCATAATGACAATAACCTCTGGAGAAACAATGAATCAGGGCATAGAAGCAGATTTCACTAAATGTTTCCATGTGTAAACTCTGTTGATAGAGGAAAAGATACATTGATCTGTACTATGTGCAAAACAAAATCATTCCCTAACTGATTAGGGGTTATGAGAAAATGAAAATAATATCTACTTCCTTGTTTCTCATTGTTATAAGAACAAGAACCTCTGAATCAATTTACAAACTGAAAAAATATACTTAGTGCTAAAATCTTTCATATTCATTCATTCGCTTAATATGGTCACACACTGGTGAAGTGGGACATTCATAAAAAAGACCATTGACTTTTTGGAGACAATGCTATTCTCTATACACAAGTTGACCACAACGAATGTAAATTCTTTCTGACTGTAAGTTTGATATCTTTTCTAGACAAATTTATGTACATCTATAATACAGGAATTGTTACAAGGAAACAAGTTACTGATGGGAATTTACTGACAAAAGTTGGCTTGTTTATGCTTCACAGGTAGCTAAGTATTTTACAATGATGGAAAGAGTAAAATGCTAAATATTTAGAAGAAGGTGTTTCAATTATGGACTTTCAACCACTTTCCAGAGTCCTAAAACAGCTGCTCAATGTTGACAAGTTCCCACAGCAGGCAGACAAGCTAGATTTTGCAATCTCAATACTTATTTAACCAATTCCAGCATTATTTGCAAAGGCTTGCAACTTTTGTCTTATACTACCAGGTCATTACAAGTCATCACATGGCTTCCAGACAATTATTGGCAGTGATTTGTTTACATTCAACCCTAAAGAAACAAGCTTTCCTGTAGCTCAAATAGTAGAGCGTTGGCGCTTGCAACACCATGGTCATGGGTTCGGTTCCCAGGGAAAGCAAGAAGAACTGATAAGAATGTAAATGTACCTTGAAAATGCAATGTAAGTCGCTTTGGATAAAAGCGTCTGCCAAGTGCATAAATGTAAACTAGCATAACCTGACTACATTAATAATCACGTAGCACTACTGCAGTGCAGCCATATGATTAGGAGTGTTGAAGAGTATGACAATAAAAGCCCTATCAGGATTCTTGAGTTACAGTGCAAAAAAAAAAAAAAAGTATTTTTCCCCAGTACAAATATCTAAACATTTTTTAATCAAGATAGATTTACTTAAGATATTAAATTCTTGTTTTCTGAAAATCTACCAAGATTATTTTCTTATTTCTTGTTTTAAGCAAGACCTTGCGTAGTTTTGATACATTTTAAGATTTATTATCACGTTATTTTGCTTTTCAAGTAAATATATCTGGTTTGAATAAGGAATACCATTAGCAACATTTTCATTCTATATGGAAGATCAAGTATTAAATGTGGTGAATAATGTGAAATACTTGGGTCATATTATTAGGAGTGATTTAAATGATAATGATGATGATGATGATGATGTATGCACAAGCTGGCTCGCAGATTTTATATCATGTGCACAGATGAAGTTAAAATGTTAAAGAATATACTGTAATCCACAGTATACAGCGCATTTGTAGTGCAAGTACAGTAAAGCTAAAATGAAAAGGCTTCAGGGGGCATTTAATGATGCACTAAGAATTCTGCTTAAACTCCCACAGTGAATAAGTGCCAGCCAAATGTAACAAATAATGTCCACACCTTACATGCTATGTATAATGTTATGTCGTTTACTAATAAATAAAAAAAAAGTAATTATAATGGTCTTAAACTCTGCTACATTAAGTGACAGGTATTCCTTTTGTTTCTGGAAACATTGGAACAAAAGGTTGTACGTTTTTTTAATTTATGTCTAATGTTTTTATGTGATTCATTGTATGTTATTTGATATGGACCTTTGAGCCTGAAATAAAGTGAAAGTATATCTTGATTTAAGAATGTTTAAATATTTGTACTGGAAAACAAGAAAAAGAATTCTGAGTAAAATTGTTTTGTTTTTGTCTGCCATATGCATTAGTGACATTTATCTTTGGACTAGTTGAGCAAAAAGTTGTTTCATTATGAATCACAACAACCCTATAAAACATCCTTGATTCTAAAGTAATAAGATGCAAGTTATATTTAAGAGAAAACAAGAAAGTTTGCTCAGTTAATAATATCAAAGGGAATCACCTTAGAATTCTTTAATAACAAAGGACATTATAATTTAATGATTTTTATGTTATAAATACTGTATATTATCATGTCAAACTTTTGAGATAAATTTAAGTTGGAGAAAAATATGTGCATAAATATTTTATTTTAAAAAGTGACAGCTGAGAAGCTTCAAAGTGAGAGAGTGAAAAAGGGGTGTAAAACTTTGCAAGGTTAATAACAGCAGAGAGTGTGGCACATGTTCTCCGTGGAGAAACTGATGTTTCACTCACACTGAGCTTGTTACAACATCCTGTACTTCTGAACTTTAGGGGCGAGACTGTCCCTCCTACCTCTGCTATCTGTAAATACAACTTCTGAGGCAAGGGAAGAAGTTAGCAGGTGCTGCACTCGCAAAAACCTCGACCAAACTTCCATGCAAAAAGGGGAAGCAGAGTTTGTCCGTTCTGTGCGATTACGGTAGCCTTAGTTGTTGTTAAGCCCGGGCATGATAACCAGCACTGGGTTTCCATCTCCTCTCGCCGTTCACGTTTCACAGTGTGGGCGTCTGATAGCTGGCTTGAGCAGGCTTGCTTTCCTGTCCCTCACTCGCTCATTTGCTAGTTCACTCCGGCGAGCTCTCCCTACCCCCACACATTCTCACAGGCTGCTGCACAAGCTTTTTTTCGAGAGAGATGTAGGTCAGCTCTCTGACATCTGGGGAGGCACAGCTGAGCGCCCCTCTCCACGCTGTGGCACCAAGGGAAGGAAACTGCGCACGATATTGTCGTCTTTTGGTCACGCTGTAATCTGGATTTGACTACTGATTATTTACTCATTGCGTTGAGAAAATGTAAACAAAAACATTAGGGAACTTTATAAGACAATAAAGAAACTTATCATCAACAGTTGCATTGTATTAGTTACATCAATTACCTGCCTTGAGATTTAGATAATAAAGCATTTATTTTAAAATTAGCTGGATTTCAGCCGATCAACCCTAAGGATGCTTTCACACTTGGCATGTTTGGTTCGATTAAAACAAACTCTGGTGAAATTGTTCTGTTAGTGAGGTTCATTTGAATAAGTGCTTTCAATCCGAACGCTTTCAATCCAAACCCTGGTGCGCACCAAACAAGCGGACCAAGTCCGCTGAATAGATGGGTCTCATCCGAGCACATTTAGCCCAGCACACAGCATTGTTTTGGATGTTCGATAAGTTCCGTCGTGAAATACACATAATACAAGCCGACCAATCAGGTTGTGAACATATCCCAGTGCTTTTAGGTTCGGTATCTTTAGGCTCGGTGTGAATGCTAAGTGGACTAGGAATACTTTTTTTTTTTGGTATAGACCAAAAAAAAACAAGCGAAGAGAACTACAAGTTTAAACACACCTGAATTAAAAAAAAAAACACAAAGAAAAACTGAAAGCCATGGCAATGCATTCAACTGCTTATAAATATTTACATGGCTACCAAACTATTTGTATGGCTCCTTAAAATCAAAGACCATTCACAACCTCCACTGTAGAATGTGAGTCGACTGCATTGAAATAAAATTATAAGGCAGCAACAAACTCCTGTTTAGTCAAACTAATGCATAAACAGCATGCAATTTAAAAAACAAGTTCACATCTTACATCCTTCCCCTGGCAGGTTCATGTAAAGGACATGCTTAAATGAATATGTGCTGGAATGTAGAAGGGTGACAGTGAGCTGTGAATTCTAACCATGCACAAGCTATACACACTTTGGGGCCTTCAAAAAGTATTAAAACATTTTCCAGTGGCAAAAAAACAAGCACTAGAGCAAGGAAAATAATTAATGGCAGAATAAAAGCATATTTGATGCACTTGATCAATCAAGGATGGTAAAATAATATTATATATATTATAATTATGATAATATTCAACTTCATAACTATATTATTATTTTTGTTACTATTATTATTACTAATAATAGTTATACACTCTAATTACGTTCATTAAACTTAAATATTTGAAAGATAGTTCTATACTATCTCCCTATATTGCATCTAAATCAATGCATTTAAAAAAGCACTAGAGCAAGCAGAATAATATATGGCAGGATAAAAGAAGATTTTATGCACCTGATTAGACAATAATAACATCAATAATTGGTATAATTGGTTGGTAAAATAATTGCAACACTTATTATTATTTTGATTATTACTTTACTGTCAATAATAACAAGTATCATTGTTATCATAATTATTGACAAAAACAACTATTAATAATAGTAATAGTAATAATAACAAAAGCTGAATGTTGTTAGATTTTCTTATATTACTCTTATTACTCACAAATTATTGAAACACCTAACTGCAGTATCTCCATTCACCACACAAAAAACAGTGCACTTCAAAAAAGCCCAAAAGCACGAAGAATGAAATGACAAGATAAAAAATATGCTATGCACCGGATCAGAAAAGAACAACATCAATAATTAATAATTAGTCTAATTGTTATAAAAATAATAACAATTTTATAAAATAATAAAAACAATAATAATTATATAGTTGTTACTTTATTGACAAAAATAAAAATAACACTTATATTAACACACACACACACACACATATATATAGGCTATATAATTCATTATTAAATAACAATATATAATTATTATTATTGACAACAACAATTATTCGTATATTATTATAGAAATAATAACAATAGAAGCTGAATATTGTCAGAAAATCCTATTCCTCTTATTAAACTCGTCAAATTATTGAAAGATCTAACTGCAGTCTCAACTAAATCAAAGCACTTCAATTTCAAACGCTGTCAAACCTGATATCAGAATCCCTTGACATGACATTAGCTTGCTCTTCAAGCACTGAGACAAATGAGAAACACATCTAATTCAAAGCCTTTGATCGCGGATCTGTATTCCAACGCATGAAAGGTAGAATCATTTGCATTTCTGATCACTCAAAGCTGTCAGTGTAGACACCACATCTTTCCCACCTGTCTGGTCAACTAGACCATATCTCAGTGCAATTTGTTTATTATGGCTGTTCAGAGCAAGTAACCTCTAACATTAGCTGGTTTAGTCCTGCCACATGATCACTTCGCTCAACATCAACAAATACACAACATGAATGCATTCCAGTTACCTCTTCAGCCCGTTCTCTTACAGATGCTCGTTGAACTTTGAGAAGGCTGGAGGATGATGTTTTCTGGCAAATACTGCCAGATGGAGCGATTAGTTATGCATTCAGTCAAATGCAAATATTTCTACAAGCCCAACGCCTACAACCGAGCTTGCATTTGAGAGATAAGTCGAGAAAAGCGGAGGTCATCTTACTCTGACAGAATAATTCCGTGAATGTGGTGCTGTGGTGTCCGTTAAACCTTACAGTTTAAGGCTAGCTAAGCTAACGAGGTTATCGGGCTAATTTCATGAGCTATTTTAAATCCAGGACGCAGTTTTTCTTCGTTGATTTCTGGATGTTTGTTGTTGCAAATGCACTTGGTTGACGATAAGCTACTTCTTTATTCCTTCGCGAAGCTGCAGTGCTGCTGTCATCCAAGTCAAGTGGTCATTTGTATGTTTAATTCTCGCGTTCATCTCTCCCCACCGCCATTTTCATCCTCGAGCTACACAAACAAACAGGAGGATCGCTCGCTTCACGCAGAAGGTAACGCGACTGCGCTGCTCTCTATGGCATAGTTTGAGGCGGTTGCATAGCGACGCATGCCTTGGAGATCTGATTGGCTAGGTAGGTTTGCGTCTGATTGAGGAATCGCCGGATTGCGTAACTTGCGTAGTGCATGAACGTACAATGACGGGAGGCCCATCATGCTCTAAGTTTTCATGAAGTTTTCACTTTATTTTGCCTTGAACTTCACCTGACTGTCGTGTTTTTCCTCTTGTTTCCTTTTCCGACGTATAAAAACTATATCTGAAACTATTATGATTGTATTTGATAACGCTGGGTTTAGGGTGGCAGGTAGTGTTTTTATTGTGTCTTCCCACGTGGTAAATTTCAGCGAGTGGCACAGGGGGAAAAGGGAGTTAAAGTCGCCATGAAATCAAAATGGACACTTTAACATTGTCACTTTTTTTTAATGAAATTCTGCAGTATTTATTGTGATTTATCCGTGCTCATTTTTTATTCATGTAGCCACCCTTGTAATCTTTATTAAAAATAACTTTCCCTCCCGCTTAAAGGGATAGTTTACCCAAAAAATGAAAGTGTTGTCATCATTTACTTACTCTCATGTTGTTTCAAACCTGCATTCCTTTCTTCTGTTAAACACAAACACAGATATTTAAAAGAATGTCAGTAACCAAACAGTTGACGGCATCTATTGACTTCCATAGTTTTTTTCCTACTATGGAAGTCAATTGCTACTGTTTGATTACCAACATTCTTCAAAATATCTTTTGTGTTTAATAGAGGAAAGAAACTCATACAGGTTAAGATTAAACTGTCAATTTTGATTGGTGACTCTAACTCCCTTTTCCCCCTGTGCCACTCACTGAAATTTACCACGTGGGAAGACAAAATAAAAACAACCGGATGGCAGGTAAACCAGCGTTATCAAATATTATCATAATAGTTTCAGATAACATATCTTCTCTGGTGATGTGTTTACTGGCGTGAGGGCGGTACAACCTGTCACTCACATGAGATAACAATCCATCCATCCAATCAAGTCCCAATTTTTCACAATAGGATATATCATGGTATATTTCACGATAGAAGAAAAAAATACCTCAAGATCTGCGCCGACTTTAAGAAAAGGATGAAACAAGTATACATGACCAAGACAATTTTAGTGCATGTCCCATTTTATATTTCTCAATGTCTGTTGAAAGCATCAGTCACTTAAAAATGCATTTGCATGATTTTTGTTTTTAGTAATGATTTTATTCCACATAAATCCCCAAAATAGGTAATTATTTAACAAATCTATGACTGTGTAGGCTATGATTAAATTTAATTGACTAAAGAATGCAGAGATGATCATTAGATTAATAGATTTTCTTAGCTAATTTTGGCCACAGGACGCTGAGGAGATTAAAAAATAGCCACTAATAGATGCTGAAAGGTAAGAATGTAATATTTTAGTTAAAGGGTTAGGGTGCTTGATTAACAAACTGCAGAAGGTATGCAGAAGCATTCGGACAGAGATTACTGCTGCTGAATTTATGGTTATTATTATTATTATTATTATAATAATAATAACCATAAATTCAGCAGCAAATTATTAAATAACAGGCACTAAGTCCCTTCAAGCAAAGATTAAAAAAATAAAAAATTCTCAAGACACCAAATATAGATTCAAACTTTTTTTCTTAAACGATACCTTTTACGTTTTTCACGGCTTTAAGTGATTTAATTAAAAGAGTGCTGAAGAAAAAAAATAGATAGCCTCTTTTTTTTGTTTTAGTGTGACGTTATGATAACATAATGTTTTTGTTAAAATTCACAGCATGTGTGCAAACTTTAATTTTATATCGGTGGAGTACCGGTAATCACCATCACATGGTGGTGAACGTGAGTGTGAGAAACGGATCCTAGTTAGTGAAATGTGTAATAGTCACTCCAAAGGGAAAGGGGGCAGTATTACAAAGAATACAGGCGAAATCAGAACGTCATCTGCGTTCGACGGATCACAGCTAACGCGATGGCAGAACCTGGGTGCGTATTTATTTTGACAGAAAAATCTTAAACAATCTGTGATGAACTTCTAAAATATCCTTTCATATTTTTGCTTTTTAGTATCCATATAATGTCACTATTTTTGTGGTACAGTTATTTTTTACGGGTAACACGATATAAACAGAAGAATAGAGGGTTAAATAGAACATGTTTTCACATGGAGCGTCTGAGCTGATAGCAGCTTATCAGCAGGTCGCTGATTTAGTTATTATGTTCACACATGCCTATTCTGTTGTGTTTAGGACTGATTTGTCCGTATTCTAATGTAGATACTTATTTTGGATGTTTTTCAGGGAATTGGTTACTGTAGTCGGTGGGGTATGTATCAGCATGACGTCAATTGGCAGTATGGGGAAAAGAACAAGCTTTAACTCGTGCAAATAAAAAAGCTAACTTAGTATAGTATGCAGCATTAGTTTCATTTGTAACGTTACTGACAGCAATTTTTCTCAGCTGTAAACCCATGAAATTGCATTTATTGACCACATGATCTCAAATGTTCAGTTGAAGCGCTGAAAAGCATAAGCTTTTATCAACCGCGTCATGTCTTATCAAGGTGACAGACATAAAGTTAGTGTTATTTGCTTGTGTGCAACCTGACTTGTTTACCTTGCTGAATTCCCGAGGAGTTTGACTAATAATTAAACGTTGTGTACTTAAAATGATTTTTTCATATTTTGCCTTGCTCAGAACTGAGAGAGTAATCAAGCTTGTTCCTGAGAATCTTCTCAAGAAACGCAAGGCGTACCAGGCTATCAAAGCCACTCAAGCCAAACTTGCGTTGCAGCAGAAGAGAAAAGTGAGAATTCCTCCTTTGTAACCGTTTTTTGTTTGTAGGTTAATAATGGTTTCAGAACAAAACTGAAATTGTCACATTTTCACAGGACAAAAAAGGAATTCCCTTGAAATTTAAGCGCTTGGAGGAGTTTTTGAAAAACAGCAAGAGGAAGCATCGAGATGATACACGACTCGCCAGACTCAAACAAAGACCTCCACCGGCCATGCCGCCAGCGAAGAACGGTCTGGTGTTCGCTGCCCGCATCAGAGAGTAATTTAAATTTATGCATCGTTCACATTGATATTAAAAGTATAGTTCACCCTAAAGTACAAATTTAAATCATTGACTCATTCTCATGCCATTTCAAACCATAAAAAAAAAAAACTACAACATATCTTTCGTGTTCTACAGAAGATAGAAACTCATACAGGTTTGAAACATCATGAGGGTGGGTGATGACAGATTTTTTGTTTTGGGGTCAATTATGAACTGGTCCACATCTGCTTGGTGGTTTAATTTTCCCGTATGATTGCTTGTAGGATCAAAGGTGTGAGCCCCAAAGTGATGAAGGTCATTCAGATGCTGAGGCTGAGAAAGATCTTCAGTGGCACCTTTGTGAAAGTCAACAAAACTTCTGTAAAAATGCTTAAGACTGTGGAACCTTATGTTGCCTGGGGGTGAGTAATTATAATGTTCCTTTTTTGCACTTAATGACTAAAGGCTGGAAAACACTACATGACTTAAAGTCGGCATGAAACAAGTTACGGCTGTGTTTTCTTCCCTATTTTGATGTATATCCAAGTGAAGCAGAAAAAAATATATAGGTTGGTACTTGATTTTGTCCATTGGGAGTTGATTGAAACAAACTCGCACAGAAAAAAAGCATTTTGTTGCTAGGAAATGCATGACAATTGAAAACGTGTTCTAAAACAAGCTCAAAGTATCAAATGTGGTTTTTTTCCTCCGACTGAACGGATTCATAGTCTAAAGGTAAAAAATCTGAGTTTGTTCCCATCATACACTACGCAATTTTCTATGGAATAGTTAAGAATCTGCAGATTGGCTCTGACTTTCCGCAACTAGCGTAGACTCGGGTAGTTGTCAGGGTTCGTAAGGTCATGAAAAATCATGGAATTTTAAAATGGCTATTTCCAAGCTTGGAAAAGTTTTGGAAAAAGTAAATATACCCAGAAAGTTTTGGAAAAGCCAAGGACATTTTTTTCTAAATATTTATATAAAATAGAATATATTTTTAAGTGATAATATTGGTTTGGTTAAGTTCATTCGATCCATCTGACTGCTACATTAAATTTTCTTTTGCAGAGTGAGCATTGTAACCAATCACATGTTTCCGTTGAGCTTATGATTGTAAAGGCGTTCAGATGTCATCGCTATAACATACGTTTTGTTCAGTGTGCGCTCTCTGACTGAAGCTTGTGAATTGTTCTATTATAAACAACAAAGTGCAAATTCAATTTAAGAGATTCATGTCGCAGTGTAGTCAGCTATTGTGATTTTAACAGGAGTGAGAGTGCAT
This sequence comes from Meda fulgida, assembly GCA_030578275.1. NCBI lineage: Eukaryota > Metazoa > Chordata > Actinopteri > Cypriniformes > Leuciscidae > Meda > Meda fulgida. The sequence goes on from CM060635.1 coordinate 9,499,812, forward strand.
AAACTTTGCTAGACCCAAGTTATGGACTGCTTCATGATCTTTCACTTTCTCTGCTCCCTTTCTGTGTAGTGTTTATTCCAGTTAATATAATTGTATTCATCATGCTGCTAATGCATAAGATGCAGTTTTACCTAACACAAAAAAACCCGTCTGGCAGTTGCAGTTTGTACTTTGGTGTTTTGGGGGAATTAAAATAGGGATGTTGTGATATCTTGATGATTGATGGTTATCCAATGAGATAAATAATAAATAGAAGGCTAAACTGTTTTAAAATCTTTTTTGTTACTGAATTTTGTATTCCAAAAGTTTGTCTCTGTCAGTGTTACTGGACACTTTTTTTCTTATTTAACGTTGCCTCCCATTTATGTATGTTAATCCGTTGCTACAGAGTGGAGTTTTGAGGGTCTGTTAGGTCATGAATATTTGCCTCAAAAGGCATGGAAATGTATTGGTAGAAATGTGTGGCATATCCCAGCCTTAATATTGCATCAGCAATATCAGTCAAATTGAACGACTACAGGGACTTGTCTCAAGATCACTCATTTAACAGTTCATCTATTGCCAAATATATGAAAAAAAGATCAGCAAAGAATAGAAAATGATGGAAGATATTCAAATCACAATATGTAGTTTGTGCAAATAACCCCCCTCCAGTTTTTCAATTAGATTAGGATTTATTTTTGTAATGCAGTGTCTGATCATTCCGATAACATTTCAGCGAGTGAACATCATATTTATACTCACGTGTTGGGTACTACTTTATCATCTGACAGACAGCATTTTGAAGCCGCTTAGACCACCATTTTCTCACTCTTCTAGCAGACCTGCGTTAGCGGGCATGCATTTTGACCTCAAAGTACGCAGGTACGATTTGTCACTCTAAACTACGCAAAAACCTGGTGACACCTCTGTGCACGCGCAGTCCTCAAATCAAACAACAGCAAAAGAAGAAGAGTTCGACCAATCATAGTGCTGGGTTCATTCCCCAAATAGCAAGCGGGGATGATTGACAGATGTGTAAGGCCTATCATTAAAAAGAGACTGAAAATCGATACCAAAATAAAGAATCCCGCTCGATCCCGCTGTCTGACTGATTTCATAAGCAAGGACAGTTACAGTGGTCACAGTACTTCTGACTCCTGAAGGTAAATGGCCTGGAGTGGATGTGGAAAGTTGGAATATTGTATTGAGTTAACTTAATCCTCTGGATTCGATGATCACACAGGAGTGATCGCATGGATTATTTTAAAATACGCTGTCATTCATGGTCACTCAATCAGATTAGACGAAGACATCATTCAGCCATGCAAAATATAAAATGCTCAAGTAATGCTGAACAATAAATTTGAAATCGTTATGGCTTAGTGATTATGAAAGTGCTGTGATTTGTGGATGACTGATAAGCGCGAGTCTGGAGAAACGGGCGTTTATTTATTCAGCTGAGAAACATAGTCTGCATCTTATATTATTGTGCTAATAATTATAGTACCTAATTATGTTACATATTTATTTTGTATAAAAACTAGCGTGTTCGTTACTTATGGATTAAAAAGTACCGTTGTATCAGTGCTGTGTGAGCTCTCTCACAGACGTGCGCACACAGAGAAAAGATAATTGTAAAATGAAAATTGATGGACTAGTTTAAATTTTGTTCTTGCTTGTTTTTTTCTGTCAAAATATCAGAATGCATTTTGTATTATCCATCCGTATTTTTAAAATTCGTTAAGTGACGGACGTTTTACTGTTAACACGGCCCTCATTATATATCGGATTTGTCTAACTTATACTTGATATTCTTGACATTGATTTAGTATAAATGATTCGTTTTGCTATTGGACTCCTGATTATTCATTGTCAACTGTTTTCTAAATATGTTTGTATTGGCTAACATTTTTTCAGCTAATGCGTGTACTGTTTAAAATGTGCAATGTTCAAATGCAAAGACAGCACGTCACGAAGAAGCCCTTTTTTTCTGTGGGACTTGGTATCATATTTTGATATTGGAATAATAAATTAAGTAGCCTATCTTAAATGTACACAGTGTTCCTATGTTGTTGTTTTTTACGCTTTGCTAGGGATTACTTAATTTTAGACTAGTTAACCCAATAGTCGGATTATTCCATTGGTTATTCCAACCAATAGTCAGCCTTAGTTTTTGACATATGTGATAAAGTGCATGATGGGTGAACTATGTTTGATTATTGGGTGATTATAAAAAATGTTGGATATGGTCGAAATGATGTTTGCGTAGTTCTCAGTAGTTTATTTTGTGGCTTAAATCACGTTACTTAGAGACTGACATGTTTGGCTTATCAAAAATGTTACATTCAGCTGTTGCAAATCCGTTGACTTTTTATTTATTTATTTAAACCAGGAAAGGAGTGGTTTTGATGCACAGTCACAGAGTTGTTCTCGTCTCTTATAACAATTTTTTTTTTTAACTTATAAAACTGCAGATCTTGTGGTAAATAAAAGTGAAAAAAAGTGTTCCATTATTACCCCCTTAGCAGTTTTTGACCAATTTTCTCGGATTTAAACAGGTGTATTTCTTTAATTGATTTTTACTGGTTTGATATATTGTTGTGATCTCTTTAACAGGTATCCCAACTTGAAATCAGTCCGTGAGCTCATATTAAAAAGAGGTCAGACAAAGATTGCTAAGAGACAGATTCCTCTGACCGACAATGCACTTATAGAGAAGCATCTCGGTAAGTAATTGATGTGGCATATACATCTCATTCAGTGGGATGCTGAGCATTTTGGGCTACATAACATAAAACTTTAAGAAGGAGCTTAAACAAGGAAAAGGAAATGTGTAATCACCTTTTGCAAAGAATTATTATTTGTTTATTTTTTAAAGATGGGTCAAACCACATTGGGCTTGACTGCAAAATCCCTTTCACTCACTTGTAAATTTAGTCTTAAGTTTGAAAGACAGTTGCAAATTAAATTCTTAGATATTCTATAATGACATGATTGTCTAATAGTGTTCAAATTCTTAAAATCAAATAAAAATGTAAATAAAATGAATAGTCTGAATATGTTTCTTTTCTTTGTTTCTCAAGGACAATATGGGATCATCTGTTTGGAGGACCTTATACATGAGATCTATTCTGCTGGAAAGAACTTCAGGGTGGCAAACAACTTCCTGTTACCATTCCATTTGTCAGTACCAAGACATGCTGCTAGAGACAAAGTTGGACTATTGAAAGATGTTGGAGACCCTGGACCCAGAGCTGAGGATATAAACAGAGTCATCAGGAAACTCAACTGAGCTAATGGACTTTCATGGACTGTTGTTTTGTTGCCTTCCTCCAGATTGCACCATCAAAAAGGAGAGAACAGAGCCTGTTTCGTGAACTGAACGTGCTGTTTAAATGGACGTTTCCTTTGAATAATTCAGTGTTCAAAATTGACCCTCTGAATAGTTCAGATAACACGGGGAAACATACAGCTGTATTTCAGTTTCTATGTAAACAATCTTTGTTTCTAATTGTAAAATTTATTGTGCATTATTTTTATTAAACAATGCAAAGTTTCACCCTGTTACAATCTCTCTTTTTTTTCTTTTTTTTCTCCATAAGTTTTTCTTTTGATGTTCCATTCAGAAGTGAGTACCTATGCTCCATTCCATTTTTATGCTTCAGACTCCACGATGAGAGCTGATGAGGGTCAAAGGGTGAAGGGCTCAACAATAACTTTCAAGCTTCAGTAATTCACACTTTTTAAACCTTTTTATTGCACCTTTTGTTTGAAACGGAACTACATGGCTGTCATGATTGTTACCTAAATGTGTTAACATCACATTAGGAACAACAATTAACAAAATTGAAAATTTAAATAATTCTTCATGACATTATTTATAAAAATATGAGACTTTATTTTTCATGTATTTTTTTTTTGTACACAAATCCTTCCTAGTTTTTCAAAACCTTGCTTTAAACATTTTCCAAGACAAATAACCATATAAATGTTGTGAAAAAGGTGTGTGCGTGTGTATGTATATATATATACATATACATACACACACACACACTCACTGGCCACTTTATTAGGATTTATCCTGTCATCTAGCAATCTCCCTCATCATCCTTTTCACCAAAAATGTGTATTAAGTGGACAATCAATACAGTATAAAGAATATATAATGCTGGAAATTGACAATGTATTTTCTGACTGTTAACCAAATCTTTACTATTGTTTCAATGCAAATGAACAAGCGCGCTGTTATTTGTTGTGTATAGTGACGTCCATGTTCAAGTGAGCCAGATATGCACATATTTTGCGCAATATGCTGTATTTAATAGATCACGATGACTCACGAGTTGAGCATTTGCACAGATTTGGCTTACACAAACTTCTCCGGCAAAGTGAATAAACATTAACACGCCAAATTGACTAGTGATTTGACAGCGTTAATTTCAAACCCTGATTGTTGCTGATCATGTCCATCGTTTATGACCACAGTGTACCCATCTTCTGATGGCTACTTCCCAGAGGATAACACACTGTCACAAAGCTCATATCACCTCTAACGGTTTCTTCAACATGACAATGAGTAGCCTATACTCAAATTGCCTCCACAGTCAGATCTCAGTCTTATAGAGCACCTTTGGGATGTGGTGGAATTGGAGATTCACATTATGTGCAGCCGACAAATAAGCAATTCCAACTCGGTACTAAGGTAGGGTAAGTGACTGGTGAGTGTTCACACACAAAACAAGAAAAGGGTGCCACTTTATGCAACAATATATTTGCTTACAGTAGTGGTGGTGCTGATCGCCTTTTACTTTTGCATTTGTGCATTTTGTAAGTGAGAAAATTTTGGCTTGGACCATTTCTACTTATTGTCTAAGATCTTGGACTATTGTAATTCAGGCCTTTCAGCATGTAAGCCTACTATCAAAAGCTCTGCAACAGAATGCGGCAGTGACGTGAGTGGTCTTTCTCGTTCAGAGGGTGGGCTTAACGTTCTTGGTTTCAGTACTCTTAATACCATTTTTAAAATCAACTGGATAAAACATTGTTTGGCCCATAATAATTATATTTGGTTTTATATCCCCAATTTGTTTTTTGAAAAGTGTGGTGGGTTCAACTTTTTATTACCATGTGGTTTCAAATGTAGTAAACTTCCCATCAAATTATCTAATTTTCACAAGCAATCACTAGATGCATGGAAAATAGCCTTTAAAACATATTTCTCTCCACACACATGTATAATATAGAATAACCAACATGTATTATCTAAAAGAAGAAGTATATATAAAAAAGAATGGTTTGATAAGGGAATTATTTTTATTTCCGACGTACTAAATTGTAATAGTGAGATGTATACTTATCAACAATTTCTTGCTCTCTCAGGGATTGAATCTACATGTAGAGATAACCATATGGTTGTTAAAAACATCTCCATTAAATTGCTTCAGCTTGTGAAAGCGCATCTCAGTTAACTCAGTCTTCCAGCAGACTCCCAAACTTGTTATTGGAGGTGCTCATATTTTGGATATGAAGTGTAATAACTCATACAGAAAGTGTCTTAACCAAGATATCAGCTGTTACCCAAAAGCCATTCTGAAATGGAAATATTTTTTTTTCTTCTAAACCCTCAATTGAGATAATCTAATCAGCAAGTAATCATTTTTTACTCCAAATAAGGTCAAGGAAACTGATTTTAAAATACTACACAGGTATTATCGGTGTAATGCATTTCTTAATAAGTTTTAAAAAGACTTCTCACCACAATGTTGTTTTTGTAATCTTGAATCTGAAACTCTCACACATTTATTTTGTAATTGTAAATACTCTGAAAACTTTTGGAGGCAGGTATCTATGATGGTTTTTGATACATTCTACAGAATAATCCGAATAGATGAGGCTATCTTCTTCTTGGACTGTAATACTTGCTCACAGAGATATAATTGATAACACGTTAAAGTTATTAATTCTTCTTGGGAAGTTTCATATACACAAAGCTAAAGTAAAGTCTATAACACCCTCCTTTAATTTTTTTTTTGTAAAGATCTTAAATATTCATGACTCATCGAATTCAATCACTAGAAATAAGTGCATAAAAACATCTCTTATATTGAAAAAAAATTGTAGAATTTAATGTTTTGCTCTGTACAATGTAAGATTTGTTTTATGTTTACCCCAATATCTTTTTGTCTTATGTTTGATGTTAAATGTCATTGTAAGCTTTTATGAAAGTTGAGAAAAAAAGAAAAAAAGAGTGGACTTTAATGGACAGAAGAGAGCACATATCACTCTCTCTTCATCAGTTTCTGTCAAATTCAAGGCACTGATGTTTGCCTACAGAACAACACCGGTGTTCTGACGATTTGTGCTGGCTTGTCGATATTATATGAAATACAATTATAATACAATTCTAAGTTATGAGTAGCTACTGTATAGCCTACTGTAGACTAGGCTACTGTTTTTATTTTTAAAACGGTGTGAAAAGAATTCACCTTTGACTTGTCAAAGCACGCCTTTCCTTGAAACTGAAACTTTCAGTTATTCTTGTTCAGCTGGCTGACCGTACAAATATTCATATGGTAGTTGGCATTTTTTAAAGGGAGATTACATGATAACACATGTGAATTTACCTTTTGTTAAAAAAAAACTGTGAGTCTGCACATGCGCATAACCAGTAAGTAGCAAATTCGATGGGTAGCATGAATCGTCAGAACACCGGCTCCCTACTACCTAAACTCACTATACTTCAGACGTGTGTGCCCTCCAGAAGCGTGCGTTCTACAAGTGAAGTTTTTTAAAAAAATTATTATTCAGAAATGCACAGTTGGAAAGAAAATATATAGGAACATTTCAGCAGGTTCAAGATCATTTTGGTTAATGGGGAGAACATGATTCAATGTTTTAATTAATTGACAGGCATAAAACGTTGTAATAATCTGCGTTCTTCTCATGAGTAACTCTGCATGTAGAGGTACGCTGAAGCTGTTACCGGAAATTACAGTGTAGTAGAACGCGGAAGTAGTTGTGCAAGTTTATCGCGTTGGAAAAAAGCGTCCGGTAAATGATTCAATGTAAAAATGTAAATGAATTTTATATTTAAAAAAAATTCTCATCATAACAATGACATATTCTGACAAGAAAATAAAATCGAGATCCGTAATGGTTGTATTGCATTAAAGACTATTAATTTATCCACAAACTGCATGGTTTAATTTTTATTATTATTAATATTGCAAGAGAAATTACAATAGTGAAAACAGCACATCTTTTAGAGGATTTTGAACATTTTCAAGCATAGATATTCAGACACATTGCACAATGTAACCATGTAGTAAAAACAAGTATTTACGGTACATGAAAGACGTCGTCATATCTCTTCAAAAAATAAGTACATTTGTTATTATTAATTATGGGTTTAACGTTTTGGTCGTGAGTGAGGTAGTGACATGGTGATGTTCCAGCGTGACGTCAGAAGCCCATGTGCATCAATGGAGCAGCAACCTTTGCGTGATGTCAAGGAGAGTAGGGGTGGTCTGTGAACCGAGACTGGTTTAAACCTTTCTCCATTCATCACTCATTATTCATCGCATGAACTCTAACCAAGGTAAGATAATACATAATAGCTGAGCAGAATGAATAACAAGGTCGCTAAAAAACACTCTAAAAACTGCAAGTGCGCTGTGCAGTAGGCAGTTTCGTTTATTATAATTGGAGATTTCTATTTATATACGTTGCAGTGTACACTTATTATCACTGTATATGTTTTTCTTGGCTGCGCACATTGCGTTTTTTCGTGACGAAATGGTGTCACCCTTTTACATCAGCATGTCATGTCCTTTAGACAGAGTGGTATTTTCCGATTGCATGTAAAGGACAGTCATTCACAGCACGTTGTGGCAACCAGCAGCACATGATCTTTTCGTAGCTTTGCGCAACATCGGGTTAAAAACCTGTCATTTAACTTCAAATATCCCTACCCGTTCTTTCTTAACAGTACGCGCGCGCAATCTATTCCTTCTCGAGCTCGAGGCTCTGTTGCTCGCGTTGGTTGAGAGAGACCATGGTTGAGACATTGACCGCCCGGTAACAGTGAACGATTTTCATTTTAAACGCCATTTTCTTTGACGATACGTACATCAAATGGCTTTTTTGATTATATTATAATTGGAAAAAAAGTGTCGTATCCCGCCATATCATACCATAAAAGTGTCGTAACGCATATGAAAATGTCATGGTGACACTGAGATAAAACGCGCGACATCAGTGTTTGCAGAACTGTTTTCATGAAATATTTATAATAGGCTACTTTATCTGTAAGACGATTCATTTTAAATAACTTATTAAGAATCCAGGTTGTATTTTATTTTTAGTAAAATGGAAAAAAAAAATGCCTTTTAATATAATTTTTAAAAGTGTCCAGGACATTACTTTGTCATTATGAATCAATGTGCCAGTAAATGGCTGTCATTATGGCGTTTGTCTGCAATTTCTTTTAACCAGCTGGCCATTTTAGTGGACATAGTCAGTTCCCCTCAAGTTCACACAGCTGTCAAGAAAATGTAGATCCCAGAAAATGTAGTTCATTACATTAACTCTGGATATATTCCACTAATGTTTGGCGATCAGAAACCGTTTCAGATCAGAGTTTTTGTTTTATCAATAAAAAAAGCATACATGCATGCACTACAGTAAATATAGGTACAGCATTGGGTTTCAGGGTTGAAGTCTTATGGGTTTTGATCAACTCAAGGATGAGTAAATGACAGAATTTTCCCTTTCATTCCCTTTGGCAGTTTACATGCAGCCCATTTCTCTCAAGTTGTTAATCCTGAAGGTGGCGAAACAATGACTTTTCAGGCATTGTTAATCATGTTGGTTGGGCTTCTAGCATGCTGTGAAATTGGTATTTTAAGTAGCGTGACAGCTTTTCACTTACTTAATTTCACCAGTGCTATAATTCATGTCAGAACTTGTTCTATTAAAATCACCAGTGCTATAATTCATGTCAGAACTTGTTCTATTAAAATCACTGTCCTGTTTTATTTTCTGTTCTCTGATTGCTGATGGATCTAACAGTGTCTTGAGTTTGAGTTTTTTTCAATTGTAGTTTTTCTTAATTGTAAAGCTGTGTCAGTGATACATCTGATTAACTGATCCTTTTTGTTAGTTTTTCAATGTGAATTGGTTTAATTGGGTCCTTTTGGATGTCATTTTTATGTACTTGAATGACGCATACCTTCAGGTGGCAGTTTGAGAATTAATTTCTGAGATATCTAATATTAGAACATTAGAAATTAGATCCTGTTATGAAAATCAAAATAAAGATTATTATATAAAAGATTAAAGTATTTAAAATTATATTGTTATTAATAAAAGGTTCCTGAATGACAGACTCACCACGTAACTAGAGCTACAAATTGAAAGTTGTACTTCAAGCTAGATTTACCCTTTTGGTACTAGAAATTGTTTTATTTTTAGAGTTAATCCCACTCAATAAAACTGCTTTTTTAAAAGTTAAGCCTAAATTTTGGAGGAACCCATGCTGAACTAGCACCAATAATGGAACAGTTCGATTGTTAGTTGATTGGATAGTTAGAACAGCTGATATTTACTATTTGATCATCTTAATCAGGGCATGCTGTGTTGTACAGTGAGTTTTCCACCATGATAAGAAAGAAGGGTCGACCAATCTTGGCCCGTGTGTCCTTGCATTTTCTTCACTGTTCTGCAGATAAGAACAAGTTTGTCCTTTCTTTTCTTTTAAATAAGGAATGAGAAAGATTAAATTGGTGTGAAACCCTCCATTCCAGCCCAAACATCTCTTGTGTGGTGTTGTTATCAGAGTTGCCACAGAGCTTCTAGGTCAGAGTCTTATCATGCCGTATGTGAGACTTATCTTTTAGCAAACTAGTCAACGCAACTTCTTTGATCACAAAAAATTAATCTTGAATTGAACTGTTGCTTGAGTTTTATGCTTGATTTACTGTAAAGGACTGACTATCAAATCCAATAAAATGATAAAATAATGCCGTTATCTTTTTTATTATTATTATTTGCTCAGATTCAAGAGAACTGGTTGTTCTAAGTACTCACCTGATGGCTGCCGTCAGAGTACAAATTCATTTACTTAGTGTGTGAGATTCATTCAAAAATGCTGATTCATCCAGTAATGAAACAAGTTAAGTATTAATGAGTAAGTTATTAAATCATTAATTGAAATAGTTTTTTTTTATTCAAACCTAAAAAAGGGGAAAATAGACTGCAGCAATTAATATTTTGTCAGAACCTCTAGTAAATTACATGTTATTTTTAGTTTGTCTGTTCAGAATCGTGATCTCTATTTGAAACAAGAAATTATGATTTTTCAATTTATCCAGAATCGTGCAGCTCTTTTCTAAAAATGAAAAATGCCATATTTGCTGTGGTTCCCTGCCTGCAGCTTACTAGAATCACATGGTTTCTCATTGTAGGACGTATTGTTCCACTGGAGATGACAGGATTGTGGCTCTATTGTATGCAACTAATTTACAGATTTTTGCACTTGTAATCAGTAAATGAGTTAGCAAACTTACACAGTTGCAAGAAAGTTTAGTATCATGTTTGACCTTTAACCATTTTAGGGGATCTTATGTAACTTGCCTGCTACTAAATGTGTATAGATGAATTTAAACAGTGGAAATGTTCAATAAAATGAAATAGTTCTCCCTTCTGATCATTATTGAGGTTTACTCTACTGTTCAGAAAATAGGGGTTGATGAGATTTTTTTTTAATGTTTTTGAAAGAAGTCTCTTAATCTCATAGGTCATCGGCATCATCCTCTCAGCATCACCTATTACATTTTTTTTCATTCCTCATGAATGATTCATGTCTAACTTCTCTGAATACACTAAACCACAGTGTTTTTTGCATTCAGCACTTGTTTGTCTGAATGAGCTTGAACCTTACAGAATGTCAGAATTTGTTAGGCTAGTTGGTTTGAATAGACAGGAATCCCTAGAGGCACAAAGCCTATTCAATTAAAAAGAAAAAAATCTGTAAGTCACATGATGACTCGTAATGTGCCTCACAAGACCCGTAGGTTGTGTGATTGATAAACCGGTGTTTTTTTTGTTTTGTTTTTAATAAGACAATGAGTCTGGAACTTTGTAGAATAGTGATCACGAGATTGCATAGCTTTTAAATGATTTTATGCACTTGCATACGTTTTGAGTGGATCAGATTTCATCAGAATCAGATTAATCTTTAGCATAGATGAGGTGTCTTCTGTATTTCTTTATTAAACCTTTGATGTTTTTCATGTCAAATACTATAGGACTGCTAAAATCATGCTGCGTCCTAAGGCCGCCTACCAGCAGCTCAGAAAACAGAATGTAGAGCGTTTATCAAATGGAGGCAAGCCAACGGTGCTTCAGCTTTAACCCTAGTGATATTTCTGTCTTTGGAGCAACAGAGCTGTTAATTCTACTGATACTATAAAATAAATTGGCAGCTGTAGCAGCAGTGTATTTCTCATACTTCTCCAATCCTTTAATCCGCTTAAATCCCACCCCTCCACAAACGACTGCAAGCTTGCAATGATTTTTGAGAGCAACAAATAGTGATTTGAAATATATTGTGTGTTTTGAGCCATTTTGTTGTGTAATGCATTAGTATAAATGTTTCTTTTTCCCTGCAAAGTATAACTTGGATAATCTGTTTGCATTTTGGCCTAAACGGTCTTTTAATTTTTTACAGCACGTCACCTGCAATCCTTCACGATGACCCAATGTTTAACTATCCACTGACACTTCGCTGATCGTCTAGGGGCCACATCGCTCTGTGTGGTCCACCTCACGGCATCATGGGGGACGTAGTTCAAATGCACTTCAGCACTGTGGATTACGTGATTTTCGTCTTGCTGCTAGTGGCCTCCGCTGGAATCGGCCTTTACTACGCCTTCTCAGGGGGTCGCCAGAGGACCACGCAGGAGTTCCTGCTGGCCGACCGCAGCATGCGCTGCCTTCCGGTGTCTCTTTCGCTGCTGGCCACTTTCCAATCAGCGGTGGCCATCCTGGGCGCCCCGTCGGAGATTTACACACATGGCACGCAGTACTGGTTCCTGGGGTGCTCCTACTTTCTGGGCCTGCTCATCCCTGCACACGTTTTCATTCCTGTTTTCTATCGGCTCCGCCTCAGCAGCGCCTATGAGGTATCACTATAGAAATTCCCTTTATTAGTTTGTTTGAGAGACTGGAGTCAGTCACAGTTTGGGAATCAAGTCAGTCAGTGAATGATTCATTAGTGATGTTGTCTTTTAAAAAATCCTCATCCAGTAATCATCAAACAACTGGAAAGTTCATGGAAAAGCTATTGATATTTATTAAAAAGAGTGAGATCCCTATAAACTGTTGCAGCGTTTCATTGAAGAGTGCAAAATGGAAGCATTCTCTCACTTGTGGTCTCAGACTGTTTTAAAATGAATAATTGGCATCAGTCATCATAGCAAAATAAACCCCAACATTATAAAAAATATATTTGACAGCATGATTCTGACCAATCAAAATCAAGCATTCCAGAGATCAAATATACTGTTTTTTGACAGTAAATAAATTGTACATTACCTTTCTAAAGTTTGGGGTGGGCAAGATTTTTTTAATGTTTCTAAAAAAAGTCTCACCAAGGATAAATTTATTTAATCAAAAATACAGTAAAAACAGCAATATTGTGAAATGTAATTGCAATTTAATCATATTTTCTATTCTATTATATTGTGAAATGTAATTTATTCCTGTGATGGCAAAGCTGAATTTCTAGCAGACATTACTCCAGTCTAAAGTGTCACTTGATCCTTCAGAAATCATTCTAATATGCTGATTTAGAGCCAAATAAATATTTCTTATTACTATCATTGTTGATTGAACATAATTTTGTAAATTGCAGTAATCAAACTGAACATAGATAGAACTGCTTTGTGATGTTTATATTTGTATTAAATTGCATTCTTTTCCTCTTCATAGTATCTGGAGCTTCGTTTTTGTAAAAGTGTTCGGATATGTGGCACTGCGACCTTCATCTTTCAGATGGTGAGTTATGAGCAGCACCTGGGTGTTTGCAACAAGTTATTAAAACCTGAAGGAGTTATAATCTAATAATCTAAAGTAATATGGTCTTTTACTCCAGTTTTGCTAGGCACAAAGACCCCCTGTTGTGAATATAAAAACTTGAACTTACACCTACAAATCCTTTCTGACACCCCCTATTGATATGGACAATATTTGTGTGCCTGCAGAAAAGCATCCATTACATCTGTCTATGTATTTTTCCGCAGGTTATCTATATGGGAGTCGTTCTGTATGCTCCTGCACTTGCACTAAATGCAGGTAAATTAGACTATTTATGCATTACTAGAAATGCATGTCACTGTATATCAAATCTGTAGTTTATTTCATGTTTTGTTTCTCTGGTTACAGTTACAGGTTTTGACCTTTGGGGGGCAGTGCTAGCCATGGGATTGGTGAGCACGCTTTATACAGCATTGGTAAGTTGGAGACGCAATTAATCAGAAGTGACATTTATTATGTTAAAAAACCTACATATCACAGAAAACATTCTGCATTTTTACATTTAAAAAAATCACATAGTATGATTTATAAGATGTTTTTCTCTGGACTGGAGTAAAGATGCTGAAAATTCTGCTTTGCCATCACAGGAATCATTTTTACATTTGAAAAACCTTTGAATGGTAGTCTACATTGTAACTCGCCTGTTCCTCTCTTCTCTGTGCCAGGGGGGTCTGAAAGCAGTGATCTGGACAGACGTGTTCCAGACAGTCGTGATGTTTGCGGGGCAGCTGGCAGTGATCGTGGTGGGTACCCACCAGGCAGGTGGCATCGCTGAAGTATGGAGGAAAGCACAAAACGGCAGCCGTATCTCAGGCCTAGAGTGAGTGTTGCTATTTTATATCATTTTGTTTCAGATATAGTTGACTTGAAGGAGCGGTTTACATAAAAAATACAGTTTTGTCATTATTAACTCAGCCTCATGTCATTCATTTTTGGGTGAACTGTTTCTTTAAGGTTATCTAACAAACACTGATCCACATACCAGAATTGCAATTGAAGCCTACATTCATTGTTTTGTGGTCCCCTGTGGCAGTCTGAACCCTGACCCGTTAGAGAGGCACACGTTTTGGACTCTAGGAGTGGGGGGCGTTTTCCTCATGCTGGGCCTGTATGGAGTGAATCAGGCTCAGGTCCAGAGATATCTCAGCTCCCGCACAGAGAAAGAGGCCATCATGTAAGAAAACATATCACTCTGGTTAAGTCAATAGAACTTGAAACTGTAAACTTGTTTATTGTACCATTTGCTCATTTGTTATATTAAATTACTGCAACAAAACTCTATGATTTCAGAGCACCACAGTGACATGCTTTATTACGTGCATTTCGGTGGTTAATATTTGTTTTCATAAAGTGGCCAGTACATTCTGAAAAGTCTTTGGGGTGTCTTGTTCTCCAGGTCCTGCTATGCAGTGTTTCCATGCCAACAGGTCGTGCTCACATTGGGCTGTTTAATGGGTCTTGTTATGTACGCTCGATATGGGGAGGAGAGCCCCCTGGATATGGGCTACGTCAAAACAAATGACCAGGTCTGTAAAAAGAGAGTTTACAGTTTTTTTCTGTAAAAAAAAACTTTTTTTGTTTAATTCTTATACAACTATTGTTTTGGGGGGGGGTTCTTAAGTGTTATAGCGTTTATTATTCTCTTGTGTCTGTGAGTTTTTAATTTCCTGTTATTCAGCGGAAGTTACTTCATTTAAGGACATATTAAATGAGATTATGCCTGAAAATGTTTTGGATTTTTTATCATATGTTAATTAAAAAATATATATTGTAGATATTTTTTATATTGTTTAAATTGACTTGCTGTTTATATTTGTTTTGTTTTTATTGTATTTATATGATATTTGTATTTTTGTCATTTAATTTTTGCCATGAAAATAGCTTTGAATGCTGACATGGCATTAAATAAAATAATCTGAATCTGTTATTCAGCGCATCATTTTTGAATTTGCAGTACCGTACAAAAGTTTGGAGTTAGTACGATTTTTTTTTTTTTAAGAAGTCTCTTATGTCTCTCATTACTCCAGTCTTCAGTGTCATATGATCCTTCAGAAATCATTCTAATATGCTGATTTAGTGCATTAAAAATACATATATATATATATATATATATTTTCAGGATTCTTTTTGAGTACAGCATTTATTTGAAACTGATATTTTTTGTAACATTATAAATGTCTTTACTGTCACTTTTAATCAATTTAATGCATCCTTGCTGAATAAAAGTATTAACTTATTTTAAAAAAAATCGAATTAGTTCAAACGTAGTAGTAATGTAGTTAGTATGTTAATTTGATCAATGGGATCATGAGAAAGTCACTCTCCACCTCTCTCTCTCTGTAGATGGTACTGTACTTTGTAATGGATGTGTTGAGAGATCTTCCTGGTTTACCAGGACTGTTTGTTGCCTGCCTGTTTAGTGGAGCTCTCAGGTATCAACCAGAGTTTGTGATAACAAATCTTCTTACATAATCTTATTGTAATATTTGTAATTTTCTTCTTTAAATGTGTTTGCTTTATCTTATAGCACAATCTCATCTGCCTTCAACTCTCTGGCAACAGTTACCATGGAGGACCTGATCAAACCACATGTCCCAGCCATGACGGAGGCTCGTGCCACCCTGTTATCGAAAATGTTGGGTAAGTGAATTTTCAATAACTGTCTGAAAAGCAGTTTTTTTTTTTTTTATGAGTGGTCCATCTCCTCCCCTTATGTTCCTGGTTATAGTACAGTGATATTAAACAAGATATTGTCCATACTAAACTGAAAGCCCATCCTGGGATCATAGATTTTTTTTGTCATTATTTTCCCCCACAGCGATTGGCTATGGGCTTGTGTGTCTAGCTATGGCGTACCTCGCATCTCTAATGGGCTCTGTGCTGCAGGTGAGGTCCATGATCATCATAACATGGATATAATAATAAGATATATACAAAAACATTTGAGATGTAGTTTAATTAAATGTAATTTTACAGTTAACAATCTTTCTGTCTATCTCTGTGTTTTTTCCCTTCTTTCCCTTCTAAATCCTTAAGGCGGCACTCAGTATATTTGGGATGGTGGGAGGACCTCTTCTTGGCCTTTTCTGTCTTGGGATGTTTTTTCCTTGGGCCAATTCCACTGTAAGTCAAACAGCAAAGTATTCAAATTAGGGCTGTAACGATTCCTCGATTAAAGTCGAGTACTCGATTAAAAAAAAATCCTCGATTGCAATTTTCCCATGTCGAGTAACCGGCAAAATACCGGAAGTGGCGCGTTCCACAGACGAGAATCCATGAACCGCATTATTACACCGTTTTCTGAAGCTATGTGATATATTTAAAACCATTTGCAATCATAATATACCATAGTGCTATTGTGAAATCACAAAGGCTGTGATTCAGTTAAATAAATATATCCTCTGGGTTTTTTTTCCACAGAGAAGCATGACGCTTTACTTACATGCGTGCAGATTACATGTTAAAATTACCTCAGCTCCGTTCACGGTAAACGCTGCTCCACGCAAACTCAGTCTCTGCAGCGCTGTTTGTTTAGGTTTCCAATAACGTGCATTTGGGAACGCAAGTCGGAATTGTTGTTTGGCCAATATTAGACAAGGATTTGATCATGCCTTGTCAAAGTCAGTATAACAACAACTAACACCAGGCCGCTGGCACCCTCTGCAGGCATTTGTTATTTATGTACATAAGTGACGTTTATTTTAGTTTATATGATTTATTTTACATGGGTGTATTTTATTTTACACGGGTGTTGTTCAATAAAACCCATATAATTACTTACTTTGATACTTTATTTGAACCAATTATTGTTGCTTGTTATTATATATTTGTATTTTAAGTCATCCAATTAATCGATGTAATAATATGTAGAATACCCGATTACTAAAATATTTGATAGATACAGCCCTAAGTTAAACAAAACACAAAGCTGTTCAAATGTTTGGGGTCGATAAGATTTTTAAAATGTTTTTTAAATAAGTTTCTTATACTCTTCATGGCTGCATTTATTTGATCAAAAATACAGCAAAACAGTAATATTGTGAAATAGTATTACAATTTAAAATAACTTTTTACTATAGTAAATAATATATTTTAAAATAATTAATTAATGTGATGGCAATGCTGATGGCATTCCTCCAGTCTTCAGTGTCACATGATCTATCATATATCATTTTACATGATGATTAGGTGTTCAAGAATCAAGAAACGCGTTTATTGACCCAAAACAGTTTTACAAGTATCTTTGTTTAATAAGTTACTTGTCACTACTGCAGTGAAATTTAGTAGATGATTTCATGGTATGATGTAATTTCATGGACTGAGTGTGTTTTCAGGGTGCTCTGGTTGGACTGGCGTCAGGGTTGGTCATGGCTTTCTGGATCGGTATCGGCAGTTTTGTTTCACGTATGACTCCACCTGGGATAAATGCCACCATCATGCCTGATGTTGGAAACATGACAACAGCTGTCATGACGACGCTCATCACAACTAAACCCAGGTGTGTATTTATAAGAAATGAATGGTGCTCAAGTTTCCATTTTCTGCTCTGAAACGCTTGATTACTTTGGTTTAGACCAATCAGAAATTGATTAATTTAGCTTCTGTGGCCAGTTGCTTAAACTGGTCATACAGGTTATATATTTTGTTTCTGTAAGACTGGTCATAACTTTTTTAAAGTCTATTGTGGCATTAAAACATAGACTGACCTATTTTGAGACTGAAAACTGGTACGAGACAACCTGTCACTCACATGAGATCACAGCTATAGCAAACCACAATGATCCAACCATCCAGTCAATTCTTGATGGACAAAATCAAGTCCCTACATTTTTTTTTTTTTTTTGAAAAGCCGTTTATACTTATACGTCACAATAGGGAAGAAAAGACTATTAGAACTTCCATTTCAGCCGACTTTATCATAATGGGATGGTGCAGCTGGCCCCGATTATAATTCATAAAGCCTTTTCAAAAATAATAGCTATGATACAGACTAAACCGACCCATTTATTGTGTCTTCTTGTCTTTTCAGGCCCTCTGGACTTCAGGCTCTGTACTCTTTATCATACATGTGGTACAGTGCTCATAATTCTGCCACGGTTGTGGTGGTGGGACTACTGGTCAGCTTTCTCACAGGTAAAGTCTGTTCTAAACACTTGAAATAGTTTCTCTTATATTATATAAATATTGGGTAGATACACCGGTAATTTGCTTTAGTATAGTGACATATTAAAGCTTATAATTTATTTTTGTTTTAATAATATTATAGTTTACTGTTTTTGCACATACAAATTTATAGATGGCTTTATATTACTTTAATATTATATTATATTATATCACAACAGTATCATCATATAAGGGGGTCCTTAGATTGAAAACCCCGGGTCTACAATGACATTATTAGCAGTTGTATTTTGGTATTATTTATGTCATATTTCAGTATTTATTAAAATTTTGAATTAGTTTTTATTTTAGTTTAGGTTTGAATAATTTTATGTGTTTTTGTCATTTTTATTAGTTTTTATGTATTAAATATCTTTAATTTAATTTTGTTTCAGTTTTAGTTTAAGTAATTTTAGAATTTTAACCTTTTTTCCCCCCAGTTCATTAGCAAGGCAACATTGAAAGCTTTTCATCTAATATTTATATTTTATTTAATTTAATTTACTGAACACAATATTGAATAGTTTAGTTTTAGTTAACAATAACAACACTGTTTATTATGCTGCAAAAAAAAATATATATATAAAAACATATTGTGGTTTGTGTCCTCTCAGGGCCATGGAAGGAGAAGGACTTAAACCCAGGAACTATTTACCCTGTGCTTGGCACTTTGCTGTTCTTTCTGCCCCAACGGTACAGGGAGAAACTCTGCTGTGTAACCCCACTTGGAGACAAGGTAACTCAATAGAATGCTCGGTTGACATCACTTACAGAATCCAGTTTCATTTACAACATTCCTACTTTCATTATTGGCTATAGCCCAAAGGTCTGGACCACCAGCCTTACCTGATGGCCCAGAAAAAGAGCAACGGTGTTGCCTGCACTAATGAGGAAGACAAGATCAAGGATGAGGAGGGAGAACAGAGACCCGCCCAGCCAACTTGTAACCTGGCCCATACTGTGCAGGAAACAGCCTTGTGAAATCTCCTACACTATTACAGACCTAAAGGACACTTAGTTTCCCACAGGCTCAAGGAGAAAAACATCTGTTAGAATGTCAACAGATGCCAGCGATGGAGGTGAGGGGTTGTCTTGTTTATATGTGATACTTTATGATGTCAGTGGTCTGTCATAAAAATCGTATTGTGTTTGAGATCATGTTGAACAAATTGAGATGTGTTGAGCTGATGTGATCACGTAAATCTTTTAGTTTACATGTCCTAAATTTAATCTTAAGATTGCTGGGTCGTGATATACACGTCGCACACGCACAAATCAAAGAAACCATGCTGAACGGCGGGTTTAAGATGGATGGTTTATTACAAGAAAGACCACAGTTTGCACAAATCTTTAGTCGTTTAATGTCACTGCCATTCAAGTTTCGGGGTTTCTCTCCCAAAGATTTAGTTTCGTCCAAAGTTCACTACCATTAGCCTTTCCATTCTGTTTGCCTTTGAAAGAACTACAGATGAGTTCACTAAACCGAGTTAAGTTTACAGCAAATGAAGTATGGCTAGTATTGAAAAATGTAAATGTAGTGAACTTTCAGTGTGTCATCTGCAGTGAAGAAGTGCCATATTGTGATCGATCCAATGAATCTAATGCATGTTTAATCTGTGGTTACCTCATTGAAGCCCATTGTTTGTGACAAGTGCCTCCTCATATTAATGTATGATGTAGTTTTGTGACTGGATTGTTTCTTTAGTTTGTTGTTTCGTAGTCTAACCCAAATGGACCGTCTGGATGCCCCTCTATTGAATTCCCATGATGCTTTGCATTGTGAGAGCCTGGCTAACTTTACTTTAACATCTCAAAAAATGAATAATTTATGTATGCCTAGATTGCATATTATTTTGGTATAGATGATTTATTTAGGAAACAGTCATGTTTTGAAATGTTCTTTAAAAGTTACAATAGCCTATTATTCACATATCTGATCAAAGATTTAGTAGTAAAGATGCTTGTTGTTATAGTATCAAGAGTACTATGAAGACTAACTGCATAGAATTGAAATCTTAGTGCTGGTTACTGACCATAATTATCAGTATTAGTATATGAATTGATATGGTTGCACTTGGGTTCTTGTAATTTGATTCGTTTTTGATGTTATAGTGGCACTTTCTGTGATTTGCTGTCTAATCCAAATTCAAAACTCAGTTTAAGCCATACCATGTATAGTTGCTTGCTATAGGATTCCTAGGTCCTTGTATTGTGCCTATGACTGGAACGAGAGCTTTCTCTGAACCTGTCACAATCTCACAAACACAGATATTCTATTATAGTCTATTATATTTTCAGGTTATGTGCGCTCTGGGTCAACAGTTTGTGGAAGTCTTGCAGTTTTTGTGTTTGGTTGTTTATTGTGGGTGTCTCATCTTGGTCTGGTGACAGTTTTACATTTGTCTTCAAAGAATCATCCTATGTGGAATCATGATCGTTTCATGGTGACTTTAAAATTAATTTCTTAAGCAAACGTGCTGTTGCACCACGTCTTGCTGCTTTTTCAGCATCCTGCTTATGGGCACTGCATTTTTAAATGGCATGCCATGATAAAAAAAAATTTTTTTTTTGAAGGGTCTCGAGACCAGTGTTGGGGACATTTATTTTTAAATGTAATGCATTACAGTATTGCGTTACTCCCTAAAAAGTAACTAATTGTGTTTACTAATTGTGTTTAATAAGCCATTTTAGCTTATTAGTATGGTTGAATTGGATCATCAAAGGTCAGAAGCATAGCCATTTGGTTATTAAAGTGAGATTAAATACACAAAGTATATTTGTATTATTTAAGATATTTAATGATTGCAGATTTGCAAAGTATTCTGGGTTTGCAATTCAGTTTTTATTAATTGAGGAATACTGAATCTGTTTTTGTGCAAGTGAGATGAGTAAATGCCTGCTCACATTTAGTCTAGGACTACAATAAGCATCATGTTTACACAGAGCACACAACGTCTCTGCACTCACTCACGATTTCTCTCAACGTGGGGACAGACAGGAGAGCTGTCGTTCAGTAAATCGGAAAACAAAGTAATTTGCATCACTTATTTGAAAAATTAACTTAGATATTTTATTTTGTTAATGTGTTATTTTACTCATTACTTGAAAAAGTAATCTAGTTATGTAACTAACATTATTTTGAGTGCATTACCCCCCAACACTGCTGGAGATCCTGCGTTCTTTCCATTTCGTAGCGCTGTCTCAGACGTCTCTTTTGCTACACTGCTTCTTGGTCGTCCTCTGTTCAGTTCGGTTCCGTTACAATCCATCTTGCTTTGTTTTGAAAGTTACTTTGTGTCCAGCCTTTTCTACATATTGCTCGATGAACACCATATTTTTAGGACACTATTTCAAGTTATACTATTTCTAACTTTTTAAACACATCCTTACATTCCATTGCAAGCCTTTGTTTTTGAATTCAAGTACACGTCCTTTGTGAATTAATGGCCCCAAGGGTTAGTTGAGTGAAGATGACCTCTCTACATTTCATAAGATCTTCACGCCTTTAGAAATATATTGACAGCAATGAAATACGACATACTTTTTTTAGCCTAGCCTGGTTTTCAAACGTCTGCTATGGAGCCGATGTGTGTTCAGTGTTCAATCATTCTTGACACTATTTTTAATCCATCCAGTTCAAGCTTTTAGATTAATAATGACATTTATTTCAGTTATGGAAATAAGAAATTCCTTTGGGATTTAGAAACTTGAGCATTCCACTCACATGGTCCGATAGAGATTATCCCTTTAATGTAACATGATTTCTCATGTTCTCCTATTATATTCATTGTGTAAAAGACATTGTTCTTAACATTACTAGTGTCATAATGTAGGACGTGTTAGACTGGATCAATTGCGTGTTGAGTTGCCATCCGTCATACCTGAAATTACTTGAATTATGTGTGTAAAATGCTTTAAAACACCTGGACTTTTTAAAGTATAGAGCACTTGATTTTACAGACTGAATATTGCATCTAAAAAAAATTTCTCTCTCCTAAGAGTGTCTTAATTCAGAATGTATTTCCCCTTTGAGCGATGAAAGAAGGAATAAATCACCACAGACACATTTTAAATCTGCCTACAACACGACTGATTGTTAAGGCACAGGCAGGGACTGAACTATTATAAGCTATGCTGTCCTACAATCTAAAACTGTGTAACCCTAAGAGAATCAACCTTGGGGGGCCTATGTGGAGAAAAAACACTGAGCTCTACTGTGAGAATTGTTTTTTTATGACATTTTTAATACACATTTTATATGGGAAGCACAACACTCTTTTGTGCAAAATAAATATTTAAATACGTAATATTTATGTTTGTATAAATATTATGAGAATATTTATTTTTATGGAAGTTTTCCTATTTTATCTTCCCAAATATGCATTCCAAAAAACCATAAGCAATGGAGTCTGACCAGCTTGATTGCTTTGGGCGTGCCTTCACTTAGTGTCTCTTGATTTGATTGGTCGTGAAAGTTCTCGCAGAGAACTTTCCTTTATGTGAAAAAGAGGCTGTTGCATTGGCCTGGAGAGCATCTATATTTTATTTAAATAGATGAATGCAGAATACATGAACCGATAGCCACTCTAGTGGGCATTACTTTGAACCATGAACACTCATTTTTTCCTCTTGATGAATTGTTTGTAATGAGAATGTGATATAAAATTCGTCTTGATAAAAATGTCTTCCTGACTGTCTTCTGTGATTTCTGTCATATTCTGCCACAGTAACTGTGCTTAAAAAGTACTTCAATAAAGGATAGGTCAAAGTTAAATATTTTCATACTGTTTCATATCATAATTGTATTTTGATCTTGCGGTCCCATTCAAAAACTGTTAAAACACCTCAGCATCTTCATAAAGAATCACACTGAAATCAAAAGCAAGCTCCTGTCAATATATAATTATTTAATTGTAATAAAACAAAGGCACATATTCTGTAGTATGTTACTAGCATTAAACAGTGCTATTACCTAAAAATAAATGTAATACATTTGTTCATAATAGTGTTGATTAACAGATTGGTGTGGTCCTATGGTTGTTTTTTTTACTTCATGGTCATCACTGTATCGATGCATTTATGAGAGTCCCATGGATATGAATAAGATGACAGAATTACTCATTTCCTCTTTCTCTTCTCTACAATCTTGACAAAGTTCTGAACATCCTCTGCCAGTAACTGCGGCTCCTCCATAGCAGCAAAATGGCCCCCACGGGCCATGGGAGTGTAAGTCTTGAGCCTACGGTATTTCTGTGTCACCCACAATTTAGGGGTGTGCATCAACTCGTTGGGGAAAGAGGCCACACCAGTTGGAACGTAAACTGGAAGCCTATTGGGTGAAAGAGAAATAGCACATTAATGTTAATGAATTAAATAAATTAATAGTGATTTTGCATTATGCACTACCATTCAAAACTTTGGGGTCAGTAAGAGTTTATCTTTTTTTATTTTTTTATTAAATCAATTCAGCAAAGGGACAATACATTTATTTACTGAGTGATGGCAAAAAAAGTCTATTTCAAATGGTGTTCTTTTGAAATTTCTATACATCACAAAATCCAGAACAGAAGTACCATGATATCCAAAAACACATTAAGCAGCTCAACTGTTTCAAACATTGATAATTAGAACTGTTAATTGAGCAGCAAATCAGGATATTAGAATGATTTCTGAAGGATCATGTGACACATGTGAAGACTGGAGTAATGATGCTGAAAATTCAGCTTTGCCATCATAGGAATAAAGGACTTTATAAAATATATTAAAATAGAAAACAGTTATTTAAATTTGCTATAATAATTCACAATATTACTGTTTTTACCGTATTTTTAATCAAATAAATGCAGCATTGGTGAGCATAAGAAACTTCAAAAACATTAACTCTTAACCAATCCCAGATGGTAGAGTACATGTTTACATGTAGAGAAGTTCCTGTGACTAATATCTCCAAATACTTTTGGGAACACTATATTGAATAAACAATTAAGCTTCATTTTAATCAAAGCCTGTATTTCTCTTACTTTGCATGGGGCTGGTCTAAGCCTTTGCCAAAGTTCTCTTTGTAGAAGCGCATGGAGGATATAATGCACCTAGAGGTCCAGTAGATCATCACATTCGTCAGTAAATCATCAAGAGAAAACTTCCTGTTGGGGAATCAACAGATTATTTAACTGAACACATTATTTCACTGACTTTTAATGAAGCTAAACTAAAAAATACATATAAAGTACTACCTCTCCAGTCCACCATCCTCAAGTTTCTTAAATTCAGGATCAGTCCAGGTTGAAAATTTCTCCAAAATGTAGGCAGCCAAACCAACAGGAGAGTCATTCAATCCACGGCCTGTGCAATACAGTCAAGCTTCAAATCAAATTTCAAATTATGTTACATAAAACCAAATATATAATCCAATGTCACAAAAGATTCATGTGTGGAGTCTATAGAGTGCAACAGTACCCGCCCCCTTTTTCAGTGGCACTGGTTCCGGTATTTTTTCCATTAATTTTTCCTATTGGGACTTAAAAAAAAAAAAAAAAAAAAGTCTTCATTAAAGAGTTAAAGAGCCATGAACCAAACGAATCTGCTGCAAGGTGAATCATAACACTACAAACTTTGATTTGAAGCAATTTGTTGTATATATATATATATATATATATATATATATAAACTAGGGATGGGCATTTTTCAAAAATATTGTATTTGAATATTTGGGCTCATAAAAATTAGAATATTCTAATATGTGTTTATTTAAATTACGTTTAACGAGAAAGTTAAACTCTTTAAACTCTTTATTTTTTATTAGTTAGTTTTTCACCAGGAATTCCACTGTTAAACAATTATTTTAAAAACAACCTGAAATAATGTGGGCTGACGGCACATATCATGGATTAACAACCTCGTATAGTAGAGGTCTTTAAAGATTTATAAGTTATTGATAAATTTCTCCAAGGAGAAAATGAATGTTTTTATTTCCACGACCGGACTGTTGCACTCTATTCAAAGATGCACATTTTTATTCATTTAATTCACTTTGAATATGTCTCTCACCTGCAGTGTCAGGTTTAGTGGATTGTATGTGCATGTATCCAGTCTCCTTCATGGCATTCACTACAAGCTTTTCCATACAAGGGAAAAGGCGTTTCACATCATGTTCAGAGAAGCCAAAGAGTTTGGGGAATCGTTGACCAAAAAGTATAGACAGCACCATGAGAAGGCCTGGTTTCGCAGGTGGAGCAAAGTTAACGTGGAGGCCTTTCACAGCACTAAAAAGAAAGGTGAACAACAAAAGTACTTATTGAAATCTTTTTATTTCTATACACATTATCTTCCTTTAATATATCTGACTTTAATTTACTGCATTCTATCTGATGATTTCAATGAGATTAAATACTTTTAATAGTGTCTCTCAACCACTAAGGGGCCTCAGCAAACGTCCAGGGGGCCCCAACAAGTCTTAAAATGAATGTTGTTCTTTTAACATAATCTTAAATAAAGTTGATTTAAGTACCAAAGATATATCAGTTAAAATATGAGGGCCTTTGAATATTGTCTTGGACAAAGTTGGGCCTTGAAGTCAAAAAAAGTTGAGAACCAATGCTTTTATACATACTTGGGCTCCAGCTGGGTCATATTAGTGGTAATAAGCCAACCCCAGTCTCCTCCCTGAACGTAGTACTGGTTAAAACCAAGACGCTTCATCAGTTTATTAAATATGTGCGCTGCACATACAGAGTCGAACCCTGTGCAAAACACATTATGATCATAAAAAATGGAATTGTATGTAAAACAGACCAATTTACATGTTTTTGAAACAATTAAATATCTGTTGGGTTGGGTTGTTTGCCATTTACCTTTCTTATGTGGGGCCTCGGAGAAACCATAACCAGGTATTGAGGGACAGATGACTTCGAAGGCTATGTCATCAGGGCTGGCTGGCTCCGTAAGCAGGGGGATGATCCCATAAAACTCATAGAAGGAGCCTGGCCATCCATGGACCATCATCAGAGGTACTGCGCGGGTTCCCTCTGCCAGGTTCTTCGGTTTCACGTGAACATAGTGAATATCAATACCTTTTTTTATAGAGGACAATATAACACAGAACAATGAAATCTGTTGTAGTGTACTGTAATATATGCAAAATGTAAGTGTCTATCTGTGAAAAATAATGCCCTTTGATGATATTTACTCAATAAAAGTATTTTTTTCAAGATGCAGAGATGTGTATTTTTCTCTATAGCTCTGTACTAGTTAAGACTCACCTTCGATTTTGGTTTTGAAATGAGGATATTTGTTCAGTTTATCCACTTGTTTGCTCCAACTAAAATCATTCCTCCAATAAGACACAACCTTATCAAGGTATTTGGAGTTGAAGCCATAGTTAAACTGACTATCTTCAAGAGAAGGAAAGGAGCGGGTCTGGTCCAGCCTGCGGTGCAAATCCTAAGGAATAAAAAGGAGCTTTTTTTAAAGACAAATCCAAAAAGTATATCTCCACTGAAATAATTATTCAAAATCTTATTCTGATGATGACATCAGGATTTACCTCAATCTCTTCTGGAGTTGTCTCAACTTTAAACGGGCGGATACTATCGTCCTCAGGTCCTTGGGGACAGGCTCCCACACCCCACCACCCATCCTGAGCTTTCAGGACATTCTTTCTCTTCTTCAGGAATACCAGAGTAACCACTGCACCGAGCCCCAATGCCACTGCCAACTCTATGTACATGGTTTAAGGGCCTGGAATAAAGCAAATAATAGTTATTTTCAACTAGATTTAACCTGACATGTTTTGCTCAAGCGTTAATTGATGATAGCTAGCTCATGGATCACCCCCTGCAGAATATGAACCAGCAATCTTTCATTGCTCTAGTTGCCTAGACTCTAGGCAACATGATTTTAATGCATGCATGCAAGAAAATGGAGCAAAGGTTTATTGTTGCACAACGTTGCCAGCACTGGGATTAGGGTGGACAAAGCTCGGTTGTAACAACATGTGGGTCAGTGACAAAGCTTTTCTGTAACTCCTAATGCACAGTAAATACCCTGTGAATAGCAATCTGATGTGATCTGTGCTGTTCCAATTATGAATTATTCACAGAAATATCATTCGACATTACCTCACCTGACAAATACTTTTTTTCTGCAGTTAAATGATATAAAACAATATCTGAATAATAATTTATTTAATCTAACAGGCTAGATGATTATAGTGGAAGAGTAGCAATAGACTAAGCTAAATTATTCTCAATCTTTATCTTGAAAGAAAATAAACGATGACACGCTACTTGCAAATCCATTTAACCTAATAAAGTTATTATTAAAAGCTGTATAACAATGTTGTTGCATATATCAGGTTTATTTCATGAAAAAATAATGTAAAAAAAATAACAGCTACATCAACAGCAGGGATAGCAGCACACTAACAGTATAACGTTATTGTTGTAAATTAACATTAGTTAACAAAGTAACTAGGTAAAACATGCAAAAACGCTATGATTAACACCAGACATAATGCCCACTTACCTCTATGAAGCAAAGTTGCTGTATGATCGTTTAGCACCAAGACCATAGACAGTAAAAAGACGCAGTAACATAAGCCCAATGCACTATGGGAAATGTAGTCACAGAGGCGCTGTGCTCATTTCCTTTCAGAAACACATGTCCTGTGAACCTTGTTTACGTCCTCCTTTCAAATAATAGTGGTGGTTTTATTTTAGTAAAGCTAACTAAACGCAAGCAAACGTTTTCAAATTTCACGATATTGTATTTTGATAGTTATATGACCCTGTAATTAAGTAATGGTTGGAAGACTTTTATTATTATTTTTTTTAAATCAAAACATTTAAAAAAGTAACAAAATAAAACCTTTTTTTTAAACTGCCAAATATTTAACTTACGCAAATGATGATTGTTCGTAGAGCCATTTTTTTCAACGGGTTTTATAAAGAACATCAGCCGTTTTTTCAACGGCTCTGGTGTGTGA
This sequence comes from Meda fulgida, assembly GCA_030578275.1. NCBI lineage: Eukaryota > Metazoa > Chordata > Actinopteri > Cypriniformes > Leuciscidae > Meda > Meda fulgida. Next base: position 9,528,031 of record CM060635.1, read on the forward strand.
GAAAGACTAAATTGAAGTTTCTCACTCGCGAAAAAATCGTTAACTTTACTGAAAAAACAACAACTGTCTGGACTGAAGCAGTGGGCGCCCAAAGAGTCTGACAGGAAGACAAGCAAACTAATGTTTGGGAAGGGTTGACGCGTTTTCTGAGGTAAAACATGTTCTACCTGCTTAAAATGGCCTACTCACAAAATACTTTCTCCATTGTGGTAAGGTACGGAACACAATGAAATCTATATTCAATGTGACAATATGTGCTAAACGCATTTATAACTGTGGTAGCTGCTAGACTACATCCTTATTTTTTTTAGAGGAAATATGCTAAACCTTTACATTTAAAACATGACAGGTAATACTTGTTAGTTGTAACAGCAAATTGTATCCATCTACCAACACTGAATCCTATCAAATATAAAAACAAAGGTTAACATTGTTTTAAAAAAAAAAAAAGATTAAAATGATGTTTACTGTGCACAAACGTTGGGTGTCAGCATATTATCAAGCATTGAAATAACTGAATAATTGCTTTTTAAGTTAACTGTAAAAGCATTGTTAAATGCTTGTAGACTTCGATGCTGTTTGAAAGTAAGAGTAAAATGAAATAGGATGAAAAAAAGAGATACATTTATTTAGGTTCAATGTACATCATGCATAGACATACAAACTAGATTACAACGAAATCCTAAGAAATTAAGAAGGTCCTGTTTCGATATGTATTCCCTCGATGTTGGTGCAGTTAAAACACACTTTTCCAAACTTTTTTTAAATTGGCAGACCAAATGAAACAACTGTATAACCACTACAACGTTGTCCGACCTCCGCAATAGGAACACAAATATCAGCATCTTGTATAGGATGTTTCCTCTTGTCTTGCTGCTTGCCCTCCAAACGAGCATAATCATAAACATTCTCAGTATACAGTCAATAAACATCAGCCAAACTTCATCTCCATCCTCCTGTAGATCCTTTTCTCTTCAATGTCAGTCAGATCGAGTAACAAACAACTGTCCAATCCCAACAGGTCCTTTAATTCAGTCCGTTTCCATGGATCCACTGTGGGTCTCTTTGGAGACCATTAATCTCATCAACTTCCCATGCAGTTTCTCGATCTTCTTTACATCTTGGGCCTGGTCAGTCTTGTACTGTAAACACTAAGACAAAACGTACAGTGAATCTAACATGATCTACATAAGATCACTAACAAAACCGTATTCTTGCCAGGGCTAAAAACATACATACCACTGCATCATCTGTGACCTTCATACAGAGATTTCCATCACAGTGTCGATATTTCAGAACCACTCTGACCTGAATGAACAACATTAACAAGACAGTTACAGTGCATCAGTACATGTAAGGTTTGAATACTGCAGTCTTTTTCTGGCTGACAGTTTCATTTTCAGGCATTGATTGATTGATACATTTGACCCAATTTAAAAAAAAATGTTTTTACTGTAAAATATGTGCGTGTAGCCGGTAGCCTAAAAAAGCCTATAAAACAAAGGTCTTTTATCAATTACCTTCATCGGGTCCGTCAAATAAAGTTTTTCTGCAGCTCGCGCAAATTCTTCCCACGTCTGGTAATAAGGCATGATGTAATAAACTAAATATAGGGTATTTTGGTAAATACTTTAGAGGCGTAGCAATATACAGCTGTTAGACGTGAAAACCCAGGTGGCATAAAATAATGGCCACTTTGAGTCGTAGAAAAACGCACTCTGATTGGTCGGCAGCTGAACTGGCCAATATAAAACGTGCATACTGACGAGTAATCACTACGTAGGGTACGTGGTCGGATATGAGGATTGTGATTGGTTTTTAGAAATAGAATGAGCGGTAGAAATCATAGGTAGAAATGACGAATAGAATGAAAAGAAAGGCGGGGCTTAGTAGCCGCATTGTCACGTGGTACCTGTGACATTTTAAACCACTAGTCAGGGCGGCTCTACTATAATTATTTGTGATGACTTCAATGAAAATAATTTTATAGAAATTGCTAAATAGAATTTACATAGTTAAGTTAGGTACATAGGCATAGTCATTGGAATAGCAGATTTTTAACGATTACACATTCGAAGACACAAAACGAAGACACAAAACGTCATGTGATTTGAATGAAGCTTAGAGGAGGATTCGGTATTTTGAGCCACCATGCGCTTCATGCTGGTAAACAACCGTCTCATCGTATCCAAGGCAAGCACTAACTTCAAATATATCCCGTAAAGGGCCGGTGAACGACAGCTACACTGACGTGTATTTAGTCAGAGGAATATAAAGAACTGTTCATCCATTAATTCAGAACAATTGGGACATTTTCCCCAATCATCTCAATGGCAAAAAGTGTCCCAATTTACCGAAATACATGAAATACAGTGTCATTTTCAAATCTCGAAAAGCAGTATATGAGCAAATTACAAATGTTTGTAAATGTTTTTTGTTGTTGTTAAACAGCTTTGGAAAAACATGCATTTTTGACACGTAGAATGCATAACTTAAACACATAATTAACCACTAAATATTGTCTAAAAAGCAATGGCATAACTGTGATACCAAAAATACAGGGTTCCCGAGGCTCAAGCACGAGAATGTTTTAGCATGTGTACCAAATTGAATAAGAGTGCACCAGTAGATGGCAGTGTAGACCTTTTATTTCAAAGCCTGGATATTTAAACCAAAAATTCTAATTGTATCTCAAATGCTTTCCTTTTCATTCTGCCTTCAGTCATAGACCCTAGCCATATATACCCAAATATTCTTATAGTGCATTAGAATCAGAGATGCATGAGTGACAGTGGTAGTTGATCTGGTAACTGAGATGCGGGGCCCAAGTCGCAAGGTTTGAACACTTGTGATGAACCATCAAATCTGAACTTCTGCCATCAAAGCAAGCAAACCATTCGCTCTTTTTTATGAACAGCTGACAGCACACAGATTAGAGTCAGATAACATACACTTATCAACTGTAAAGCATCTTAATATGCTGAAGGCTTGAATGAATGTGATCAAATGCACTATCAATTATAATCTTTAATTACATTTTTTAATCGATAATACTATAATACACACACACACACGCACACGCACGCACGCACGCACGCACGCACACACACACACACACACACTCATATAAAAAGAGAGAGAAGTAAAAAGTATATATATGTATATATATATGTATATGTATATATATATATATATATATATATATATATATATATATATATATAGAGAGAGAGAGAGAGAGAGAGAGAGAGAGAGAGACAGAGAGAGACAGAGAGAGAGAGAAGTAAAGTAGAAAGAAATATATATATATATATATATATATATATATATATATATATATATATATTCCGTTTTTACCTTTATCTTAATATTTTACAAGTATTTTACATATCTGTCTGTCTAAATCATAAATGCCTGACAAACTATCATATGGGGGCGTGACCTGCGTGTCCCTTGCGTGGTGACGTAGCCAGTAAAGCTATGCGTCTGTGCTGTGGCTGTAGAAGGGGATCCCAGCGGCACGTTGCCGCTATTAGAAGATCAGGCGTTTGCAAGACCAAACAGAAAATTACATTCTCACTTACATTTTTTTGTGCTGCAGCATCCACATACAGCTGCAATGCGGTAGATCATGTAGATCTAGTTATTTTTTTTATTTACTTTCATTTTTATTTTTTACTTTTCGCGATACAAACTCTCTCTGGTCCTGCAGCGTTTCATTCATATCTTTTGTGATCAAGTGCGAACTTTGCAAACTCTCTCAAATTATATAACACCGAATAAATAGCGCGGAAATCACCATGAGGTAAGTGAAATCTAGTTTAATCTCAACCCAAAGGCATTTATATATGCGCTGCTCTTCTTGTTTGGGGGAAAAATTATGCGTGGCTATTTGCGCACTGCCTATAAATAATTCATGAACAAACAGTTGATTAAATAAATGCTGTTTATGATATAGATTGTCCTAGTATTTGTACTGCAATTCATTTTAGTACTGTTAAAAGTAATCATTTACATTTTTACAGCTAAATTGATCAATTAGTAAAATCAATTTGAGCGCCTGTATAATTGCATAACGTTACTTGATATGGGTTGTGAGGAAAAGACGCACGTAAAGGCCTATCTGCAAATGAAGTATCATGTAAATATGCAGTTCAATGCAGCACGGCACTGAACTTGAGAGATCTTGTTTGTTTAGGATGCATCATTTAAGCATAGTTGAGCTTGTGACTACTTTGACACTTCTGTTCATGTTATAAAGAAAATGAGCATAACAATGTTTTAACACATTGGCTTTATTTTAGAGGACGATGCCAATTCTAATGTCATTTTGATCAGTTGATCATTTCTAATCAAAAATATTATTTATTTTTTAAATGTCACTGGTTTGACACTGATTTAAAGTGTGTGTGTGTATATATATATATATATATATATATATATATATATATATATATATATACATATATATATATATATATATATATTTATATATATACATATATACACACACACACACACACTAGTCATACACTGTTAGCTAACAACTAAGGATTGGATCCATTACATTGCATTGTGATGTAGGCATGTTCCCATTGTCTGGTGATCTGGTGAGAGCATGTGTTAAAATGTTCAGGCCTTGCTTTGATTATCAGAATAACTAAGTATTTCCTCCCACACTGAAAGCATATGAAGAAAGAGCCAGCTGTTGGCAGCCTTCAGCAGAAACAAGCTGCCCTTAAAGCAGAGTTTGGATGATATGACATAACCTTCCCCTTAGGTTTAGATTAATCTCTTCTGTATTATTTGGCCTGTCTTCCCACGAACCGTGGTGTTGCATAGTAAAGCACCTCAGATGTACGTGGGTAGCCTCTTGTGTCAAAAACAGGATTGTCTCTCGCTCGGGAGTGATTGAGCGGAGGCGAATGTTCATGTTTGTTAGCCATAACAGGTGTGGTTTGTGTGATTTTAAGACCCAGACTGTTCCCTCTTACTCATCACGAGCATGTGTTGGGAAGTGTCAAGCTTTTAACTGTGTGACACGAACGTAGGTTTATTATGTGTATGAGGAATTAACCTAATTGTATTAACAACCTTTTATGAATCAAATTAATTAATTTAGGACAAAAGTTTGGATACACTTGTATGCATTTGTTTCTCGTGATCTTAAAAAGTGCCTGAGCATGAATTTCAGTACACAGCTAAATTTCTAAATGAATTTATTTAGTTCACTTTTATAAATTATAACTCTTTTTAAATGGTCTAATTAGTGAATGAAAATTATCCAGTGTCCAGCATGTATATAACTCAGTCAATATGCTGTAAAAAGTGTAATTTCCATACTTCCGTCTGTGTTACTTCATATTTAAAAAATGTTCTTAAATGTGGAAAAAGTAGCTGTGAAGAATGAGTAGTGTCAACTTGTGACTGGTAGTGTATACTTTAGCTTAGTAACTAAATGTAATCAACCCCCTGAAAGGCTTGATTCATGATTTCCAAAATTCCAGGAAGGCCAGGTCAGTAATATGCTGTCTGGTTCACAGATCATGAAAGTGTCTTTCAAGATAGAGATAGCCTAACTGAATGGACTTGAATATATCTTGTCATTTTTGTTTTCCGTTAGTGCATGTTAACTGAACTCTTAAGCATTCTTGTGTCTTTTCCATCAAATTCAAATCAGGCTGCTCTGATCTCTAGGCCTAATCAAGGCTTTCTGAGTTTTGTAGATAGAAAAGTGCCCATATGAATTCATCAGTATGCTCTCGCTTTATCTATCTGCCATTAGAAAAGACAAGTCCCCTCAGGATATTCATGCCTAATCAGAACAGAATAATATGCGAGCGCAATTGTATTGAAGGGGCCATTTAAAGTTTTCCTTTTCTCCTTAGGTAATTTACTCTCTTTGGTAGAGATACTGTGTCTACCTAATCTGCCCCCGACCCTTCTCTCTCTATTACACCCTGTCACCTATTATATTTTCCATTTCATCTCTCATTTAGATACAGAGCCCTCTGTGCAAGTTCTTTATCTTTGACGTCAGTGGCTCAGACTCGTCCTGTTGCACTCCTCTCTTACCACCACATTGTTTCTAGAGGAATTTAGATAAAGCAAAAGCAATCAAGAATGCATTTAATCATTGTGGATTACCACTGATTTGTACTTCGTTTAAAGCAAGTTCATAACGTCATTTAATATCTGTGCTTTGAATGTACCAAAGTAGGTTCTGAATATGTTTGGTTGACATCATTTTTCTATACGTGCAGGTTAGTGGACTTTGTCTCTAAAATGCATTATATATTTTTTCTGGCCTATATTTCTGTAATGTTACATAGATAGATTTGAACTGTTGATGAATTCAGTTTTCTCTTTGATTATCACAAAATGGAACATAATCATGCATCAGTCTTAATTTTTCATGGTTATTTAGGTAACATGCTATGACACATTTGAAACATTAATAGATGATCGATCATACTATAATTTCCCCTTAACACTCATTGTTGATAGTCAGTGAGACACTGAAGCATGACTTGGCTAGCAGTCACCTTGAAATTTAGGCTTGCTTTGTGGTAGGCATCGAATCAGATGGTGTAGGTCGGATCATTGTCTTAGCTTGACCGGTGTTTTAGAAACGAAGTTTTGGCTATAGCCTGGATCCCTCTTCATCATAAATATCTCTTGCTATCAGACATAAAAATTAACTAGACAATATAAAGAAAATAAAAAGTCTTTCTGACTGAGTTTAGAGCAAAACATTGTTTGTTAACTCCAGAAATGCATGTGATTGTGAAATCTAACAGTCTGTCATGGCTTTGTAGGTCCCTTATGAACAAATCACTCCATGTTTGACTGCATTTGAGTGGTCCTCACAAATACTTTACCGTTGCTACTCTTATAAATTCAGTCACTTTGGAGTTCAATTATTTTTGCTAGGGATGATGATGATCACACCTACATCACGGCTCTCTGCTTGTTGGATTTTCAATGAACCGATTCAATCAAGTTGAGTGATTCTGATGACCTCTTATGCCCAAGTCTTCTCCCATATGCCCCAGATGCTTTATAGGCCAATAAGCATTCCAGAGTGTTTAAAATAAGGCTTGTCATGAATAGGTTTGATAGGATCTATAGATAACATAGGTTAAGTTACAATTATTTCTGGGTTACTAGTGCAGAATATTTGTTGAAATATTGCCAAACCCTATACACCTTATTTTTCTCAGAAGTGCGTGGCCAATTGTTGATTGAATGTGTTTAGCTTCCGGTTATTTTTAGCTGTTCAAAACAGCTTGTTATGCTGCTTGACTGGATAGCTGAACTTTGAAGAATTGGGCTTGACTTGTCTGCAGCCCATGGGCCTTGCCCAGTAGGGGGCCCCGCCTATACCTGTTTGTTTGTTTGATTTGTTCAGTTATGTGCTAGTTAGAAATTGTTAGTCGCATGCCATTTCTACTTTCGGGCTATTGCGCGTCAGGGCGATAAACGGGCCAGCCGGGGCTAAAACCCTCCAACTGAGAACTTCGAGGTCATAATCAAATGCCCTAAACTGGTACCTAACATTATTTCACATAGAAGTACACATTAGCTGGGTTTTAGATTTGTGGTAAACTTTTACGATATTTTCTAAATGTCGATAAAAACGACTGCGAAATGACAGCGTTTGTTGTGCGACTCAAACATAATATTTTTCCTCTTGTGATAAGTCATTCCAAAAATCATTGCAATGGATGTTAGTATGTTTGTTTATCGGCGCCATTGCACTAGCCAATATTTTGAATCAAAGGACACGTATGCGTGTTATCCAAACATTAATGGCAAGGAAAGCCCCTTATACTTGGGAGCGGGCACTAAGCATAAAGGATGGTAAAAAGGAGCTCAGCACCGAAAAGGAAACTCTTTTTGCACCTATGAGGCTTGCTTGTGTGGGCAGTGTGAACTCTCTAACCTATTAATATGGATACCAAAATAAATATGAGCTGCTTTTGCGTGTGGCATGTAACCAGCCTAATTTCCTCTCAGCACCTGGCTGAGTCTACAACATGTGGGTCTCTGAAGTGTTGAGAGGTAGCAAAAACTATCTATCTGCCATATGGGTTTACTTGGGTTTCTTTATTTTCCTTATTTTGTGTCCTTTACCCATTCTATAGTGCTCACAGTAAGCACCTGTTCAGAGTCTGTGAAAGCGGCGACCATTGAGCTTTTTTGAGGATTTTTTTCCATTGGAAAAATGCTTTTGTTGTTGCCCATAGCTTTTTGTCTAAATGTGTTTGGCCATGAAACGTATGTTCTCTGTTGTTTATACCTGTAATGCCTTCTCAATCAATGAATGTCATCAAGTGATTGAGTGATATTCTACCCTCAGTAATATGCTTATTTATGGATCTGAGAAAGGCTAATAGTGATCTATCTAAATGGGATGTCTTTCTGTCCTGAAGTGGATGCATTGTCTAACTATTGCATGATTTCTTCATTTAAACAACTACATATGCTGTATCCCTTAATGAGGACTGGTCATGAATGTGAAATTTGTGTTCCATGCACCCTTTTCCATTTTTATGGACGAACTTAATGTTATGAGTTAGCACTAGAGGAATTACATTTAAAGTGATTTTTTTTTCTTTCTTTTTTTTTTTGATTCAGTTCAATTGACGTCATAAATCCTACTTTGGAAAACCACTTATGGGAACTGTCACATATGTCTCAAGAGTATGGGAATATGGGATTAGCTGGCAGTGATTTGTTTTTGAAGTGCTAAGTCTGTTGGATTGATTAACAAGAAAATTGCAGGAGAGTGCTGGGGAGGTGTAACCAGCTGGTTAGTTTAGCTTATTGATCTTTCTCTCCAAATAAAATGCAGTATGCCTTGGGGCTCATCTGCACTTCCTATGAAAGGAACAATGCTACAGTTTTCCACCTCTTGTCGGTTAAATTGCAGTCAATCAGCAGCCATTAATCAACAGCTCTAGGTGGAAAAATTATGCTGGGCCTATTTAGCTTTTTGACTTCAGGCAATGAAATGTGTGAAAAATGATGCTAAAAAAGCTACCCAACTCTAAATCATTATCCACTTTTCCACCGTTGGGCCAAACCTTTCTCGGTGCTTAACCATTTAATTCCATGCCAAACCAGCCCAGCCGATACCAATATGGTTTAATTTTCTACTGTGGTGCTGATAACGGAGATTTTTGGAATGCAAATGCGTCAGTTTATAGACGATATAAGATGTAAATGGTGACTGTGTTATGGAGGATAATCAGATATTTCTTTTAATTTAATTATTAATTTGTGTTTACGTCGCTTAAATAGTGCGTCGCTTAAGTAGAGAGAAACTGCCACTAGCCAGACAACAGACAAGTGACCAATCCTCTTTTTTTTTTTTTTTTTTTGCCTTTTATTGGATAGGACAGCTAGACAGGAAGCGAGGTGAGAGAGAGAGAGAGAGGGGGGACGGGATTGGGGAAGGTCCACGAGCCGGGACTTGAGGTTGCCCGAAACATAACGGCGCTACATGTTGGCGCTCTTGCCCACGAGGCTATCTCTTCACGCATTATACCTGCACTGTTAGCAAACCATTCTGAGAATTCCGAGCCATGAACGGTTTGTAATCGTTAGAGTTGTCAAAACCGACTTCAGTACTGAAATTTACATATTGTGACGCTTTGAGCGGAATCGAAAACCCCTCTGATTGTCCATTGTGTTCACATGCTCATCGGATATGTCTGTGATTGGCTACAATGATCAACGCATGGGACAAAGTGTTTTTAAAAACGGGATCAACAACAATCAACAAGAAACCCCAATATCTGCATTCTGTTCTGAATCTCTGCATCAAAATTAAGGCCTTTTCACTTCGAACAGATACAGCATCTGCATTAAGGGTGAAATGTTTGTGTATGTGTGTGTGGGTGCATTCGGTTTAGAAATCTGGCCAGCTTCCCTCATCTTGTTTTCAAGATGGCTTGCTACATAGCACAACAGCAAGCGACGGATTCGTTACTGTCGTCCAACAGCATCCTCTCTACCACCGTCCCTCTGTGAATCTGTTTCTGTAGCTGGAACGACTGTTCAGCAGGCACTCTCCCTTTAGGCTGCTGTCACTATGAAAGGACACTTTTTCGATGTGAAGTTTGGGTTTGTAAGAAGCTTAAGGGGCAGCGTGTGGTGCTTGCATTTCGCCTCTGCGGAGGAGGACACGGATAATTACTCTAATGTGTAGAGTGTTGAAACAGCTGTGAATGTTATCACAACACAGAATTCTGATGAGTTTGCACAGTTGTACAGCCATCTCAAAGACGACTTGGATATAAGGACTTTTCTTTATCAGCAAATGCATTCCTTGCTATGGCAATGTTTTCAAAATCCTTCAGTATTAAAAATCAGCAGTTTTTAAAAGTACTTTATTCTGATTGGTCAATTGCGGCATTCAACAGTCAGATGTTTCCTAGTACTCCCTGTCGTCCATGGCAATGGCGTATATCCGTCTGAGTAACTGAAACTGGCGCTACTGTCACATGTTGCATATCACACCACAACCCTCTACGCACACCTTAGCAATAGAAGCCATTGGCTTTTTAAATATCTGAACGTACATTTAACATCAGACGATCAAGCATTATATTATGATATTCAAGCACTGATATTGAATATCTTATTCAATATCATGTTGAATATATGATAATCATAGAACTTGTAATTAGAACTAAAACACGGTGACAAAAAAAAGGATTATTAAATACTATATACAACGCACTAAGGATTGATGAGCTCCAGGGTTCATGAATATTAATCACGTTATCAGCATTCAACAGATTTGCGGAATTTAAAACGGGGACGATTATAGGTGAGCGCTAGCCAATGAGATTGCTGTTTGCACATTAGTTCCAGCCTCTGCCGGAGAATCCGGCATATCTTCTGCTTGTTCTTAAAAGCTGAATAATTCTAAGTGAACCGTTATTTGGACAGGAAAATACAACAAAGAAATATAGTTTACATGTGAGTCGATTCTGCGTGGTATGCAAGACTCTCACTCTCTGCGTCGGTAGGAGAAATACAATGCTCTCAGCAAAGCGATGGTGCTTTGTGCGGCTACACTAGAGTTTGTTACATTGAATACAAGTACATTGAGCTGATTTGAAATTGTACAGATAGCTTGACGGCGAGAGAAACTCTCAAGCGCTTAGCGAGTGAAAATATATCAATGCTAAACTTATACTTAGCCTCTAACACACACACTGGCGAGTAAAATCTAAGAATTTATTAGCCAATGGTTAATAATAGACATTATTTAGTCGCCCCGAGTGAAAATTCAGTAGCATTTGCGAGTGTTTTGTAGAGGGTTGCACCACTCATTTAAAAAGAAAAGAAAATCCAACTGGTGCCATCTTGCATCTCAATTATTAGCTGTAGTAAAGATGACCTTAGAATGTAAAAATGTAGTTATCACACAACCAGGATGCTTTGGCGGCATTGAATGAAATTAGAATTTGTTGATGCACTGATGCCTAAAAACAAAAAACAAACAAAAGCAACTAAAGCTGCACAATCGATATAAGCTTTGAAGGTTGGAGGCAATCGGTCCGCATTCCTTGTCGCCAGGCCACCGATGCCCTACATAATATACTGCCATGCTATTGTGAATAAAACATCTCCCCTTTGTGAGTGCAACAATAGAGCTGGACCCTGAAACTGGATTGTTGGACACTGGCTGTAAAACCTTCTCTTGCTTTTGTGGCCGATTAACAAAACAGTCCCGGGCATAGAGGAACCATCAAACTGAACTTCTGGATTCTAAAAACTTTTAATCAAAAACGGCTTTAAAAGATCAAATCGCATTATTGAAGATTGAGATACTGTTATATCCCACTTTGGCATTTGGGAAAAATGGCCTATTTGAACAATGCACAAGAGTTTATTTCTCTGATATGTTCCCCCTCTTTTTATGGTTAGTCGGCTCTACTTGCTCCACCCCCCCCCCCCCCCCCCCCACACACATGCACTGTTTTCTCTCTCATATGTTTCATTAATGTGAGCTTGTCTATAAGTCTTTTTTTAATCTCTCTTTTTGCCCTTTTATCAATATCGGATTGAATGTAAAGGATACATCTGCATTCCCTATTTAATATGCCACCGCTAAGAAGCTTTGCATGATCCTTCAGCCTGTACGCCATGCAGCAGTTCCGTGTCATCCCATGTGCTTCTGAAAGATCTGAGCACAGCCTAATCCAGCTGCACGATTGAACCCAGCAGCCCGTCTGCCTTCTGCCCACCTCAAGCTGTGCCATTCACAGCACACAAGCCAAGAGAACATCCCTGAAAAAAGAACATAACAAGAAAACAGCATCACGAATGACTTAATCAGACTCATAATGGCACTGCCTGCTTATGTACGCGATAATTCAGAGTTGGATCTTAACAATGCCACAAGTTCAAAAATAAAACCAAGTCATTCTCATTTTAGAGAACTGACTTTGCATAGTTGTTGCTGTGTTAGTTGTTTGCTGTGACATTTTTGAAGTTGAGAAGTAACATGGAGTCACACAATTAATGTGTTTTCTTTTATGATTTCTCATATCCATCCTTTTCCAGAAGCATAGTTTTCTGTTTTCTGAGATGGTTGATGTGCCATGAGATTGTGAGATAAATCATCTTTGGAACGACTACCTTTATTACAGGTGTGTCTCGTTGTGTCTCATATATCTGTGAAATTGTTGAAGGGTTGACTAGAGGATTTGACCTTTTAGGAGTTTATGGTGTGATATCTCTCTTTCCATGATATTTATCTTAAGAATTACTTGCTTTTGCTGTGCTCCAGTACTGTAATTTGAGATTGGCCATTTCAGCACTTTTCAGTCGAACTGGTTGATGATGCCTTTAATCGTGTGTGTGCACGTGTGCGCACATGCGTTTTGAACCATGACATGCTTGTCAGCTCTGTTAAAATATATAAACATCCTTAAAATGAGAAATTTACTTGAATCTTGTTTGAGGATATGAACTGAATTTAGTGTTTTTCTTGGTACTTTATTTGTTGTTAAAATGCTTAAGATATATTGTCTTATAAGTTTAGTTTTAACTTCTTAGATTAGTTTTGCTTCAAGTAAATTTTTTTTTTTTTGAATGCATTGTTCATCCTGTCTACAGCAAATCCCCCCAACCCCACCCCACCCACTTTGTTTTTCTTCTACAGTGGAAATGTGCCCTTGTTTACTAGTTTCATGTCCTTTCCTCCCATCAGTCTATCTTATGTGCATGCTGGTTATCTTTAAAGCTACTTTTAGAACATCAGCTATAAATGAGTAGGCCAATCGTTCTTGTGAATTTTCTAAGTTGCAACATGAATGAATAGAACAACCAGCAACTTTTGCTCTTTCTTTCAATAGAGTATATTTAGTGTTGATCTTGTGGAGAATTTCAGACAGTCATGATTTAATGCACTATTTAATGCTCTTCATGAAAACACACACAGAAACAAGCATATCAGTCCTGGGCTTAAAGACACTTAATGCAACTGATGTTGTGACTGGGAAATGTAAGGCTTTTGTGTTGTAGCATTTGTGTCTTTTCTGCACAGTATTCAGGGTAAAGAATACTTGACTGCTCTGCGCCATGTTTTTTCCCTGTCACATTCTGTTTGGGGTTCAATAAAACATCCATGCTGGGCAATTTGTATCTCTTCATGAGCACATTTCTTATTCAGAGTTTCACAGAATCTTCACCGTTTTCTAGCCCATTTTGCCCCTTTTGTCTGTAGTTTGGGGTCTCTCAGGGTTTATGTACTAAACAGGTGGTCTTTATGTTGACCCATCTGTCCGAAAGAGAGGGCAGCTGTCCTACAGATGTCGTTTTTATTACCCCTGAGTGTTTTTCTTGCTGTTTCCCTAGTCTGAGAGTTATGTTACGTTACTGCTGGTACTGGGATTTCTGACCTCTTTCCTTATTATTGTTCCAGGGTTTGGGTGTGTGTCGAGGTTAGTGGGACATGCTCTGCGCTTGTCTTATACCAAGAAAGTGGCATGTTCACGTAAACTCCACCCCTTCAAGCTGCACTTCTTTCTCTTTAACCTTTCAGAGGAAGCCCAGTTTACATGATGTTTCATAAATTAGGTGAATCTTATGAAAGCTGTCGAGAAAGAAAAAAGGATTTTTTTCCTAAAGATTTTTTTTAAATGTTTCAAAAACATGTCAATGTCAATTTAGCACAATATAGCCACAGTTCCCATTACCATAATACAATTTTTTTTTATTTTTTTTTTTACCCACTGGAACAAAATAATTAAGACATTTAAAAAAATATTATAAAAGATTGTTTACTACTACTATAGCTACAATTGAGCATCAGGGCTGAATATAAAAATGAGCACATGTAATTATTTTTAGTTTATTATTATAAAAAACAAGTATACCCTAAATATGCTATCTCCTTAAATGTGTTACCAACATTGACGTTAGGGATGCACAATATATCGGCCACCATATTGGTATCGGACGATATCATTTTTAATGTTATCGCTGTCGGCCTGATAAGAAAATTTGTCTGATTATATTAAAGCCAATAAATAAAGTATTATTTCCTTTAGCTGAGACACTTCAGATGCGCACTGTTCGCTATGATGGTTTTGAATTGTTTGACATATGTTTGAAATCTCTTCAAAAAGGAAAATACAGTTATGTGCAACAAGTGCAGCGCAAGTCTGTCATATAGGCTACTTAGTTATAATGAGAACATCATTATAATTGTGTGATTGGGACATGAGACTTTTGTTTTTTTGTTATCAGGCTCTCAAATTATATAAAAATGTAGATTTATTTGCCAATATATCGGTTATCGGCTTTCAATTCAAATATAAAGAATTATCGGTATAGGCCAAAATGTTCATATTGGTGCATCCCTAATTGACATACCAGCATTGAAGGTTTTAAAACAGCTGAACATACTTCTCTTTTTTCTGCCTTGTGTCAATCCCACACACACAGTGGGAGAAACAGGTGAGCCTCAGTCAACATCAGACAACAGGGCCTTCCCTTTCATTAGGCCATCAACAGCAGAATGTTCTCACACCTGTCAGCCCTCCCAGAGAGGGTTAATGAAGACTAACAGGGTTTCATGGACCGATACATGGAATCATCCAGACTATTTACCAGTACACGCTAGTTGTTATTTGTCAGGTGGCCAGTATTCTCTCTTCACAATGCATTTTCTTGCACATGATCCGATTACCATTGGTTCAATTAAGATGGTCATTACAACTACCGTCCGTCACACATCAATATGTGTGCTGCTGGTCCTCTGGGGCAGTCTAGAGGACAGTGCAGTTTCCCTGCTCCTGATGGCCAGTGGGAGCACATGAGGAATTTGGTGTAGTTTCATTGTGGCATCCATTCTGACTGTGTTGTGCTGTCAGAATATTAACCAGCCCTCCCACTTCTCCTTCCCTTCTCTTCTTCACCCCCCCCCGTCCTCCCACCGGCCATGTGCTGAAAGGGCCTCTGGAGTGAATGTGAAGAATTTCTCCTTCTTTCTCTTTTCTCATTTGATTAATGCTCTCTCCGCTGTCCGAAAGGGAATGCGGTGCTCGGCGGAGAGCAAAGGAAGAGTGTTAGACCCAGCGCAAAGCAGCTCGTAATTAATAGGATGAAATTATCATTTAAGAGGAATAAGACTTTGAAGGGGTTCCTCACGTGGTCTCGGCACGTTCTGCTAATCACAAGCCAAGTATTAAAGCGGCTTTTGCTCAAGAAAGATTTCTGAATATGCTTTATTCTCAATGAAAAGGAGTTGCACAAATGCATCATCCTGATCATATTCAGTATTTGAATTTATGTGAAATTTTATGACTAGAGGTGGACTTTTTTTCTTTTTTAAAAAAAATATTTTTTCATCTTTTGATTTATTGTTTGCTTTTGTTTCTTCAATATCTAGATATTGTAGCCAGTAGATTTTTAAAATAGTTTTTTTGTTTGTTTTTTCAATCAAGTCCTGTTTTCCACACTTCTTCTGTAAAGGAATGGTGATATAACTCATTTATTTGTTGATCTATTGTTTGCTCCGGTAAATGAGCGCTTACTATAGCATTGATTAAGTAGTTAACATTTGAGTCTGATGAATGTGTTTCTGTCTTGAAGGGATTATCTTCATATTTCTATTTCCGGCCACATGTAAGAATAAAACCCTTTAAGAAGCGAGTGAGATGTTATAATTTTAAAGTCAATTAATATCTAAATAAATTACACACTCCATAGGGTCTGAGAACAAATTGCAAATGTGAATGTGTTCCACTGAGGATTTTTTCCTTTCAGATGGCTTGAAAATGCTCAGGCTGCAGTCTTGCTGAAAACCCCCGAAGCGGACTCTTTGGCTGACTTGAGAGTCTGGGCTGACTTTAAGAGCCGTGCAGCGCACAGCGTGATTAACTACAGCTTGCCCGTTAAAGCCATTGAGTTGTTGAATGACTGGATACACTACTTTTTTCTCTTTAAAACACCCTACAAAGAACACTTTATATAACGGCTAAACCTTGAAGGTGAAGTACACTTCATGATACTTTTTTATGAAGATCAAATTCCACATATTACTGAATATTCCTCAAATAGAGGATGAATGGATCAGTTGCATCTTTGATGTAAATGACAAAGATAAGTCTTCATGCTGACCTTTTGTATTTTATATACTCTCATCCCTAGAGATGGATGATTGACGGTATAATGAACTTGTAGCGTTAATCCGAGGGAGGCAGTATGGTCTTGAGTGAATGCAGTTTGCAGTTGCTGTTAGCACAGGGCCAGGCTGGGGTCACATGGCCGTGGTTGGCTTCTGCTTCGTAATTAAGGTCCTGCAGCCAGTTGGGATTTAATTAAGACAACTGCTGCCACATCAGTTAGCATTATTGTCTAATGTGCCTTGGATCACACTCTATCTTGTCTTATATGATCTTTGTTGCACATGAGGGTATTTGTTCATCCTCTATTTGAGACACTTGAGTGTGCTCAGGACATGTCAACTAGTTTTAAAGGGTCTATATTCCACACTTTTAGAGCATTTTATTTTTCTGACTGAAATCACTTATGTTTGTCAAGGTTTTCTTGCACCAGAGTTTAGTTTAAAGTTTAATCTTAAACTTTTAAATGGTAGTGTATGTATAAATGATCTCTGTTGGCTAACCACAACAATCTGGCATAGTTCATATTGTCTTTCATCATTACTGAGTGAAGTTTACCTATCATGGAAGTTTTTCTTTTAAGTTTCTTTGTGGTTTTCAGCATGGTTGAAGTGTACTGTGCTGCTTTGGTGCTCAGTATCAGTTTGGTGCCCCCGTGACTGATAGCCTGAAGAAGTGGAAAGTATGCAGTGATTTTTTTTTTTTTTTTGGTCCTCTTTGGAGTAGCCTCAGCTTGCAATGATGAGCTCAACAATCGAGATCACTTAAAGTTCCAGCTTTGAGTGGAATGTGGAGACCCACACGCATCCAGATCTCTGACTCCAGAGTTATTCTTCGTGAGTGAAAAATGGAGAGCAGGGAGGTTAAGGCAGCTTAAAGGGGAGCATGACTCATCCCACTCTGATTGCCATGTTTGGTACCGGAGCGGCTCGCTCTCACCTCCATGTGGACTTGATTACCTCAGTGAAAAAGGGAGAGAAAGACTTCAGGGGTATTAATGAAAACATTATAAAAACAGAGGTTTTTTTTTTTGGTGGGGGGGGGGGGGGGTGACTGCTCTGCTTTTTGTTTTTGTTGTAACTTGCACGTATATTTTATATTTAGTGCGTATTATTATTGTTATTATTATTTGTTTTATAGATTTAGGCAATCCAAAAAAAAAAAGTTATGTTCTGGCTCATCATAATTAAATATCATGCAATCTGCTGCTTAGTGTCATTATATTGTTCATTTTATGTATTTACACAAATCATGTTGTTTAAAATGATTTTGGAATAGATTGCCTGTTTCTCCTAAAAGCTTAAACCATCAGTTGATGTTTACTGGTTAGCGTCCACTCATGTACACAATTTAGTTCAAAATAATAACGTTCAGAAAACGTTTTTTTGTGTCATATATGTAGTCTTTATGCTGGACGATGTGTTAAAGAAGGATAGATGATCATGACCTTGTAGATATAAGTGTGGACTCCTGTGTATCTTGTCCGATGTTGTTTCCTACGAGGAAATGTAATTCTGGAGATTCATTCGTTTTTCTGTTCAGTCCCAAATGATTGACTATCCACAATCAATGCAATGTATCAGTTTTGTGATCAAAAACAGTCAATATACTAATGTGTACTTGGTCAATGAATATTGTGTCCTGAGTGAATTGGACATGTCTGTCCTCTAAGGCCAACCCAATAGCAGGGCCATCGCCAGAACATATAGAATCGTTTTCATAGGGGGGCACACTTTTTTATGATCTGAGAAACAGACCTTCACTAAAACAGTAACAACCTGTAATTATAATAACTGAAGTAGACCAAGTTCTATATTAAAACCACAGGTAGTCCTGCCTACAACTACACCAAAACCCATTTGCATTATGCCTATACAGTTCATTAACTTGATTCACAAAAGCTCTTCAATACCACCTATAATACAATAATAATAATAAAAAACAATGCCAAATAGCATGTATGATGTTCTCCAGAGCGCAAGCCCATACGCACAGTATCGTTTGCCTGATGTTTTGCTGATATGCTATTATTACAGTTAACTGATCCTAGACCAGCAGCTATGGTCATCTTTTCCCTCTAAAAGCAATCAGAAGCAGCAGCAGTTAGTGGTTTGAATAAGAAAATTATACAATTTTGAGTAATTGAATTTTTTTCACATAGTGTGAAGTTTTTGTTGCAGTAATGCCAATTTTACCATTGTTTTGTAATGAATAATAGTTTACATCCACTAAGTAACTAAATATTGACAAATACATTTGTCTATACTGTATTTAGTTTACTGAATACTCCAAAAATAGACAGTGCCACATTATGTAAATGAAGCAAATTTTTCTTGTTGCAATTAAAGCAAGAATAGATGTATGATACACACTGTTACTCTGATGTAAAATTACGTATACCATGATATGATTTTGTCATACCTCCTACCCCTACCATCTATTGACTCAATTGTTAGACCTCATCTTTGTCCATGACTTTTCTCCCCTCTGTCTAAATTTTGTACATGATATTAAAAGATTTAGGGATTATGGTCTCAGCATCACTGAAGCGCTAGATCCAGCTTGTGCCCGTTGAAATCTGCTGGTAAGCTGAGTGACAGAGCACCGAGGGTGACCTGGGTTTTTTTAGTTGACCCAGTCAGGAGCCGAGGATTTCACAGCCTAGACGAAATGTGTGGTTTTGTTCCCTGTGCTTTGTAAGGGTGTCCTCTTTGGTCCAGATATTTTTGCTTGATTTCAACCTTGGTTGCATTAGGTATCATGAACTAACTTTTTACAGCATAAATCTATCTTGGTTCATTTCAAAATAACATTTGTTCATTGTTAAAGGGAAAGTCACCCTAAAATGGAAATGATCACTTACCATTATATTGTTCCAAAACTAACTCCTTAATTCATGTTAGTTCATAATACATTGGCTTGCATTAATTTATAAAACTTAAAATGTTAATAACTTGCGCTGTAAAAGTGTTGTGGATTATTTCATGATACCTACAGTAAAGCGTTAACTGATGTTACCAAATTAAACCTCACTTGTAAAGTGTTACAAAATGAAGTTATTGGATTATCTAATGCAATAGGCAAATAGCTCTGTTGTAAGTTTGTGGACATGGAGAATGTCCTTTATTTTCCTTTTGAATATATTTAACTGATTCCATCTAACAACAGCTCTCTGTGCTTCGATATAGAAAAGAAAGTGCATCTGAAAGCAGTGTCTAGCGGCTACTTTGGTTGTATAGAGATCAGAATGCTGATGGCCAGCGGCTGATGTAGTATTTCCTGAGAAACTGGGTGTAGAGCTGTATAGTCAGCGCTTTGTCAACAACTAGACACAAGTTTGGCAGCTGCTACAAGAAGGCCACTGCCTGAAGTGTATGTTTCTGCTCAGCAGATCAAAATTACCCTCGATTTGTTTTCTGTCATACTGAATTGTTTATGTTCCGAAATAGTTATAGTTTTTTTCAAAGCAGTGCCAGTAAAACCCAGTGTTGTCACCTGCGGTTGGTCGATTGTCACATTATTGTGGCCATTGGTTGCACTTGGTGAGACATTTTTGGCAACATTTTGTGATCTCAAAGACGAAACTGCATTTCACAGTGTGCTTTACCTTCACGTTGTTGTAGCAACACCCTGTCGCTAGCAAACACTCCTTGCCACAGATGTTTTTATTTGAGAATTCAGATCAAATCCTTCCAGACTACATGCTTGAATTATTGTATTGCTCCTCAGTTCCTCAATAACTAAATGCAGGCCCTCACTGTGGTTGCTACATGGAATTTCACCCATGCTTTACTTGCTGTGTGAAACACCACAAAAACTCTCAACTGTTCCAAACCAGAGGTGGAGAAAATGATTTTGGCTGTCCTTCTGAATGTTGCGACCAAGTTCCAGATAGTCTGAGAACAGCAAAAGTTTTGTTCTTTTCTTTCCAATTCCCTCCAAGTCTATCGGTCCCGTCTCTTCAGATGGACGGACGAGGCCAAGTCACCATAGAGACAAGTTCAACAAATGGCCAGGATTGAAAGGTTAGCTTTGAGAAAGATACAGGGTTGTCTGCATTTTAAGGGATCTATTTAATAGTGGCCCTCTGTTTGGATCCCAGCTCATTCAGATTTGCAGTTTGGTTTCGGTGGACTGTGCGTCCTCTTTCGAGGATAGGATTTCACCACAGAGCTCCTCACCATGGTAACTTTAGAAAATCCTCCACGGACTGAAGGACTAACCCCTTGTCTGCCAGTTACATCACTGCGACATGTACTGAAGTTGCTTGCTTGAGTGGAAATAGACCTTAAGGGTTGAGTTCAGAGTGTTTAGCCTCTTGTTCCTTGCCACTTGGAACATTTGAAAGCAGAAGTGAATACTGTGCGCTAAAGAATGCCGTTTGAATTCCAAATTAATTCCTGAATGTGAATTGCGATAAGCAAAATGCATAATTGCAATTTGAATGTATGTTTATGATGAATTACAATAAATTTTGATTTTCATTAAAGGACAAACCCAACCATTGGTTTAAATTTTTAAACGGTTAGGTATATCCATATTTGACCCAAACAGGGGTTAAAACAACCCAGTATTATTTTTGCGTTAGGGTAATTAATAATAATTCAAAATAATTTCAGAAATGCATAAAACTTAAACTAAAAAATTAACCAGAAAAACGATTGAAAAGTTTTTAAAGAAAGAATAAATGAATGAATGAACACTTATTTCCCAGAATGCATTACTTGCAGTTTCTTTGTATTACAAGACCTTAGTCCGTGAAGCGCCATATTTAATTTGTTACAGGAATGAAAACAAGGCTGTGAGGGATAGAAATACAGTGTTCAATGGATTGTACTGTTGTTTGACAACATACTTATTGTTCAGCAGATGAAACGTCTTTCCCACAAAAAAACTTTCATTAGACAAAAAATTATTATTGAAAGTTGTGGGTTGTGAAATTTGACAAAATGGTGTCTAACCTGACTAAGGTCCAGTAAATTCCTCTTTCTGTCATTCCAGTTCAACTTCCTGTGAAGTGTGGACATTTCAATTCAGATTCCATTTGAAAGGGAGCCAATTGACCGTTCGCAAAGACCCGCCCCCTTTAGTTACTGTTGCTATGTCCGAAAGGCCACGCCGCTCTCATGCCACATGTTCTCACACAGTGAAAAATACATTGCGGAGCAGAGAGGACACTGACAATGCACTGACAGACAGGACAGTCCAGGTTACTTTTGATATGAAATAAAGTCTCAACTTTCAAATTTGGTCTTTTTTTTTTTTAAGAAATTTAAAAAATAAATACTGTTTTGTGGCTCTTTAATGTGTCATGACAGATCGCTGTAGAGCCTCAGTTAAAGCTGCTCGTGAACCGATCACCTCTTCCTTCTATTTAATTTATAGCTTCAAATAAAGATGAATGAACATCAGAAGTAATGTTTCAACTGCAGAGAGACGTCAGCACCGTTTTTCAAATCCAGCGACGTTAATCTACTAACTCTCATGACTGCTTTATCGGACAAAAATGGCAGATTCGGCGGATGGCGGATTATGATTGGTCAGATAGCCTGTCAATCAAACTCCCTGAGAAGGGTGAATTGTAAACATTGGGCAGGAGCATGTTGATGTGAAATACGAATCCCGAAAGTTTGACCGAGACCTATTAAAGTTTAATTCATCGTAATAGTGCATTTATTTCAAAGCCTGTGTTTTGTAGCCCTCTTGTGACCTTTATGGAAGCATAGCTTTTTAACTACCAGTCATCATTCATGCTTGTTAGACTTATATCATCCCATCTGGGTTTGATATTAATGGACAGTAAATGAACTGTCACTGCTCCACTGCCCCAGTTGGGAAACGAATGAGAGACGTAGGGCGAAAGAGAAAAAAAAAAAAAAAAAAAAAGTTAGTGAGCTCATGACACCCTTCAGTCAGCAGGTTTATTTTGGGGAGAGGGGACATTCTTGAGGGGACTGCACAGCCGGACCGATTTAACCCTGAGGGAGGGGTCCTAACGGCAAAGCTTGTCCCGGCTTCGTCTCGGAGTCCCACAGACCCCTTGAGGAGGCTGACAGCTTCGAGGACACCTCGGGCTCAGAGGAATCTGGAAACTTTAGAGAAGGACAGTAGTAGGCAGACTCCTTGCAGGTGGAGGATTGGAACACGCAGCGATGACGCGTGACGTGTAAGTCTCCTAGAAAGTAATCAGTTGAGGCCTCTAAGGTCTAGTGGACATGTAGAGGATTTATTGTAAATTAATTCTGGATATTTCTGTATCGTGAACATGTGGAAAAGTAATCATACTTGATGCCTTTCCTGATAGCTAATCTTGGTGTTCTCTGGTCTCCGAGTAAAAATAGAGACTATAAACCACACCCTTTGGCTCTTGCTGATTAGGTTTTAACTTGAAGTAAAAGTAATCACAACATAAAGTGAATATGAAACTCAACCACCTTATGTTAAATTTAGGATTAACGCAGTGATCAACCGAATTGCGTAAAGCACCAAAATAGAGAGCGCTTATCAAAATGTGACATTTAGAGTAGCTTGTACAGTAAAGAGAGTATAATACTTGATCAATACATTTTTTAAATTTTTAATATGAATTAGATATCATAAATTAACTGAATTTAAGTTAATGTTAAGTAACAAATACTATATTGAACCTGTTTTTAGTTTCTGAATTGCATTATTTTGATGTTTGTTGTTGCTTTTAAAGTATGAAGTGAAACCACTTTATTATAATTTTTTTCCCTTAAGGAGTGATGCAGTTGTGTTTTGAAATATTATTCATGTTTTTCCAAATGAAAGCCGTTTTGGTGTATCCAGGCATGTTCTATTTTTGTAAATGAATATAAACCTTTCCCACTAGATATTGCGAGTAATGTGTTAGTCCTTACAGGTATCATGAATCAATGGATTCTAATAGTCATTGTGGTTTGCTTTCTCCCCACATGGGTTTTGATGTTTTTGCTGAACTATACTCCGGTGTTAAACAATAAATTAGCAACTCACCAGCATGTGCATATATCTTTAGCAGATGGGGAATGATGTGGCTTTTTTCTTTCTTTCTCAGTTTTTATATAAATTAGCTCAGCAGTGTAGTCAGGGACATGTTCTATATACAGTACAAACCAGTTTATTCAGAATCACAATATTGTGTGATTTGTAGCTTTTTTTTTCTTGTCACTTTTGCCTTTTTATCACTAGGGATACTAAGAGACTATTTTCTGTAAAGCTTCTTTGAAGCAATGTGCATTGTGAAAAGCACTGTACAAATATACCTGACTTGTTTGAGTATATTTGACAGTCACCTCTGTCAAAGTGGTTTCTGTATGACAAGTGTCACAGGTCTGATATTTACAAGTGTTTACAATTCCCCTGATGGTTTTATTTAGTGTGTACTGTAGGTGCACGTGCAGAATAAAAAAAAGTTGATTTCTGAGTATTTTTCCACTGTTGTGTTAGTTTATACGTTTTTGATTTCCTTGTTTTACCTACAGATGAGCACCGTATGTCCATTTCTAAAATCTGTTAAAGTACTGACTTATTGATTTCAGAATCTGTAGTGGATTTGCGTGAGAAATTATATATAAACACACATGCATACACTTTTTTCATACTTCCTCTATTTGCAAGTGGATGGGAAATCCTGCAATTATTTTTTTAACATTTCTTTTATCTGTGTGTTTGAATGTTGACACGATGCGTGCTATTTCGGGAGATTCTTTCTTGGCTTTGTGATATTATATAATGGGATTCAGCTGCATTTTTTTAGATATGCAAACGAGGGTCTAAATATAAAATCTGTTGGTTTATAATGCACTCTGTCATGACGCAGCAGGCGTCTGGCATGTACAGTCATTATAGTTTGCTGAGCTGATTGAAAGGATTGCTGAATAAGTCACCTGGAATCGCCATATGTGTTTGTTTGGGATATTGACGCTCTGTATGGGTCTTTGTGTCTGTGCTGCAGTAGATCATTAGTATTGCCTTGCTTGTCCTGCTTGGTCTAATTCAGTCTCCTTCTACCCCTCGGCATAGCTGGCCGCGTCCCGGTGAAATCATTTGTAATGCTTCCTTAATTAACATCTCAACACATAACCTGTCCTTATTATCATAAGGTTGTAGATGTCATGAATCTTTACACAAGGTAAAACGTGTATTTGAGGAAGAACGGGTGTATGCAGTGCCGCATTACTTCCCTCCATTTGTTATTCTGAGGATGATGTGTGGTACTGATCTGGGGATTTTTCTGTCTGTCTGCTTCCGAGAGTGCAGAGAACACAAGAGCCCTGTGGCCTTCTGCTGTTCTTTTTGCACATTTGAAGGGCACAGTCATCTTCTTATTCAGAACCAGTTCTACTTGTTGTTTATTTTTAATTAAAGAATGTGAGCTAAAATTGAAACCAGATTTGTTAAAACCCTTAATTATCATCTTTAGTGAAATTAGGTGTTTACAAACCCAAAATAACAATAAATCAGTACTATATCTTGACTTTCTACTATGCTGGGGTGTGTTTTCCAAAGCCATGGTCGCAAGTTCCGTTGTTAACAATAGAGTTCAATGGAACTTGCAACCATAGTTACATAACGACGCTTTTGGGAAACGTAAACCAGATCAGTATGAACTCTTAACCTTTTGTAAGGTTTTGCTTGTAAGTGTTGATATAAAGAAACTCTGCTGTCAGCACTATTCAGAAGACTGTTTAGTCAAAGGGCAGATGAGTCGTATCCTCACCACTTCAGATGATTTGTGGTCTTTTTACTGCTAGGGGTAATACTGTTGTATTGAGTTCATTTGAAAATAAAGTTATAACTCAAGTCCAAAAATTATGTAAAGTATTATGTAATACAGTGATTCTTGATGGGTTTTCGTGTCATTTCATGCTTGATGCCTTTTTCATGTGACATTGAGATGGTTTGAGTTTTGTTTGGGATCCTGCTTGGAGCCAGACCCTAGCAGTCTGTCTGTCTGTCTGTCTGTCTGCTGTCACGTATTAGAATATAGCAGCATGCTGGGAGGTTGTTGCTAGGGGCAGGATAGAGCGCTTGCATATGTAAAGGTAAAGTCATTCGCATGGTTTTGCATTTCAGCTTTGAGCAGCTCAAGATTTGGATCACAATTAGAGGTGTTAAAATAAATCGATTCATAAGGCATCTGCTAAAAATTAAATAAGATTTAATATTCAATTATAATTACTACATTAATACCCAAAGTATTTACATTTATTATCTTTATTACATTTAAATATTGTATTGTATATTTAAATACAATGATTGTAAAATTGGCCAAATTTCCAATTTCATTTTTTATTGGCACAATATTATGAATTTTACTAAAACTATTGATTTGGATCAAATCAAGTTGACCAAGTTTAAGATTTCACGGTGCATTTAGTAAGGGCTACACGATTTTCATTCAATCGTTCACTTAATAGGCCTCTAGGGAGTGTATGGACTTTATTTAACCAACTATGATAATTTAATCAAATGGAAAAACAATACAAAAACAGTGGCTCCTACTCTTAATTCCAAATGTATTTTTTTTTTTACTTTCTATTGTAGCACAGAGGTTGCATAAGTGCGTTTATTCACCAACCATGATCGCAAACAATGTGTTAGAGATTCATGTTTGGATTTATTACAGTTCACTCGTAGATTTAGTAGCAGCAAATCACAGATGTCAAATCACCTGTTATCACTGTAAAGCTGCTTTGAAACAATCTGTTTTGTATAAAATGCTATATAAATAAAGGTGACTTGACTTGTCAGATCATAAGCGCTTTTTTGCAGCTCAGAGAGAGCAGAGTGTGTGCGTATGGTTGCGTGGTTGTGGAAGATAAAGTAAAACACTGGACAGAAAGAGAGGATTTATGCTCTTGACATCTGGCAACCCCAAGCAGGAAAGATAGTGGAGGCTCATTACCAATGCAAGATAATGGAAATGTCAAATGTTTTCAGGACAAATAACCACCGGGCCCATATCACGCCGATTATTTGTAATTAATCGAGAGAAGCAGATTTTGTTATCACGATTAAAATATGATTAATCATGCAGCCCTACAATCTAGTATTTTGTCAGAGCAAATAATTACCCCAAATCACAATATAGTGGTATGTAATTTATAGACGTTATTGTGGGTTCTCATATTTGCAGATAAAAGGAATAAATTATTTTGGAGCTTTTTTTTATGGCCATATTTAGGTTAACCAATGCAGTTATATGATTAACCACTGTGACTTTCTATAGAGAATTGAAGACACTCATATAGTGACTTATATTCTTGTGGAATACGGGTTTAACAGAAAGGGACAAGCCCAAACTGGTTCTATGGTGGTGTTGTCAGTGCCTGCAGAGGCATAAAGCTCGAAACGGCGGTGCCAGGCCTCCTGTGGACATGTGGTTTATAAGCAGAGGTGTTGCATGCATCCTCCCATGCACCATGTGTTCGCCGATGCCGGCTCAAGGTTTCACACTCTCAGCCTGACCCGACTGCGCCGCCCACTCACGGGAACCTGGTGCTTCCAGGTGGCTCTCTCATCGCCTGACATGTTGGGGATGTTGCACGCCAACTATATTCTATGTGAGATCCGAAAGGTCAACGTTTGCTGTTGAAGTACTTCGTAGCATATTAGCATACTGCTCTCAGGTCCAGAGTAGCTAATTGATTCCTGCATTGTTGCGCTGCTCTCAAAACGGGAGAGTCTGTGTTGTGACTGTGCTTGACTTGCACATTTGGTGGAGTGCGATCACACTCAATGGTCTGAAAACAGTTGTGACTTTTCCATTAATGAAATGGAAAATGAGAGAACATTTTCTGCTTTTGGCAAGAGTTAAATCCAACCCAACAATTTGTAAAATTTACCAGCATGGAGCTCAGGCATTATACTCCCTATTTTTGTATTCTAGACTGTTGCCACATACACACTGTAAAGTTTCAGGAGCAACAACTGCATTTAAATATGGCAGTGAAGTATCTGACTGGGTGAGTATCCTAGTAAACATAGTTTTTTTTGTTAAGTGAACATAAACCGTCGAGAGATAAAACGCATTTGTACGGTATCAGTAAATTGGATCCCCGCATGACAGCAGCCTAATATTCCTATACTGTCTGTGTTTTTAATGTTAATCAAACAATAGACTTACTGCAAAAATATCACATCACAGAATAACTTTAAGGATACATCTATATTTAATTTATACAGTGCAGTCAGACTATGCAGTGACAGTGTTTTTTTTTGTTTTTGTTTTTTACATTTGATTAATACCTAATATGTATCTAACTACTGTTAGATCTACCTCAAAAACTTGTTTATTTAATTTGTATCGTTCTATTGTGTTTATTTGTGCTATTGTTTGTAGTTTGATTATGTTCTTATTTTATTAGAATGTTTACTTTTAATAGTTTTTGAAATGTGTATTTTATATTTAATTTTTTTATTTACGTAGAATTTTTTCATTTGCATTGTTCTTGCATTTCATGTAAAAAGTCTGGCGAGTAAGATAAATTTACTAGCCAATGGCAACTTGAGCTTCAGTGCATCCACAGAGGGTTGTTCATTGAGCAATCTTTTTCAGTGTTGCCATGTCTACTAATTATAAGCATTTTGACCTTGTTGTTTGGGCTTGGCTCATAAAGTTATCAAGTTATTAAAGTGGGCAGGTGCGGGTCACAATATTTTGATCTTATTGACAATATAAAGCATTTAGATTTATTGTTTTTATTCTGGGCTTGTTTTTGATCACTTTTGATTTTTTTGCAAGATCAATCAGAGCTTGTACCTCTTTCCCTGTGATTTTGTTGCAACCAGTCTGTATACAACATTAGACATTTTTTAAACGGTGTTGGCACAACCTGAATTTTAGTTAATTCGGTTGTAGAATGCAGTTGTCACTAATTACTGAACTGTGTGTGGACAAAACAGTATTACGCACTAAAAGGTGAATTAACAAACAAATGTTGTTGTTATTATTATTATTATTAAATTATTATTATTATTATATTAGCATATTTGCTGTGGAAATTGGTTTGAAATTTCACTGGTTTTGACTACTAAAAGTTTGGTCTCTTGACAGCTCTATTGAGAAGCGCCAAAGTCATATTGATTGCTCTTGCTGTCAACCCGTCCCTGTCAGTGGTTGTTGATTTGGGTGGGTCCTTGACCGGTGCTGCCCTCGTCAGCGCCTGAGTGATTAATTGCCAAGTGTACAGACTGGACGCTCGGAGCGTGACTGTGCATTATGATCAGGCGTCTGCGCACTGAACCCCACCCTCAAAAATGACAAGGCCCTTCTTTTGCACATGACCTGTCACTCACACCCATCTGTTCCTGTAGAGACAAGCCAGACAATCGCAAACCACAGGATCTGTGCCATGCACCAAACCACATGATCCCAGAGTGCATCTGTCACATGTTTCCCTGTTTTACTGCTCGGAGATCATGCTTTCAAATACGTTAATTATTGAATTGATTTGACTTTATTGCTCTCTTCAGCTCGGTGGCACTGTTGTAAGTATCATGTTGAGCTTTTCCCACTTGAGAACAGGGTAGCGCACAGCAATTTTGTGTAGATTGATTGCTCATTTTTTGGCCTCCAGCAGTTGGAACAAAGCTGAATCCAGTGTGCTGGTCAAATCTGTTTTTGAAGGTTCAGTACCTTACAAAATGTTACATTTAAAGGGATTATATTATATTGTGCCACTGTAGTCTGTAAATGTTTTAAACAATAGTGCATCTTTAGTATCGATGTATTGTCTTTCTCTACTGAGTGTCTAAGGCCCAGACTCTGTGCAAGTATGTGAATACAGACGTTACTATCTACACAAGCTTGGTTTTGGTTTTGCGTTAAAAAGGGTATCATATCAGTTTTTTTAAGGTGCACTACTGTAATGGCAAGATGTAGGGTTGAACAATTAAATCTATATTTATTAAAAAAAATCCACAATATCAATAGTAAACGGAGTAATTTTTGATATTTGACCTACATTAAAACGATCAGATGCGTGTTGCTAAAAACTCAAAGGTCTTCGTGACAAAATTAAAGTTAACAACTTTTATCACAACTTTTTATCTTTTGTCAAATCAACTTAATGTGGTTCCGACTTAATATTTGAAGTTTCTGTTGATTAAACCAATATTCTTCATCGTAGTTTCTTCATAGTTACTTCTTAACAAGCATGTTGAATGCTTCACCATCAGTGGAATGAATATTGTGATTTGGCCATATCACCCTGCCCTGCAGTTTTGAAGAGAATCTTTTATCAATTTTAAGTCAATATAGTAATTTACCTGAATACTAACACATCTGGTTTAATGACACCAACATCTAATAGCAACTCTATAGCAACCCCTTGAGTACTGTCAGGCCAAAGTAAGCGCTAAACACTCACATTTACGTATAAACTATGTTTGTGACCTGAGAGGTCACTTAAGGCTGAAAATAAGCGTTTCCTTCTTTTTAATGGCAAAGCTCTCAATAATTAAATATTTAAGCTAGCGTTTTGCATATCATGCGTTTGAAATAATGTTTACCTCATTCTGCACAGATCACTGCATGAACATGCGGCTTCAAAACAAAACTTGGCCAGTAAAGATAAATCACTATTGAAACTGAGCAGCACAGAATAAAGAGAGGAGGGTGGGGGTAGGAAAGACCAGAGCGAGGGAGAGAGAAAGGGAGAGAGGCAGGGCGGGAAAAAGCCTGCTCAGTTGAGCAGTATTAACACAGCGTAGCAATTTCATCTTTCCAAACGTGATCTCCTTTCACAACTGTGAGCACTCAAATGCCTGTTGCCAGGTTACCGTCCAGCACTGTGAAAAGCGGGATTGTGTACGCGAGCAGCATGGAGAAGCGCTGCTGACTTGCGCCCATCTCTAAATAATGAATCACCGATGCATTCAGAATAGAGGGAACGCGATGAATAGGCGTGTGTGATCGGGATCGAATCCGCAGCGTCGGAGCCGGGGGAAGCCATGCAGCTCCAGTCTGCAGCACAATGCAAGGTGTCCGGCTTCATACTGAATGAAAGATGCGCCCAGTCTTCGAAAATGGAAGTCCACCGGTACGTACACACACAGGCTTCATGGGTTTGTTTTCCTTTGCAACTGTTGCATCCTTAATGTAGCTCAAAGACATATTTGAAATGCATGTTTAGGTTCACGTCGGTTTACTTTCTACTTCAATATTGCTCTCTGGGATTATGGGTTTAATAAAGCAGTGCTCTATTGTAATTATGGAGGATGCGAGCTGCTTTAGGTAGTGTGGTGGAAAATGTTTTCAGTAAGATTACAGTTTCATTTGCTCTAATAGCTCCCTGTGGAATGGATGGGAGATGCACAAATTGGCCTATAAAACCAGTGGCAGGCTACCAACATTTGTGCACTGCAAATTCACTCATCAAACATTCTTGGCTAGATTATCCCATCGCACCAATATGGCCCCGCAGACCATATCAAAGTTCATTTTTTTGTCCTCATTTTACTGACAAAGGGGTCTCAACCAAGTGAAATTGTTTTCTCACTGCTAATAAGTGCTTAAACTTCTTTGAAGGAAAGGTGTTTACCCATGTAGCCACAATGAATGGGGTGTTTTTATAAACCATGCTGCCATGACTAAATATCATTTATGACGTTCTTAAGGGGAACCTCCATGCATGCAAAAGTTTTGGTGTGAGATGTCGCTGTGCATTCTTTGTGTGTGAATGGGCAGCTCAGTGGAGGCAAAACCGGTCGCTGTCAGCACTCACCTGCTACTTTGTTAAAAAAGTAAATTGCATTGGTGTTTGCACATTATACACTGTAAACACAGTATGAACCTGCTTTTCGGAGAGCCTCAGGTCATTCTGGAGGTGAGGTGTTGGTGGTAGGTTTTTCTGGAATGAGAAGATTCTTTGAAATTCTTTGTTCTGCTGATGTTTATGTTTTGCAAAACTGTGCTGAGGAAAACCAGTAGTGCTGGTTCCGTTTTATGAAAGTCGGACTACTCTCATTCTTAAGAATTTTTTTTTTTTGGGGGGGGGGGGGGAGGGACACTATTGCTTTGTAAACCTTTAATCCACTTTAAATGCAAAAAAACCCCCAACAACATGTATCTATATATAGATAAAATTTTTCACATGCATATATAAAATATTTAATATAAATATTACATTTATATTAATGATGAATGCTAAATGTTAGTTTTGATTAACACCTTTGCTTTGGCAACGCATTCTGTCCATTTTTAAATTCCAACATGTATAAACGCACACACATATTTCAGGTTTCCATGATGCTGTCAAAGGTCACATTAATTGATGTCAGCTTGAGTTCCAGTTGTAATTGGAAAGCTATTGTAAACATTCCTCATGATTAAAAAGAGGGAAGTAGTATTTCTTAGACTTATTAATGCTATCCGTTTGGCTTTACTACACAACTGCGAACCTCTTGAATTTGCTACATGTCAAACTGTGTGGATTATACCCGACGCACTGCTTAGATAAAGATGACAGATGGCAGCTGTCAAAGAGAAAATGTATTTAGGATAGACATATTTTGCTGATGTTGTTCAGTGACCAGTCAAACAAGGAAGAAAAAGAAAGGCATAAATTTGTGCTGCAATAGATATTGGCATGATATACGGACATTCTCTGAAGTGTTTTGCGGTCTAAAAAGTATTACAACCAGTTCACCAAAACGTTCTCTGACTGAAAACATTACAAACTCTTATTTTCCACAATGACAAGGTTTTGTTCGACCTATTTTAAATTTGACGAAAGTGCTTTGTGGTCTCCTCAATGTGTCTTAGAGGAAAATGTGTCAAATTGAAATGAGAGATAATCGCTATATTCTTAAAACAAATGTACCATTTCATAAGATTTTTTTCAATCTTTATCTTTACATTGTTTAAAGTTAAATAAATATACAATATAATTATGATATACATGTTGGATATATTATATTACCATTTCATCTTATTATTCTCAGAATCATTATCTTTATATTGATGTTTAAATGGTTAAATTATACATTTAAAATTATGAAAGTATTATATATACATAACAAATATGATGTGAAATGTTTTTATTCATTTGATATATTATGTATTGTTATTATAATTGTGTATAATATAAATAAAACATTACTATGATGTAGGTGTGGGCCGTATACGTGTAGACACGATTAAAGCTGCATTCGTATAAATTCGAATTCGTATACAATTGTATAATTCTTATCACCAATTTATTTAAAGCAAAAATAACTAATTTGTGTCGTTATCATGAAGTAAAATTACTTAATGCAAATTATTATCACCCCTACTATGGTGTCCAGACAAAAAGATTCAGACTCAGTTGATTCACTAAAATGAGTGCTACATTTGTCTGTATTTAATACATATTTGGCACATTTTTAGTTTCTGATGGTGCTGACCTTTTTTTTTCTTCCAGATTTCATATAGCTCGTTTTGTTCGTACTCAAAAATCAGTGAATTAAAACTGTATTAGCACTCTGCTCACATTGGTTTCTGTCCTTTTTAAGTGTGTTCTTGTCCCCTTGCCAGTGGCTTAAAAGCAGACTCCTCTCACAAATAGCTGCCCATGCAGAGAATGTCACCAGGGCTGTTTATACAGTGATGATGTCTCCCATTGTCCTGCAAAGCATGGCATGAATGAATCTGCACTGGCATCTACCGAAACGGGTGTTCTGCGTGACTCATGGGTTGTGAGTGGAGTGTATTTTTAAGCCAGTTTTTGCAGTTTCTGTGGAGGAGGTGAGGTGTTGGCAGCTCAGGGACTCTCCATCTCGACTGTGGAAGGAAGCCGTCACTGTCATTAGCTGCAAAGGATCATAGTAAGGGTGAAGAATGAACACCAGGCTGAGAGTATTAACGTTCATTTTTTAAAATATTTTCATATAAGTCAAGATAGACTCGGGGATAGACCAGATCTATTTAGCGCTGATCATTCACTCAAGGCTTGTGCTATAGAGGAAAACAAAAGGCAAGTAAAGACCCCCCCCCCCCCCCCCATACAGATTTTTTTTCACAGTAATATGTCGGAGCTACACATAAAACCCACCCACGTACACAGTGTTGCTAAGGTGATGGCTTTAATTCCTCAGTCTATAAAAAGACCAAAAGAGAGCAAAAACATCAACGAGGAATTGTGACTTATGAGGATGTCTCTCTTGACACTAGTATGTGATCACTAAGTCTGAAATCTTTTGAATTGGCATGAAGATTGTGTCACGGATAGTATCCTCCTCAAAATGGAGGAAATTAAATGCACAGGAAAACAGATACAAGTACTGAATTGGTTGACATGCTGCTTCATATAGTGAGTTCGACATCCTCCTCTTCCAAACGCCTCCTATACAGTCGTATAGGAAGAACAAAATTCAGATTTTCTCATCTAGCCTGACTCCTCAAAAGCATTGGCTCATGCTTGTATGTGAATGGGGTTCACCTGTAAACTAAAATTATTTCAAGTAAAAGGACATTTCTCAAAGAGTCTTAAAACGACTCATTTGAGGATTCAGTCTCTCCAAGCCCCGCCTTTCCAATAACTACTCTGCTCTAATTGGTCTAATGGCCCAGTCTGTTGTGGTTGGTCGACCTCTTGCAGCGCGTGTCCGAAATGTCCATTTATCATATCTGAATTTCAGTTCCAGAGGCTTCCTAAATCCTCAGCGATTGTACACACTGTAAAGACGATGGCGTTGAATTTACCACATCAATTTGAGCATGAGTCCGATGATGAAACATTTGAAAAGATATTTATTCAACCTGAACCTGCATTAATTGACACAAAATGTAGGTGGGCCCACAGATGATTAGCAGAACTATTTCATTATGAAAACCATAGACTGGCATAATTCAAATTTGTTACACAAGCAAGAATGGAATTACTGACGTCTGACGACTAGTTTCAGCAGGTCAGAATCGATTCTTTCTTTTGGGAGACAATAACTTTTTTTTGTCTTGCACTTTGATCTTTAAAACTTTGCAGACCGTTTACATTCCTAAACCGTTATATTACACACTGCATGAAAGGGAATATCTGAAAAGGCATAATAGGGGCACTTTAATAAATTGGTTCAAACCTGTATGTTATTTTTTTAATAACACAATATTTTATATTTTTCACAGAAAAGGAGAATTTTGAAGAATATTCATTGTTTTTCCATACCGTGCCTGTCTTAGGGGAGTGTCACTGAGGACTGCTGAAAATTCAGCTTTCCCATTAAAGGAATAAATAGCATTTTTTTTATCATTTTGTATGTAGTGTGTTTTTTAAATAATGTTATTCATCTCCTATTTATGTATGTATTTTAGTTATATATCCTGTCGGGTTCATCATGATCTTATTTTGCAGACGGTGATCAGGGTTTCAGTTATTTGTCACTGCATGCTGATCTCACCTTGTGGCTGTGAGACGGTATGAATCTCACAGTGGGAGTTGGAGCCTATTTCCAGCTCCCTGCTACGCCTACACCATGCCGTGGACCCTCGAGCTCCCTGTGAGCAGTCAGCTCTCAGCCTGAGCCATCTCTGTTACAGGAGTATGGTTTAAAATAGCTCCTGTCTGCTCTTTATCACGCACCTGTGGCTAGTTGAGAAGGTAAAACGCAGCAGAAGTGATATTTTAGGAGTCCACGGCCCTCTTAGGGATTTGTAGAATCGTTCAAATGAGATATTCATGTTGCCATTTGATTATTTGGTCCATTTTGCTATTAAATTTGAAATGTGTAATTTTTTGTTCTCAGTGTTAAAGTGGTTTCTCGTACCCCAGCTTTAATATACAGAGATTAGTAAACAAGTAAACCATGTGGTGGTAATATCCTTGAACATGATTATACTGGCTCAGCCAAAGGCATGAGTTTGGAGTGGGACTACCTGTTTAACTCACCAATGCAGATGAGGTGATTTTTTTTTTCAGGAAACCTGTTGTAAAATAAGCAATGGCATCTATACAGATTTCCCAAATTGATCAATTCTGACTCGCAAACTTTTGATTAAATTTCTAATTCAATTTTTATTCATTTGAGTTTATTTCAGTGTTTTAGATTGATTGATTCAAAACTGTAAAGTTCTCATCCTTTTGAACTGTCTGTTAAAAGAACCAGCTCATAAGTCAATTGTTTCTCGAATCAGACAGTGGGGTATGGTGTATCTCTTGTGATTCATTAAAGGGGTCATCCGATGCAAAACTCACTCTTACATGGTGTTTGCATATAAATGTGTCTTTGCAGTGTGTGGACGCAACCACCATACAATAAAGAAAATCCATTCACTCATGCTCCGCCCACGACCATTGACGGACTGTCCCCTATCAGCATATTTCTGCCCTCAGCCATTTGTGTACTGTCTGCCAAGGCATGACTTTACGTGTCTTGTGTCGACACCCCCCATAAGAGAAGGGTGGGGTGAGCAGTTGCTCATTATCATTTAAAGAGACATGCACCGAAACGGGTCTGTTTTTGGCTGTTTTTGAAGAGGTAAAAAAGGTGTTTTGCACAACAATTGAGGAATTTTAACCAAAGTATGTTACAAACTTTACATGAAGACCCTAAAGAATCATACCAACTTGTGGAAAATGGGCATCCGATGATCAGTTCATGAGTCCTTTTTTAAATCGGACTACTTGTCAAGGCCCGAACGATAGAAGGCCTTTAATGGGCTCCTTTTGTCACAGGACCCGGGACGTTCTAGTTATCCCCCGAACCTGATGACGACCCAATTTTTATCTTGCTTTCCCAGCCCTTACTTAGAAATACCACCTGTCATCCATGAAAATACCCTTCTTTCTCACTGAAATGACTCACTGACCCAAATGTGTGTGCTCTTCAATAACTTGGCAAATATGGCTTTCAAAGAAGGCTAAATTGTTTCCATTCTTTGCTGGCTTTTGTTTCTCTTTCAGCATTGTCTATGAAATTTTAGAGGGCACATTTCCTTGCCATTCAATCTTGAAGATTTACATCATGATCTCTGTCGCTGTGTCCTTCAAGATCTCTATTCCTTCATTGTGTGAAACACATTGTGGTTTTCTCTGTTGGTGTTGCATGAAGTTTGAGGAGTTGAGGAGCCATCACACAAGAACAGGGTTGTATTGTGATATTATGACTGAGACTGTCTAACTGTTTGTCTGTATTTCATTTTTTCTTTTTTTATATTTTTTGTGGGAGAATTAAACAATTCCTCAGAAATCCCTTGGCCTCTGAGCAGGATTGCTCTGTAGATATCTAGACCTGAGGTCAGTGGTTCCACTTGACTCGTGAGGCGGTTTAAATCCTTGTGTTTGCTAGAATCTCAGTGGATTTGTGATGTGGCTTAGAGATGGCAGCTTGTTGAGCTATAGTGTTAGACAATTTGAGCTGTGTAAACAAACTAAGTGTTAAAGTGTGAACGTGTCTGAGTTGGCCTTCGTGACATGCATGATTCATATAAAACCTTCATTTAATTCAGATGTTGTGTTTTGCGACTTGACATCCTAAATGGATGTTTTGTTTTATTTTATTTTATTAAATTAATACAACAAATATATATATTTTATTTATATTATATTTTCTAGTCTTCAAACAACAGATTATGCAACATTTACCTAGATGCATTTTTACTAACCCTTTTAACGCATAAAAACAGCTTTTGTAAACTTTTCTGAGTGATGATGCAAGCATATTGTTGAGTCAGAGCTGATTTATTGAATAAGGTTTGTAAAACCTGTCTGATGACTTAACGGATGAATAAAAAGCACATTAAAATAAATATGATTTTCACAATGTTGCCTTTTTGTGTGTGGTGGTGTTGTCGGCTTGCAGAATCCGCATCCTTAGGTTCAATGCCATTCTCACACATGCTGTGACAAGCATCCCTTCATCGTAATTTGTGTAGTTTATTTGTGAATGAGTGTGTTACATAGACAATGGAGCTGTCATTGAGGACGTTACTTTGAGCTGTGTAGAAGGTTGATGATTATTTCTCCTGATGTTGTGGGTGCTGGGTTGCATAATCAGATCTTGGTTTACCATGCTCTTCCCCAGAGCATTGCTCTCGCGTCACTGCAGCCTCAGCACGAAGCCCTCTGATGCCGTATTTTTTAGCTGTTGAGACGTCAAGGCGATAAAGGAATGGAAATGTTGCTTACAATTTTTTTTTTTTTTTGCATATCGGACGGTTTTTGATCACACTTTTTTTTTGTTTTTCTTTGAGCCAAATGTCTGACACTTGACATGCAACAGAGATTCAGAGAATTATTTGCCAAATAACGTTAATATAATTATTAATATAATTACCATTGTTCACTTGAGCCTTTGAAGAAAGACAAATAATATAAGGTTTTACATTTTTCAGCTGTATTTTATACTTGAAGCACTGCATACTCGCACACCACTAGTTTAGTAGCTTATTTATATTAAACTGCTTTTTTATTTGCTTTCAATTCCAGCACAGCGGAGGGCGGTTGTTATTTTGACAATTCCCTAAATGGCTTATTAATCCTATGATAGATAAAAAAAATGTGAGCATAGAATTGCATAGCTGTCATAATTTTGGCTATGTGTTTTTATTCCATCACGTTGTTTTCCTTTCATCACAGAACCCTGTGTGCTTGCCTCTGTCTGTCCTTGGGATTTATTTGCACCTCTGAAATGAGATTGAAGGGAAACATTATCTGTTTAAATGTTTTATTGCCAAATCAGGATATCTATATAAACATGAATGGTGGACTGACACTGTTATTTGTGTAGTCGTACTGTGTGTTTGAAATCCACTGTTCTCCAGGCCTGCTGAAGTGTCAGATTGAATTTAGGCCCTGTTTACACCTGGTATTATGATGCGTTTTGGTCGATCGGATCACACGTAGATGAGGGAGACACATGTACACGTTTACAGCTGGTCTCTTTTGTCCACTTTCAACCACTAATGTCCTGATTTCTTCAAGGGGAGGGTAGAAATGTATGGACTTTTTCAGATCTTTTGATCTAATGGATGAAATAAGCTAGCGCAATTTAAATATATGACCACGACTGGAGAAAACAGATAAACACAAGGAGAGCAGCAGCTTTCGTTTCTGCTTTGATAGACGCAAGACCACGGCGAAATTGGCGAGTTTGTGTTAGAAATCAGGAATGGTGAGAGTACATTGTGCTTGGTATGTTTTTCATCTTCAAACCAAACTTGGGTCTCCAGCCAAAGTTTAAATCCCATCTGGCTAGTGTGCTTCCCATAATGTTTATGCATTAAGTCAGTAGGCGGCGAGTAGGCGGTCTTTTGTGGCTGTTCGACCACGTGAGCGTTTACACTACAAAAGCAATCCGGTCGAAAGCGTTTTCGACTACCTCTGGAAGTGGTCGAAAGTGGACAAGCTCAAAATGTTTTAGAACCTGTTCACACCTGTATTTAGCATCGTCCACTTGTGATCCAATCGACCAAAACGCATCTTAATACCAGGTGTAAACAGGGCCTTACTTACAGTAGCAAGATCATTCCCAGGTATCATGAGATCAGCAAATTCCAGCAGTGTGGCCTGCTTTGTGCTTGTACAGTAGCTGTTGTCCTGACCTTCATACTGATGCTCTTAATGTTGAGGTCTATGATCTACAGATGAAGCTGGATGATCAGATTGCTGAGCTTATAACATATAAAATGTATAAATTATAAAAAAATATTATATGGTTAAAAAAATAAGTAATTTATCACACATTATCACCAAAACATGTTTTAAACTAAACCAAACATGTTTTATATGATCTCAGTAATAAAATAAAATATGAAATAAAATAAAATAGATTTTTGGGTTGAGTCATTCCTTTGTTTCTACTGCTTGGGCTAATGATGCAGGATGTAAATGTTTTCTGTTAGAGTTTTGCTGAAAGTTTTTATTTATTATTATTTTTTTTTATGTGTCATGGCTCCCTCCCATTGACCTGTTCTCCTGTAATAAGCATTTGCTCCTTGACTGTCTGCCATCAATTACACCGTAATATGACATTGAGCACCGCAGAGCCCGCTCAGCCCACTCACGCATGCTTCTTCCTTAATTAAAGTGTAGGGATTGGTCTTGGAGGACAATCCTGTTAGATTAGCCCTTATCTGCTAGGCGGATGATCCCGGGATCTCATCTCAGTCCCCAGATTGATTTCAGGGAAAAGCAAAACAAAACACTCAACAGTCTGTCGATGTATA
Organism: Meda fulgida; assembly: GCA_030578275.1. NCBI lineage: Eukaryota > Metazoa > Chordata > Actinopteri > Cypriniformes > Leuciscidae > Meda > Meda fulgida. The sequence continues at coordinate 9,567,835 of CM060635.1, forward strand.
TTCTGGAGCGCTTTGTCATGATTATTTATTTGACCAGATTAACTTGATTATGTAAGGCATCTGATTTTGAAGTCTTTCCATCTCCCCAGCAGTCCAAAGTCTTTTCAGGTTATTGTTGTTAGTTTTACACGTTCTGTTTACGTGTTCTAACCAGGCTGACTAGAGCTACTTGGTGCAGAGAAACCAAGCAACCAAAATCATGCTTAGGACATGAACATTTCCAAAAATCTTTCATTTCTCAAGGTCTGTTTTGAAACAAAGTGACAAAGAAAAAGATATATTAAGATGCATTGTCAAGGTTTTTAGAGTAGGGGGATGTAAGCAACCAGAAGGTGTTTTTTTTTTTCAAGGTCATAGTACTTTTTCTCTTGCTTTCTCGCTTTCTCGCTCTCTCCTTTTGCCACCTGCATTAAAAGTGTTAGTTCAATATTATCACATGACAAGGGAAGGCTTTCAGTGGCTCTTTTGCTATTCTATTAACGCAGTGGGAGTTTGGAAGTCATTGTAAATAATTTAGTGTTATATGCAAGGTAGAGTTGCTCTATAGTGCAAAGTGAGCAGAGATGGGGAAATTGATTTCCAGTGTTTACATTTAATGGTGACTGCGTAATGCAAGCGTGACCTATAAAGGTGTACTGCACTTGAGTGCCAATGCAGGATCACATGACAGATGGTTACTTCACTCTGGTTCAAAGCTTTCTGTGATTGAAAGAATGTTTAACTACTGCAGTCTGCATAGATTTAAGGAATTATTAAATTCTGATGTCTTTTCATTGAATTTAATGCACTGGTCTAAAGTGGTAATAAATATGGGATCCAGAGGCAGTTAATTTGAGTGAATTTTAACCCATGAAAAAAACATTGTGAATAGTTTTCCATCATCCAATCATGCATATGTCTCTTTTTTTTCTTCTTTTTCAGTGAGCAGAGTATCTGTCAGGCGCGGGCTGCTGTCATGGTATATGACGACGCCAATAAGAAGTGGGTTCCGGCTGGTGGATCCACAGGCTTTAGTCGAGTCCACATCTATCACCACACTGGCAACAACGCCTTCAGAGTAGTGGGACGTAAAATTCAGGACCACCAGGTAAGAGAAAGGGGAGCTGTGGTCTCCAATGAGTTGACAATTATTAAATAGCATGCTGGATTGACAAATAAATGCTTTTACATAGGTAGAGAGGTCAATATTTACCCTTAGTTTTATATAAATGTTATTTATTTATAAGTGCAGTTATTTATTTATTTATTCAGAAAAGCTTCTATTTATTTTTGTGTACATACTTAAAATACATAAAAGTATTTATGTATTTTAAGTGTAAGTATTTTATTTATTTATAAATATCTTTAAGCATTTATGATGCACTTGTGCTGCTTTTTTAATGTAGATATTTTCAATTTTAAAAGACACCTACAATTAATTGGGCTTATATTTTATAATTTTCTTAAAGTCCCCCTGTGGTGAAAATCAAGCTTTTAATGTTGTTTATATGTCTATGTGTCAAACCATGTGCAAATTCATGTCAACACCATTGCTGAGTATTTTCTCCTGAAAACTGCAGTGAGCCAAAGACCGTTTCAAAACGCGTTTTGAAATCGCTGGTGTTTCTGACGTCGTAAACTACCTTGTAACCAAATCACATCAATGTGTGATTGTCAACAAGTGGATCTCTGAGCTGGTGTGAGTGAGTGGAGGCGGGGCTAATTTGCACATTCATAGAACCGCATATATTAAATGAGGCAAGGGTGTAGAGTTACAATCAAACTATTTTAAGGCAATAAATATCTCATTTTGGTGATCAAAGATGATTTTTAAGGGATACAATTATCTATTGGGGGATTTTTACAATAAAGTAGGTATTGCTGCAAATTTATTGTGAATATTGTCACTTCTGAAGGGCGTTTTTTAGAATCTAGTCCGATATGTAAAGGCTATCCACATCCAGTGGGTTTAACAGAGTCATCTGCTTGGCCTTGTTGGCTTCCCCTGCAGAGAGGGCTCTGGTTTCACTGCAGTGCTTTGATGACCCATGACACAGAACACGGGAGCTTTGAGTGGCTCACAGATCAGCGCAGCGTGGTTTAAAGAGAATAACATCTCATGAGAAATGCTCCTATTCTTGTTGTGATTGCAAGAATGTTTTGCTTGGCTACATTTTTCCTTTTAGTGAGTCATAGTTGTAGTTCAAGGAAGAATTCACACAAAAATTCAAAAATTCCAAACAATTTGTTCCAAACAAGTACGAGTACGACTGTCTTTTTTCTGTGAAACATAAAAGGAAGAAATGATAAATGAATAAGAATGGACTCAATGGCAATTTTTTTTCTCATATGATGGAAGTGAATAAGACGAATAATGTCCGAAATGATCAAACAAGTGATCCAGATGTGTCATACTCTGTTTATATTCATCTTTCTGTTGCTACATGGCAACATCATCAACTTCAGAAGACTTGAAATATAGTGCAAGTCATATGGACTCATTTTGTGGCGCTTTTGTTGTAGTTGTTGTTGTTGTTGTTGTTGTTGTTGTTGTCCTCGTCGTCATTTTGTAGTGTGACAGCCCAGGTCACTTTCACTTTTATTCTATGTGAAAGAATGGCCTGTAAATTTCTTTTTTTGTGTTCCATGGAAGAAAAAAAAAGTCATGATGGAGAGTAAATTATATCTTTTTTTTAATCACTATTCTTTTAAGAAAAAGGCTATATGCACTGAACAATACTTTTCTCCTATTCAAGATTTGGGAATGTTGTTTTACTCAGAGTAACCTTGACCTTATCTATCGATTTGAATTGCAGAAAATACCTTTTTTCTAGCTAGTAATTGATCAAGCACTCAATCTATTTCCTGACCTGAGACTGAATATTCAAAGATTCATGGGTCAAATAGAAATGATGTTAAGAAAAAGGTCACCAAAACATTAAACATCCCATTTATTTCTAAAGGATTCATAATCTTGGATTAGATATGCCCTGTAGCTACTGTATTAAATGGAAATGGTTGAAAAATTCTTAAAACTTCAGGATTTTTAGGTTCTGTACAAGAACCCTTTCTGTGGTTAGGGAGCCATTTGTCTCTGGGTTTAAGGTGGCATTTGCTGAGATTAACTGTAACTCTGGTTCCATTTGAATGCTATTAACATTTCTTATATAAAACTGCCATGTTCGCATTCAGGAAACATGGTGTGGCAGTAAAAATGCAAAACTGCATGGTGTGTTCTGAATGCTTCTAGGGTGAGGGCATATTATTAAAAAATGACAGTGCTTTTTATTGGTGTATTTAAAAGTTCATGACATTGCTAAAACATCTACACACATCACATGTGAGCGGTATGTGCTGCTTTAGCAACCTTTTAACCTGTTGTCATCTTTTTGTGTATTTTGTGAACACCAGTATGTAGTGGGAGAGACTTCATTAACTTCTAAACACTCTTAACTGTAGGATGGTTGATCAAGGGACCTCCTTTTAATGTTGTATGTTTGCTTGTAATGCATTTTTGTTGCATTACATAAAATGCAGCATAATCAAGACACTACACTGTTTATAATGATCTTTAACAGACCCCAGTCTTTACTTGTAAACTGAGTTATTTAAAAATGGAAGCATCTGTTTAGCAACAGATTGATAATACATCAATATATCTATTGATAATACATTTCTTCAACATGTCTTTCCAATTGTTTTTACAAGCGAGCAGGCATGCCACAGATGTAGTAAGTAGAGCTTAAGATGTATTTATATATAAATATTTCTAAACCTTTTATTTTTCCCTAAGGCCCACTTATAATACATAAGTTAAGGTTTCATGCATCAAAAACCTCATGCTACATGAACATTTTCGACATCCTTTAGAATGAAAAGGATTGGATTTTTTTTGTTGCATTTTTTTTATTTTATTTTACTTTTGACTAAACAACCTTTGCATTTGAAATGAGTAGGAATGCTTGCTTATGTTTTGTAATTTTGATTTTTTTTCTTTTTTTTCTTTTTTTTGTGCCCAATATAGTTGCTGCTGTCCGGTCCTTCAAAACAGCCTTTTTGTAAAGTCTGCATTATATATTACCTGACATCAAGGACTTATTTGTATGCTGTTTCCTGATATAACCAAGTCCATTATATCCTTGTTAATAGACAGCCAATCAATTTCTCTATGAGGGTTACTCCGTGAAGGCTGTGCAAGATTTTGTCTTTATATAGCATAAGTGTTCAGCTATTTTGTCACTGTGTTGAACCATTTTTTTAGTCTGGAGTGTCCAGCTGTTTTCCTTTGATCTATTAAGGACTGTTTTAAGGGAATTCTGTTAGAAGTGTAAAAGGTATTTATTCTTTATTTTTTTTATTCTTTACAAATCAGTCTTAGGAAATACCTGTAATTTGTAGGTTGATTCCCATTAAAAGTGTATACAGTGTTTAACATTGCTATGTTTTAGCAATTAGCATCCCAACCAGCTCTCCATAACAACAATGGTCCAACCAATGATGTGAGGTTTAGGCGAGGCTATCTGTTTTTTCAACCAATTGCTGTTAGGGAGTGTTTTGAAAACTTACTAAAAAAGTTACTTTTTTTTTTTTTCGCATAGAAACTACACTTTATATACATTGCATATGTATTTAAGTGTCTGGCCTTGTTCTCTCTTTATCTGTTCTTTTCCTGTGAAGAAATTAACCGTTAAAGAAGCCTTTTTTTCATTGTTTGGATGAGGACACTTTTCTAAGTGAAGTGCAAGGTAACGTGCACTTAAAGGTAACCTTTATTCAGCACTGACTGTGGTTGTTGCTCTCTGCTACACAAAAGGCAGAAATGCTGAGGGGGTGATGACACTTTACTCATTGCTATTTTATGGTTATTCAGTGTTTCGTGGAAAGCCTATTTCTGCCTCTGAGAGTAGCTAGGCCTTTTTAGTCCTGGTTACTTTAATAATTCATGAACGGCACAATCATCACACTGATATCTGAGGATGGAGTGTATCAAATTACATCAGGAAACTTACTGACATTTGTTGATGAGCTATTCATGGTGGTTTAATGACCGAAATGAGTAAAGTGTTGAAGTGCCGCACACAAGGCAAATGTCAACACACATTTTACGTTTGACCTACCATAATAGCCTTATCTATATATAACTGACTAATGTCTTCAGATCTATACCTGCAAGTGTGCCAGTAACTAGTCATTTAGTTGACACTTCTTAGCACAGATTGAAGAACACTCCGTGGCAAACTGAGCAGGGCTCATTAAAAATGAAAACAAAATGTATATTACCAGTGGTTAAATTAAATCTCATATATATATATATATATATATTTATGTGTGTACTTACAATTTGAAAAATATATATACACCATTTCCCACATTAAATGCGGTTGTATACGTATCAGTGTCTTTAATGCACTTTGTATGATACGGTTTAGCAAGAAACGACTACTACTGATTTTTTGATGTTGGAGTAAAAACAATTGAAAAATCTCCAAAAACCTTGACTAAGTTGCATATATAGAACCATGGCACGGTTTTTAAATCGTTTTGCTCAGTTTCATTAATGTGTTAAGAAAACTGAGAAGTTTTCTGCACTTGTCAGTTGTGACAGGATGGCTTACAGTTCACAGTTCTTTTTATAATGCTTGCTAATCAGTTGCACTTCTTATGATAATTACATTGATGTCAAAAGGATGAGAAATTGAAATGACTGGGAAAACAGCCAGTTACCACAGAAGCTTCGAGAAAGATTCACCCTGTTGAGGACATGCTTTTGGGAGAGTTTAAGAAGTCAGTCAAGTGTTTGATATTTAAGTATCTCCCACCTATTTGCAGTTACCATATTTATTACCAATTAATGCTGTAAAACCTGTGTGGAGCCGAGCTGGCCTCAGCAACCTTTGTGAAAAGAAATGCGTTCACTTTTTTGTTATCTACAAGAATAGAGGTGCTGCGTGCAGCAGTTTTTCAATCTCTAGTTCGTCCTTGTGAATCTTTTAGAGAACGAGTCTTGGTCGCTGAAGTGCAGTGTTATCTGTCATCTTTCAGTAATGCTGATGTTTCTGCTTTGTGGTGGTTTATTGAGGTTTTAGAAATTTTTACTTGAAACTTTTGAAGCCTTGAGTTTTAGCGACTTGATCTCATGAGTAAAACGTGACTTTGCATATGTTTTTGTTCACGGAATATGTTGGCCATACTAAATATTTAGTTTTATTAACGAGCAATTCCAGTACAGATGATTCTTTAAAAGGGATAGTTCACCCAAAAATACTAAGTCTTTCATCATTTACTCATCCTCAAGTTGTTCCAAACTAGTATGAATGTCTTTCTTTTGCTGAACACAGAAGATATGTTGAAGAATGTTAGTAACCAAACAGTTGACAGTAGCCATTTATTTCCCCCATATTTTGGAAGTCGATTGCTACCGCCAACTGTTTGGCTACCCATATTCTTCAAAAAAATCTTCTTTTGTGTTCAGCAGAAGAAAGAAATTCATACAGGTTTGGTCCGGAACAACTTGAGGGTGAGGAAATGACAGAATTTTCATTTTATGGGTGAAATATCCCTTTAATCTGATTGAAAACATTGATTTTAACGTGTGTAAACTGTGTTTAGTGCCATACCTGAAATTTTATAGACTGCTCCCTTTCGGCTTATTAGCGGATGTGGTCTTCACAGTCCTCTGAGCTTTTAAGTTCAGCTTGGACTTGAATTTCAAAACAAATGGTATTCAAGCATTGGTTTGAATTTATATATGCTGTGCTCTTCTGTCAACAGGTGGTAATAAACTGTGCCATTCCCAAGGGGCTGAAATACAACCAGGCCACGCAAACGTTTCACCAGTGGCGAGATGCACGGCAGGTGTACGGCCTTAACTTTGGCAGCAAAGAAGATGCCAATGTATTTGCCAGTGCCATGATGCATGCCCTGGAGGTGCTGAACTCTCAGGATGCAGGTGAGAATACTGTTTTCACACCAGCTTGCAAAGCTTAATGACGTGTGAATTGTGTGAACTGGCTTCTGTGTTACGCCACTAATACGCTGCATTCCAAAAGTGATACTCGTACACTTTGGAAAAATCCTATAAAGAATAATCTTGGGAACTACTATAAGCAATTCTGCAGAATTATCTGTTTAAAGTATTAATTTTGTTTAAAATTAAGATAAATAACAAATGTTTTTATTAAAAGTGCTAAATTTCTTGAATCCATTAAAATGGCTAAACAAATATACACTGATTAAAATAATTATGTGGTGAAGAAAATGCTACAGAAAAAACAAATGTAATTTCTACAAGAAAAAGTTAGTTCAGGCAGCATTAAAAAACAAAACAAAGGGAATTCTAAATTCGAGCTTGTAGATATTAAAGTGTAAATATAAATTATATAAAATTAAGTAAAACCTTACTCAACTTTTCTAATACTGGTATTCCCATCATGCACTGGAGCATGAATAATTAATAAGGTACCGATGCCAAGTAAATACTGGGCCAGTATCGCATATTTTCTTCTGAAAACAAACTTTGTTGCAGTATTTTCCTGTTCTTTTTTTCCTGTTCTCTCTGTAAAGCTGCTTTGAAACGATCTGTATTGTAAAAAGCGCTATATAAATAAATGTGACTTGACTTGATGCTGCAGATTACAAAATCTTCACTTTGTGTTTTTATTTTATGTCAGACACCAAATCTATCAAAAACAGTCTAATTTGTGAATGTTCTATTACTGTTTTGTGTTTGGTGCTGGTGAGCCCTGCAGAATTTAATTTTGTTCTGGTTATTGCCCAGTTAGTGAGGTCACATTTGGAGCCAGACTCAGCCTATTGTGCTCAATTAATTGTAATTTAGCAAATGGGGCCTGCTCACAGGGGTTTAGTTTTGTGTTTGTGTTTATGAGAGAGAGAGTCTGGGTTACCTCCGTTTGTGCTGATTGGGTTTAGGGGGAGGTGCCTCGGCTTGTGAATAACAGTCTGCTTGAAATCCATTCATCTATATTGGTTGCGTCTGTGTGCTCACTCACGTGTCGTTTTCTGCCCTTTATCCTCTGCTGTCTGAGACCCTGGCCCGGTCACAGTAGGGAGTCATCCACATATCGAGCTCAATGTTCTCAGCGTGGCAGGGCAGTTCATTGCTGAGGTTGTTTGCCTTTAGAAACAGATGATGCTTTGTTTTGTGGACTGGACTCTGCTTGTCTCTGAGACATGGCTGATCTGAGAGTTCTTAACTGTTGCATATTGAGCTGCTCTCTGTTCTACAGTGTATCACAATAGTAAGGTCATTCTGTTAACCCCATACTGTGTTTGAGGCAAGGATGCTTTTTAAAGGAGTATTGATTTCAGCAAAAGTTGGATTTCATTATTGGAAAACAATGTTTCAGTGATGCATAGAACAAATATCAATGTCACAGTTTGATTTTTGGCTTGTAGACCCATGCTATAAATTACAGACATGGCATCAGAGGACTAATTCTTCTTTTTCTCAGAATTGCTTTATTTCCAGATTCAATCATAGGCTCATTAGAATTCGTACGCACATGCACACTCTTCAAAAACGGCACTTTAAATCGCTTGACGAACTAAAAGATGCAATTTAAATGTGTATATATTCTCAATGAAAGATAAAGATTTGTACTAAATGTCAGCTTGCTTATTTTGCTCCAGATAAGGATTTATTTTAAGGTTAGTTCACCTAAAAATGAAAATTCCGTCATTAATTACTCACCCTCATCGCGTTCCAAACCCATAAGACTTTCGTTCATCTTTGGAACACAAATGAAGATATTTTAATGAAATCTGACAGATTTCTGTCCTTCCATTGACAGCTATGCAACTACTTTGATGCTTCCAAAAGAAATCGTAAAACTAATCCATATGAATTGAGTGGTTCAGTCCAAATTTTCCGAAGATGTATGGAAGTCTTTGAAACGACATGAGGTTGAGTAATTATTAATGACAGAATTTTCATTTTTGGGTGAACTATACCTTTAAGTCCACATGTCATGCAAACAAGAAACTATGCTTCTAAACACAGGTCGAGAGCTTTCGTTCCAAACACAACTTTGCGATGCTGTTTGTTGGAACTATTGCTTTTAGGAAACAGTTTTTTTGACAGGGTTCTGAGCAGTTATTACATATTTTTTTTTACTACTATAGTATTTCTTAGTATTTTTAATTAGTAGATTTAATTTGAGTAATTTTATTATGTGTATTTGTCTTTTTTAAATAATAATACCGTTACAGTTAATACAGTTTATTACAGGTTTTTATTTCAGGTAGTTGCCAATGCAACATTTCTAATTTACTTTGACATTTTTCATCTAATATTTATATTTTATATCAGATTTATTTCAGACTATAACAACACTGGTTAGAGACTAGTAAAACTAAATAACTTATTTTCTCGCTATGGAAAGTTATCTAGTCACTGCTCTTGGCTCCTGTTATCGCCACAGGGAGCTTCAGACTCTGTGGCCTTATTACTGTCTATTAATTACCTGATAGCACGGCAGTTAATTATGCAAAGCAATGTTAATTATGCATACTTTGCTGATGTGCGGATATCCTAGTGGTCCATCCTCTGACTGTTGCGATCCAAAAAACAGTGAATGTAAAAAGCTGTTTACTGTGATATTTTCATTTGAATCTGACCCTCAGACCCCACAGACATGGAGAAATGTCTGCTCATCTCCTGTTGCCTTGGAGGGAGAAGTCTTCAACGTAGAAGCTTCGCCTTTGGGATTCTCGTCTCTCATCTGCCTTGCAGCTTTCTTCTCACATCTGATCCCTCTCGTCCTCTCCTCCTTCGTTATTCATCTACTTTCTCCCTTATTAGAAGATATGTTTACACTTAGTTGTACTTTGTGCTAGTGTTGTGGACACTACTATTCATGATTTGAGGTAGTTCAACAAGCTGCACTTTTATAAATGAATCAGCTACACTATAAGCTAATAACACAACACAGCAGTTACTGACACTATTTTTATTCCCTTATGTCCAAAGCTGCAATTATTTGACCAAAGATGCAGTAAAAAAGAGTAATATTGTGAAATAATATTACAGTAAAAATCTTGTTCTGTTTTAATATACCAATTTTATTCATGTGATGGCAAAGCTGAATTTTCAACGGCCATTATTTTATTATTATTATTTTTTTTGTCATTATATATTTTTTTTACCTTTTCTGGAAACCTTGATAATTTGTTTTTGTCAGGCTATACATTGTTGTTTATTCAATGTTCAAAAGAACAGCATTTTTTAAATACATTTTTTAGTAACATTCATAATGTTGTAAAATATTTCTAAGACATTATAAATGTAATGCATCCTTGCTGAATTTTAAAACATGATACATTTAATGCATCCTTGCTGAATTAAAGGTGCTCTAAGCGATGTAGGGTGACGTCACTTCTTGTTGACGTTTGAAGTATTGTCAAACAAAACTAGCTAGCTAGACCCTCCCTCCTCCTCATCCGCGCACTAACCCCCCAAACCCACCCCCAACTCCTTCTGGTCTGTTATTGGCTGGAACAGTTTGTTATGTCTCGTGGTGCGGGTTAGCCCAGTTTGTTTTTGTTGCCGTTTGTGGAGCCTGGGGTGTCTGCAGAGACCGCGTCTTTTTACCGTGTGTTCAGGTGACAGGCAGTCAGCGGATAGTGAGGAGATGTTTGCTGTATGTGACAAAAAAATGTTTGGCCTAAAAAACGCGTGACATCGCTTAGAGCACCTTTTAAAGTATTAATTTATATATATATATATATATAAAAACTGACCCCAAACTTTTTAGCAGTTGTGTCTGTCTCTGTGTGTGTAATAAAAAAAAATAAAAAAATATATATATATATATATTACTGAATTTAAATTTAGAGCGCTGAACAGCAGCTTTTAACTAAATGTGCTACTTAAAATGTGCATTGGAATCAAATTCACTTATGAATCGTTTTAGTGAACGGTTCACTAAAATTGAATCTGATTTTCCAATGTTACATAAAAATGAGCAAGGGGTAATTATAGGACAACGTGTTTTATTATTGACTATTTGGTTGGGTTAAATGTGTGAAATGCGGTATAAGACAAGATAAACAGTGATGCTGTGATTTTATAAAAAACAGCTTGTAACTGGAAAACATGTACTATTTTGAAAACAACTGAGCTACTGTCATGCTACCTAACAAATGTAATTAAGTTGGTAGCATTACCAGTAATTAGTTATAGTTACTCACTACTTGTTCCAAAAAGTAACTGAGTTAGTAACTGAATTACTCTATAATAAAAGTAACTCGTTACCAGGGAAAGTAACTATTTGCATTACTGTTAAAAAATAATTTTTTTTAGCAGTTTTCACAAGTCAGTTGAAATTAGTAGAACAGAAGTAGTGCTTATATTGCACCTTGAAAATGCCAACTTTTCATCGGATTGCTCCTGACTCGCCATCTCTGCTGCTTCACCGAATCTCTGTTTAGCTGTTGTGTGTGTGTGTGTGGCGCTTGTGCTGGCATGTGTGTAAAAACACTGGATCTGATTGGCTACCAGGAAACATAACTCTGCCTTAGCCAATCATAATCGCTTACCTCGTTATTAACCCACCTCCTCACTAGCTGTGTGAGCCACGGGGTGCGGTCGGATTAGAGTTTATTCAATCAATAGCCTACATAGTAACCTTTACTGTCTATAATAGTAACGCACATAGGCGTCGATTTCAGTGGGTACACGTCCCCACCAGATTCCGTCATGAGTCATTTTGTACCCACCACTTTTTGAAACATTGAGGCATGGATGTTAATACAAGTAAATAAAACATCTCCAGTTAGCAGAGCATTCATTTAGTTCGCTATTAAATAAGAGATCTAGCGCTAAAATGTGTTGTTTTTGAAATCAAGCTGAGCGCTCGTTCCCGCTGCTATCAGTTGCATGGATAGTTGTTCTCTTGTGGCTCGCGCTGTCACGCACAGTCTTCACTCGGACGCGCGCTTCAATCTATCACCGTTGTGGAGACTATTCGTTCTGGTGAAATCACAAAATAAAATGCACACAAACGTGTCCCTGCTGAACTTAATTAGTTTTGATGAGAGAGAAAAAAACAACTATACAAGTGTGGATTCGAACCCGTAACCTCTGACACGCTTGGTTAATGATCTACCACTAGACCACTTAACTCATATAACATTTGCGGATCGATCGATTTATTTACTGGTTGAGCCCCTAGCACTGTTGTGTGCGCTACACTATCTCTGCTGGATTTGCTAATGGCTGTACCTGGCATGGAGGCAGTATTTTTGGGGAGTGTGTTAAACTGCACTAACCAGCCAGCAGTAGGATCCCATATGACTGAGCCAAAACAGAAAGGTGTAATTGGCTCTCCCATTGATCACTCCATTGTCAACATTAAGCTGTGTAGCTGCGGTAGGGCTAAATGGCTGCGCTCAGTTCTGTTAGAGCCATCTAACTAACTGCAGTTTGTATCCAGGTTTCTAAGTGAACTTGTTTGCAGTATGTGTATTAGCTCTTTTAGCTCTTTTTTTAGCTCTTTGAAGCTCTGAATGAAGTTCAGTCAAGATGCAATTAACCTTTGGTGCATGTTTGAGTGCTTTGATATTTGTAGACGTTTGTTTGGCAACACGCTTTGTCAAATTACAATATTTATGCGTTTTGAACTTGAAATCCTTCATGAATGTTTTCACTCACATTTATTTACATACTTTGAATAAATCACCAGCCAAGTAATTTAGAAAATTAAGGCACTGGCAGGCAAAGAAAACAACAAAACAAAAAAAAACAAAAACACAATTGATTTGTTTTAAACAATTAGCTCTTAGCTATTTGGTGTTATTTATTAACACACTTGGCATACTCACACTGAAGAGAGAGAGAGAAAAAAGAGACTCATAAAATTAAAAATGCGCCCCCTGTTGATTGCATAGAGAATTGCAGTGTTACTAGGCAGACTTGTTAATAAACCATGTCAGCCGGTGTTTTCTTAGCATATTCATGACCTCAGGTGGGCTAATACTTGTCAAGTACCACATGCCACAGAATGTGATCCACTGTCTTTTACACTGTGTCTAATCACAGACTCAGGTGGAATAACAATGTAGTCATCTCTTTTTTTTAAGACTCTTAGTTGCTGGGTTTGTATTTTTGGAGCGTTGCGTCAGGTAGTATGTTTACATGGCCTGATCGGAATGTTTGTGACCCATTTGTGCCTTATTGTTGTGTGTCATCCTGTTGCATATGTTTAGGTACCGGGGATCCACTTTGTGTAGTTTTATGTGCAGCGTGTCATCCGGATCTGGTTGAAGGGTCCAGGAGAATCAAAAGCCCTTTTTTTCAAACCTCTAGAATGTGCCTGCTAATTTTAGTTGGGTGTAATGTGCAACACAGTCACATGCCTGGGTGATGTTACCCTGACACTGGAGCCATGGACTGTGTGAGATTTTGTTAGTTTTTATATAAATGCTGTTGCCAGCATGGCTGAGGAGCTCTTGTAGGGCAGACAGCCATAGAGCTCTTGGCAACATGGACTAAATATACATGCAGGCGTGATGGATGTGCTGATTGATGTATTGGTGAGGTAAATGTATGAACGTGCTTGTCATTTGGAAATCAACCTGTCCAAACCAGACAATCCGCCTGAGGAGTGTACATGAGAAATGTGACCTTTTATCTTTCCCACGGGTAAATTGATTTTAATTATTGTAAACTTTACACTTTCTTCACTATTGTTTTTTTGTTTATCTCCTTGGAATTTGTTAACAAAGGAATGATTGCTTACTGGCACAGACATGCAGGTGTTTGTGGGTTAGGACTCGGATGTGAAGTTTGTTGTATTGCTGATGGGCCAGAGGTGTGTAATTTAGTTGCTGTTGGTTAAGCTCCTCCAATACCCTGGCTTAGCTAAAGCAGTGTGATTTCTCACGCCGTGAATACGACCTTGTCTTCTGTATCTATCACTTTGACCATGTGGACTGTTATTTTACTTTTCATTCAAGATATTTCAATAGAGATGCACAAATAAAAATCTTCTGGCTGATACAATAAGGCGATAGTTATGTTCATCCTATGGCCGATAACCGTTAAATGACAAAAAAAAAAAATCTATGCCAAAATTGAATGGAAATTAAATGATTATGCACAATATGAAATATTGACTGATACCAACCAATTAAAAAAAGAAAGTCTAATATCAGCCGATAACTGATGTGGCACCAATGTATTGTGCAATATTATTGCATTTTTGTCTCCTTTTTCCCCAGTAAAAAATAGGAAGTAAACAAGATTTTAAAACCAGATGAATGTGCCTAATGAGCAAGACTATGTATATGTATAGTAATTTAATAAGGATTTCAGCTGTGCAGATTCTTAAAGAGATAGTTTAATCACAAATGAAAACCCCAAAACCACTTTGATGCTTCAAAACGTTCATAGAGATTGTACAACTAATCCATGAATTGAGCGGTTTAGTCAAAAATTTTGGAAGAGACTTTTTATGATGAACAGATTGAATTTAGGCTTTTATTCACATTAAACATGAATCAACTCACACATCAGTTGGCATGCGAGAACCAATGATGTTCATTCTTGTTACGCAGCACGTTTGATCTTCCTCAAGAACCAATGAGGTTCATTCTTGTTACACGTGTTTGAGCTTCCGCAAGAGGTTTGTTCTCGCGTGTTAGGCAGGTTCGAGTCTCTGTTTATGTTCACTGATCAATGTTTATATGTGAATAAAAGTCTAAATTCAATCTGTTCATCATAAAACACGATTGTGTCTCTTCAGAAAATTTGGACTAAACCGCTGATTCAAATGGATTTGTTTTACGATCCCTTTATGAACTTTTTGAAGCTTCAAAGTGATAGTTGCGTAGCTGGCAATGGAGGGACTGAAAGCCCACAGATTTCATTCAAATATCTTCATTTGTGTTCCGAAGATGAACGAAAGTCTTGTGGGTTTGGAATGACTTGGTGAGTTTTTTTTATTTTATTTTTGTTTGTTTTTTAACCTAAAATTGGAAAAAGTTGATCTTCATAAGTCCAGATGGCTCTTGTGTCCTGAACTTTTAATCACTTCTGAAATGGAAAGATTGTGAAAGGAAAATTCTGATTAGAAAACTAGGAGCTCAAGGAAAATAACTTTGTATAGTCAGAAAAGTTGTTCTATTTCACAGAAACTGTGCCTGGTAACTGTTATAACTTATACATGTGATCATTTATTTTCAAAGGGAGCTCTAATTTTAGGTATCGGTCACTAGCTTCCATATATCATCCTGCCTAGACCAGTAGCTTAACCACAACATGTAAGAAGGTCATGAGTTAATTTTTTTTGTGCCACCTTTCAGTGTATAAATACTGTCTTATGATGACCTGTTGACAGTCGTCAAATATGTGGGATTGCATGAACTCATCCATGTCATAACAAAGCGGGCTTTTCACCCCGTCCAGACGTAGACCCCCAGGAGCCTGCTGCGTCTGAGTCTCGAGGTCTAAATGAAGGTTGCCCTGTTTTCAGACTTCACAGTTTGGCAGGACAGGTGTTTATCTTTTGAGACCTGGTTCCTCTGTGGGGAAATAGCAGGACAGAACATTCCTGAGCCAAAAAGAGTTTGTTTTTCTGGCTGTGGAGCCTGAATATGGCTTGAACGGGGTGGGGTGGACCCCGTGTCTGGTATGTGTTTGTTTTCTGACTTGACACCACATGACCAGCCAATTGCTCCAACAGCTAAGGTGGGCAAGATGACGTTGGCGGCCCCGAACACTTTTTATCAATGAGATCATTCTCTTGCCCCAGACTCTTAATAGTCCTCGTTGCAGAAGGGTTTTCTCTACATCTTTCTCAATAGCTGCAGAGCTCGTCTTGCCGCTTCTTAAGTTCTTCCAGGCTGCAGGTTAGCTTTGTTGCTTTGGAACTATAGCTTCATTTCAAGTTCTGAGCTTAGCTATATAGATTTATTCTTCAATTTTTCTTGTTGGAATCGGACTCCGGTAATACAACATTAGAGCTCAGTATCTCTACCACAACTCTCCCAGAGGGACTTGGTCTGGGTTCAGAGCATCAGAGCAGAAAGGCAGGCCTGCAGGCACCTGTCCATCATGCCAGCCCCCAGAGTGTACCGCTTCCCGCAGAAGATCAGCCGCACTGAGATCACCTTGAGGAGTGAGTTTGTTGGGGAGGGAAGGGGCTTTAACCGTGAGAGACAAATAACCAGGTACAACTCTTTTCCAGGACTAAACTGTCACTTTTGGGTTCAGACAAACCGTAATGTGCTTATGGTATGTAGTAAAATGGTTATGAATAAAACTAAATATATATATTTTTTTTAGATATAAAGACACATTTAATCTTTTGAAAAATTGGATCTTTGTAAAGGTCTGGTTCAGTAGTTGCTATGCTGATGCTTGCTTGTCATATTCTGTCTTCGAAACAAGCATTATCTGTGTGAGCACCGCAGCGTGTAATATGTTTGTTTATCATAATTATGGTTTGACTATTTGGCTTCATCATCACTTTTGCTACAAAATGTAAAGGTGTAGTGCTTGATTTAAAGTGCACCGTTCGTAGACTCAACCAATGGCAGGAATGATCAGTTTGTCTGACCAATGACATTTGGGACTTCTGTTTGTTGCCACTAGTGGCGGAGAATTACTTAACCTTTAACGGTTTATTTATTTACGAGTTGAACACATAAATGACAAACATTTTTTAATTATGAGTGGGGAAACTCTTAAGCCCAGAGATTTTGAGTTGGGGCATCAGTGAGCAAACATGTCAGATGCAATGGATACAGCATTAGTTTACTGCATTGCTGTATTAATGGTAAATTTGTTCAAATGAGTGAAATGCTTTTTTAAACAATAACAATAAAACATAAAAAGTTGCATGTACAAAATACCACAGTATTGTGCATTTACGATAAAATAAATGATTCATTTGTAAGCACCTTCACAGCACCTTCATCATTCGAATAGCATAAAGCAAAAACGCACCATTCTTTGCGCATTATTTGTTTATAATTTTGTAGATGTAGTTTTAAAATTCTTGTTGAATTTCATGCAAAAAAGGTACATTGCCATCTAGCTGAAGTTCATAGCAATTTGCAAGTTTCCTCAAGCCATGACAGGAACTTAATTCTGGAATTGAATTTGTTGAATGTCAAACCAAAATACTTGTCAAGGTATGTTTATCGTGACAACTGACGGATTTCGTCCAATCAAACCACTTAACCTCTCCACACTTCTTTGCTGAGGTTAACAGCCCATGCCAAGTTTATCACGGAAAACCATTAAATGTCTAAAACGGATTGTCCATAACGATCCAAGAGCTGTTCTGTTTTTCTCAGGGAAATGTGTGCTTGGTTTAGCTCTGTATGCTGAGTCAGTCTTTTCACTCTGTTACCAGCAATTCTCACATTCTCAATCTTGCTTATCCTGTAGGTTTTTTTTTCCATTTGATTTGCCTTTCCAAGATAATACAGTTTTCCAATGTCATTTCATTTTCTGTAAATGACGTGTCTACACAATATAACGAAGCTAGTTTGACGGTAGCCAATATCTCAGCAAAAGTTGCATTGTATGGAGTGTGATTCTTGTTAGCTTATTTCAGAAGTATTAAATATAATTGTTTACACTCTTCACATGTTCAGTGGTGGGTTTGTTCTTATTTCATTTGGATTTAGTAATGGCAACTGTTTCCAAGCTTCTTTTATTAGGAAACATTGCATCAAAAAGCCTCCCAGTGGTTTTGCAGCCCACTCCTGCTACTGCATTCATTTACCCTCCCCAGAGCTGAAATGGGATAAGGTGATGGTATTTAGTATCTCTGGGGTAATGCTGAACACTGAAAACATCAACACCTTGTGCACAAAACAGCTGATCTAGGGCCAGTAGCATTACTAGTTAAAACAAATTAAAACACACAAAAACATAAACTCGTATTTTAGTTGTTTATTTTATTTTTAAATTTAAATGTATGGACACGATAGACTGTAAATATTTTTAGCAAGTTGTAATACAGTCGTGCTCAGAATTAATGGTATCCCTGGTAAATATGATAAAAAATGGCTGTAAAAAATAAATCTGCATCATTTATCCTTTTGATCTTTCATTCAAAATATTGGCAAAAATCTAAACTTTCATTGAAGTAAAAGAATAGAAAGTGGGGGGGAAATCATATTATGAAATAAATGTTTATCTCCAAAACACATTGGCCACAATTATTGGTACCCTTTTATTAAATACTTTTTGCAATGTCCTTTTGCCAAGATAACAGCTCTGAGTTTTATCCTATGATGCCTGATGAGTTTGGAGAACACAAACAAGAGATCAGAGACCATTTCGTCTTACAGAATCTCTCCAGATCCTTCAGATTCCCAGATCCATGTTGGTGCTTCTTCTCTTCAGTTCACTCCACTCATCAGGTCTGGGACGGTCATGGCAGAAGCTTCATTTTGTGCTACTTAACACATTTTTGTGTTGATTTTGTTGTTTGTTTTGGATCGTTGTCCTGATGGAAGATCCAACCACGGCCCATTATAAGATTTCTAGCAGAGGCTGTCAGGTTTAGATTTTTTATCTGTTGGTATTTGATAGAATCCACGATGCCATGCATGTATCTGAACAAGAAGTCCAGGACCTCCAGTAGAAAAATATGACCACAACATTAAAGATGGTATATTAAATTGTACACATGGGGTACTTTTTATCCTTGTGTGCACCAAACCCATCTTGCATGTTTGCTGCCAAAAAGCTATTTTTTAGTTTCATTTGACCACAGAACCCTGTGCTGTTTGAAGGTCCAGTCATGTCTGACAACTGAATTTGCTGGGTTTGTTTTTGGATGAGCAAGGAGGATTTTTCTTGAAAACCTCCCAAACAACATGTGGTGATGTAGGGGTTGTTTAATTTTTTTTTTAATAGGCTTTCTGAACCCAAGACTCAACTAATCTCTGCAATTCTCCATCTGTGATTCTTGAAGAGTCCTTGGCCACTCAAACTTTCCGCCTCACCATGCATTAAGACAAAATAGACACACGTCCACTTCCTGGCAGATTTGTAACATCTTTAGTTGATTGGAAGTGCTTAATTATTGCCCTGATTGTCAAAATGGGGATTTTCAATGCTTTAGCTATTTTCTTACAGCCACTTTCTATTTTGTGATGCTCAACAATCTTTTGATGCACATCAGAACTATATTCTTTGGTTTTACTCATTGTAATGGATGATTAAGGGAATTTGGCCTTTGTGTTTCCTCATATTTAAACTCCTGTAAAACAAGAAGTCATGGCTGGACAATTTCATGTTCCTAGTCACCCTGGTGTGCAAAAAAAAAAAAAGGTAAATATGAATGGGAATACACTTCAGAGATATTTTACTCGTAAACAATTCTAGGGGTACCAATAATTGTGGCCAACTTGTTTTGGAGAAAAACATTTATTTCATAATGTGATTTCCCCTCCACTTTCAATTATTTTACTTCAATGAAAGGTTCGATTTTTGCCAATTTTTTAATTATCAAACGGATAAACGATGCAGAATTATTTTTTACAGCCATTTTTCATCATATTTACCAGGGGTACCATTAATTCTGAGCACGACTGTATGTAGAACCCAGTAACTTAACGTATTTTGTTTTGTTTTTGTTTAGTTTTGTATGGTTTGGTTTTTGTTCGATTTTTACATTTGGATGTTATCATATCGTGAGCATGATAGAATGTGTAACTAGATGGACAACGATTTTAAGCAAGTTGTAGTAAGTTGAACCTGGTAACTACTTATACTATTTTTAGGTCCCAGTCCCATATCTTACCAGACTTTCGGTCTCAGACATGGAGCCCTGAGTAACGAGACTCGCCAGAACCACAACACTATATTCGTTATATCTCTTCGTTATGATTGCAAACTTGAGCTCTTGAGCTTTCTACCATGTAGACCGAAACCTTGATTCTGTATGCGTTGACATTTCTTTTGACTCATGTAAAATTGCTTTAAAAACATCACATTTAACCGGTTCACTGACCTGCTCAATATACAATCAGAATCGTTTTAGAGCTAGAGGACTTATCGTTTGCTTCCTCATCTTACAATTATGCAGTACTTGACTCTAATTTCCCATTTGCGGAACCACAACTGTGGAATTAATTGGAAGGCTTGTACCCGTGTTGTGCGACTCATGTGAGTGATAAGGGGATTTGTGTGTTGTATTTACAATGGTGACTGGGGCTGTGTGTCAGATGATGTTTGTTTTCCCCAAATGTTGCTGTAAAACATCGGAGGAGGAAAAAGTCGTCTTGTTTTGAACAGGTTGTGTATCAATCATGGACTGATTGTCAAGCCTTTGGGTACAATTAATGGTGCTTGCTAAGAGAATATCCCAATTATTATTGCTCATAAGTTTAAGGATTTGAACAATCACCATGTAAATTTGTTGCTTCACTGTTACTTCCATGTAAATTAATTTTCGGCCAGACCAACCATGACCGCTGTGGGACATTTGTCAGTCAGCTGCTTTCTGTTTCTGTTACTTTATCACTCCTTGGCCATTTATAGGTTAATGTGACTGTTTAATGTGGCTGTTTAAATGTTAAAGATTCTTGGAGGTTTACAGCAGTGGCATTTTATGTCTTCACATGTCTTCACATTTTTCAGAAATGTTTATCTTAAATTGTATTTTGTTGGTAGCTCACTACTGTAGGTTTCAGAGGCAGTCTCAGTCCTTCTGTATCTGCGTCTCTTGCTGTCTTTTTCTCGAAAGGGTTAAGCCTACAAATACATTAATGTTTTTCTCCACCCACCTGATCGTAATAGTTGTGATGTGATTGTAACATTGACCGCTTTACCCTTCGCCCATCCAGGCATGAATAATTGATCAGGTCCGGAAAGTGCAATAAGTGAACCACATCCTGCTCCGTGAACATTGTGGCAGAGCGTCTAACTGCCAGCCTATTGGTCCGGTCTTATTTTACCACAGCAGTGTTTGCTTGGGGATAGCCAGAACAACATGCTGCTCTCTCTGAGATCTCATGGAGTCACTGATGGAAGTTTTGGAGCTGATGCGAACGGCTCTAGCGCACTTCTTACAAGTGCACCTAAAGACCAGGATGGACTTCTACAGTACATCTGCTGTCAGAAGAGGCTCGGTGGTTCCCTCCTCTCATGTAGGTGCTATTCGGACTCTTTAGCTTTATCTTGGTCCGTAAATGGTCCATTTAATAAGTAGAAACTTAAACGGAGCTGATGTTTGAGTATGATCTTTGGTTTCACTGTCTATTTTTTTGATACATTTTATTTTGAACTTTCTAATTAACATATAGGTAGTGTTAAATAGTTGAATAACAACACATTTTTTTGTTGTAAGCTAAATGGTGCAAAATGTAAATACACCGGTGCAATTTAATTATGCATCCAATATTGATAAAACATTTTTATTTATTTTTTTATAATTAATAACATTATAAAATGAAAAATAACATTATTTTTTACAAAATACAACATTTTGTATTGTAATTGTACTGTTTTATTTGTGCATGTTTGTAGAGTAGGAAGCACATTGGAGTTTATGCTATCAGTGTGTGATCTAATAGCAGTACATTACCAAACTGGCTTGAAGGAGGATCAGTTCATATTAAGGCTGACACTGAGTGCTTTTGGACCAGAGCCAGCCTTTAAAGTGCTCAGATTGGCCGAGTTAAATGGGCCAAGTATGCTTGCCTTTGTGTCAGTGTTTCAAATGGCAGTCATTGCACTTGGAAATCTCCATAAAGTGGCCATAATAACCAATCAACTTAATATTTGTACAATTTGACCTTAGTCTCTAGAGTGGCTAAATCTGCTGACTCATTAGGTTCTTTTTGGCTTTGATAATTTGTGATTAGCTCAACACATTTTAAAAGTAATGTTTGTTTCCTGTTTCAAGGAAGGAAGAGAAATGGAGGGTTCTTGCTTATATAACAGGGCCTTTTCATACACATTAAGGCTGGCGTAGGTGTGTTTTATGTGTTAAAGACAAAGAACATTTGAGAAGGGAATTTGTAGAGTGGGTTACACAAACATGGACAGTCAGGAACATTTGGCTTTCTTAAAGGGGGGCACAAAACTGTAATGTTAGATTAGATTTAACAGATGACTTGATTACTGCTTGGCTTGTCCAGATGGCTCAGCTCTAATGTCATGTTTTTTCATGGAGTCTTGTTCTGTAAGGAGAATTCTACATTCAGACTTGTTTAATCCAATTAACATCTTCTGCAAGCCATTTCTTTCTGGTTATGGTAAAGTTTAACTTTGTTACTCGATGTGCATTGCATGCTATGATCTGCTTTGTTACTCGATGTGCATTGCATGCTATGATCTGCTTTGCTCCAACTTTAATATTGATTAAGTTTGTTTTACTATTATATGTTATGTTTTATTTTAAATGTTGTTTTGTGTTTTGCTGTTTTTTTTCTTTTTTTCCCTCTAATGTTATGTTTCGTAAATGTTGTGCTATGGTTTTGTTATATTGTTTTTTTTGTTTCATATAAAATGTTTTGTTTTATTTTGTTGATTTAGGTTTTTTGATGTTTGTTTCTGTTTGAAGTTTTGTTATTTTGTCCTTTTGTTTTGATGTTTGAAGTTTTATGTTTTGTTATATTTTGTTTGATTATTTTCTAGATTTTATGTTATGTTGAGTTTTGTTATTTTTGTTATTTTTTTGTGTTTGTTAAATGTTATGTTTGATGTTTTATGTTTGTTTTGTTAGCGTGCTTTTTTTTTTATTGTTTAAGCCCTTTCAGATGTTCCATGCAGAACGTGTAAAAACTAAACAAATTGTTAACTGTTCTTCCTTTGTCGGACAGAAGGTTTCAAATCTGATATATGGACCAGACCTTTTGCTATGTAGTCAATAGTTTGAAGTGGCTATTTAGACTACCTTCCCCCACTAAAATGATCAAACTGCAGGAAAAAAAAACACAGGTTAAACAGGTGAAAGGATAAAAAAGGTTTTGTTTTTGCAATGCCATGCTGTGAGAAGCAAATAAACAGGAAAAGGTGGAGGGCATCTGGTAATGAGCAGAGAGAGAGCCTTGCCTCTATAAACAGACCTCTCTTACATGCACAATGCTGCATTGATCGATCAGTCAATCGTGTCACGGCAGAGACCTGTCCTGTGTTTTTGCTAAGCTTTCATTCCAACCTCTCCCTCCCTGCGCTCTCAAATCCAACCTGACAAAAGTAACAAGGCCTCTTTACCCAAGACAATATCAAGGCTTGTTTTTCCATCTGCATGATATATTCCTGGCATGCGCTCATCATTCAGTCTTTCTTTCTGGGGCTGGCACTGATAATACAGTTATACATGTTAGTCAAATCACAAAATAAAACTATACATGATGTAAAGTTGCTATTTTAATCGCTCATTAGCTTCGTCTGTAGCCTTTTCTGATTTTTACATTTTAGTTGGTTAAATGTCTTTAAATATTAGTTTTATTTTAGATTTTCAACAATAATAATGATATTATTATGATGATAATAGTGACAATAATATTAATAACTTTAATATTAATATAAATTACATACTATAAAATGTTAATATGATTGTTTTTCGTTTTATTTATTTTAAATGTATTTTTATTGTTTGGTATGGTTTTATGGTTATGCATTTGCTTGTATTTCTAACAGAGTTGAAATCTTCAGAGAAGGATGATATAGTGTTACATTTTGTTTAATTAAAGTGACAAATGTCACTTCAACTACATTTTCAGCATTGCGAATGCCCCCTTAAGCAATTCGTCCGGGCTCTGACTCTGTTTTTGTGCTTAGCCATTTTTTTTTAATGCACAGTGGCTTGAACTGATGCTGATGGTTCTTTTTACAGATAATCTTTTCCCCTTTCCCTGATGTTATAATGTCCTAATTAACTCTTGCTGTCCAATACACCTGATCGATGCGCCAGCGCTCCATGTTACTCTCTCTCACTCTAAAACCCGGTCTTCTGTTACTCTTTTGGGGCCTGTCCAGCGCACTTTGTTATTGATCAGATTTAAATGACCTTAATGCTTTACCATAAGTTTTCAAAACTGATGCTTAATTCAGATTTGTTCCTCTCTTTCCACAGGCCCCCCGTTGCCAAGACAGACCCCTCAGGTGCAGAATGGCCCTTCGCCAGAGGAGCTGGAGGTGCAGAGAAGGTAAATACCAATGTTAAAGACACTGACGGCAGTTAACAGTACAAATAGGTCTTGATGTGAAGAAGTCACCTAAAGGGTTCCTTTCAGCTTAAATCAACCAAAAAGCCTGCAGATGAGATTCAAAAGAGATTTGTTCATCATTTAAAGGTGTGATAAGGAAATTATGTTTCAAGGGTCTCTTATTTGTTTTCCCAATACCAATAGAACCGTGATCTTGCTCTTATTTTTGGCTTTGTAGTGTATATGCCCAAATGTTTTTTTTTTAAGGTGTGAAAATTGTTTTAGTGGGGAAAATAGATTAGTACACTTTTAAAGATCTTTTAAAGTCTTAAACACAAAACAACTTCCACTTTACGGGTGAACGTGCACTCATAGACTCCTAGTTGACATCTGCATGTGTGAAGGTGAGAATATGAACCAGGTGAACCTTCACACTGTAGAATCAAACACAGATAGTGTTGCAATGTAATGTTAATGTCTGTTGGACTAAGTTCAGTTAAATCACCACTTTGAAGCTCTGAATTCGCTTTTTCATGAGCGTGTTTTTATCAAGAATTCTGTGGACTTCAAAGGATGATGGAAGCTGTTACTCACCCAGGTCTTGTTAATGAAAAGCTTTTCTGCAATGAGTTCCCAAAGGAAGCAGCAGTCAAGGTTGAGGCTGCTTGACTGGAATATACATGCTAAAAGCTCACAGCCTCCTTGACAGATTTTTTTTTCTTTCTACTTTTTTCTTCAATAATACCATACTATTGATGCAACTTTTGCATTCTTATTAGATTTTATTGCAGTAAGGCTTTAAATGTTACCATATAGCACAAGAGGCTGTCCTATATGATGTGTAGTCATGTTAACTCTTTCCTTGACAGTGTTTTCGAAAAAGGTTGCCAGCCACTGCCAGCATTTTTAATCATTGTCACAAGTTTCATGGCCCCTAGAATAATTTGTTGTATGAATGTTTGAATTTGCAATATATCAAAAGAACAAAACAACAAAAAAACTTTTATTCTAGTTGAATATGGGTAAGTTTCATAAAAAGAACTAAGAAAAACATGTTTTTGTCAAAGATACATCCAGATCGGATTCAGAATGATGATCAAAACATAGATGGAGTAGATCGAGCCCATCAACACCCCCAAAGCTTCACAGTCCAATACCCCGGGTTTCCGCGGAGTCATAAAAAGTCATAAAACGTCTTAAATTTAATAAGAATTTAGGCCATAAAAAGTTATATAACGTCCGGCTTTTCCATACAAGGTCATAAATTACATCTAGCCACGTCTTAAATTGATATGCTCATTCATTCATTATCGCGATATCATTTTTTCTCTATAAAACGTTATCAAGAGTTCGATAAATGTTCGATAATGTTTATGTGCCGAAAGCGGAACGAAACTCATTTGAACCGCGCGCCCCTCACGGACTGTTATCCGCTCGGGTTAAAGTCCAAACGGCAGCGCAGCGCGAGCTCACTAGAGCCATTCTAGAGCAGACGCGTTTACTCTGATCGGCGTCGATCACGAGATCCAGTGAGAAGCGCTTGAATTCAGGGAAGAACACAAATCTCTCAGTGATTTAAACTAGTTTAAAGGCAGATGAAACGGCGCTGACGAACAGGAGAAACACTGTGCGCAATGATACAGTCAGAAGCTTTTCCGTCTACAAATTCCCATCATTTACCATGGATTTACTGTAACGTTAGCCTATTAGGCTATATTAACTGTACCATGAAATGTGGGATATACATATTGAATTGTATTATATTATTAATGTAGACAATGTATTAAAGGACTAATGGAATATAATTACAGTAATGTATTTAGGCTATACTGTTTTTCATACATTTTATGAAGAAATGTGCCATCAAAGTCAGGCAACACAAACCTGTTTCAAGACTTGAAACAATATCCCCCATTAGCACATGCAGAAACTAAAAAAATAATTTTCCAATAAAGATATTCATTTTGTTAAGGAAAAATGACAAATGTTTGAATGTTCTACCTCAGATTTGTGAAATGGTCTTGTGTTTTGCAAGTGTCATGATATGTTCGGACAATAAAGAGTAGTTTAAAACCACAATTAACGCTCTGGTTTCTACAACTTTCAGTTAGGAGCATAAATCTGCCTTTAAACTTGAAAGAAATAAAGATTTGACATTTATCGTGATAATTATCGATATTGACTGATATATTATCGTGATAATTAAGTGTTGTTCCTGTGTTATTGATCCTTAGGAAAAGGGAGCCTTCAGTTTGTTACTCTTAAAAAAAATGGAACCTTTTAATAATGAAACTTATTACTTTTAATGAAAGTCAATAAAAAGACTTTTGAAAGGAAGTTTTTTTTTTGTAATTCGTGTAGGTCATAAATTTAAATCATAATGGTCATAAAAACTGCTGCTAATTACCAGATGATTATATATATATATACACACACACACACATATATATACATATATACACATATACATATACATACATATATGTATATGTATGTATATGAATGTGTATATATGTATGTATATGTATGTGTATATGTATATATATGTATATATGTGTGTATATATATGTATGTATGTATATGTATATGTGTATATATGCATATATATGTATATATATGTGTGTGTGTATATATATATATATATATATATATATATATATATATAATCATCTGGTTGTTAGCAGGTCTTAAAATTAGGTAAATACAATCTCAGATGAACAACAACACATGACATACACGGTGTCATTATATATATGTGTGTGGTGTGTGTGGTGTGTGTGGTGTGTGTATATATATATATATATAATATATATATATATATATATATATATATATATATATATATATACAGTGAGGAAAATAAGTATTTGAACACCCTGCTATTTTGCAAGTTCTCCCACTTAGAAATCATGGAGGGGTCTGAAATTGTCATTGTAGGTGCATGTCCACTGTGAGAGACATAATCTAAAAAAAATATCCAGAAATTACAATATATGATTTTAACTATTTATTTGTATGATACACCTGCAAATAAGTATTTGAACACCTGTCTATCAGCTAGAATTCTGACCCTCAAAGACCTGTTAGTCTGCCTTTAAAATGTCCACCTCCACTCCATTTATTATCCTAAATTATGCAGCTGACGACCTCAAACAGGTGCATCTAAAGACACCTGTCCACCCCATATAATCAGTAAGAATCCAACTACTAACATGGCCAAGAGCAAAGAGCTGTCCAAAGCTGGGAGCACCGTTTCCAAGGTTACTGTTGGTAAGACACTAATTGCACTGCACTGTATTAAGGACAGGATGACCGGGGCCATGTATTGCGAGATTTTGGGGAACAACCTCCTTCCCTCAGTTAGAGCATTGAAGATGGGTCGAGGCTGGGTCTTCCAACATGACAATGACCCGAAGCACACAGCCAGGATAACCACGGAGTGGCTCTGTAAGAAGCATATCAAGGTTCTGGCGTGGCCTAGCCAGTCTCCAGACCTAAACCCAATAGAGAATCTTTGGAGGGAGCTCAAACTCCGTGTTTCTCAGCGACAGCCCAGAAACCTGACTGATCTAGAGAAGATCTGTGTGGAGGAGTGGGCCAAAATCCCTCCTGCAGTGTATGCAAACCTGGTGAAAAACTACAGGAAACTGTTGACCTCTTTAATTGCAAACAAAGGCTACTGTACCAAATATTAAAGGGTTAGTTCGCCCATATAAGACATGAAGTTGTATGCAATCCTTACCAGCACTATAGTGTATACACACTGACCCACTCTGTTGTCACCCCCCTGGTCCGAGTTCTGACCGCTGGAAGTTTTTGAATGAAGTAATCCCGGCTACTTTCCGGGGCCACAAAACTGTGCGTTTTTACGTGAAAAAAAGATTTGCGTTTCAAAGCTTGATTAATTTAACACACAAAAAACACGCCGGGCAAAATTCATACCTCAGTTTTAATGCGGCACTATTTTCCTTCCGTTTCTATCAATCCGCGCTGCTGTCAATGTCAACAGTGCGCACGTGACGATTAGCTGTTGATAGCGCGACTTGCCGACAACATGTCCGACTACACTTCATAATCGGGGTCACCACTGCTAGCCTCTGTCAGTGCTGTTTCTTCCGTACTGGGTGCAGGCATGCATACCTTGTTAGACAAGATCAAATCAAATGTTATTTATTTGCAACGGCTTTATGCACAGCTGCTCTACTTCCAGAACTTCAACTAGCTCCTTGTTTCCTATTAGCCATTATAGGACAAATTGATTAATTCAGGTATACTTGACCTCAGTAGTCATGTAAACAATAATCAGATACACCTGAATTAATCAAGTTTGCACAATAATGACAGACAGGAAACAAGGAGCTGGTTGAAGTTCTGGAAGTAGTGCAGCTGTGCATAAAGCCAATTGTGTGTGTTCAATCAAATATTTTTCACAGCAAATTGTAACAATATATATATATTTTTTTTTTTACACATCTTTTCACGTGTTTAACCATCATCTTGTTTACCGTACAGTTTAGACATGGGATCATAAAGTTAGTAAATAGAGCTTACCCGTGGTACTGGTACAGCAAAACTCTTTAAAATCATTTATTTTCATCCTTTTCCTCCTTGGTTGGAGATGTAATCGTCTTCGCTGAAGTGAGCACTACACACACGAAAATCCTTTATTCGAGATAATTTAGCTCCCGCTGAGTAGCCGATGGCAACCAGCCAAAGCTGTCTCATATTCATATTTGATACAGGAAAACGATGAAATTTGAACTTTGATCCCGGCACATCCTTGTTGTCACAGCCTGGGAATTTACAAGTTCGCACCATTGTTAATTTAATATTTTTTACCTTGTTGTCGATCGATTGTGTAAACAGTATGGAAGAGCTGATCGTCACGTGCGCACTGTTGACATTGACAGCAGCGCGGATTGATAGAAACGGAAGGAAAATAGTGCCGCATTAAAACTGAGGTATGAATTTTGCCCGGCGTGTTTTTTGTGTGTTAAATTAATCAAGCTTTGAAACGCAAATCTTTTTTTAACGTAAAAACGCACAGTTTTGTGGCCCCGGAAAGTAGCCGGGATTACTTCATTCAAAAACTTCCAGCGGTCAGAACTCGGACCAGGGGGGTGACAACAGAGTGGGTCAGTGTGTATACACTATAGTGCTGGTAAGGATTGCATACAACTTCATGTCTTAAATGGGCGAACTAACCCTTTAACATTGATTTTCTCAGGTGTTCAAATACTTATTTGCAGCTGTATCATACAAATAAATAGTTAAAAAATCATACATTGTGATTTCTGGATTTTTTTTTTTTTTTTTTTTTATGTCTCTCACAGTGGGCATACGATGACAATTTCAGACCCCTCCATGATTTCTAAGTGGGAGAACTTGCAAAATAGCAGGGTGTTCAAATACTTATTTTCCTCACTGTATGTGTGTGTGTGTATTTGTATATACATATACACATTTTAGATGAACAACAACACCTGACATATTACTGTGGGGTTATTTATTTAACAAATATAAAGCCACAATGGAGAAGCCATGGGTGACAAACTAAGTGCATTTAGTGTGTGATTTTAATTTTTATTAATAATGTGTGCCTCTGTGGCTTTTATGGGTGCGTTAGCAGAAAATCATTACAAAGGGGCAGAAAGATTATGAAAACTATCCTTCTGCCCAATTTTTTCTTCAGATTAATGTACGTGACGCATCATTCACAGTAAGAACAGCAACATTTATTATGTAAAAAGGCCCCCTTTTGAGTTTGTGTTGTCCCTAATGTTAATGAAAGTTATTATCCTTTGCTTTGATGGAGAGTAGGGAAAGATCTTCTATAGCTCTGTTACATGAGTGTTTCTCCATCAGTGATGTATCATTCCATGAGACGTACCCAGAGGAGTCTGAGGCGCTCTGTAGAATACTGAACATGATCTCAGTCTTTTGATGGTGACTCTGCATTGGTCATGTCCTACTCCTTTGCTACAGAAGAGATCTCAAATCTTTACAGGCTTTATCTAAAGAGCCCCTGCAGCCTGTGAAAACATTAACTATTGGTGTTTTGCGTCCTGCATAACAAACATTGTTTGGCTGCCTTTTTCGCTCCAGACAAACG
Organism: Meda fulgida; assembly: GCA_030578275.1. Taxonomy (NCBI): domain Eukaryota; kingdom Metazoa; phylum Chordata; class Actinopteri; order Cypriniformes; family Leuciscidae; genus Meda; species Meda fulgida. The sequence continues at coordinate 9,598,067 of CM060635.1, forward strand.
TGCTCCACAGAATAGTGAAGAGCCCGAGGAGTGTACATGGATTCAGTACACTGCACACACAATACTGATTTGTAATCATCTGTGTCAAGTGTTCACATCATGGAGTTTATTAAAATAGTGTGGGAAGAACAGTGCCTGTACTCTTGAATAGATGCTGTGGAGGGTTTAATGCCTTCCCTTCAAAACTGGCTATTAAAAAAAAAATATATATATTCTGTGTTTTTCTCTGTTTTGTATTCTAGTTGTAGTCAAGGTCACAGAGTCTTTGTAAACTGTGTGAATTTATATTGCGAAGAAAATGAACCGATTTCTGTTATAAAATGTTCTATAATGTATTCACAATTTTACCATAGGGTGCCCCAAGACCCCAATTTCAGCATAAGCTGTGATAGAACATCAACTTAGACCTGAGTTTAAACATAAATATGCTTTCATGCGAGAGAAAGTGTTGGGTCAGATTAAAATAAGCTTGAAATATAGTGAGTTGGACTGCTAAAAAGCATGATGAGACCCAGTGTTCAGTATTATTTGTATAATACATATTTGTTTATATAAGGTTTATTAATATTTTTAATTATTAAAATATTTTTTTACTTTTTTTATTTTAGTAAAAGTTTTTTTTTTCATTGTCTATTTGACTGACGTATAAAAGAAATGGCATAAGTTTAATTTTGGGGTGAACTATCCCATATGAAGTTGAAACTATCATTCATACATTCTAACAGATTGTGTTCGTCAGCCAGGTGTTGTAATGTACATATAGTGGAAATGCTCCAAATAAGGACATTTTCCTCTGTCTGTGAAAGATCAGCCAGAAAGTGAAGGGCTCATATTCTTTGAAAGAATGTCTTTGAGTGCGTGTAATGGAGTTGGCCTGCTGCCGCCCACCCGGCCGGCCGTGGCGTGCCGGCCCATAGCCATATTTAGCTATTGCAGTCAATGGAACCGGGTGCATGCTTACCGTCTGATGTCATCTCATGATGCAAACCTGATACAATGCGGCTGAGAAGGAGAGCAGAAGAAAGGAATGAGAAGCAGGTTACTCACAGTCATTTATAAACAGTCATCAGGACATCTGTATATTGTCAGATGATGAATTAGTAGTGCTGTCAGACAGGCCAGAGGACTCTGGTGGTGTGAATGAGATTTGTCAAAAGGCTGTCATACTAGCATGTGCCACACTAAGTGTCACATACTAGCATGATATAGGAATTTTAGTTACTTCCGAAGCAAAACCAGATTTTCTCTGAACAGTCACCTTGAAAAAGTCATCACTTCAGACCACTTTTAAATGATGTGAAGAGTGTGAAGAAATTGTTGTTGCATAATATCCTAATACTCACTATAACAAATATATTGACGCAATGACAGAAAAGTGGAGTTTGAAACTTAAAATAGAGACTTAAAGAGGATTTGTCACTCAGTCTTCTGTGGTCTAAATTATTTTAGTATGAGTCAGTGTCAAGTGTCCATTTTTGTTTGTTTGTGCAAAAGAACCACTCTGTTTGAGGCCTAGAATGTTTCTTCCTAGAGCAATTTTTTAATTTCCATTTTTGTCTTTTAATTTTGTGGAGTGTTTAAGTACACACATGCTTTGAATTAGAGGCTTGAGCATTTTGTAAACCTCACAATGAAATGATGACAAAAAAAAAATTCTCGCACGACCTCAAAAATGGTGCATTTATACACTTTGGGTCGAAGTGCGTGCCGTCCCTTGTACTAAAAACATGCTACATTTGTGTCCCTTTCATGCTGGGGAGAAATAAATATCTGGCGGTGTCTCTCGTCCCCAGGACATACAGATTAGTTTCCAAGGGATTACATGTATAAAGATATTGTAGTTTTTAGCTTTTTTTTCCCCCCTCCAAGCGTTTTTTTACTCCATCTCCATGTTTTAACTCCACCGCAGTGACATGTGGGTCGACTCGTGTTCTGTGAGCCAAAAATATACTGTATTAGTATTTGATTAAAAAGACATGAAGTGGCATAATGGGAGGATAAAAATAGCCAGCAGGACGCTGATACACGTTTGCTGCTCTGCCGGCTTTCAGGACATTTGTCAGGTGGAGACACAAAAGCCCATTTTCCCAACTGTATCCCGCTAGCAGGGCGAGATTGGAGCCACCACCTCATTAATAGACTGATGGCATCATTTAAAGCTGATCGTCATAATCATCGCCACTTCACACTTCAGCACAATAATGCACCCAGATCGCTCGGCAGCCACGTCCGGATGTCTGTCATCTCTTTATGAATGACCCTTCATCTACAGAAAGCCCTCATCCTGCTTTCTGAGTTCCTTCGGGATGTGCTGCACCGCTCTCTCTGCTCAAAAATGTTCTTCCTTCTGTATAGGGGAGAATCAGAGAGCCCAAATCTGTTGACATTTTGGAGGAAGCCTCGCAAAAGAGACCATATGGCTTAGCTTGGACACAGCCAACATTAACCAAATTGCTGGGCTTTTCCAGGAGAGAGGGGAATTGCACTTGCCGAAAAGACTTCAGTATGGTGCTCATTCTGCTCACTTTCTCACAATGGTCTGTCATTGTTTATTCAATGTTGGCCTCTTTTCTACATTTAATTATTATTATTATTTAAGATTGCAGTAATCGTCCCTGTCTTTTCAACTACTTTTGCATACTTATTATAATTTTCTTCTATATCACCAATCTTCATACATGATTTTGGTGTTTTCAAGTTGGAAATGATATACATAACTCTTCATATTACATCTTTATGAGTCTTTTTTTACTTGTTTTAGTAAAATAGCTGAAAATCCTTGGTGGAAATCCAAGCTGCATTTCCTTAAAGCAATACTCCAAAAATCATGGCGACGGATGTTGGTAGGTTTACGTATATCCAAGCCACTGCACTGGCCATTATAATTAATCGAAGGAGACGTATGTGTGTTATCCAAGCATTAATGGTAAGGAAAGACCCTTATACTTGGAGTGGCTGGTGTTTCTGGGTGTTCCTCCCTCATATCTGCTTCGAGGTCTTGATTGTGGCATTTCTTTGAGGTTTAGAATACTGTAATTATTTTCTTTTATGAATATAATAAAGAGCTTCTGTCTCGTATTCTGTCCAAACATCCCGCGTCATCTATGTCAGGTGACCTGTAAATGTAAATGCCTGAAAAACCACCTCATGCGAGCGTAAAAACTATTTTGCAATAAATGGGAGTTTTTGCGCATTGTACATTTTTCCATATTGGGTGTATTTTCAATTCGCAATTGTAATTCGCGCAATTTGAAGGGTTTCTGAAGATAATGAAGATAAATTAAACAAATTTAAAAAAAATTAAACAAATACTTAAAATGTTTTTTTTTTTGCTGTGTAATGCAAAGACTTAATGAGCACAACTGTTATTATACTTATATTTTTCTATGCAATATACAGATATTTTTTAACGATTTAAAAAAAATCTGCATCTCCTTTTTTCTGTATTTTGCATTGTATTATCACCCTGTTTTAAAATCCAATGAAGTCATACTGCCTTTAGAATCTGTTGTAGTAAGTTGTTGGAAGACATTCTGAATCAGGCTGTGAGCCGCCTACACTCCCTTAGCTACTGTTTCCTTGGTAACTGATGTCAGGAACGGAGACGCCAATAAATGGATCTGCTGCATGTTTCCCATCTTTCAAGCTCTTATTCCATGCTTGAGAAGGGGGTGTTTGAGAGGGAAAAAGTAAGCAAATTTTGCATTGCTTGTAGTGTTTCCTATATTCAAAATGCTCTAGACTGCAGTAAAATTGCTCTAAACTAGTGCAAATTCCAAATTGCTATCGCTTTTGCCTGCTATTTGAACATTTGTATTATTTTTATAGGGACTTGTTGACTGGGCAGGTTTAACTTCTCCTTGAAAGAATACTGAATGGCCCTTTGACAGATATGTCTGAGTTTGCTCCAAAACATGAGAACAATCCCAGCCATGCTTCATGTCGTTGCGGTGGAACCGTAAAACATACCATTAAGTTCCACCAGTTTTGTTGAAAGGGGTTATTATGTAAATGTATAGAAATGTTGAAGAACCACGGTGCTGGTTTTCTCTGACATGATCACAAAGAGGTACATGCATACAACGATACATACAATTCAATTCACATATGGAAATGAGCTTCAACTCAAGAGAAAAACGATTATTAAACATGAAGTTGAGGGGTTACTGAACCCCTCAACCCCATATTTTGGCCCCTTCCGGTCTCTCGCCTGAGAGCAGATCCCGCTTCTAATTTTAAGTGTTTGTGCTGCTCGTTATTTTCAGAATGTTGTGATCTCCTATGCCAGGGAATGCAAATGTATCCAATGTGACTAGGCACAAATAAAGCACTCAACTGAAATGGTGCGAACAGGTCTGGGGTGTCGTTCTTATTTAAGAAACAAGGAGCGCACACATTTGATCCAATAAATCCTTTTTCCTGTTGGTCAAACGGCAGTTTGGTTTAAAGTGATGTTTGTTCTGGGGTTATTTTCAGCTGCTTCCGAAAACAAGAAGCTCTTGATATTATTATGACCCCTCCATCCGTGTAGGATCGCTGGGATTGCACAGCGGTTGCATCATGAACAGTTAACCTCACCTGACCCGTATGTGTCATGACCCATCCTCGCTCTCATGTTTAAAATTAAATATAGACCTTTAAAATCACATGTCCATTTTACCTTATTTCTCTAAGTGTTCGGTCAACGTTCCTCTCTATAGGGGGCTTGTTCTAATACCCTGTTCTAGGGGTGACTTATGGCTGGCTCCACTATGGCTCTCGTGAACTTTTGCGGTAGTATATTGCCACAGACATGAGCGAGGCTTCCTCTGCTCTTTAATTACATCTCTGAGCATGGCTCAGGCTGGGATTTTGGGGAAGTGGGACACGCTCTCAGCAATCCACCCCGCAACAGCCTTTCGTAATGGAGTGGCTCAGAATACATCCTCTGGGAACACAGGTACAAGAACAACTCTGAAACAAAGCAACTAAATTAAGCATATATAGAGAACTCGGGCAGTAGACTGAGCATATGGAAGCTCTTTTTGGAAGGTCTTCATAGTAGAACTTGTGGATTCATGGTTAGCTCTTTATAGTTTTATTCCCCTTGACTCAACCCAACTGCACTTGTATCAGTTTCAGATGTTGAACAACTGACCCTTTGCTAAGCCCCTACCCCTGGTGCAGTTGTAAAATTTGCTCAAAGTGGTTAAAATTGACCTTACGACAGATAAATGACTGACAGCCCAAAATAGCCAATCTGATGGTACGTTTACACGACAAAGTTTTTCCTTTACGTTTTTTTTTGTATACAGATGAAAACGTTGCCAAAACGATCCCCGTTCACACGGATCTGCAAAAATGATTTAAAATGCTCTATTATGCATTGTAGTTTGCAATGTCACTTTGTAAAGGATTACTATGAGCCTATAGACGGAACACGTGTAGCATGCACATGACATCACCGTTTTCAAACATTTTCAAAAAATAGTTTGTGTTTTCAGGCCCGCAAAGCGCTGTTGTCGTTTAAACAAATGACCGAAACGCATAACAAGTGTTCCGTAAACGGCCACTTTTTGTTGACGTTCAAAGTATTGTCAAACAAAACGGAGGCTTGCTCGACCCTCCCCCCTCCTCATCCCGTCCCCTCCCCCTCCCTTCCGTGCTTCCTGAAACAGGCTTTTCCCATTTAAATTCAGGACTTCACGCGTTCCTTCTCCTTTTCCCTCTTCTTTGCTATTTGCTCATCGGAACGCCGTCTCTTTGGTCGTGTTTCTGCCATCTCAAAATTCAAGAGAATATAATTCTAACCTTAGTCGTTGTTGTTGTCGTTCTATAGGACATCTCTTCTCTAGCTAACTTCCCTCTTCATGCTTCTCTCTCCTCCACTCCCCACACCCCCTTCATGTGCATGCGCACTAACCCCCCCAACCCTCACCCCCAAATCATAGGGCATAGTTAAGTAACCGCTGTCACAAGGTCTGTTGAATAGACATTGGTCCTTACAGTTTGAATGAAGTGAAATATTGCAAAGCATTTTCTCTTGCTACTTTTACTTTAAAGATATTAAATTGTCCAATATTGCAATGAAAAACCATCAAGTCAGATTCAACAAACGTTGATCAGTTAAAGATATCTGAAGAGAAAAGCCTAATTTGAGAAAGATGAACAGAACTACTACCGTTTCAACATATTATGGTACTGTGAATTCTTTAGTTCTAAAATTTGAGGTTGTTTCAGTGACAGGACTGATGACACAGCAGGAGTAACTGTAGCAGGTGTGACCGTGCCAGTTGGAGCCTTGGGCGTAAACGTGCTCTTCTCAAGGGGTCTTTTAAACGATTGGGTAGTGGTTTTCCCCATCTTATTCTCTTCTTTGGAAACTTGTGCAGGCATGATGTCAGTGCACCTGAGCTGATATTTGTCATGGCAATGACTATCATACAGAGTAGAAGGTGTGGCTGGCAAGGTCCCAGGAAATGATATCATATACGCCCATTCATGCAAAAAGACGTGTGGGAGATTAGTTGACAGATGGGTAGAACAGGATCACCTGTCTTATTGCAAACCCCAATGACGAGACTGGTGTGTCTGATTATTTATCATCCAGTTTCCCATGACAGCTGAAATCTGGCAGAAAATATATTCAATGAGCACAAAAGGAAATCCTTAATGGTTATATAATTTAAAGGGATAGATCACACAAAAATGACAAAAGGTTAATGTGGGTGCATGTCTTAAAGGCATAGTTTCCATCTTAAAATGAAAAATGTCATTATTTACTAATGTTTCCTCAAGAAAAATAACATGGAATGCTTTCTCTTTTGCCATTAGAAAACCCCCTATGCTGGACTGTTTTACTAGTTCTTTATTACTTTAAGATTAAATCATTTTGATTAGGAACTCTTTTTTTGTACTATTTTACCAACCTGTGTGGTGTGTGTGTGTGGTCCTGGTAAAACCTACATTACAGGAACAAAATGTCCCCACTAAAATGGGAATATCCAAAATCCTTGTTCTTGTGAGGACATTTTTTGATCCCCATGAGGAAACCGGATTATGAAAATGTCAAAATGCAGAAAGTTTTCTGTGATGGGTAGGGTTAGTGTAAGGGGATAGAATATATAGTTTGTACAGCATAAAGATCATTGTCTATTTAAAGTCCCCATAAAACATGGAAACCAGGTCTGTGTGTGTGATTTGTTAATTTATTTTTATAATTTATTTATTTTAGTGCTTTAAAATCAATGAATCGCATCTAAGATAAAAAAAAAAAAGTTTAAGTGTATATATTATATTTGTGAGTGGGTGTGTGCGCTTTTCTCGGCACTCAAAGCGCTTTACATAGAAGGGGGGGGGGGGGGGGGGGTCTCCTCAACCACCACCAATGTGCAGCTCCACCTGGATGATGCGATGGCAGCCATAGTGCGCCAGAACACCCACCACACACCAGCTTACTGGTGGAGAGGAGATGGTGATGAAGCCAATTCGTATATATATAGTGTATGTATGTACTGTTTATACACGCATACATTTATAAATATGTATATATACACCTATATGCATGTATATGTGTATACATAGACACACAGCCAAACACACACACACAAACACATACACTAATGTCACAGTGTATACATATATTATGTAAACACAAACTTTTATGTTAAATGCGATTAATCGATTTGACAGCACTCATTTATTTTATTTTATTTTTTTATTTACATATATTATATTATTACTATATCATTTTGTTTGGAGTATTATTACATTATACAATGTTTATTTTGTTTGTAGCGCTTTGGGTTTGTGAAATTATTATAATTATAGCAAATGGGTTTGGAACAACATGATTGTGAGAAATGACAATTTTTTTAAGTAAAATATTGTGGAAACTGTGTCAAAAACCTGGATGATGATCCTTAAATCATGACTTGAAGTTAAACTCCTCCTTATAATACACCGATGTCCTCTTTATGCTGTTAGGCTCTTTGCTTTTGATTTGCTTTCATTCATGAATGCTCTTCAGTTTGTTCTGCCCCTCATCTTCTAGTTAGGCCCATCTGTCCAGTTTCAGAGCCAGAGCTGCAAACAGCCTGTTTTTCTTCATTTACTGTGCCTGCTCTCCACAGTCTAAATGTATCTGGCTCTCTAATGTAATTACACACTGGAATTCTGTGCTGGATGCTGATTAAGCACAAGAGGACTGACAAGCAAATCTTTCATAAACCCTTACTTAGCAGAACATCTGCAGGCGAGCTGGTCTGATGCTGAAGTTGGCACTTCCTGCACCTCTTGTGACCCATTAGAGCGTGCTGCCATCTAGTGAATGATGGGATGTACTGCGATTTTAGTGATCAGTTGTCTCCTTATCTGGAAGAAAGCAAGTCATTTTTTAATATATTTTATTTTTCTATTAAAGTGTTTATTACTGAAAATCTCCCAAAGGCCCTTTAAGGCCGTCTTGTTAATGGCCCCAAACAGATGTTTTACAAATAAGCTCTTGCTATACACTGACTGAAATTTAAACAGACCAAAACTGTTCCTCAAGGTTACTTTTCAATTATCTACATCTCATCAATCATCTATAAAATTCAAACTGTGGCATTATTAATATTCTTTATTTAGATCAATTATATTTAGGCCAAAATATTTTTAGCTTGTCCAGCTGCACTTGCATGTTTAATATTGGAATTTACATAAATTAGATTTTTTATTTTGTATAATTATACACCACCATTTAAAAGTTTGGTGTCTAAGATTTTTAAATGTTTTTGAAAGACGTCTCATGATTCCCACGGCTGCAATGTATTTGATCAAAAAACAGTGAAAACAGTAAAAAAAGAAACTTACATTTTCAATTTAAAATAACTTTTTTCCATTTTAATGTATTGTAAAATTTTATTTATTTCTGTGATGGCAATTCTGAATTTTCAGCATCATTACTACAGTCTTGAATGTCACATGATCCTTCAGAAATCATTCTAATATCCTGATTTGGTGCAAGAAAAATGTATTATTATTATTATCAATGTTAAAAGAATCCCCCCTCAGGATTCTTTAAGGAATGGTTAAAAGAACAGCATTTATCGAAAACGTTCTGTAGTCTGTCACTTTTGATAAATTTGTTTGTGCCCTTGCTGATTAAAAGTTTCTTTTTAAAAAAAAAAAACAATTCTTACTGACCCCTAACTTTTGAAGTCAGGTAGTGTATAGTACCAAAACTACCTAAGCCAAATCAGAATTTGCTAATGCGGTGTTGTGGCATGGTTGTTAAAGATGTAGAAAGTTGTAGGTTTACCGTGAACACTAACTCATTCCCTTCTGCTCTGTGTCCTCAGGCAGCTGCAGGAGCTCCAGCGTCAGAAGGAGCAAGAGCGGGAACGACTGGAGCGAGAGCGGCTAGAGCGGGAACGGCTGGAGCGAGAGATGCTGGATCGGGAGCGCTCCGAGAGGGAACGTCAGGAACGGGAGCGGCTGGAGAGGGAACGTGCTGAGCAGGAACGTCTGGACCGCCTGGAGCGTGAACATCAGGAGCAGGAGCGGCTGGAGCGAGAACGCCAGGAACGGGAGCGCGCCGAGCAGGAGCTGATGGAGAGAGAGCGTGCGGAGAGAGAGAAGCAAGATAGGGAGCACCAAGAGCAGCTGGACAGAGAGCAGATGGACTGGGAGAGAGGGAGACGCATCTCCAACGCCGGTGAGCATCTTTATCTTCTCTTTTTATTGACAGGACTGACTGATAACATGTAGACAGGATAGGCTGAGGTCAAAATATGAACGTTTTAACTCAAACTAACAACATATGTGGTGTTTCTTCTGTTGCTGAGCATGCAAATGCCTGTGAAATGCTGTTAGTGTACATTAGAAATCATTTATTACCATGCTGCAGTTATTATGCCATGACATTTTATTTACAACTGTTTTTAATGTTAATGTTATTATTTTATGTTAACTATGTGTTCGAACTGGGGATGCACCAATATTACAGTTCTGGCTAAATGCTAATTCTTTTCAAACTATGGCTGATAACCGATAAACAACATATTAAATATCGGTACTTCTTTGCCTAAAAATAACCCACATTCGCATAAACTCAAATAAATGCGATTCTTGTCAATGTTAAATCAATTATATGATCTTTAAGTGAATGTAAGCAGCACCACAACAATATAATTAAAGGAATGAATAATAAATAAAATATGGAAATAAATATTTTATATTTTAATATGGAAAATATTAAATTGGAGATGTACATCTCTACTATAATGCATCTCAATGTTTCCTTTTGTTGTTGTTGTAAAATATATTTTTAATATGTGCTTGGCCTCTTGTTCGACGGGACACTACCTCCTTGCGTCTTATTATATCAATAGGCGATCTTCTCCTGACGTGTCCATCTGTCAGTATGTTGGAAGAATCTGAATCCACAGCTTGAAAGATGATGGAACTCACAAACTAACCATATTTCTCTCACACTCTCCTTGTACAGCTCACTAGGATTCAATACGAATGTTGCTGTAACCTGTTTTACTTTTGTAATTTGACATGGGTCTGATAGAAACGGGATATTCAGTGGGAAAAAAAATGTCAGACATGTTTTTTTTTCCATCTGTAATAGATAGGATCGTGAAAAGTGTTTTATATAACAATGTATTCAGACTGAATTCAAATATGATAAAACATTGGCTTAATAGCTATTTGGCTGTTGGTTAACATCCAATTGCCTGTATAAAAAAGCCCTACCAAATGTGGATGTTTTTCCTCTAAGAAACAAACACTGTTATGTTATTTTGATCAATACTGTGAAGCTGCTTTGATACAATCTATATTGTGAAAAGTGCTATATAAATATACTTGACTTGACTTAAAAAAAGAGTAGCAGAAAAGGAAAGTTTTTAGATTTTACAAAGTTTCTTTGGCTTTAGAATAACATGCACCTTTGAATAGTTACAATAAGACAAGGAACTTGCAATAAGAAAGTAAATAACGTACATTTTGACTTTAAATGGGCTGTTATAAAGTTGTGCATATACAGTATTTGAGTTCATCATATTAGATACAATTCTGAGAATCGTGCGCCATCCAAAAATACACATGGGGGAGGGGATGTTTATTCCACAGACACTGTATGAGTGGCCTGTATGAATGTTAAACATTTGAGCATGGTGCATGTGATATTTGCATCAGAAAATCTGTATTATATGCCACTAATGTTGCACTTTGGATATAGCAAGATGCAATATTCCACAGAAGGAATGCCAAAAGTACATCAGTACTAAGTCATAAACCTTTTAAATACTGTATAGTTTCCTCAGGGATGTATTGAACCTAAATTACTACTAACTCAACTGGTTCTGTTACACATTAACATACTGGCAGTCAGATTTGTGAAGATGTCATTTTTACAGAAAACTAAAACTTTATTCAATTGTAGTGAATTGTAAATATTGACAGGTTTTTCCTCAGTGATATTCACTTTACATACTCCCAAAAAGTTCTCAAGGAAGGCTCACATAAATGTGTTTTTAAAAAAAATACTTTGACAAATCATTGTACGGCTAGTCGGCAGGTGATGTGTTTTTCACTGCAGTATTGACTGGCAGGTGCTCTTAATGTTTTATTCTGACTGTTGAATTGACACTAAATTAAGTTCTCTGTCTGTTATGAAGTCTTTCTGAATGGGAGTTGTATTTTTGGTGGATATTGTCTGGACTCTGTGACTTCTCTGTAAATACCCTGAGATTCTGCCGAATGGGGGGAACAAAATCTGTATCATTAGTCGAGGTCAATTTAATGGAAGGTGTAAATGGATAACAATAGCCCAAACTTTTTTCTAAAGGTTTTTCACTTTTTTCACTTCAGCGCATGATATGCAATAATTTGTAAATAAAAACTCATTAGTATTAAAAACTGTGATTGAGGATCCCTAGTCACAAGTTGATTTAATAAAGTTGGTTTAGTCCAAAGAGCACAGGCGATTGGTCTTGCCATGCGACCGCCTGTGCTTTAGGAGTGGAAGAATTTCATTAAGTCACTCTGATGAACACACTGCATTACATCATGGGTCATGTGGTCTGCTTGTCAAAGCTAATAGTGTAGAAACGCAGAGGAGGCCAGTGAAATGGAAGAAAGTAAGGTACAAATAGGTTACATTATCATTTAAAACAAGGAAAAAAGCTCCACTCAAGTCATGAAGCCAGCTTGAACAATGGGAAAGGGTTAATAACCTGAATGTAGGGCATGATAATTTGTGTTTGCCTGTGTGTTGACGTGTATTTTGAAGAGCGCTCAGGGGGCGTGGTGGGCTTTACGCAGCAGGAGGGCAGCTGTGTCTGCAGGCTGCTTATGAGAATCACTGGAGCAGAAAGATTTTAGCCAACATATGGCAGGCAGTGACTCTTACAGACGCTCTATAAACCAAAACATGAATTTACATGCATTTCCTATATAAACACCCATAAATATATGGCGCATTATTATAATTAATAATTAATGCTTTCATTCAGCAATAATGCATTCAATTGATCAAAAGTGACAGTAAAGACATTTACAATGTTACAAAACTGTTAATGTTAAATGCTCAAATAAATGCTGATCTTTATATTCATCAAAGAATCCTGAAAAAATAAAAATGTATATCAGATTCCACAAAAATATGAAGCAGCACAACTGTTTTCAACACTGATAATAATCAGAAATGTTTCTTGAGCACCAAATCAGTATATTAGAATGATTTCTGAAGGATTATGAAAAAGTAATGTCAGAAATTCAGCTTTTATATCACAGGAATAAATTACATACAATATATTAAAATAGAGAGTTATTTTAAATTGTAATAATATTTTGCGATATCACTGTTTTTACTGTATTTTTATGAGCATAAGAGACTACTTTAAAAAAAATTTTTTAAACGTACTGACCCCAAAAATTTGAATACTTTTAGTGCATACGTTTGGGATTTTGTACACCGCTCCTGATTCACCAATGATGTTGTTTCAGTGGAAATTTTCAGTATTGGGTTGAATTAGTTTGAACCCATTCAGATTTTAATGTGATATTAGACCGTATAAAATGCAAAAAGAACAAACAAGTTTTCATTAGCATAACTTTTATTCATTATAATGTTCTTGGCATGCAGAGAGTGGATGACTAGCCTTTAGCAGGTGTTGTGAAGAACTTGAAACCCTAACCTCACGTGCATCCAGGAGTTACAGTAACCCTTCGGTGCCGTCACCTGAAAGTACTACATGCTAAACAGGATGTTTTTGTAACATTTTGCCCATGTGTTGGAGTTGATCTATCTTTTCCAGTTCATGATGTTTTCACAGCTAACCGATTGTACTAATTCTAGTGTGTTCCCTGTTCATAGACAGAAATAAGAACATATGATGGACTTGTAGGACTCTGCTGGTTTTCTTGCTTCATTTGCTCCCTTTCTCTCTTCTGTCTCCTTCCCCCCCTTTCTCTCTTTGTCTTGTGTTCTTTCCCTTTGCACGGTTGCTGCTGCCTCCCTCCTGTCCTGTCCTGTCCTCCGGTTGTGTGCAGCATTTGAAAGCACCCTCTACACTCCTCCACCTCCCGAATACAACAAGACCACCTCCTCCTTACCAGTCTCTCCTTCCACACCCAGTTACCCTCCACCAACGCCATTGCCCTCCACAGCCACTCCTCCAACCCCTCCCCTGCGTCACTCGGCCTCCCGATTCGCCACATCGCTAGGCTCCGCCTTCCACCCGGTCCTGCCTCATTACGCCACTGTCCCTCGCAGACAACCTGCCCCGCCCACACCGCCGCCCCCTGCCCCAGCTCCTCCCCCTTTAGCTCCGGCCTCCAAATCTGTCATCTGGACGGCTAACAACTTCACTCCCTTACCGCCTTCTCCTCCGGTCATGATCAGTAGCCCCCCGGGCAAGGCAACGGGCCCTCGCCCGATGATCGCAATCCCAGCCCCCAGTCCGCTCTCCCAGAAACCCCCTTCGCCCATCTCGGCACCCAACGGGCCGCCCACCTCGCTTCACTTCCACACCTCATCCCCCGTCTCGGGTCAGCCATTCTCTTCACCCCCGACGCCACCCCCTCCACCGCCCCTGTACTCTCCCTCACCCACCTTGCCCATCGCTCCCCTTGTGTCTTGTCCCTCACCCCAGCCTGCTGTTCTCCCTTCTCCTTCCACAGCCTTCCCCGCCTCTGCTGAGCACTTTGTAAACTCTGGGTTGGGAGACTCCTGCTCCTCTGCTCCAGAGCCGCCCACTCAGCCTGCTGACTTCCCCAGCCAGCCGGGTAAGGCCTCTTCTGTGTCGCTCAGCCTCCACTAACCCGCTAATTGGGGTTCGAGGAGGGGGCCTGCCATGTTGAGCTGGGTTGCTTTTGGCTGCAATTGGCTACTATCGATTGCTTGTTGGCTCAATATGAAAGTCCTCAGGAAATGTTTTGCTGTTTTGTCTTGTCTGTTGGGTTGTACTGGTTCCTGTGATCATCGTTCTGATGAATGCTCGTTTGTGTGGTCTGTAATTGTGTGATATGGCATGGCATGAAAACACATCTCCACTCTCTCGTGAAACTTTGAATTGAGTCTCAAGGATTGCAAAGCGGATGTCTTCGCTTTAGTTCTCATCCTTTTTTTCTGGAGTTTATCACAACCATCTCATTCTGATAATTGGTTTATGGTAAATAAGTTCTTGATGTTAGCATGTACAAGTGAGCTGTCAATGCACAGTAAGCTTTACATGATCTATAACTGGCCGCCCCACATCCTCTGGTTATTATTCACATTCACAAATTTGATTCATTGAAACATCCTTATTTTTAAAAGCAATGTTTAAATGAAATGAAAATGGATCTTTTTTTGTCTTTGACTAGGTTTGTTACAAACTGCATAGAATAAGTGGAGATTTTCATATGAGGTCAGGTCATCAGCAATGAAAGAAATAAGATCAGCTCTTCCTCTGAATTATTTATAGAAGAGGTTTTAGACTTCACACTTCATATGCATGATGCAGCTTGACACTGAGCTAAATTCTACACACTAATATTATTAACTTGAGTGTGTTTGGCAGGCATGCATGTCACATAAACTTCAGCTGTTTATGTCCCTAAAAAGCCAAATGTGAAAATAGTCAGGCTGGTACCTTCCTAAATTGTGAAGATTTTTACTCTTTATACATAGTGATACATTTTAAGAATTAGATTGGATGAAACCATTACCCTAATTACATCTCTGCATTTTGTTACATTTATGTACAGATGTGTTTCATATTCTCATAAATCATCAGTTTCTTCCTTGTATATGATGTTATAATAATCATCAGCTATGGACAATCGTGTATTAGTGTCATCTGTCTGTGTTCACTATTATGAATGAGCTTTGGATGTGAATAATTATTATGTTGTATTATATTATTGTGCTGACCTCCATTTAGCTTATTCTGAATGTAATAATCTATTTCTCAATGCAAAGGAAATTATCAGTACAGGAAGTTACAAAGGACGTGTCCTAACTATATTATGTTCTTTATTTATCCCTACAGATTCAATACAGGGGATGCCAACTCCTCCACCCCCACCACCCCTCCCTCCCAGCTCCACTGTGACTCCCACCACTGCTGGACCTCCACCACCCCCTGGTCCCCCTCCTCCCCCACCACCTCTGCCCCCCACGCTTACCCCAACAGGGCCTCCCCCTCCCCCTGGGCCACCACCTCCACCCTCAGGTCAGGCTACGCCACCAGCACCACCTCCACCCCCTGCCCCACCTTTGCCCTCGGGTCTGTTCACCCCCTCGCCCACCACAGATGAGAACAAGGGCCTCTCTGGGCTCGCAGCCGCCCTTGCTGGAGCCAAGCTAAAGAAAGTGCCACGGGTAAGGGATTGAGGCTTGCAAAACTCTCATTTGCATTGAATTAAACCTGATATGTCTTATCACTGCCATTAGTATATCAGGGCCTTTATGGTACAAAGTTCTTTTTTGCTCCTTGCTTAGGGGTAAAAAAAAGTTTGAAATACCTTTGCATCAGAATACTATTGGAATACACTACTGGGAGAGGGGGTTAGATGAATATGTAAATGTGCTGCGCGCTTTCCTCTCAATAACAAAAAAAACAAATGACAGTAGTGAGAAAACAGCAGTTAAAAAGCATATGATCTTAGACCTTATTCAGAGCAGCGCCATTACAGGTATGAAAGCGACTTACTGTGTTTTCAATGGAATCTGCTGTAAAAAAAAAAAAAAAAAAAAGCTGTATAAATAGATCCCTTTATATTTTTCCACAGCTAATGTTTTCTTGTTCTTTTTTGGTCTAGGGAAATTTCTTGGAAAGATATTTTTGCAGTGTTTCATCTGCAAAACAATCCAAAAATTAATTAACAGTACAACCCACTGAAGAGAGTATGGCCCTGTCCCAAATGGCACCCTAAACACTCGCTTTCCTCCTACGAATCCGCACTTTTGTGACGTAATGCCGCTTTGACTGTTGGGAAGTCTGCTGTGGTGCTTGCTCCAGTGCGTGCTCTGCAAAAGTGTGCAGCGAGGGTGCTTATCAACCGCAAAGAGGTTGCTTGCGAGCACCCTTCTGAGACCTAAAATGTCAAAAACCCTACAGTCTCCTGGACTGGCTGCCATGTGCGCCTGAAGTGTGCCATTTGGGACAGGGCCTGTGTCTATCCCTCACAGCCTCGCTTTCATTCCCATTTAAAGTCAAAGATGGCGCTGCTGCTGTGAATAAGGTCTATAGCGATGTGAATGTTTGCACAAGCTCTGTAATTCGGCTCTCCGGGCAAGTCATATCACAATTATTTATATAGCACTTTATACAATAGATTGCTTTAAAGCAAACAGCTTTGAACGGTGTCAGTGTCCATTTTTACTTGCGGCAGAACTCGACGGACTGAACAGAAGAAATTAACCGACGGACTGAACAGAAGAAATTAACCGAAGAAGATTTTCATGTCAAGGGCGGCAGAGCCTCATAACACACCTATACATGACATAATCGCCATGGACCAGTGGTAGTTCAAAGGTGTTTACTTTGACAAGCGGTTTCGAACTCCCGAAACAAAATCCAAACAAACTTCCGCTTTGGGCTGATTTTGTTCGAAATTACATCACACCAGTTTGTTTTTTGGTTTGCTTGAAGTAAATTAAGGCCTTAAAACGGATAACAGCTTCATCAGAAATGCTAAACATGTTCCTATACCAAATTCTATGTTACTGTAGAGTGATGAGGCCCTGGCTCCAGCAGCAGGACCCGCAGTGAGTTCTGGTGGTGCCAAACCCGAAGCATCCCGTGGGAATGGTATTTTACCTGGAGGAGGAGGAGGTGGTCTAATGGAGGAGATGAGCGCCCTGCTGGCCAGGAGGTAAACTACGTGCTTTATCTGTAGCCTTTATCTAAAGCCAGAATGTTTTGACTAAATGATCTGGAAATGACTAATTATTATACTTTTCTGAGGTCAATTATCAGAAATGAAATTAAAAAAAATATGTACCATTGATTTGATATAGGAGAAGAATTGCTGAGAAGGGATCATCACCAGAGCCTGAACAGAAAGCTGTGAGTTAATATAATGCATACATATATTGCAAATATAATTCAGCTGTATACAGTCTCTGGCTAAACCTGAACATATAGACTACTGTTAATTTTATTGATATGATCATATAGTTTATGTGATGGATTTTCAATAATATATATATATTTTTTTCTCCATTAGGATGACATTGAGGCCACCATAACTCCAAAAGTGTCAGCCTGTAGCACACCAGGTAAGCAAGGGGAAAGTTATGCTAAAAATAAATGATAAAACCAAATAATAATGCTCCTTATGAATCATTAAGTTTGTAAAATGAATGGGGTTATCAACTTTTAAAAGGAAAGTGATGTTTCCCATATATTTTCTTTGTTGTTCAGTCAAAGTATTTTAGTACATAGTCGTCTAACACTGGCCACTAATAATAATGCAACATTTGGCAGTTGTTCAGTCTATCTCATGTTAATAATTTGGCATATTGTTGAGCCTGTGCAGTTCACATATCATAAAATGTAACGTTATATTGCATTTCTTTTACAGATATGCCCAGAAAGCCTTGGGAGAGGACAAACACCATGAATGGTAGCAAATCACCAGTCATTGGAAGGTAATAATTTGCATGTTATACATCCACCAAATCAAAGTGGCTTTTGAAGAAAAATGTCCAGCTTTTGGGATCTGACTCTTCGGCAGGTCCCGCATTCTTAAAGCTAAATTGAATTATTGTTGCTTCAACTGCTTTGCATCACGTGCTTGTGGCCGGAGGCCTCCTCACAATCGCATGTCAGAATGCAGGCAGTCGGGTCCCGTGCTTGACATCACTAAAGCGCTTGACATCACTTGTTGCTTCTCATCAGATCTGTGTGTACCAGAGCTGTTCAGCTTTTTTTGAAGGATTCGCTTATTTTTTTACTTAGTATATACCATCCATTCAGGCATTTGCACATACAATTATACAAATGATTGAAGCACCTTTCAGTAGGGCTGCACTGAAATAGAAATATTTCTCCTTTCATCTAAATTAGACCTAGTGCTTTCAGAAGATTAATATGAAAATAAATAGTTCAGATCCACACTATTGACCTCTGACCTGGTTAGTCTCTTTACTCTCACAGACGGGACACACCATGGAGAAATCAGATGGGTACTGACAAGTACTATGATTCCTTAAACAGGTATAAGAGGCTAGTTTGAGAACTCTTTCTAGACTTTGTTTGCTGAGAGTGCTCTTTAAATAGGATGAGGGTTGCTGCAGAGATTGTCTACGGTTATTTTTATTTTTTTTCCACACACAAAGATTTTGCTGTTGCCAACAATTTAATCATCATGAATGTGTCCCTGCTGCTTTTATATACATATACACACATACATATACATATTATAATAATAAATGAATATTGAATACCAAATAAGCACATTACAATGATTTCTGAAGGATCATGTGACACTAAAGATGAGTAATAATACTGAAAATTCTGCTTTGCCATCACAGGAATAAATTACATTTTAAAATATACTATAACAGAAAATGGTATTTTAAATTGTACAATAGTACAGTTTTTACTGTATTTTTCATCAAATAAATGCTGCCTTTGGTGAGCATAAGAGGCTTTTTTCAAACCGCCTCTAACTTTTGAATGGTAGTGTATATAAATAATTTTCACACAATATAAATGTTAAATTGGTTTATAATAATTTCACTTATGGGACAAGAGTGAAACAATAAAATCTATATATAATGTAAAGTAAATTAAGGCCTAGTAAAAATCACATTTTCAAGACTATAATACTCAAATTCTGTTAATTGTAATAAAAATCACCCCCTGTTAAAATAAAGTGCACATAGTTATAGAGAAACATATTTTTAAATGCTTCTTTTCATTGAGAAAGGGAAGGAAGCAATGAAAGATTAACCATAGTATCATTATTAGAGTGTCCTGATATATTGTACAGTACTAGGTGTCATCAAAGGTCATATCAGAAAGCTGGAGCATTTGTCCACTCTTGCCAATTTGTCCACCTGGTTTCAAAGATAACATGCTCCCTCCTCCCCCTACAAATGTGCATTTAATTTGGTTTATCCTTTCACATAACATGCTGAAAGCTTTGATACAAAGCCCTCGGGCTGTACATGCTTGTATCTCACATAAGTTTTGCTCTGAAATTTGTTTCTGACTTTTAAGCTGTCACAATGTTCTTATCCGCTTGACTTCTACTTCCTTTCTACACAAGGCAACCCACTGTTCAGCATTCATTTCTTTTCCGATGGAATAGAAAAAGCGCCATTTGCGTCATTTCCCTAATTTCCCATTTTCTACCCTATGGTGATTATTGTGTTGGCAATAGTATCGTGTCTGATTCAGCTTCTGACAAGCATGAGAGTGATACGGCAGCTGCATTGTGTATTTTTAAGTGTGAATCCTGTCTCAAGCTTTTGGTTTGCTGTGCCATTTTTGTTGGGGTTGACTTTACAAATGTGTTGGTTTTGATGCATTTAAATTGGCAGCTCCTCCCATGTCACCTAGTTATGCATATATATCTGGATGTGTGAATTTCCTTTTCAGTACAACAATTTCACCTGAAATCTGAAAAATCCTGCATTTTCCTCACACATCTTGAGTTTTTCCCATGTTAATGCTGTGTATATTCATTGAATCCCCAATTGCAATTGGTGCTGTAACAGTGTAGATTTACACAGCATCTGAAATGACTGTTAAAGTGTGTTACTTAACTTCTGCCTTGCATCTTGACTGCACAGTGTCGACTTCTGTGACTAATATAGCTTTGCTTCACACCATATATTTCCTTCTTAGACCAAGGTCTACACCAACTCCTACCGGATCCATAAGTGCCAATGGGGTGCCAACAGAAGCTCTTGACTATGACAGATTGAAACAGGTACTTCTCAAAACCAAGTAACTACCTTGAACTGAAACTAATTTAACCTTTTAGCCCTTTGGGTTTGATAGAGGGGCTGTTCACTTCCTCAATACTTTGGCAAAGTGTTACCAAAGTTAGTGGTACAATTTCTCATCACAGCACTTCCTAAAAAACGGAGGCAGAATTACTGGTTGAAAGTGCAAGCTTTTGCGGGTGTGTACAATTATAGTCCTCTTTTCAAAGGCAATACTGCACCTCCCTTCTCTATGAATGAGCATGTTAGATATGAAAGGCATATGTAGGAATCTCACTTATCTGAGGACACAGTTACTCAAGTCGCTCAACTCCGTCTGCCTCGACTTTTCCCCCGCCAAGTGCTCAGTGTGTTTTTGTTGAAGAGTTATTAATAGCAGCTGCATTTAAATTGACTTAAGTGTTGATGTTATAGCATACACCTACTCATCTGGATCTTATCATTTAATGCTTTTATAGCTGCATTTGACATATTTGCTTATATTAAGAACTCGTTGCAAAGGGTTACGTCAGTATTTTTACTTGGCACAATGTCCTTATGGCATCTAATTTCTCTTCCATTCTAGTGTATATATTCTAGACTTGAACGCAATCTAATTGACCTGAAAACAGTTCTCTTTTTGATTTGTAAATAACAAACAGTATTCTAATCAAATTCTTAATGTATTGATTTTCTGTTTAGGACATTCTAGAAGAGATGAGGAAGGAACTATCAAAGCTGAAAGAAGAGCTTATTGATGGTAACATTTTATTGCATTGCATTGCCACAATATATGATGCACATTGAGCTTTTTAATACTTCTAGAAACAAAATACTCTACACTCTTAAATCTTAAAACATTTTGATCTAAAGGCCTATGGTTAAAATGCTTGATAATGTTTTTGTTAATGATGATGATAATAATAAAATGATAATAATAATAATAATAAAAATCCTTATTTCCCTCAATTAAAAGTTAAAGGAAATTTAGCAGAAATTTAGGTAAACTGTGGGGGGTAATATATATATTTTTTTAAATCAAAATGATTTGTTAATGTATTTTTAAATGTGTTATTCCTTTTTATTCCTCTTATTCCTTTATACAAATATTTTTTTTTAATTAGAAATAATAATCTGTAATCTAGGCTAATAATAATAAATAGTAATTTATTTGAGCATTTATTATTTTATATTTGTGAATTGATTTATATACATTTTGTATTTTTATTTATTTATTTATAATTAAATTTAGAAATAAATACATTTAGAAATACACTACAACTATTAATTTATTTTATACAAATTAAATTGTCTTTACAAAATTTCGATTAAAAATGGATAGGCTGGAATGAGTAGTGAAATAGCAAGTGTCCAGTTTTTGGTCACAACATGCCATATTACCTTTTGGTGTTCTTTCATAGTTTTAGTAACATCACTATTGTTTAAACATATTTTAAAAAGTAATAATGAATGATTAGGTGTTTAAACCTTTGACTAAGATGTTTTGTGTCAAATGTAACTAGTCTACAGATCTGGCCAGGACTGTGCCTAATTCTTTTGCCGTCTTTGTGTTTTCAGCAATCAGGGAGGAGTTGGGCAAGTCAAACTCTGCATAGGAGGATGAGATGCACCTGTATTTTTTTTTAACCACAATCTGTCTCTTCAGAGGTCAGCTTCAGTTATCTCAAAAGCAATGAAAATGAAAAATTACAGTTTTAACCAGTGGTGATCACAATAACCATGTTAATTCGGTGGATCTGTCAAGTATGATGCCGGGAAAGACAAACTTTGAGCGTGGGGGGCACAAGGAGGCGTATCAGCGAGAGGATAACCAGACGCCTCAAAGCTACGCCATACACCAAAAGCCCCATCTTGAGGGAAGTCAGGACACAGTCTTAAGGAAGTGACTGTCAGTATGCAATGGATGACTTTTACTGTGGAAAGAAAATGATGAAAATAGACAAACTATTACTGAATTACATAGTATATTAACCAATGAAGAGTGAAATTGTAAATCAAGCAGATGACATTCATTCTACGGCACATTGTTTAGCAAAGGGCAGGCTTTGTTTATGACTTTAAAAGGTGGTAATGGTGGTGGTGAAGTAACGTTAACTCAGTTGGCCTTGTATAGAGCAAAACCTTGAATCTGGCCAACTAAATGAGTATGGTCTATTGCTGCAGGACTCTAAAGCTTGTCTTCCTACTATTTTAACCAGAATATGTACATTAAAATGATGACAAAATAAACATTATACCTGCAAGTCATACAGTCAACCTGTTCTAATGTACGCCATGACCACATCAGGTAGCTTACTCGCGCTTTTGGTCGGTTTCCATTATTATTCAGACTTCTCTTTTCAAAAGTGAATGCTCGACAGGCTGTCTCTAATGAGCCACTGTTATCTGTATACCTTCTTCGTCTTGTGTGTTCGCTAAGTGTTCGGGATGATCACGAAGGACAATGCCTTTCTACTGTACATCATTGTAGCTCTCTACCAAAATCCTCTCAGCCAATCGAAGTTAAGGTTGACGTCAATGTCAGCTCAGACCGTATCTGTAGATAGTGCTAACCAGAAATACTATGAACTTTTTATTCACCATAGGCTTTTCGTATTTCTTTCGATTTCAGTGCATGTCTTCTTATGAACGGTAAAATGGTTGCCACGAAAAATAATTTTGTTTTCAGTTCATAAGCAATAAGTGTAGCATTGTTACGCATTTTTTCTTTGTTTTGGTTTTGATCGATCATCCACTCTGCCCTCAAACTGTGTTTGAATGTTCTCCATATGCATTCTCAAAAGTGCAGTTCACAACAGACACCTCTTTATAGCCATAATAAATTTGCAGGGTTATGACATTTTCCTCATTTTCCTTTGGATTCAAGTATGTGAAAGATCATGTGTGGCAAATGATTCATTTTGCATGGAGTATTATCCAACTAAACAAGTCTGGAGTGTTTAATGAGGGCCAAGCAGCACATCACAGCTTTTTAATTTGTCCAATCATTTATTGTTTTACCTTTCTGCACACCGGAAGGCACTTGGCTGTTTTTCAGAGGGGCTTTATCTTCCAACACACTTTTGTTAGGGAACTTTTATTGGGAAATGTGCTTTTTAAGACCGAAATCTTTGTACAAACATGAAGTGTGATTATAGGCTGTGCAAATTGTGAGGAGAATAACGGAGAACATTTGTGATGTTCTCTCAGATCAGATATTTCCTCAGTTATGCATTTCCCCTATGCCATGCTCACTTGTCAATCCTTTGTAGTTTTTTTTTTCTCACTTGCGTAGTAGTTCAATACCATCACTCGAAAATAATCTCTCAAGGAATAAGAACGTTTGTATAGAGTGTTTACAGCATTGATTGCACTTTAAAAACCCGTAGAAGTTTAAATGATTCTATTGCTGACAAGACGGCCGGCACTTTATGATCGGCAGTATCACCAAAGCTAAACGGTTATTTCTAGAACGTCACACTCTCCAGATCCCTTTGTTTTGACGACAAATAACTATTGTTGATCGGTCTATAGGTTAAGCAAAATGTTTTGATCAGGGTTGATTCATTCCTGGATAAACCTGTTTGTGATCTTCATGGTTTGTGCCTTGTTCGGAAGTTGCATTTGATATGTCAAAAATGTTAAAGCGTATATATAGAGAGTATTAATTTAGGGCCTGCCATAACTTTATTCATTTGTTTTGCATTTTGCTTCAGTGAGTTACAAAGGACACTTACGATCTTTGTTTAAAATCAAACATGCATTCACGTTCTTTTCTCGTGTCATTTTGCAGTTGCATTACAGTGTGGATCGTGTTATGGTTAACACCATGTATGTGGTAGGATCTGAAAATGATGTTTGTCATGGTGGAGATCAGTTGAACAATATTAGGAAAACATTGATGGTGTTGTCAGCACACTGAGATTCGATTATGAGCAGACTGCTGGTCAGATTCAACTGAATGTCCCTGTAATGCAATTTTCAGTCTCTTTTTTTATCGTTCATGTTGTACCATACTGTTTTCATGTTAATTAGAAGTTTCTTACTTGCTAACATTGTTTTGTTTGAGCAAATTAAATAAAAATTGCAATACATTGCTGTTTACATTTATTTATTAATTAAAAAGCAGAAATTGATTACATGACAAACCAGTTTTATTTCACTGTATTTTCCTTTCAAAGTAGCAAACACATCCAGAAGGGATTTATTTAATTGCATTCAGATTATTATCCACTCAAATCTTATCTTAGTAAGATTCGAAAGCCTATTTGACTTTCTCACTCGCACTTTGTTTAACATGACATAACTTCAACTTTCACACCTCATCGAAAGCAAATGCTGCTTTTCTGTTTGCTGCTGCACTGTTCTGTTGTGGTAAACAGGAAGAAGGCAGGACTGAACAAAAACTGCAACTAAAGACGAGTTCCACGAATCGTTATATACCACTCTTATACATACTCTTAAACACAGCTCCAGTGCAATCTTACTGGGCCAGAAAGCAGCTATAGCAGTTCAAGCACCAATATGCACAAATCGAGACCTCTCCAGGACTGAGCATGTAAAAGCAATGCTACAGTTCGCCATGTGTAGCAGTGCAACTTTGCAAAAACGGAAACTGAGTGAGACTATATCTGCTGTGCACCTATTCATTAGCATAACAAGCTGGTTTGTGATGAACACGTTTGATTGGTCAATAAGACTGCATTATTTTTCTAAACGAAGCAGTTTATTGTTAAAAATAAATATTGCAATCATTATATTATGTAGTCATTATAGAAATTGCATTCAATATAAGATTTCTATTACTCATAACCGAATTTAATAATGTAATATATCTGTACAAATGTAAATTATCTTATATCACATAAATCTATTTTAAACTTGACAATGTTAGTTGCCCTACTAAGTTATGTTCACATGATTAAAAATTGTAGGCTGAAAGCTCAGTAGGCCTATATATTACTTTAAAATTTAATCGTCTGTAGTTTTTTTTACTCTAAACTGTAACTTATAGTGATCATCTTATTCAGTGTTGTTTTCGAAGATACGGTTACCACATTTACAACTGACAAGAAGCTTAATATAACATAACGACGAAACAAGGTTCTGTTTTTTTAAATATAGAAATACCTTTTAATCAACATGATAAATCAGAAGTGGGCGATTAAAGGCATTTATAAACATTATCAATCTGAAAATAAAATGAAAACCAGAAAACTTCCAACAGATTTAAGACGTATCGTTTTAGTTATAAGTTTATGTATTTCAAAAGCATTACCCTCCAACGCATACGTCTGAAAAATACCTTGTTATTACCGTCAACTCCACTTTAATAAACATTACAGTAATGAAGTATAACGTATTTATTTAACATTTAAAATAAACTTTTCGCCGTAGAAGCACAACCTATGAGGTCGGCTGACCATCCTGTCTCCTCAGTCCTCCTCTATCGTCTATCACTGATCAAGAGGACTCCATTTTGTAAAACCCTTCGAACTCTAATGCCTCGTCTCCAATCAACGCTCACGCAAACCTCTCCGCCGTCCAATCAGAAAATTCAGAAATTTTAAAACAGGACTCGACAGCCAATCATAGAGCTTCCCGCCCTCAAGGACGCTGGTAGGTTGAGCGGTCACGGAGGGAGGAACGTATTCAAACGGGGGCCAGTTTTTAAAACAATATTCTTTATTTTATGAAGTTCAGTGGATAAGCTTTAGTTAATATTAAGAGATTATTATCGATTGCAGGTAAGAAATCCTAATGAATTCACTTTGCATGTTTAATGTTTTTATCTGGAAATGCCTTTATTGTGACTGCGTAGTTAACGGTAAAGAACTTGATCAGCGCTCGGTCTGCCCGCAACTCTTGCTTTATGAAGTAAACATAATATATTGCTTTTAACAGTCACTACTTTCTGCATATAATGTACCGAACACTTGTACTCTATATTTATGTGAATAAAGCTGTTTATCATTGTTTGGTGTTAGATTTGAATGATAACTCGATTTCCAGCCGGCTCGTTACACAGGAAACTTGGGCACGGCGCGCATTTATTGTCGTCCACACAACTCGCATGTTTTACCTCCACAATACAATTCTGCCTTCGTTTTTAATATCTGTTTAACTTAATGTCTTACTTCATATTGGACCTTTCGGTTTCATTAACGTTATCTTGTATGTGCACAAAAGTGCAAGTGAGTCATTCCACTCTTTTGCGCTAAATAACCACTTTGAATGGTAACGTATTTTGACTGTGGTTTGGTAGTAACTACCGTATGTGTTAAATACACCACTCGCTTATTATAACAGTTGGTTTCTTTACTCGTTTATTAATTCTGATTGTATGTTGCTGTGGTATGAGCCTCTCGCATGCGGACTGACAATGAATGGTTTGAATACATGACGTTTTCCCTCCATTCCTGTCATTCTTTTGCTGTGTTGAAGGAACAGCACGTGAATGCTCTATGTGCCTCCGTATCACATGAAAAACACAAAGTATACACACACAATAATAATTTATTTGACTGACTTTTTTGTATTAGGCTAAATATTTCAGGATGTATGTTCAGTTCGCCAAATCTAAGGTATTTCGTTGGTCTGCAAATGTACAATTAAGATTTCACAAATATTGCTCAGTGTCTGGCATACTGTTGACTTAAACAAGTAAACAAGGTTTTCTGTAGTAAGTTTTAATTTGAATAGCCGCTGGCAGTGATAGTAAAGCGCGCGTGTGTCGCCCTGTGCCATCACATTTGCATAACAAAAGGCAACAGACCCCGCCCACTCACATTCGCACAGTTTAAATCTTTTGCTCTGTAGTTTAACTTCAACTCTGGAAGCACATGGGATTTATGCAGTGCTGGACTTCAACTCTATTGGGTGTGTGTCAGTGTTCTGGTTCAAGAATGTCTGGAATGTGTTCATGGGATTAGATGGTTTAGGGTAGATGGCTTATGTTTTTTATGGGCTGTACTTTTCATGTGGTTTTAATAAGAATTGTTCGGTGTTTCCTACAACGGAGTGTGCCTGCTTGACTCTGCTAAATAGCCTATGCTTCTATATGTGTGAGCGGAATTTTTACTTGCACTTGTTTCTGGCCTTGCTTAAGTGCTAAAATCATTAATGTGTTGGTGGTAAGAAAACTGCTTCATGTTATGGTGGTCTTTGTAAGGATTTCTAAACATTTTTTTTTTTTAAATCAGCACCAAGCCATACTGTCTTTCAGTGGTGAAGTGATAGTTTTTAAAAGTGTTTCAATATAATAATAATAAACCATGATCGTTAGACTGCAACAATGAAACAAATCTGCATTATGAATACATTGTTATTATTTTGGGATATATATTATATATTAATATATTATTTATGCCAAGTGTATTGCAGTAAAAATAGTTGCAAACTTGTTTCTATTTTTTTATCTTGTTTTGGGGTTTTTAAGCTTGAATACTATTTATTTTTCATTTGAAAATGAATGTCTAAAAAGTTGAGTAATAATGCAAACAAAACAGTTTTTTTGTGTGTGTGGAATGTTGTTTTTGGACACTATTGCTGCTTAGAGACCCACCAAATGTGGCAAATTATCTGTAGATCTCAAATTAAAGAACCGGTTGAGAATAACCTGTATAAAAGTGTGAATATGTAGGCTATAAACAATAGCCTACTATTACTAGTAATTACTATTGGACTTTCTTTATGGATTGTTTTTGTCTGTGGCTGGATAGTAAAAGTCATCTTTTTGGTTAGCTTGTGTACCTGTGTGATAGTAGAATCCCTCTCATAAAGGTCATTGAGAACTCAACAATAGTGCGAGTGCAGAGAGTACAGTGTGGATATGTAATTCAGACCCATCAGCACTTCTGAGACGGCAGCTGACATCACCGCTTCATTGTCATCAGGCCACGTGCAGCTACTCTGGTGTTTCCCTCATGGGTTTACCATTGAACATGTCTGAAATATTCACACAGAATCTTTGAGTCTAGAAAGAATTTAGATTGTTAGTTTGTTTTGAAGAACACATGCTCATGTGCATTATGTTTTTTAAAGGTGATGTGTGCTTTTCCCATGTAAATCCCATCTTAATATGCAGAGACAACCAAGTAAGCTATTCATGGGTAAATGGGTAATTATTTCCCAAAAATATAAACACTGTGGCACTTTGATTACATTTGTTTTAGCATCTGAAGTTCCCACAAGTTGTTTTTTTAGTTTGTCTGTAGTGTTTAGTAAAATACTTTGTCTTGTAAGACCTGTCTGAGTGCTTAAACCAGTTGAAAAATCAGTTTGGTGATGCTATTAGGTATTAGCACAGAAGTGACACACGACTTCATCTTTAAGGGCTGCACTGCTGCATAATACTATCATTAGATCAGTGTTGATGTATTTAGTTTCTAGTATGTCATTTCCAGAATGTTATGTTGTTTAGTAGTTCGTTAAACTGGAAAGGCCATAAAAATGCACAGTTTTATCATACTAATCCAATTCCTGTGGGGGAAAAACATGGTGAATTGGTTGGGATGCAGACCTTTTATCTTGTGTTAATTGTTTTGTAGGTAAAAGAGAATGCCGGCTACAAGGTTTCAAAATGGAGATACTGTAATGGGCCGCTGGCCTGGCAGTAGCCTTTATTATGAGGTCAAGGTACTGAGTTACGACAGCAAGACTCGGCTCTACACCGTCATCTACAAAGATGGTACTGAGCTGGAACTGAAGGAATCTGACATCACGGTATGAAACCACTCCATGACATATTCTCCAGCATGATTTGAGAATGATTCAAATGGTTTCTTGTGCTACAATTAGAGCCAAAACATATGACCACCTGTACAAATGAGTTCACTTGATTTTCTTATGTGATTACTTTAGTGACCTAGAAAGTGAGCAGAATGTTTCTTAATGTCATAATATTTCTTCAAAGGTTTCAAAATCCTTAAACTTTATTAATTTCTAGGTTCTAATCCATGTTTCTGAAAACAGCAGTTAAATAGAGATTTAACTGAACTTAACTTGCAGTGTCTTGTGTATATTGTTTTCTTTATTGCAGAGCATGGCCATATTTAAGCAGGGTGTTACACGGTCTCGATCCAGATCCCGCTCTCGCTCACCGGGACGGTCACGTCGTAGTCGCTCCCGTTCTCCTGCTAGGACGTCCCGTCGATCTTCCTCTCGCACCACAGATGTGCAAGTGCGCAGGGAAAAACTCAAAGAAGTGCTGGAGGTCCGACTCACTCCCGTGGTAAGGACACACATTTGTTAGAAGAAAACAAACACGTGCTTGCTTTATTTCTTTCTTTCTCTTTTCATGATCTGTCTAACCCAGGATGTTCAGATTCACACACACTCTATAGTCTCTTTTTTTAGTCTCTTATTCTCACCAGGATGCATTTATTTAAGAAAAACAGTAAAAACAGTAAGATTGTGAAATATTACTGCAATTTAAAATATTTTAAAATCTGTTTTATTCATGTGATGGCATTCTTGTGTTGATTTTAAGTATAGGAGTTTAATCTAATTCAGAGCCATTAACCCAATCCTTTTATCTTATTTGTCTTTCCTCATGGGTTCACCTCACGTGTGCTTGACTGTCATCTGTCTCAGCCGATGAAACATGAGAACAATAGCAACAGCAAACATGAGAAGAAAGATGAAAATAATACAGCTTCCACAATCACTGAGGTATGGGTCCATATGTTAGAAACTGGTCTAGTGAAGGTTGGAATGTCATGATGTATGCATGTTGTGCCTCTCATGTGTGACAGCAGCCTATTTAGTTGTGCACACAAAGCTAAAGCTGACTGTGGTTTCTGTTTAATCATACCCTCACGTTTTTCAGCATGTTTCTCCTCATGGGACAATTGAATGGGCTTTACAAAGCATGACCCGACTGCTTTACCCTTACAGTTGTGCGGTCACAAAATAGTAACATTTCTTGACTTAGACTGACAATGAGGCCGATTGCCACTGAAAGATTGACTAAAAGTATTGAACAGTCGTGTGTTTCTGTTTTTGTGGGTGTGAATTTTTTTTTTTTTAATTGGTTTGTATTCTTTTGTGTTCAGTAAATAAAGTATTCACATTTAGTATGCTGTCTTGATTCATTGTAATGTTCAGCAAAAGACAGAGACTGAATCTGAGAACCAGGCAGGTGGACGCTACAATCTACGGCGCAGGAAGGACCAGGGCGATGGCAAGGCAGTAGAGATGGAGAAAAAGGAAGAGACCGAGGTATTATCGCAAACTAAATCACCTGCTGCCATAAAGACAACTGATCTGGAGTTTGGTGGAAGAGTTGGTGAGTCTTGTCAGTGATTTAATGTACTTTTGTACTGTGTAGATATTCTCAGCACACATCTTTGGGGCAAAATGTTTAACAGAGTATTTTAAAATGGCTTTTACCAATTTTTATCAACATCTATCTAGTATTATGTCATGAACCTAAATGACTAACATAAGTACAAATAAATTATTATTTTTTTAAAAATGCAAAAAATATGTAGAATATGGCCTTTTTTAATGTAAACATTAAGTCCACAGTAAAGCAAACAGGGAAATATTAATAATGAATTCTTGTCTGAAATTCTCTGATTATTTTTGTGCATTTCCCTCTATTTGCAGGCATATTTAAAATAAATAATTGGTTAAGATTATTATTATAAAGGAGCCCCTTTTCCTCTTCTCTTCCAGGTGTGTTCTTCCTGATGTTTCTGTTGCCCGTGGCTGTGTTGGCGCTGCTCATTCTCTGTGGGCAGAAGGATGCCAGTCTCCAGAGCTTTCCTCTTGAGCTTCCTACCCTTCAGTCTCTCTGGGACTGTCAGGTCTTTGGCATCGTCCTGCTCTGGCTTCTCTTCCAGGCCTTCCTCTCCCTGCTCCCTGTCGGAAAGGTACGGTCCCCAATCACATGACTCCCCGTGACCCGGGTTTAGGCACATGACCACATAACTGTCTCTTGTTTCTGCTTTGCCTGTTAGCTGCAGTGAAGCAGGCTAGATTAGATTAATCACTAGAGGTGGCATGCAGATAGAGAGCCTCTCTGGAAAACATCTGGTTTCGTTTCCAGCTGCTTAAGGGTAATTATGATAGGATCTAAAAATTGCAGTGCTTTTTCCCTGAGTTTGAGGTTAAACAGATTATTTCAAGATGATTCTGGGTTTTTATGAAACAAAAAGGACCTGATTGCCTAGCAATAATTTAATATTATAAACTAATTTTGTAATTGTGATTTATAAGGTCTAATTTGGGGGGGGGGGGGTACTTTTTTCTCAGAATTGTGAGTTTATATCTCACAATTGCGACTTTCCGCAATTATGAGAAAAATTCAGAATTTTGTGATATAAAATCACAATTGCAAGAAAAAATGTATATAGAGAGTGCGGGTTTATATCTTGCACTTCTGACTTTATAGCACGCAATTTTGAGAGAAAAAGTCAGAATTGCGAGATTTAAACTGGCAGTAGACCTTCTTTGCGCCATCTTTTATTTTTAATGGGAATGAAAGTGAGGCTGTGAGGGAAAGACATGCATCTCTTCAATGGGCTGGACTGTTATTTTATGTGTTTTTGGATTTTTCTGCTCATAAAACACTAGAAAAATATCTTTCCAAGAAATTTCAGTTGACAAAAAACTCCCGACAATATAAGCTGTGGAAAATTGTAAGTAATCTAGGAGCTTTATACAGCTTTTTACAACGGATGCCATTGGAAACACGGCAAGCCTATCCCTCACAGCCTCACCATCATACCTGTCATGGCGCTGCTCTGAATAAGGTCTATTACCTTTTATAAAACAGCTCTTTGTCAGATTTGATTATGAATCATTTTTGATTGTGTCCCTTTCATTTAGATTATAGATAAACACTTAACTTCATGTAGGGTGCACGCTATATCGGTCACCATATCAGTATCGGCCGTTATGTGTTCATTTTTTATGTTATCGTTATCGGTCCGATAAGATGATAATGTTGTCCAATGACTTATTTAGGCATTGTTTTATTTATTTGTAAGCCAATAGACTTTTTAGATTAGGCGACTGTACTTTTTATATTTGATTTATATTGAAGTGCTTGGGGCATGGCTTTTAATGGTGAGACTTTTGTTTTTGTAATCAGGCTTTCAAAAATTAATTAAAAAAAATGGATTTAGATTTATCGGCTTTCAAATAAATAATTATCAGTATCGGCCAAAATTTTCATATATGTGATACCCAACCACATAGTTATGACTTGCGACGCCAAGGTAATGGGTTCGATTCCCAGGGAAAGCAAGAACTGATAAGATAAGAATGTAATTATGTACCTTGAAATGCAATGTAAGTCACTTAGGATCAAAGCGTCTGCCAAATGCATAAATGTACTGTAATATAAAATTACTCATCTTATGATTTTGGTCATAATGATTGAAATATTAGGAAAATCCTTTGTATAATGCAGAATACTAAGATTAATATGATAAGCTTGTTTTTATCAAACATGACAACACTATACCAATGTTATTTTTTATTTATTTATATTCAGTTTTGCGCATGTGCTTTTGTAATTTTTATTATTTTTTTATATTTCTATTAAGCTTTAATTCATTTTTCATTTCTGTTTTAGTCATTTTAGTACTTAAACTGTAAAAATATATTTAAGTTTATTTCCAAGGCAACATTTTTATGTAAAGTTTTTCATCTAATATTTTATTTGAGTAGTTTTAATTAATAATCACACAGATTAGTGGTCACATGTAAATCCTACATGCCTCTCTATCTCTCGACCCTACAGCTCGTTGAAGGAATGCCTCTCAAGAACGGGAAAACCTTGAAATATAGGATTAATGGTCAGTCTTCAATGTTGATTCATTTTAATGTTAATGAAATTGAGTTTTTGTTTTGACATTGATTGAAAAACCTTCAAATGAAGCTTATTTAAGTTTGGGTTTAAATCTTCACTACTCTATATTTGTGAGCGAGCTGTTTGCCGATCTTAGATTCTGTTCTCCGTCAGGTTTCTATGCACTCCTCCTCACGGCTGTGGCAGTAGGTGTTGCCGTGTACCAGGAGGTGGATCTCAGCTACATCCATGCTCACTTCCTGCAGTTCTACACCTCGGCCCTGCTCATCGTCACTCTTCTCAGCTCCTATCTGTTCGTCCGCTCCCGCTGGGCGTCTGAAGCCGAGCTCGCTCCTGGAGGGAACTCTGGTAAGACGAATAGTGTGAGATCAAGCTGCGTTGACTGACTTTTCCCATTTTGGTTCAGAGTATTTTCACTTCTATGGCTTTTAAAGTTTCTCATACCCATTTTCAGGTTTAAATGCTCATCCAGACAGAGTTGTCATGTATTTCCTGTTACTTTCCTCAGTGCTAGTTAAAATAGACCAGTCATAGTGGTTTATGATTACTAGATAAGCTTTCAAATAAAATCATTTTATAGAGATTGCAAGGAAGGATTTATATGTACCTGACATTTATGTCAGATACAGTTAATAGATGTAAAATATTGTTCTTTTTATTCCTCTAGGCTACATCATTTATGATTTCTTCATGGGCAGAGAGTTAAATCCCCGCATCAAAAACTTCGATATCAAGTTCTTCTGTGAAATGCGCCCAGGCCTGATGGGTTGGGTGAGGATTGTTATTGTTTTTTGCTCCCTCTTGTGGTCAAAACTTTGCAATTTGCCAGATTAAGTCAGTAACACTCAGATATCTTGTGATTCCTTAACTCTTCTTCCTTATTAAAGTGTACTTTTTTAACCAATTAAAGTAGAAACATAATTATTGCTTGTTTCCACAGGTATTTATTAACTTTGCGATGTTGCTCGCTGAAATGAAGCTCCAGAATCTCGAGAATCCCTCTCCAGCGATGCTCCTGGTCAACATCTTCCAGCTCCTGTGGGTTGTTGATGGATTTTGGCATGAGGTACAGCAAGGGTTTTCCAAAACAAACATAAGTATTTCTTAATGCATTGTGGAAACCATGAACTGATTCGAATTAAATCACTCTGTGTTTCAGGAGAAACTTCTGACCATGATGGATATAGTCCACGATGGTTTCGGATTTATGTTGGCGTTTGGAGATCTGGCTTTTGTTCCCTTTACATTCACCTGTCAAGCGTACTATCTAGTCAGCCATCCCAATGAACTCTCTGTATTCTGGATTGTTACCCTCATCACTATGAATGGTCAGTTTCTGACACATTTTCCCACTATTTTTTCTTTAGCTACACCATAAAGTACATTTAGATGCTAATTCAACCAATAAGAACAGGATATTGATTTGTTCAGGCTTTAAACTTGAGGTTTTTTTTTTACTTCTCCATCAGGAGTTGGATACTACATTTTCCGGAAAGCCAACTCTCAGAAGTTTGCCTTCAGGAAAAATCCTTCCGACCCGGCAGTGTCTCGTAAGTGTTTTAAAACGGATAAAACAAAAAAATAAACAAAATGTTAAGACTGTTTGGTTTAAAATAGTTTTATCTTTATCTTATCAGACCTGAAAACTATTCCTACTGCAACTGGAAAGAGTCTTATTGTGTCTGGTGTCTGGGGGTTCGTCCGTCATCCTAATTACCTGGGTGATATCATCATGGGTTTGGCATGGTCTCTACCATGTGGTAAGTATTCGGATTCCGTTCACCTTTCTGATGAAATGTCTTATCAGTCTGTTTTGACTCAATTCCACCATTTTATCCCTGACTTTTCCTTTAGGATTCAACCATTTGATCCCGTACTTTTACCTGATCTACTTGATCGCTCTGCTGGTGCACCGTAATGCACGGGACGAGCGGCAGTGCAGGAAAAAGTATGGCTCTGCATGGGAAGAGTACTGCAAAGCTGTCCCGTACCGCATTTTCCCTGGGATATACTAAGAACTCAATCTGTTATGGACACTCGAGGCAAATAAAACTTTCCTCAGGATGACATTGAACATCAGACTGGGAATGAGTCGTTAGCAGCTTGCTGTCTTTTTTAAAATATTTGACTTTTTTCGCATTTGAGCACCAAACTTAAACCAAATTTTCTGCCTTGTCACAAAATGTTTACGGGTTGTGGACCCTGCTTAAGTGTTCAGAGCTTGATGTCTAAAAAATGTATATTGTTGTACAGATGTGATTTTTCTTGTTTTGCATAATCCGTAACATGCCATCTCATCTTATGTACACATATACACATTCAAAGTATCTGCTTGGCTATTTACCGTTGACTTTTTGTAATGACAATTCGTGTAATGCTTTTGTATATTGTGTATGATGGCATTTTCTTTTTAATATGTATAGTAAGAAAAGGTGTAATGTTCTTTCTCAGGACCAGCAATTTGTGAAGAAGAAAAATACAACAAAACTATATTTTCTTAATTTCTGTACATATTTAATACATTTAAACATTTAGTTTCTTTTTTGTTGTTGTTTGCATTTTAGGCATTATGCACTATGCTAAAAAACTTTCTTTTATCCACAGTTCACACAATTTGGCTTTGCTACCTCAGATTTTCCTGTAAAAATTAGCATTTTTTTATTATTATTTTTTTTAACTGGTTTTCAGGCACTATGTGAGGTATCCCAGTATCTTTTTCAAATTCTTAATTGTGTGCTGTGAACAAAGACTTTGAGCTTTGAACTTCAATCTTGTACAAGGTAGCTTAACTTTACATTTTTATTAGGGTTTTAATTTAAAATGACAATGCTGAACTGTGAATGTGGTATATAAGGCTTTTCTTAACTTATTACTTTTGCATATGTTTTATGCAAGAATATCACTTGTGGGCATAATTGTCCTAATGAGAGTTTTAAGTGTTTATGACTAAGATGAGCTGTTACTTAATCGCAGTGAAAAGAAGCATTGTACAATGTTATTTATCTGGTTACATTTTAGAATGTTCAATTTTGTTTATCTGACCAGAAATTTCTGTAAAAATGCCATTTTTAATACCCATTATTAATTAAACCACTCTAGACAAACAGACTGCCATGTCTTGCTGCAAAAAGAAATGTACAGATGACAGAATTATTTTTTTTTTCTTATAGGTTAGGAGATGTTTTGTAGATATTTCAAGTCGCATTTGACTGTTGAGTCTGATTTGTATCCTACTGTAGTTGTTAGACTATCTTTTACCATCCTCTTTTTATTCCACTTTTTTTTTCCTGTCAATAAATCCACTCTGGTCAAATGACTTGTAACTGATAAATGTGTTACCAAAAGAAATGTATCTCGTTGTCACAAAATATATTAAATGTTCTATTTCTTTCCCATTTTTTAGACTATTTGTAAATTTCATATAGCCTATAGTGTAATTTTAAGTATATTTCTGAGAGGTACACAAAAGGTAGACTGAAAGTATAGCCTACTTTCTCATTTTAGTTTTAAAATAGCACACTTGTATAAACTTTTGGGAATTCCCAAACTTTTTCAAACTACCCACTTAGCGTTATAATCTTCCTGAGATCCAACAAAAAATGTTAGTAAAATATGAGGGTAATAAAAAAAATTGCTTTAAATGTTTTATTGACCTTGTACAAAAAAATAATTTGGTGGCCTGCTAAATTAATTGACTTGGTAAGCTATAACAATGAGGATAACAAAAACTTGAGTGTGAGATTTACTGATAAAGAGTGAAAATATTTGATATTAGTAGCCGCTCTGATGGGTTCATTCAGTGAAGAACACAGAACGCGTTTTGCATTGCACTTTCCGTTTTTTCAACATGCTAGACGGAAATGTTTGACCGTTTGTTGATTCAGTATCCACTCTTGAGATTCCTTGGATGATTTTGTCAGACGAAAATCGGCAACTCCTAAGTTGATTCTTTTAAACGATAATAATCTAAAGAACCGATCCATAAGAGCTTATATGTTAATGCGTGTAGCGCAGGAGCTGAAAACACCGCTGTGATCTGCGACCCAGGTGCGTATCGTATGTTATTTATACAAATACAAGCAAACGTGTTAACTGAATTAGAGAACAACAGATAGTAGGCTATGGGCGAGAAATATAAGTTAATTAGGTCACATGATCTGATTGTTGTCAGTCGGTTGCACGTGCGGCATTTTCCCTAAAACAATGTCCGAGGCTGCGTGTCAAATCAATAATCTCACTGGTTCAGTAGTCAGGGCACTGATAAGGGAGTCGGACATTTTAAGAGCTATCTCAATCGCAGAATCATTCCAGGGCACTTAATTGAAACGTTCGCTCCCTAAAAAGTCCACCATGAAAACCAGGGAGCATCTATATATAAAAAACATTATTTTATTATATTTCAGCATTTATTGCTAGACAGGTAATTAACATCTAGCTAGCATTTATAATTTATTTATGGCTGAAATGTTGTACGTAGCGATGTAACAAGCAAAGTATTTATCATAATGTACTTTAAATAACATTACAAGTAATAAGAAAGATATCAGCTCTGCAGTTCATAACCAGTGATGATATTGTACAACGAGGACTTTGCAGCCGTGTTTTATCATCAGTGTCTCAATGTGTAGTGAGCCAGCAACCATTACTGGCCTTACCAGCTGGGGCGCCGCTAAAGGGGTGAAAGTTAGGGTGATTCTAAGGGCCCACGCACTTTTGGGGCCCCCAGAGATCAATATTCTTTCATAGGGCCCAAAATTGCCAGCGGCGCCCCTGCTTACCAATGCCCAAATTCGTGGACACGATCACTGATTGACAAGCTCGGGACCTTCGTTTCCCATGCAATGAAGGATAGAACAGATGGATCCTTCGTAGCCTTGCCTACTCCAGAATTCATTGCGTGCCAGTGACAACAATTCTTTTTTGGGGGGTGGAGGGACAGACAGTGCAGAATTACACTTTTACACTTTAAACGTAAGTATTGGGTTTCAGCTTACTCAAATATCTAGTAATGACATTAAAAAAAATGATTTTCTTTTTTAAAGCAGTTCAATTGTTTACTTATATCTAACTAAGTTGCAATTATATATAGTTTATACTCTTTATTTATGTACATAAATGGACCATGGTGAACATAAGACAGTTTGTGAACCCTGTTTTGTTTTCAGAGTTTAATATAACTTTCAAAGAAGTCCAGTACAAACGTTACTGCCACTCACCCACGGCAGCTGTCACAGTTGCTAGGCAACAAGAACAGTCCTCTGGCCATCTCATTTAACAATGCTCTGTCTGACCTTCACGGCCTTCGAAGGTTGTAGCCTCTGAAGTCCTGCACACTTACTTTCTGTTTCGTGCTTGCGCTCTCAAGTGACCACCAACACTGTAATTGTGGGTATTGGCACAAGCCTTAAGACTCATCAGTGATATTCTTATGCATTAGCTACAGTCTAGCACTAGATGTCAGCAATGTGAAGTACAATTGATGTAAGGTTTGCTCTGTGATAGGTCAGCTGGCATAAGAATGTTTATTTTAGGCTCCTGGGGTGAAGGATCTAGTGTCAGAGCCTCAATTCCCTCATCAAGGGAAATGACAAAGTGACTGATGCATGAAACCATTTCATTCCTTGGCCAATGCGCAACAAATGAAGTACCCATGAACGTGAACATTAGAAAGCTAATTGGTTTTAGTGTCATGCTAAATTGTGCTTTATTACAGGCAACATCTGTTAGCCTGGATCTGTGTGAAGCGCTTCTCACTTTCAAATTAGACTTTTCTTCTTTCCAAAGACAATTTCTTGTGAGTTTGGCAAATTCAAACACATGATTTTTGTGACTGTATAAACAACTATTTGATCAAAGTCAAATATTTTTGTTTCATCTGAAATCCAATCTGTGTCCGTTCAAAAATTCACTCAACTTTTGTTTCATAGTGTTATTCCAAGCTGAGTACATTTATCATAACTCGCCAGGGACTGATATAAAAGGATACCCATTGTTTCCTCTCATTCAGAGAAAGATGGGCATTTTTAAGAGTCTGGGCATTGGGTATGGACATAAATCTGAGAACGTACATGAGTTCTTGTCTGCAGCCGGCTGCGGTTGATTGACTCCATTTGCAATTTATTACAGCACTGGAAATTACAGGAATTTGTCCAGTCTTGGGACTATTTGGCATCAGTGACAGAGCATGAGTGTGGAGCTGTAGTGCGTTGAAAAATCTATTTGAGATGCAGTTTTATTTTGC
The DNA here is from genome assembly GCA_030578275.1 of Meda fulgida. Classification (NCBI taxonomy): domain Eukaryota; kingdom Metazoa; phylum Chordata; class Actinopteri; order Cypriniformes; family Leuciscidae; genus Meda; species Meda fulgida. The sequence goes on from CM060635.1 coordinate 9,637,529, forward strand.
AACAACACATCCATCTGTTTGGGGATGGGAAGGGATTCACTGATTTTGAAAGAAGTATGCTTTTTCACAAACACAGTAAAAGCGAGCATGAAATGCACTTTGATTTTTCTAGCTGTTTGTGTTGTTTTGTTTGTTTACTTGATACAGAAATTAATAATTGTTAAAGAACAGATGCAGCATTAACACATTCCTATTAATCAGAATCACGCAGGCATTTTTTTTTTATCAGCTCAGACGGCTCCTCTTTTTGGGTGGCTAGAGGTGGTGCGTCATTTTTTCTCAGCTTGGTGCTGGAGAAAATTATAATTATGCTGCTCCAGATGGCTTGCATATTGTGTTACTGTTGGCGGGCCTTGAAAGAGCTTTCGTCTTTATCGCGGAATAAAATTATCTCCGTGAGCAGACACGTCAAACTTAAAGACACAGCTATAATACAATCTTTGGAGGTTTGCGCGTTTCCTGCGGCCAGCCAGCCCTCCTCTTTCAAAACGTTGGGGCCGTGAAAACGAGAGTGACACTGATGATGCTCACGAGATACTGAGAAACTGTGACTCGTTCTTACTGTTAATCCTGGCGGACAATGACAAGAACAGCCCTAGGGGAAAGCTGTATAAGGTCCTTGTCCTTATTAGCTCAGCAGGCTCTCCGAGAACTGAGTGATTGTGGCGCCTCCACCAATCACTTGTGCTCATCTGCCCTATTATCAAGTGTGCTCACTGATATAGCAGTGACATCAATCTGCCGTAAACCAGACCATACCTGTGCCAAGTTAAACAATCAAAGCCGTGCATAAGGTGCCTTGTTAATTCACACACCCACGCAAAAACGTATGCCCGCAGATTTTTCTCTAGGGACGCAGGAGTTCATTTGGCATGGAAACCTGTCATGATCTGTGCATGCCATTTTTCTCACCAACGTGCTGTGCTGGGAGTTTTACAGAGCTCACACTTTGCTAGAGGGGCAAACATTTCGGCTCATTGCAGACTTCATCCGAGCTCAGACCGGCTACTAGCTTTGCGTGAAAAATCAGCGTTGGATTTAGACGTCCCTTAAGCTTCTAGTCACAAGGTAAGTCTGCATTAGTAATTTGCATCTAACACAAACAGTATGTCCGATTTGAGGCAATGTGTGGGGTTCTCTTTGCAGTAATATCCCTAATGCTCTTTTCAGTAGGATTATATTGTCCTTCATGACATAATTAAATCACTGGCTCTGCGTGTTTTCAGGGATATGAAGCTGGTTGCAGGGTTAGCCGTGCTATGGCTGTGGGTTGCAGAGGCTGTGGAAAACTGCCCCAGTGATTGTAAATGCCGCCAGAAATCCAGTACGGAAAAGACTGAAGTCAACTGTCAAAAGAGGGGACTTCAGAGAATCCCACCCAAACTCCCTCTGGACTCATGGATCCTAAAAATGGGTGAGCAGGAATGTTCTCAGTAACAGTGCATGGATCTTCATGTAACATTTATTCACTGCTTACCTGTTCAAATATATACCATATTTTCATCCAGAAAACCACGTGTATTTACACTAACATTGTTTTGGGATCAGTAAGTTTAAAAAATAATGATTAATTAATATGTTTATTTAGCAAGGTTGCGTAAAATTCTGGTCCCTAGATACAGCGCAGGTTTTTTATTCAAAATATATATGTAATATTCTTTGCAGAATCATGGGTAATGTAGTTTTTCCACCAGGAACATGTTAAACATGCTTAAATAGTGCAGGGTGAATGCTTCAACAAAAGCATACCATCATATAACAACCTTGCAGTTCAGTTTTTAATGGTCAATTATTGTTAAAAAATCAATTCCCCTTTGGAGAAAATGATTGGGAATTTTATTTCCGGGACCTGATTGTTGCACTCAAGTTCTTAACCCTAATTATGAACATAGTGATTTTTGCTTCAGCACCACCAACTGAAACCTCCTCTTTTGCTTCCTTTTGTTTATTTATTTTCAAGGTGAAAATTTTCTGCAGGACCTACCAGACAACATCCTGAACTCCATCCCAAAAATTGAGAGCATTAACTTGGAGCGAAACTCAATCAAATCAATACACCCTCAAGCATTTGCTGGTGCCCAGCGATTAATGCTTTTGAATCTGCAAGGAAACCGAATTTCTAAACTTCCAGTGAAGGGCTTCAAAGACCTCCTAAACCTACGCTTTCTCATGCTGGGCCAGAATCAGATAGCTAGCTTGAAACCTAACATGTTCATTGGCATGAGGAACCTCTCAGAGCTGGATCTGCCCCTGAACGCCCTCACTGCCCTCACTCCAAATGCATTCAAGCCTCTGATTGCCCTCAAAGTTCTGGACCTTGCCTTGAACCGCATCCAAACGATCTCGCCCAAAGCCTTTGTTGGACTTGAAGAGCTGCTTTTTCTCAACTTGGACAACAACAAGCTGAAGAATATTCAAGCTGGGACTTTTGGTCCCCTGATTGGTCTTGAGATGCTGGTACTGGACAACAATTTGCTCTCCACACTTACCGCGTCCACACTAGAAGGTCTTTCTAACTTGCAGGAGCTGTATATCAGAAAGAATGAAATTGAGAGCCTGCCAGCTGACGTATTCCGCCACACACCTAAACTTACTCATGTAGGCTTAAGTGGGAATCGACTTCATGCCATTGATGGCAACATGCTAGCCAACATGCAAGGTAAGAATTAGGTTTTTTTAAATCGACTAGTTGCTGGGTTGCCTGAATGACCAGCTGACTATCAGTTCTAAGGAAACACTATATTATTAGGCTGGTTTCAGGTTCCCCAACACTTGTTCCAACACAAAACTTGTTTCTTAGGGGTGTTCCCAAAAGACATGCTTCTGCTTTTATCTAGAGATGGAGCACAATGTAATAGAACAGAATATAGGTGTCTCAGGATGATTTTTACAGTCAACATAATTGCTAGTAGAAAAATGTATGTAATATAGTATGACTCAAAAAATTCTGTATTATATGGTCAAAAACATGAAAACATTTACTTTTTTATTCTTATCTGTTAAGTGTAACACGTTATTCAAATCTCTGATTGATTCAGGTTTGAAGGAGGTGTATCTGCACGATAACCCATGGAAATGTGACTGCAGTATCAACTCGCTGGTACATTACGTAGCCCAGACGAGGGCTAATCATTCGCCTCTGCAAAGACTTCGGTGCATTAGCCCTGAAGAGTTTCGTGATAGACCCATTCACCAGCTGAAAGCTGAGGAACTTCCTTGCAGGGCCTAGAAAACCCTCACGTCTGATATCATATCACGTGCGACCTCCAAAAGTTGGAAGTGCAGCATAATAACAGCGTGATATTTTCTGTAATTGAATAGTGATGCTTCATATAACTCCAACCACAATGACTTTGACAGGTTAATGATAGAGTTGCTGTTCTGCAGATAATGGTAACTTCCATCCACACCAGACCACCTAGAGAGGCTCTCAGGCTCTTTTTTACATCCTACAAAACTAAAGGAAGAACTGTGCATTTGGTATTCCCAATACAGTAGAAATGTCAATTTTTTGTAATATAATAATAATATATTTTCACTTTCAACTTAATATTACAAATTATTCTCTTAAATGCATTATTTATCCAAAGTGTTTTTTATTGTCCTTCAGCATCAACATAGAAGATGCTCTCAAAATATTATCACCCAATGTTAGTAGGTGAGTATAACTGCTGTATTTTTTATTTAATGTCATTAAACCCATGTTTACAATTATTTATCTATATGATGTATACAGTATATACACAATAAACACATCTTGAATCTGCGAATGCACATGTGCATATGATTTTTTTGTTAGAAGCAGTGAAGCTTAAAGGAAATAAATAGAGGTTAGAAAATCTGCTCTTGCTCAGAGACCGACTGCAAACTTCCACCAACACCTGAGACTGAATTCCTCATCGGATTGTTACAGCTGAATAAGCTTCCTTTGAAATCATCATTCTGTCTCTAAATTCCACCCAGGGCGCTGAACCTGCAGTCCCACATTTCAGATGCTGGGAAGCTATTACAAAGCAAGCTGCTTTAAAACTTCTGCAGTTTACTGGTATTAAATCAAACTGGTGGAACAACATTTCTAAAATGTATCCATAGCACATGTATAAATAAAATAAAAAGACATTAAATTTTAAATCGGGTAATTGGACATTACAGGAGATTAGTCGCACATTTGAACACACAAACACACACACACAACCATGTATGTATATATATATGTGTGTGTGTGTGTGTGTGTGTGTGTGTGTATATATATATACAAAATATAGACATACACAAGCTACAGTGATTTTATTGTATATTTTGATGACTGATATGTCCTAAAATACTACAAAAACACTTAATCATGCAATGTTTTCACACTCTGATGACTGTATATCTACTGTCTAACTTACTGGTGCATTATGCTTTTGTGCATAACAAGATACTCTTTAACACCTACTTTCCCCCAGCGTTGCCATGGTAACCGTTGCTTATAGTAGGGAGCTCCTGCGGATGCCGTACCCCTCACTGCATCACCCCCTCAACCAGCTGTTACAGACTCAGAGTCCTCTAACCAACTCGCTTTCACTAGTAGATTTACAATGACAAATTGGCATGATTCTGGCATCAAATAAACAGCTTTACAGCAGCTTACATTAATCACAGCTTGAGAAAACCCACTTTTTCACTGAATATATCTACATTAGCGGGAATGGCGCTGAGATGGAGATAAACTGTGCTTACTGTTGTAGTGCAGAGTATTGTAGTGATGTCATTGGTACATTTACTTCACATTGAGGCCATATTCGACTGCCACAATCGATTTAATATAACCATCCTTATTCATCACATAGCATGGATGTTGCGTCCTTTTTTAACCCCTAAAAGACCCATTTAACCCATTCTTCCTTTCTTTTAGGACTGTGTGACCTAGCTTAATATGCAACCTAACATTTCATTCGCCCAAAACACGTGTCTGTTCAAGCTTTTAAATATTTCTATATGATTAAGAAACTAATTTCAGCCCTTAATTAGAAGCATGCTATTTTAAAGGTACAGCCTTTTAAGAATGAAGCGCTACACTTGCTTGCTGCTTTTTCTAAATAAATTTAGACTAAAATGCCCAGGAGGTTGCCGAAATGATCTGTAATCTTGAGGCTTATTTTCGAAGTGAAACATCCCCACAGCATGATGTTGCTATCACCATGTTTCAGCGTAGGTACGGTATTAGGCCAGGTGTTGAGCCATTTTAGTCAGAGTGCTTGGCATTCAGGCTGAAGAGTTTAACGTTTATTTCATCAGACCAGAGGATCTTTTTTCGTCAGGATCCATTAACCGCTGTTTGCCAAACTTTTCTTTTAACTTAAGACTGATTTCCATCTAACAGTTTAACATAATGATTAATGAAACCATATGCAGAGATGGTTTTTCCTGTAGGTCCAGCTGGAGCTCTAGTAGCCTGTAGAGTGTCGAATTGAGTTGTAGGTCACCTTATCGTCTACAGCCATTGGAAAGGTGCAGTTTTGTCTTATTTTGTCACTTCTTAAATTATTTTATTTTCTTTCCATCTGTGTTCCATCAATGGTAGAAATTTGTAGTTAAATTGAATTGACATAGAAAAGTGCATTTAAAAAAATCTAGAAATATATATCTACTTCCAGACAAAAACAGAGCAGCTAAAGTAAAGAAGTGTCAGCATTTTCACTCTTTTCATTGCCCACTTGGGAAATTTGCACAGCAACATGTACATCATTTCTAATCTAGTATGGAAGGAATTTTGTTAAATGTTGTTTTACCTTGATTGTTTGATTTTTTTAAAGGGACATTTCATCCAAAAATGAAAATTCTTTGCAAACCTGTATGTCTTTCTTTCTAAAAGACGATATTTTAAGGAAATATTCGTCTTTTTTTTTCTTTGGAATTCATTGGGCACCAAAACTGGTTATCAACATTCTTCAAAATATCTTGTTTTTTGTTCCATAGAAGAAAGTAAGTCATAGATGTTTGGAATGAAACAAGGGTGAGTAAATAATGACAGTTTTATTTTTTGGGTGAACTATCCCTTTAAGAGACTATCTAACAAATCACTAATCAAATAAGATACTGTTAATGATAAAGCATAGTGTTTGTGTGAATACAACTCCCAAAAGTCACGTTTTTTTTTACTATAAAGTTTAAAATAAGCTCTTGGGAAACATCTGTCTTCGTTGTGAACACTGATCCTTGAGGGGAAAAAAAACATTAGGGATGTTTTGTAGGTGCTGAGAAGTCTTTCATGGTTGGCGATGATTACAGCACAGTAAAATTCAACAGCAGCCTATCTCTGGATTCACTGTTTGTAGAAAAGATACTAATGATGTGCCTTGTGTAAAAAAAAAAAAAAACTCCCACTCACTGGTGGCAACAAAGAAACCACATTAAAGGAAGGGGGCTTACATTGTCTCGCAGCTCTTATAGGTTGTGGAGTATAGAATTTTTTGTTTGTTTGCATGCAGTATTGTAAGTTGCTCCGTAGTTTTTGGTGCATAAGTTTAAATGAGAAGGGAGTAAGTTTAAATGTGAAGTTTAAGCATTTTCACCCAGTGGAATAAATTGCTCAAAAACAGTTTATATTTTACCAGATATGTTTCACAGTAATGTCTCTTTAAACGAATGCAGTGCTGCTCATGTTGTCATTCAGACAAATGTTTCGAAACATTGCTCTGCTTGACATTCTGACAGCTGACGTCTCTCTTTGAAGGAGCAGTTCAGGGTTAAGCATGACTATATTCAATGGAGGCACTTGACTTGCCTCATGAGTCATTGACTTAAGCCTTACACTGCAGTTACGTAAAATACTGGCTCACTAACAGGCCCTGACAGCTTTAGCAGAACTTCAGCTGAGATTTTCTTATCTGTTCTCAACTTCGTAGCTTGGCAAATGTTATATGATAGAGGTGTTATGTTAATTTTATCCAAGTCTTGCTAAAACTGGTTGTCGGGTGGTCTGAACATTTCTTTGGCTCTTGGTTTAGCCTGAATTAGTATTAGATGGACTAGACTGGTCCAAAAAAACTGTGCTTATTGGTCTTTGTACAGTTAGTTAAAGGGTTAGTGTCATAATTTACTCACAGTATTGTGATGTTTCTTTTTTTCAAGATAATGAGGACAGGGATTGTTAAGCTCCAAAATGACAAAAGCACCATAAAAGAAAGCGTTCATGAGAGAAGCAATGTCCAATTTGTTATATATTAGTTTGTTGATCCAGTTAAAAAAAATTCTAAACGATTCATTCATGAATTGGTCTGATCCTGTTCTCAAGCTCAATTTATGTAGATATAATACTTATGTAATGATGTTTGATGATGATTTTGCAACCGTTTTGAAGCTCCTTAAATTATCATAGAAATGAGAACAGGTTGTCCCTTTGCAAAATTAAAAATGCTTAGACTTGATCCATTTGCCTCGAATATGAAATAGTTGATTCAGAACTCAAAATACAAACTATATGCCAAAAACAGATTAACAATAGTTAAAATATAGCTGCGAGCAGCGATTGCGGGCCCAAGCCGGTGGCACCACCACCCCGGTGTCTTTACCTACGTTTTTTGGCAAAAACATAACCCCGCTTTGACTGTTGAAAAGAAGTGTGCTGTAGAACTTGCATAAGTGGGGGCTCTGCAAAAGTGCGCATCCAGGGCACATATCAACCACAAAGTATGCGTGAGCAACCTTCTGAAACCTAAAATGTAAATGAGACAGCCTACGATCTCATGGATTTAACGGACACATCAAATAAGAACACAAGACCGAAAATTCATATGAAGTGTGCCATTTGGGGACAGGGCCTATAATCGTGAACCACAATAGCCACATATATGAGATCATTTCAATTTAGAATAATTTTTAGGTCAATATGTTTTGCAGCACTTAAATATGTAAATCCAGAAGCCCAGTATTTATCTGGAGGTCTTTGCCATTGTTCACCCTGCCTGTCTTGACCATTCTTAATAAAAAGCTGCAAATGGATTCCCCTGGCCTGACCCTGCCTCAATACAACACATATGCTGCATCTGCTCGCTATCTACCGAACGGCTCTGGTAGTTCCGCTTCAGCACTGATGATGTTGTAGGAATAGTGCGCTCTGGCTGGTCTGGATTATTCGGGAATTTTTATTTTATACAGAAATAAGTTATTTATAATTCAGATGATATATATATATATATATATATATATATATATATATATATATATATATATATATATATATATATAAAGACACAGAGAATATTACTTGCCTTACCTGATTAGAACAATGAAAAAATAAATAAAAAAATAACTAGGGAATCACTAAACCGAGAGAATTATTCTGATTTGATGATACACTCAAAATATTACACAAGCAATCCTTTAAATTTAATAATATTCAGAACAGAACAAGAATGAAAAAAAAACTATAATCAAGGAGTAACCGAAATAATGTAAAGCGAAAGTGAAAGTAAGTGGTGTTGGGCTCACGTAACTCTCTCCTTACTGTGCGTTCACACCGGACGCGAATAGCGCGTCAAACTCGCGTCTACCGCGTCTAGTTTGACGCTTGACCACTTTGTGTTAATTCGCGCGTCAAGAGGGAAACTGACGCGCGTAAAAACGAAAGTTTGAAGCGAAATTTACGCGCGTCGGATTCGAAACCCGTTGGCGGCCATCTTTTTTATTTGATCGAGCATTCATTGGGAGAGTCACCGCTCTGTATTTGCTCTGGATAGCAGAACACTGGCGTAGGATCATCGTTGCCGTATTTGTGTCCACCAGACCCCTCGGAGGCGAACCCAGTTTGGCTAGTTTCAACCTTTGCTCGCTCCAGGAGCTGCGCCTGGATGACGGCCGCTTTCAGCGGTACTTCCGCCTGCTCCGCGCCCAGCTTGATGACCTGTTGTCCCGCATCGGAGCGAGGATCACCCTCGCCCTCATCCACCTAATAAGTCATTTATTTTTGTTTTGATGATAAATGGAGCCAGCCTCCAAAAGTATAACCTGTCCTGTGATTTTTTTTTCTCTCTCACACAACACTGTCTAGACACGAACTTATGCACTACTATGTTGGTTGTCTTTACTTTATGATAATATTTCATATAATCTAGATATGGAATAAATAGCATTCAATACCAAATGAATGTCTCATATATTGAAATCAAGTTTTATGTGATAAAATATTTGCTTTGTTGTGCATTAACCACACCAGGCAATTAGTCATATTGAAGCATCCGGATACTTCACCACGTGACAGCAGCAAGCAGCTAGGCTCCTTATTGGTTAACGCGGCGCGAATTGACGCCAAAGTTCAGATTTTTCAACTCGGGCGGCAGACTCGAATTCGCGTCAAACGCGTGAATGCACAAATAGCACTAACTAAATCATTCGCGCGTAACGCGCTTTTCGCGCCAGACGCTTAATTCGCGCCATTCGCGCGAACTTGACGCGCGAATGAGGCGTATTCGCGTCTACCGCGCCGCGCTCTACGCCTCATTCGCGCCGCAGGAATTTTTTACGCGCGTAACGCGTCTTTGCATTGACTTAACATTGAAATCACTCTCGCCTGACGCGCTATTCGCGTCCGGTGTGAACGCACCATTGGAATCAAACTGTTTCAACATTTGTGATGTATTTGGATGCTAAACTATTCTTTATTATAGGTTTTGTACTTCACTCACGTTCCAATATATGTGTGAGTGTGTGTGAAGTGCGTGTGAGAGAGAAAGAGAGAGGCGCGGGTGTAATCGAACTGTGTGCGTGTGTGTGTGAGAGAGAGAGATGCGCGGGCGCGATCAAACTGTGTGTGTGTGCGTGTGTGACAGAGAGAGATGCGCGGGCGCGATCGAACTGTGTGAGTGTGTGTGCGTATGTAATAAATAAATAAAAGTGCGTATAAATACAATTTTGGACACAAGAGGGCAGTATGGCCCTATGTATGAATTTGTGTTTAAACTATCACCCGAAGAGACCCCCCCTCCCCCTCCTCACACACACACACACACACACACACACACACACACACACACACACACACACACACACACACACACACACACACAGAATGGCAGGGTGCATTCTCTCTGTCTGAGAGAGAGGGAGAGAAAATTCCCAGAATCCACATTCAAGCCGCAAAATCTGACTTTCTGTTGGTCGGAGTTAATGACTGTAAATTAGAAAGTTGTTCGGCTTGATGAGAACAATATATACGGCAAGTTTTGTAACTGTAGGTAAAATTATCTAAGTTATAACACACTTTATGTGTCCTTTTTTAGTCATAAATTCATTTCCTCGCCACAGCCAAACCGTTCGAGATATCAAAAATCCGTCCGCAATTTAGCATCCTCAATGTCTTGACTTCACACTGACCGAGTTTCGTGGTGTTTGGATTAATCCTCTAGGAGAAGTATATCAAAAATAAAAGCATGCATTTTCCAAACAACCCATAATAGCTGACTTCCTGTTGAGCTGTCGTTAAACTTAGAGCACGAAAGTTGTTTGGCCAGATGAGATCTATAAGTGTACCGAGTTTCATATTATTACATGCAAGCATGTTTGATTTATGGACCAAGTTTTCAGACCAAGTTTATGGACCAAGTTAATTTAATTAATAAACTAATTATATAAAACTATTGTCAATGCACTACAATTAAACTGGTTATATGCCTTTATTTAATATATATATATATATATATATATATATATATATATATATATATATATATATATATATATATTAAAAATACAAGGCTTAAGACATTTTTTTTAATGCAGGCCAAGCCACACAGCAGTGAAATGGTTAATCTAGCCCCCCTCCCCCTACACACGCACACAGGCACAGACACAGAGAAGTATAGGCTCAGAAAGAAATGACCACATTCAAACCAAAATATCTGACTTTCTGTTTGTCCGAGCTAATGACTGTAAATTAGAAAGTTATCCGGCTTGATGAGTACAATATACATACTGAGTTTTGTTACTGTAGATAAAACTAACCCCCCCATTTTTGACTAAAGGTGGCGCTACTGAGCCCTCACCACGCCCATTTCTGAAACTTTGCACATGTCTACTGGCTAATAAATGTGATGTGTCTGTCCAGTTTCATGCAATTTCAAGCATGCTAAGAGTCTCAAAAGCATCAAACAAGAATATTAAAGTTTGATTTGTTGCCACAGCAACAGTATCTAAGATATCAATAATCCTTTCACAGGCCTACATCTGACGTGTGTTTACATTATACACATAAAGTTTAAAGCAAATCGGGTAAAAATTAGAGGGTGATTTCAAAGCATTTTGAGCATGTTAAGGGCCCCAAAAGTGCCAAAAATGTAGTAAAATAATAATTTTCCTAACTTGCCCAAGGAAAACAATAGGGCCTTCGCCTTTTCAAGGCTTGGGCCCTAATGAGAGAAGTCTTAGCAATAGAGAGATTATCAAAGATTATTGTGTTTCTTGGAGAACATTAACACACAATGAATTTCAGATGCTCTGTTCAGACTTTCTGTGTTAAGTGGATGTGTTTTTGGATGTCGTAACAAACACAGTATTCACGTGTTGCACCTATAATAATCTTTCACTTTTTTTTATCTAATTAAAAGTTTTGGTCAAAATATTAGTGTTCACACAGTAGTAACTGTTGACAGCTGTTCTCTGCTATTCTCATGTTGGCCATATTCTGAATTGTGTCTTCCCCGCTCAGATGAGACCCATCTGGGCTTCTCTGAGGAGTCTTCCTGCTCTGTTTCATTCAACTGCCTGTGCTAGGGCCTTATTATCCATGTTAGGAAGGAGCATTTCTTCTGTCCTTACCAACACCACATTAGTCATGAATATCATCAATAAGAGCTAGAAGAGTTCTGATAATTCTGTTTACAGACTATACTGCCCTGCAAAAATAACTCTTTAAATCAGTGTTTTCCAGTAAACATATTATTTAAAAAAAAAAAAATTTACTTACTTCACACGAAAAGTTGCATCACAATAATAGAGATTGAATTGAATTATATTTCTTAATATTTTTTAACTTAATTGTTTAAGCCTCACGTATGGTTGCACATGTTGCGCTGCTGTTATATGCGAGGTGGCAGGTGTGTTTACATCTCAAGCGTAAGAAGATTTGTGTGCACCCCTTCGCTTCACTCTTCAAAACTATTTCCCTTCACAGGTGCTGTCAGGGCTGTCAGTCACAGCCAATGAAAGTGTGCATATAAACAAAAATTTAATTTCACACAGGGGCATAAACTGATTGGAAAATGTCTCCTTATATTAATTGTTATCCTGTCTTTCCTCCATACCTTCAGCTCTTCGGTCTCTCTCCCTCGGCCTGTGGCAGCTGGGGGTGGGGGCTCGGGGGATGCAGGTTTAAAAATGCTCTTTTTGAATTGTATATGAGGATTACAGAGACCCATTCTGAAACACTGTCCTTAGACTGAGGCAACATCAATAAACCCAATAGGGCACGTAAGCCAAAGTCTCCTTGAACATACAGACGTCACAGAGTGTAGATTTAAACTGTGTGACAGCATGAAGGTGCATATAACAAACGGCTAATTAGGTGTGTGGTTTGTAGATTATATCTATATTACCTTTCAGATTAAGATTTGTTAGTAATGCAAAAGAACAGTCAGTAATGCTTTAGGCATAATATAGGGGTGGGCGGATCGATCCTGAAGTATCGATACTTTCGATACTTGACGTGGTATCGAAAATGATCGATCCTCACATAAAAATATCGGTCCAAATGTGTGTTTTTTTTTTTTTTTTTTTTTTTTTTACCAGTAATTTGAATTATTTAAGCACGCAATAAATAAACGAATGTTAGCGAATAATTGTGTAGGATATAACTGTTTCTCCTAGTAATCTGGATACAAGACGAAAACAATGAATCACAGAGAGCGTTCGATGCTGGTACTTCGCTGAGCTCGCAGGCTTAGTATTGCTTAGATTATTAGTTATATAGTTATTTCGCAATAAACAAACTAAACGTGTACATAACGGTACGTCAGCAAGATTTTTTAATGAAATTTAATATATTTTTCAACAAGGATCGATGCATTAAATTGATCAAAAGTGATAGTGAAGGGTTTTACACTGTTAAAAAAAATCAATTTCATAGAAATGCTGTTCTTTCAACTAATCAAATAATTCTGCAAAAATGTATCATGGTTTCCACCAAAATATGAAATTGTTTTCAACATTGATAATAAGAAATGTTTCTTGAGCAGCAAATCAGCATATTAAAATGAATTCTCCTCATGAAGGATCATGCAGAAATGATGTTGAAAATTCAGCTTTGATCACAGGAATAAATTACAGTTTACTATGACAAAACAGTCTATGTTAAATTGTAACAATAGTACCGTTTTTACTGTATTTCTTTTATCAAATAAATGCAGAAGAGAATTAAAAATCATACAGACCCCACACTTTTGAACAGTATAGGCGAGTGTACAATAGTGACTTTACTATAATTAGGGTTTGGAAAAAGTCACTGACTAATTACTGGCGAGTTGAGAGCACAAATCAGAAAATATTTAGTGGTCATGAAAACGTATTCAGATTTAGCATGTTAATGATGTATTCACCTCATAAATCATGACACACTGCTCTAGCACAGGAAGGTGCATGTAAGTTCAAGTGCATGCTTTTAAAATTATATATATATATATATATATATATATATATATAATATTTCAATCATAACAACGCTCTCTCTGAAAAGTTTTAGCATGTTATTGAGAGCAATAGTAGACTTGCTACTGCTAATAGATTCACAGACATGCTGCTGTGAGAAGGTAGGCTGCTGCTTCACACATATGTATATAAATCCCGTTGCAGATCTAGGCAGGGTATTTTAAAATCTTGAATTAAATATATTTGCATACATTCATGTTGGTTCTATTCTGTTTACCCTTAAGGGGGGTTATTGCTGCTGTCCCTGCTCTTATCCATGCTAGGCTGCATGGATGAGCAGGGAGTTCTCGCCCAGAACAGAACCATACCGCCAATCCAAACTGTATGCTAATTGTCAATCGTATTTGATGATAGTGGTCCTGACAGAAATGCTAATTGCAGTAAATGTAGAAGGGGGAGAAGAACCAAGTCCAAATCTATTCCTGATGTAATACCAAGTTTAGCATTATAATGAACAGTATTTTTTGTTAACTGTATATCTTGTGTTTTAGAAGTAATAATAATTAAAAAATAAAATTGTAACTATATTTTGGCTTTGTTTTAAAGTATTGTGACAGTATCATATCGTGGTTTAGTATCGCGTACTGAACGGAATCGTGATATGAGTGTATTGTACACCTCTACAAAACACCATCAGGGTATTTATTACACATGACGCTAAAATAATACAATAAATATTTACTGAAATACAAAAAATTTGACTCAAAACACCCTAATGCAGCCTACGTTAGTGTTATTAAAAATAAAAACTATTTAAACAAAATAAAATGAATTACATGTGTCCCACATGGAATTCTGGGAAAGTCCTCATACAGTTTTTTGCCATAAATGACGTAAAGTTTTTACTTCAAAAACCATAAATTAATGCAATATGCCTCATAGCCGTGGTTTACAGTGAATTTAGAACAGCTAAGGGACGTTGTTAGACATGACACATATTTTTGGTCATTTAAAATATTTATTTAAGAATTTCGAATGAGGCTCAACCAATCAGGATCAAGGATCAGGACTACCCGTTTTATAACTGACATTTTATCATATATAAATGTACATAATATTTGTGTACCTTATTTATGTTTTATCTTTATTATTTTTGACAAATATATTCCCTATTCATCCAAGCCCGTGACAGAACGATCTGACCATAAGGATGGAAGCAGCGAGTTCAACGCGGAGCCCCGTGGACGAGTTTATTAATCATAGCACCAGGAGAATGGATGTTCAGCAGAGAGAGATCAGCGATACAGGTCGCGCAGTGCAAGCCTTGGTGACGCAGGTATCCGAGCTCACCCAGCATATCCAACGGCTTCAGATTCCCACTGCGCCGCCCACACCGACCGTTCCCCCACCACTTCCAGAGAGACCCGCGATGTCGGAGCCCCGCCTGCCGGTACCTGAGCATTATTCCGGGGAACCAGCCTTTTGTAGAGCATTCCTGACCCGTTGCACGATGCATTTTGCTCTGCAACCACGCACGTTCGAGACTGAACAGGCTAAAGTGGCCTTTGTACTAACTTTGCTTACAGGAAAGGCAGCACTCTGGGGAACGGCGGTGTGGGAGAATCAGAATCCATGCTGCGCCTCGTTCCAGACCCTCGCCGCCGAGATGAAGAAAGTTTTTGACCGGGCGGTCTCGGGAAGGGAAGCAGCCAGAACATTGACGGAACTACGGCAAGGTAACAGATCAGTCTCAGACTTTTCTATTGAGTTCCGGACTTTGGCGGCGGAGTGCGGCTGGAACGACGAGGCGCAGTGGGATATGTTCTTGCATGGGCTGGCTGACCACGTCCAGAAAGAGATCTACGCCCTGGATCTTCCTACCACACTGAACGAGCTGATTGATCTTGCTCTGCGGGTGGACGCTCTGCTAGCTAGGATCGAGCGACGTGTTCCGTCCACCCGTACCTTCGGAGTCGTCGACGTTCCCAGATCCAGCGGCAGGGACGTGGTCAGCCCCATCTTCGATCCCGAGCCCATGCAGGTGGGTCGAGCTCGGCTTTCCCGGGAGAAGAGGGAGAGGCGGAGGTCCCAGGGCCTTTGCCTGTATTGTGGAGGAGCGGGACATTATGCTTACAACTGCCCGGTAAAAGGGCCAAGCCCGATAGTAAACTTGAGCCCACTATCGGGTGGGATCTCCGCCAGGCAGACCTAATCGACTACATCTACCTCCACGCTCCTCCCGGTTAGACTAAGATGGTCAGTCCACCGGCACGATTGTCTTGCACTGTTGGACTCCGGGGCGGAAGGTAATTTTATGGACTATAATTTCGCACTTACATTCCAGATTCCCCTCCGACCCCTCACTCATCGGATTTCAGTTCACGCATTAAATGGTCAAGAGCTTCCCATCATTTCCCACACCACTGAAGACATCACACTTATTACCTCTGGCAACCACCCCCGAGACTATTTCTTTTCTTATTTTGGACTCACCCCTGGCACCCGTTGTTCTCGGACATCCCTGGCTGATCAAACACAACCCTCGTGTGGACTGGATTAATAAAGCTGTGCTGGAGTTGAACAAGGAATGTCATAAGTCTTGTCTTGTGTCTGCTTGTTTGTCTGTACCTGTTTCTGTGTTGCAGGAGGAAGCAGGGGATTTGTCTAACGTGCCCGTGGAGTATCTGGACCTGAAGGAAGTGTTCAGTAAGTCTCGTGCTGCTTCTCTCCCTCCGCATCGTCCCTATGACTGTGCTATAGATTTACTGCCAGGTAAGTCTCCGCCTAAAGGCAAGTTATATTCACTTTCGATTCCTGAAAGAGAGGCTATGGAGAAATATATTTCTGATTCTCTGGCAACCAAGTTCATTCGCCCTTCCTCTTCTCCAGCGGGGGCGGGGTTCTTTTTTGTGGGGAAGAAAGATGGATCGTTGCGACCTTGCATTGATTACCGAGGGTTGAATAACATCACGGTAAAGAATACTTATCCTTTGCCGTTGATGTCTTCAGCCTTCGAGAGGTTGCAGGGAGCATCTATCTTCACAAAATTGGACTTACGTAACGCTTATCATTTGGTTCGCATTAGGGAGGGAGATGAGTGGAAAACTGCCTTTAACACCCCTAGGGGGCACTTTGAATATTTGGTTATGCCGTTCGGGCTGTCCGACTCCCCAGCAGTTTTCCAGGCACTGATCAATGACGTGTTGCGAGATATGATCGATCAGTTCATATATGTTTACCTGGATGACATATTGATTTTTTCTTCGTCTCTCCAGGAACATGTGCAACACGTCCGACGAGTGCTTCAGAGGTTGCTAGAGAATGGGCTTTTTGTCAAGGCGGAGAAATGCGATTTTCATGCACAGTCTGTTCCTTTTCTAGGGTACATCGTGTCGTCCGAGGGAATGCGGATGGACCCTGAGAAGATCAAGGCTGTGGTTGATTGGCCAAGTCCAGATTCACGCAAGGCCCTGTTGAGGTTTCTGGGGTTCGCCAATTTTTACCGGCGTTTCATTCGCAATTTCAGCCAGCTAGTCGCGCCTCTGACTGCCTTGACCTCCCCATGAACTGCGTTCAGGTGGTCGGACTCAGCCGAGGCTGTGTTCTCGAAACTGAAGAGTCGCTTTGTTTCGGCTCCTATTCTCATAGCCCCTGATTCATCATGTCAGTTTGTGGTGGAGGTCGACGCATCAGAGGTGGGAGTAGGAGCAGTGTTATCCCAGCGTTCACCTGTGGACGACAAGGTGCACCCTTGCGCGTTTTTTTCACATTGGTTATCCCCAGCAGAACGTAATTATGACATTGGTAACAGAGAGTTGTTGGCAGTCAAGTTGGCGTTGGAGGAGTGGCGTCACTAGTTAGAAGGGTCGGGGGTACCTTTTATCGTCTGGACTGATCATAAGAATCTCGAATACATCAGAACTGCTAAAAGATTGAACTCCAGGCAGGCTCGGTGGGCACTTTTTTTCGGTCATTTTGATTTTACTCTCTCTTACCGTCTGGGTTCCAAGAACATCAAACCCGACTCATTATCTCGCATATTTGATTTTTCTGAACGCCCGTCTACTCCCGAGTGTATTTTACCTGAAACCATATTTGTTTCAACACTCACATGGGAGATCAAAGCGAAGGTCAAGAGAGCCTTAGAAGGGGTAACGCCTCCGCCCGGATGCCCACCGAACCGTTTGTTTGTGCCGGAGGGATTACGGTCTGACGTTAACCAGTGGGGTCACAGTTCCAACGTGGCTTGTCATCCAGGAGTTAATCGCACTACGTTTTCAGTCAAGCAACGATTTTGGTGGCCACGTATGGCTCGCGACATTCACGATTTCGTTTTGGCTTGCTCAGTTTGTGCCATTGGTAAGTCTTCCAATCAACCTCCAGATGGGTTACTCCAGCCGCTGCCGGTGCCTTCGAGACCCTGGTCCCATATCGCTCTAGATTTCATTACCGCCCTCCCACCCTCTCAGGGTAACACAGTGGTTTTAACTGTGGTGGACCGATTCTCGAAGGCAGCACATTTCATTCCCTTACCCAAATTGCCTTCAGCTAAGGAGACAGCGGCAACGATCGTAGATCACGTCTTTCGGTTACATGGCCTCCCGATAGACGTGGTTTCCAATTTGTGTCCAAATTTTGGCGAGAATTTTGTAGATTACTGGGGGCGACTGTTAGTCTGTCCTCTGGGTTTCATCCCCAGAGCAATGGTCAAACTGAGAGAGCCAACCAGGATTTGGAAAGAACGTTGCGATGTTTGGTTTCCAAGAATCCTTCCTCATGGAGTCAGCAACTGTCAATGGTGGAGTACGCCCACAATACGTTACCAGTGTCATCTACGGGCCTATCTCCGTTTGAGTGTAGTGTAGGTTACCAGCCACCAATTTTTCCTAGTCTGGAGTCCGAAGTCGCGGTCCCCTCCGCCCACGCCTTCATCCAGAGGTGTCATCGCACTTGGACTAGAGCCCGCGAGACTCTATTCCAAGTGGGAGCACGCACCATGGTCAAAGCCGATCGCCACCGGCGGAGAACTCCCGTATACGTCGTCGGTTCTAAAGTGTGGCTTTCTACCCAAGAACATTCCTCTCCGATCCGTCTCGAATAAACTTGCTCCCAAATTTATTGGCCCGTTTGCTGTCACCAAGATCGTTAGTCCGGTGGCAATCCGCCTCAAACTTCCTCCTGCGTACAGGAGAATTCATCCCGTGTTCCATGTATCCAAAATCAAGCCCGTGTTTTATGCTCGTATTAATCCGCCAGTCCCGGTTCCCCCACCGCCGCGATGGGGAACCATCCTTTTCGGTCAATCGTATTCTGGATTCTAGACGGAGGGGGCGCGGATTTCAGTACTTGGTGGATTGGGAAGGTTACGATCCGGAGGAGAGAAGTTGGGTGCCTGCTAGAGACATTCTGGATCACTCTCTTATCGATGATTACAATCGACAGGTAAGGGAGTCGGAGAACGCCAGGAGGCGTTCTTAAGAGGAGGGGTACTGTCACGGTAGATGTTTTCTCTGTTTCCTTCTAGTCTCGTGTTTATGTTGTTGTATGAATGCACGTGTGTGAGGGGTGTGTCTGTATGACATCACTTGATCCGCTCCAGCTGCTCATCATCACATCACCAGCTGCAGTTGATCATCACCACACTATTTATACTCACCGTTGTTCTCTGCTCCTTGTCAGATCGTTGTTTCATGTGGTTCGTGTTGGTGTACCGGTGTCCTGTTCCTGCCTTGTGTTCCTGTTTCTTCGTCTGGATTCAAGTTTCTACGTTTGTCTCACCATCGTCTCTTCATCGCACCACTTCACGGATCCTGACCATCTTGTCCCTGCGTCACCGTTACCATCTGTTTGCACTGCCGACTCTGTGATACTTATTAAACTGTTAACTTGCATTTGCTTCCTGTCATTCATCCAAGCCTGTGACAAATGTACTTGATGACAATGCACTAACAATTCTTAGGAACTATTTAGGAGCAAATTTGATCTGGAATGTAACTGATTCATTGCAAACATCTTTTTTACTACACTATTTTATTACAGGCCTGTAGTCAAACAATATTCAGTAAAACAACATTGCTTCTGTGATATTGCTTACACATTTCAACTTGAGTTGAAGCTCAGTGCGACTTCTAAAAGAATGACTGAGAATCTGATTTGCACATGTTCACAGTGTCAGAAGGACCTTTGAAATTCTCAGTTACACTGCCTCCTGCTGCGTGTCCAGATTGTAGGCCTCAGATTTTATTTACAAGGAAATGCAGACTCAAGTCCCCTAGGTACTGTATATCAGTAAGACTGAATTGTGTGCACAACTGGTTGAACTGGCAGTCTTTATCAAAAACAGACCCTCCCTGTGAGAGAAAAACCCTAAAAGCTGGTATAACTGCAGGTCACAGTCCCATATTGTTTTCCAGAGGTAGTGTACAGGAACTTAGTGGAAGTGTTCTGGTGTTGTTGGAGCAATAATAATGCGCCTTCCTGTAGCTCAAACTGTAGAGCAATGGCATTTGTAATGCCAAGGTCATGGTTTGATTCCCAGGGAAAGCAAGAACTGATAATAATGTAAATGTACCTTGAAATGCAATGTAAATCGCTTTGGATATAATGCAAATGCAAAATCTGCCAAATGCATAAATGTAAATGTAATAAGTCACAGTGGATGGGGGATAAGATAGCATCAGAGGCAGCGTCTGTAATCCTTGACCAGCAAGGGCACATATCATTACTCTCCAACTGGGTCAGAGTCTCATTCTCACCAAGTGCACCAACGCCTAAATAACCCTTCAACACCTCTTTTCTTACTCACCCTCTCTACTAGAGTTCAGTCCCAGTAAATCCCCTCATCATTCTAGTTCTGAATTAGTCCGATAGCTGCTTGTACCTTCTGAGACTGCTCCTCTTTAAGATAAATGATATGAAACATAAATCATTTGTGCATTATTCCAATTCACAGGAGTTCACAGTATGCTCTGACAAGAAGCAGAGAGTGTATTGTAGGTTGTAATAAAATGTAGCTGTAATTTTTTATGACAGTACCCCTCATTACGGGGTAATGGTGCACTTTCCCAAATGTACCGATCTCAACAACAATAGTTAGCCCGGCAAAAGTAGTGGAGTGCTTATACAGTCACATTATTGAAACACTTCTCGGTATCTGAGTTGTAGAACATCAGCAATGAATATTAATGACTGTTGTTTTCTCTCTATATGCCATGGCTTATTTATCTTGATTACAGTATACATAAAGATGGACTATGAACTGTCAAGTCAAAAGAATCTTTTCAAATGATAAATGTATTATATTATAAAATTATAATCTATTATTAGATTCTATGATTTAATATTTTTTTATTTTGTAATTTAAATATAATATTTCTGATTACTATTAGGACTGAAATACTATTTAGCAGTTGTCTAAATTGTCTAAGTTGTCTATGACTTTGACATTTTTACCTCACATACACAAAATCTAATAATGTGAGTTATAATGTAATGAGTGCCACCTACCTTTGTATGTTTGGCTGGAATGAAAAGTAATCTCAGAAGTTCAAGTAAACCTTACACATTCAGAAAAGTGTATTGAAGTAACCAGTACATTGAACTGTAGATCATTGTTGCATGTGCAAGTTCAGTACAAATCACCAGTTAGCTTTGCACATCTCCCATTCTACGGATCATCTGAGAAAGGTCATCAACTCTTTGAAGTGGATCTGTGTAAAATCCCAGTGGTTATCCTGTGGTTATCAGACTGCTTAAATGTACCGCTGCAAGAGCTATAAACTCACCGAGGTCTAGGAAGAGCTTAATTACGTTGGTTAATTAGCTACCTATCATCATAACTCACTGGAAGCTAATTAGTGAGGAGGTAAAGTCACATTGGGGCCATACTGGTGATAGCTAAAAACAGTGTGCGGTATCCTAATTCCATCGTGAGGTGCTTTTGACAGAATCTGCTGTACAAAGACTCGATCTGTTAAATGGCCTGGCTCAGTGTGTGCTATTATAAGGTTGTTTAGGGGGTTCTTTCAAGAATTAACATTATAAAAGTTCATTAAATTGTGCAAGATTTTATTGTTATCACTCAAACCTACAAGGGTTTTAAGCAAAATAGCCAAATTAATTGCACAATATGCTGATAAATTAGACAAATTATTCATATTTTACACATCAATATTTGCAGAAAAAAGCCCCCAAAATAAGATGATTCAAAGACATTATTGTGGCAGACGAGAGGGAGAGGGAGGAGGGAGGGGGGGGGGGGATAATTATTTTATCTTCAAAATGCAGGACATTGAAGGGATTCTCTCCCTAAACTCATTCTGTCAGTTGTTTTACTCTCCTGTAAGAACATCCTCATTGTTGTATTCTCACTGAGAACCTAATGCTCTTTAAAGGTGAAGTATGTCATTTCTGCATCTCTAGTGTCACCAAACACTTTCAAATTCCAAAAAATACTTTTTCAGGTTTCCCCGT
The DNA here is from genome assembly GCA_030578275.1 of Meda fulgida. Lineage (NCBI taxonomy): Eukaryota > Metazoa > Chordata > Actinopteri > Cypriniformes > Leuciscidae > Meda > Meda fulgida. The sequence continues at coordinate 9,659,621 of CM060635.1, forward strand.
ATACGTTACTTAGAAAAAAAAGTCAAGTGACAATTGATATTTTCTGTTAAATGTCTCATTGCCCTCCAAATTTGATATATATTAAGAAAAATTACATCAATATTTACATCAATGATGTATGATTAAGAATTATTCATTTTATTTATTTTTCGTTGCATGACTAATGTTGTTGCGTTTTCTGTGGCTGTCGATACGACATCACTTCTATGAGTCATGGATCGATGTGAATTACCCAGAACATTCATCATGTGCTGTTTTTAGTCATGTGTGATGCACTATAAGCACGAGAGAGCTTTGAATTTTCTTTGCTCTGTTTCACAGAGTTTTCATGCTCCCACAGATACACTTTATACACATGAGACTTAACATTAACTCTTCCCATCATATCCACTGCAAGTTCCTGTTAATTTATCCATAAACAATTGGAATATCAAACCTTTAAAAACACGTCAGATGAAAAATGTCATTGATACAGTTTGTGAGAAGACTATCAAAATAAAATGAATGGATTGTGAAATAAGAAAAATGACTGAAAAAGATTGCACTTCATTTGTTTTGCATATTGTTTTAGGGTAGTGTCAGCATCATGTGATAGAGTTATCATGGCAATCATACAATTCATTACTTTACAAAAATGAGGGAAGATTTCACTTTTCACTAGCTTGAGCAGAGATGTAGTAAATGAGTAATAATCTATTGGATCATATTTTTCTCTCTTAGAATGAAATGTGACTCCTTTATTCATTGTGTCGGGAGAACGGGGCTAGTTATTACTTGGGCCGTATCTCAGTAGTTGTTTTTATAGTTGAAGGACAATTTCATAAATGCTTATTTTTTTCTATAACAGTGGTTTTCAACTTTAGTTTTAAACACCTAGCTCAAAACCTTTTTACAATAACCTTTTAATAACATAATTTTATAAATATGTATGTTCTGTGATTTTTGTATGTTTTCCTATTTTGTGAAATATTGTGTGTTTGAAAATCAATAATTTTTTTAGAAAACAAATGATTTTTTTTCCTGGGCAATAGACAATTCGGTACTAGATGTCACTGTTATGTCACTTGCAGCGGTGTGTGTGCACATTGTGGTGGCAGAAAATCCACCAAAAAAAGAGATAAAAATGTCTTGTGCAGCATGAAATATGCCTAATATTTAAACCTAACATCTTACATACATTTAAACCTAATATAAGCTAATATGACTTTTTTCTCGCAATTTGGAGTTTATATTTTCCAATTCAGATTTAATAACTCGTAATTGCAAGTTTATATCACAATCCTGAGGGAAGAAATCAGCATTGCGGGATGTAACTGTTATTTTCTGCCACCATTGGCTCTATAAAACACGTCATCGCTGTTTGCAAACACCCAATGATCTGTAGTTTTTTAGTTGTAAAAAAAAAAAGTCAACTGAAATAAAATATTACAATTATTTCAATAAGAAAGCTTATAACAGGAAGCATTGCTCTTTAATGTAGTTTAACTTGATGTATTACAATAACTAAGACTGAAATAAAAACAAAATTACTAAGACTAGCTAAATCGTATCATGAGAAGCTTTTACTGGAGTAGAAAGTGTGACACTATAGTCCCAGTCACCCCCTACAAGTTAACATACATCATTTAGAATATTTGGGGGGGATAAAAACTGAATGTGCTGCAAAACATTTAGGCCCAACTCTTACAACTAAAGATATACTGTACAAGTTTTCTGACCTAGTTTAATCCTCGAACAATTTTTCTGTTTCAAAGTATTACATCATCCTTTCAGTTAATACTTGCTTTTGCCAAGCAGTAAGTTTGAACTGAAGTTTTTGAAACGCTTCAGAGCGTGCTATTGAGGAAGCAGGTGGAGTTTCAGCCATTACAGAGCATGATAAAGCATATGGACACCCCCTGCAGAGCTTTTCCAAGTGTATTCACTTCTAAAAGAACTATGGGATAAAAATGCAACAGCTCTTTGCTCCGCCAGGTACAACAATTACATGGATACAGCCTACTTTCTATTTCTGATTTTATAGCTGTTGTTTGAAAAAAAGAATGAAACGCTCAATTTTATACAATGTGACGGAGTTGGTTGAAGACCTCTGCATCGTATATTAGACAGCATTAAACCTTCTGGTCCTGTTCTGTCATTTTTTACTTAATCAGAACGGTATGAAAATTGGTAAAGGTTTTGTGAACACGAAAACAATTCATGAACATGATTGGAAAAGGTTAAATGGTCTTGAAAAAAATAGTCACACTTGTATTCCTCATGGTCAAAAATAATTGTATTGGAAATAAACTGGAAAATTAATTTAATAGTGGAAATGTTTGGTACTGCGCCCAAACATAATCTTACTGAAAGCTAATTTTTTGAGATATCAACCTTAAATTTAGAACACAACTTGTTTAGATTTATGGCTTTGATTTTCCTCAGCTTTAGAGTAAAATGTTTCGGAAAATATATATTTTATATAAACCTTGAAAATAGTAATTTTATGCATTTTTCATAACAGTAAACTTAAACTTCTATTATGTAAATACTAGTATAGATATTACTTTTTCACTTCAGCAATAATCTGCCACGTGTCTTTAAAAAGAGACCAAATATAAGTCTGTGCTCCAAAGCATTCAAGATTTATGACCGTTTAAGTTGGAAATTTTCATTTTCAGGTCGATGCTCAAAAAAAAGTGGTTAACAGATAATAAATGGATTATAACTATTGCATACATATATAGTGCCATAAAATCCCCTATAAATACAAAATATTAAATAAAAGACATTATAGAACTAAAATATAGTCAAACATTCATTTTATTATATTTCATTTTTGACTGCACTCGAGGAGCACCAGAGGGTTAAATATACCTTTTGAATGCTGGCAATGCAAAGCACATGCGTTTTTACTCACTCGTATAAAACTGGAGCAAAGATCGCTGCCTTGTCCATTAACCTTAGCTGTCACGATCACAGATACTGTCCTGCTGTTGACCATAAGTCAGTCCTGGCTTTAAGACATCCACATGAACAGAGCCGCAAGTCTAATCTAACACCCACTGATGCTTGACAGAGAGCACATACCGAACAGCAGCTGCAACAAAACATAACCTCATGTTGCTTCTGTCAGATTGATGCAGTTTCACTGAGAGATTTGAAAGTGTAAAATAATGAAACCGTTAAAACTGCTATATTTGCATAACGTGAATGCATTTGTGCATGTGCATCAATTCAATTCCCTTTTGTTTAACAGTTCACGAGTTTGTGGTGGCATGCAGGGCCTGTTTTATATGTTGTTACAAATAAAACACATATGAGTTTTCAAGAGCGAACGATAAAATGCAATGAATAGCTTATAAAGCAATATATAGGGAGTCTTAATGCTTTGTGACTCCATTAAAAGCTGATTAGCACCACCGAAATGATGCCCGCAGCATATGTTTGTCCTTTATCCCCAACCAAGCGCCACACTGCCCCTATTCCACATGTAGTTAGTCAGTCTACTAATGTGCTGTTGCCCCACAATGATATGGAGCGTCACAGGGGGAGATAATGACAGTCTGCTCCTGCTCTCCATTACCACTGCTCCTCTGGGGACTCGTGGAGGAAATTGTACGCAGAGTGGCTTGCCGTCTGACTTTAAAGCTGGCGTATCCGGCCTTCTGCCACTCTCAATCCCACGGATAATGACATGATGGCTGTTATCAAACTTTTTATTTAGCTGGGATCTCTCGCAGAACTTTTCAAAGAATCTGTGTAGTTGACTGGGAAGAGAGAGGCTGAGTGTATGAAGTGCATTGTTGAATATTGTGGAGGACTGTTAGCGTAACCAGATAAGGCAGAGTGGTTTTAGATATGTTAGACATGGGGTGAATTACAATAGGCCTAGAATAATATCCGTCCTAAATGCAATACGAAATTAGAAGTGTAGTAGAAATCACAGTAGGATCCAATGGGATTTGAAGCCACCCTTATAGAAAATGTAGTTTTTTCTAGTCACATATCGTTCAAAAGTCTCTTATGTTTAAGGCTGCATAAAAATAAAAAAAGGAAATACAGTAAAACACTATTTTGTAAAACAGTAACAATATTTTTAAATATTTCTTACAATTAAAAATTATGTAATTATTTATTTTAAAATTTAATTTATTTCTGTCATGACGGCTGAATTGCAACTAATATGCTGATTTGGTGATCAAGAAACATTTCTTATTATCAATGTTCAAAATATTTGTGCAGTTTAGTATTTAAGTGGAAACTGTGATTCTTTGATGAAATGAAAGTTCTAAAGAGCAGCATTAATTTGAATCCGATCTTATATTATTGCGAGTGTAACCAGTTCTACTTGACCCGCTCTGAGAGGGATTTGAACTGTGGTCTCCAGCATGGGAGGCGGGCGCTACAATGAGGCTAAAGACCACAGCTTCTAGAGATCAGGGGAGTGAGGTTTACACACACAGCTCTTACTGGCCTTTGACAGTTACTCTCACCCTCCTAAACCTCACTCCCATCCGGGTCACGGCACCAAATGTAACCTATTCAACCTGCTCCGAGCGTGATTCGAACCATGGATTTTAGTGTGAGGTGGGCGCTCTAACAAGGAGGCTTGTTTGAGTGCCTCTTGAGATCAGGAGAGTGAGGTTTACCTGGACAACTCTTACTAGCCTATGACAGTTCACCTGCAGTGAAATTATGGATCAGAGCAATATCAGTAGCTACATTTACATGGTTCAATCGAATGAAATAAATCCGATTGATGAATCCAACCACGGTGTTTACATGAACGATAAATAAAGTAATCAGGTTGATGTGAGCATTTAGGCTATATGTCACAAGATTTAAATCAGAATTGATTTTTTGACATGCACACACTGCACGTATATGCCGCTGTTCGCGCAACTATTCTCCTCTATTGGTTCTTTATTTGTTTTAAACAGCAGATTATATTTATCCGTCTCTGGTCATGATTTGGAGACGATGAGCATATGAACCGTTGTGCCGTGGTGCTTCAATATAAGTAAAACCCCGCGCTCAGAACCAGTCGTGTGTGGATGAGAATCTGAAACAAGGACTGGTGGGATGTTGTCCAGCTTCACTTCACAGACGCTGAGTGAAATTAGATTTTTTTAATAACGGAACACTCATTTATATGACAGATTCAACAGGAAGAACAGCGTGTTCCATGCGTCACACGTCATTACACTATTTCAACGTCATTGCACATGCGCAGTCCTTTTAGTTTCGGTTTTCAATCCGATCAAGTGTTTACATGTTCTCTCGATCGGATTACAAAAGGAATAAACCACCCTGTGATGAGGGGGGCGTGGTTTCGCGGAGTTTGCAGTGGGGGAGCGAGGGAGGAGCCGAGCGGTAAGTAAGTAGGTCAAGTGCAAAATGACGAACACCTGTATCTGATTGCAGTAATTGGCGTGGGGAGACCGCATATAAACCGGCTGGCCCAGAAGAGAGAGAGAGAGGAACAGGCCCCTTTCAATCTGATCGAAATTCCAATCAGATCGAGCTCAGTCGGATCGATTAAGGTGTTTACATAAAGGTTTTTTAGTCCAATTGAGCCGTCAATCCGATTATAAGGGTCCATGTAAACGCAGCTAGAGACAAACAGGTGTTTAGGAAATTACCGTGGTGATGTTTGTTGAAGTGTTTTGACAGAAAACTTTGCAAATAACTTTTTTTTTTTACCACAGATGGCGATAGAGAGGCGAAATTAATAATAGTATGTGAAATGTATTTTATAGTAATTCCAGTGGAATTTCATATGTATGTATGCTTTAATTTGTGTCTAATTTTGCCCACAGCTCCTTGAATTTTTTCCTTTAAAAAAAAAAGTTGTGTCACTGAATGCAAGGGGTCATCTCAGCATCTCAAAAAACACATTATTTATACCCTAGATGTTCAATAGGCGTTTTCCTAACTGGATGGACAGTAAGTAGAAATGGAATCGTCCTTGTCCAATGTTATCCTCCTTTCCCATGAGATCCCTATTAAACAACAGCAAACCTCCTACAAAATCAATGTGAATGTGACTGAAGAGAAAGCTCACTTAAACATTGCCAGTGATCAATGTGACCTGAGAACAGAGGCATGAATCAATAGACGATGGTTTCTGATCCATCAGAGAAACAGTTGGAGTCATTACACCCTCTTCCTGCCCACCAATTCGTAAATACGATCAGGTTGATGCTGAAAACAAGCTTTTGCTTTGGGCCAAATTACTGTAGTGATCTGGCTGGACTATTCCATCTGCCACTGTACAGGAATCACTCAACAAATCTAAATTATAGCAAATGAATACAATACAATGGTTGCTTTTTAAAATCTATATATATATTATTAATTACTGAATAATGATAATAATTCATTCTGATAATTATCAGCAACAACAATTCTATTAATAATAATTATAAAAAATATTTTTTTCTTTTTGAAATATAAATAATAATAATAATAATAATACAAATCGAAATGCCATAAGATTTTTAGCCTAGTATGTTTAACATTAGTATGTTGGTTGTCTTTTTATTTAGATAAATGAGATGTAAGTATCCTCAAATACCATGATTATAGTTGTATTTCTTCAAATATATGTTCCTCAAAGTCTGGCTTCATGCACCTATACATGCACTCTGGGTTATTTGAATGCACTGTTATCTACCCTGGGAGAACATTGGCTTTCTGCTTCACTAGGCCCGGTCATTACAGCAAAAATATATCCCTAGGATCGAATACACTTGACTGCTCACATCAAATTGTATCCCTTTGTCCAAACACATAAGCGTATAACATACCCTCAGAACATATTTATTGGCCCATCCCTCTCAATCAGCAAACACTGCAATGTCACTGCATTTGTCTTATTTAAAGTCAGTCTGGAAATTGTGGCAGGCTCTGAAGGGTATAGGGTGGGGGCCCATAAACATCAAACAACGCATATGATCCCCAAAAAATCTAACATTTTACACTCAGAATTGGATGTCAGATGGATGCGTCATGCATGAGGGAAAACTATTTGCAAATCCCTTACTGACGGGCAGTGTATGCAAGTATTGGGATGCAAGACATAGATGATAAACAAAGGAATAGAAGAAAATGATAATTTCCACGTACCAGTGATAATTGCTTAAAGCGCAGCACTAAGTATAATTAATATGTGGAAATAAAATAAGCTGATGTTATTAATAACAAAATTGGATTAGAGATTGCTCATTCAAGTCCTGCAACAAGAAGGCCATCTATTTATACTGTTCTCTCAATAAGCTGGCTTTAGATCTGCAGCAAAACCTACACACAGGCATTTTGCATATTGTTCACGAGAATCCACTGCAATAGAATAGCAAAAAAAACCTGTTCCATTGAAAACCAAGTGAAACAGCATAGTGTAGAAACATTTCACATTTTTGTGAAAAAGGCACATATTGGTATCCTCTCTTAAAGAGAACATTTTGGCCCGTCCCACCTCAGAGATCTTGACCTTATTGATTGTATCCAATAATCATACAATAATGTCAAGGTATGAAAATAACTATAGAGCTACAGGGCCTATCATACACCTGGTGCAATGCAGCGCCAAGCGCGACGCAAGTGTTTTTTGCTAGTTTCAGCCTGACGCAGTTATCGTTTTCACGTCCTGCACCACGTTGTTTAAATAGCAAATGCCTTTGCACCCATTTGTGCGCCCATGGGCGTGCTGGTCTGAAAACGAGGTGTGTTCGGGCG